>CANSZD010001098.1:0-682500 GCA_947648045.1 Beta corolliflora
AATGCGGGATGACGTACAATATACCATATAGATTGATTGACAATTAAGTTGTATAGATCGTAATAAGTTCCCTCCATTAGATTGCATGTGAATAAATGTTCGATAATAAAAGAAACGGAAGTAGAAATTAAGAGAGAAGAAATATTGTGGGAAATTAAAGTACGCAGATTATTATAAATTTCAAGAGATACAAATAAACACACTGAACTAAGGGTAAGGAGAAATTATTTATATTATAAGTAGATGTAGTAGCCTAGTAGGTGGCAATGCACACTACAAGTTTACTATCTTTACTCCATTAGACCGGACCTTAGTTTTTCATCAAACTCAATCCTTAATATAACTTAATTAAAGAGGGGTGACAAAGGAAAATACAACAAATCTTGGCAGGGAGTATTGCCATTTTCATCAATCTCAAGATCGGCCTCAGCTCAGTTATCTCATCGGGTTTGGCATAACTTTTCTCAATAGAACCTTCAAGTGCGAGTTTGATTTTGTCCCACTTAACATTACCTTTAGGATACTTGGTACTAGGCCCGGTTCCACATAAATCACGAAATAATCAATAAATGCCAAGTATTAAGTTTTTTGTGCTGTCCCATTAAGTTGTTTGTATGTCCTAGCAAGGTTATATAGAGTGTGATGATTGACTAATGTAGTGAAGCATATACGGTCAAAATTTCTCAAATTTGACAATAAAAAGATATGTGTAATTAAAAAAGAACGGAGAAAAGTATTATTATTATTATAATTATTTACCTTATTCTTTTGAGAGCCGTTTCCAGGGACACTCCATGCCAAGACCCATGCACAATCAATTGACCCACCTTGTACATTTGGGCCAACATATACCACGGCCCCCATGGAGCCGTTTGAATCCTCGGGAGGGACACCTCGGTGGGTTGCCTTACCCGAACGGTCCACTAAAATACTAGGAGGGTAAGAGCCAAGAGGTTTACCAGACCAATCTATCTTCTCCTGCAATGTTATGGTTCCGATGCCGTTGTTCAGCATTAAGGCTCTTGTTGTTGCCTGAGATTTTGTATCAGTGCCACTCGCCATGCTTACAAGCCCGCTACATAGCACTACACCTTGAGGGGCGCTATAAGCAACTTCTCCCAGCTCCGCCTTCAACTCCTCTATAGCCTCTTTGTGCTTCTCATTCATTATTACTGATGACGCCATTCTTTAAATCCTTCTGCCTTGCTCCTGGAAAAGAAAGTAAAAAGGTACTGGAATTTGGAAACACAAAACAAACAATCAGATGCAGAAATCCATATGAACGCCTGTACCATGCAAATATGTAGTATACAACTACTTATTAATTAGGAGATATAACTACTATACAGTACTTACCGGAATAGGTGTAATATTTATGTTTGAACTATGCTGTTCTTTGTGATTTGAAGATTATACCTCTCGAACCTTCCATATTTATAGGCTTGAAAAATCATTGCTTTGGAAACTAATCATTTCATGGATCAAGCGACGACTGACTAAACGCGGTGATGGCCGGTACACCGCCTTAATTTTAAAAGTTATATGATTGGTTGATTATTCACTGATGTGGTCGTTTATGGTTTAATATAATCCCTGAGTTCTGCACAAATAAGATAATAAGCACATGTATTCCAAGTATTGATATTAAACAAATTATAAATGAAAAAAAAAAGCCAGCCCAGCTGGCCAAATGATGAACATCAACCAGCGAATTGAAACATCAATTGTACATATATTAGTCAGAAGCTTATTATTTACCTTAATATAAGGATTGGTTGGCTAGTTTCTTATACTCATTATTTCATTCCTTGGTTGCTTCCTTCCTTATTTCTACAAGGCTACCCGCAAGAGAGACACTAGAGTAAATAGAAATAGTTAAGTTAGTGAACTTAGATCATGTTGCACCCAATGAACAACAAGATAAGAAGGAAAAATATCACAAAAAAGACGAACAGGTTGTCGGATGAAGTGTGTTCTATACCGTGTGTTCTATACCGTGTAAGCGATGACATGATACTCTACGTTAGTGGATGATTCAAAAACCGTGGTTGCTTTTTGGCCCACCAAGAAATAACATTGTCACCCAGAAAAATTATGCAACTAGTGCCTAGTGGTAGAGTGACAATCGTACGTCTAGGCAACCAATCCGAATAGCATCTTAATATGCAATATTAATAGATGAATTCTTGGCGGATCGAAGCGAGAGACCATATTCTACATATTTAACCTTAAAGTTTCAGTATAAGTATTAGGGTTGTCAATAATGCGAGTTGAGTTCAAGTTTAGGTTAGCTTGACTTGACTCAATGACTTCTATAGGCGTTACTTGAGTCGGTATCGTCCAAGTTTTGACAGAGTCGAGCTCCCTTGAGTCGAGTTTTGATCGAGACAATCTCGAGTAGTTCGCAAGTTGTCTCGTCTAATTAGCGCCACCTATGGCGGTAGAAATTATGTTAGATATAAGCATTTTATTTTTTGTAGTAATTAAAAATAGTGCTTCCAAGTTTCTCACGGGTCACGAGTTTTCGACTCGAGTACTGAGTAACTCAACTAAACTTGCCAACATTTGCGTTGAGCTCGAGTTTGATTCGGACTCACTCAAGTTCAGTTTTGACCGAGTTTTAACTAAATCGAAAAAATAGCTTTAGAGTTATCTCGTCTCATTGTCACACCTAATCTATACTAATATATTAAAAGGCGTGCCTAAACCAGAAACGGTGCCACGTGGCGCTCTCCCTAAGGAAGTTTTACTCCATGTAATCCACAACAATAAAAAAATTAGAAATTGCTAAAGATAAGGGTTTGATCACGGACTTCAAGAACATATACTAAAGTCTTAACCACTAGAATAACATTTAGTGTTATCATCTTAAAGTATATTATTAATAAATGAAAATTTTTCCTTACCCGAGACATATCGCGAGCCTAATAACTAGTTAGTACTTATTAAAAGAATGATTTCAGCTTTTCCGCGTCATTAGTTTGAAAGCAATCATTATAATACGTACTATGAGAGGCATGCCTCCGAAAGACTCGGATATATGTACTGATTTTATATAAAATATTTTGCTTCTATATGTTGCGTCCATATAATTGGAAATCAATAATATAATATATTTGGCTTCCATATAGTTTGAAAGCAATCACTAATTCACTATGAGGTGATAATAATTGCTTCCATATGAAAATACGAGGTATCTCTCCTCAAGTCTCCGAATGATTGAGAGTGTAATTCTTTAATTTTGCACTCAATCATGATTCATTTTATATTATTTAACTTCCATATGCACTCAATAACTATAATGTTCTTAGGTTTAAATCCAAAATCAAACTCTAATTTCTGATGATCCAAAAGTACTTTCCTCTGTACACTTTTATTTATATGGTATTAGAGTTAGGATCTTATTCATTTTGGGTTATGGTAAAATCCTATTTACGATGGAAGTTGTTTGCATATAAGAATTTAAATAGATTTGTTTAATAGAAGAAATTAAACTTCAAAGTACAAAAGGTCCATACATATATAACAAGAAGACAAATTCAAATACAATACAATCCTTTTTGTTGTTTATTTAACTTGGAAAATTGGCCTTTTGGAGGGATAAAAAACTGGTTGGTGGATCAACCTTGCCCGAACCTGACCCATCTAAGTTAACGAGTTAGATTGGTTGAATTCAGGTTGAAATTTTTTTAACCTGACCCAACCCATATAATTAAAGGAGTTGGGTTAGGTAGACCTATTTAATTAAACAGGTTGAAAATTTTAACCAAAGTTGTTACTATTAGGGTGGGTTAGGGTTGGGTTGGTGGGTTTTATCGATTTTTACCAGAACTAGCTGCAGTGCTGCTCCACACGTTTTATTAATACATATAGTTTTATACAATATAATCATCGTTCTATAGATCAATTTCAATAATGTGTAGTGATAAAAATTGGTTGAAAAAAATGAAAATAAGTAGTTCAAATCTAGGACTTTTTTCTCTTCTTGTGTGGCATGCTCGGACATGGTGAGAAGAATTGTTGTAGTGTTAGGTGTAATTAAAACGGCATTATCTCCTTAATTCCGCCGGAAAAACACACTATTTTCGCACTCTCTCTCCTCTGTTTCGGGCTACTGCTCGCACCACCGTTTACCATCTCGTGAGCCGCCTGCGGCACCACGCCCCAGCCTGCCACCTTAACCTTTGACCACCAGAACACCACCATACTAATATGAACTAAATTATGAACTAAATTATGTTATGTTAATATGAATTGTTTAGTTTAAATAATATACACTCTTTATTAATTTTAGAAACTTATTATGATTTATGGGTTAATAAATTAAAGGCTTCTAATATAACCTTTGCTAATTATATGATTTGAGAATAAGCTATAACTATAATATTATTGCTACACTAAAACTCATATTCACTTGTAATGTTAAATTAACTTGCTATATTAGTTTAAGGTGACTCAATAACATTGTGGTAATATTAATGGCTCTATTTTAGCAATAGACTTATTTAATTATTAATAACTGATTAATTATTATCTAATTATGGACTCACATAATAATCTATAAATATAATAATTTTTCATAATAATCTATAAACATAATAATGTACTTTTATAACCAAATAAAATAGATATATACTGATATCAATTGTAAGTATAATTTTTCAATGATTCTAAATGAAATTAAAGGAGTTATTCCACTTATTAGTTGAATTAAAGAGTCACCTTTATAAGTTGATAACGACTTAGATAATAAAGACTATTATTGGACCCTCTTATGACTTAAGGTAATATGTAAAACTTAAGCGATGATAATAACCATGAACCCTTTTATGAAAATATGAGGAATCTTATCACTTAAATTAGCTCTAATAAATACTAAGGCTTAAAGGTTAAATAACTAAACATTTGTATCACTATTCTTGGCTAGATTAAAAAAGATAAAGGATATACAAGCCTCTCCCGACTATCAAAGTTCCTACGCAAGATTCCAGGTAATGTTTATTGCTAACACCCACATTCCCTTTCTGAATATGTTTTATGACATGATTTTCTGTTGATGTTCATCATGGATTGCGGGATACGAAACGTTTACTATGAAAATATGTTTTATGAATTCCTAATGTTATGGAAAGTATGTCTTTCTATTGAAAGAACTATGATAACTTTATGTTATGATTCTGTTATGAATTATGATCTCAAGAATATAGTTAAAAGTCATAAAATATGATAAATAAAAGTGAAAGACGGTTCGTGGCAGTTAACTGTTTTGTTGGTTGTGCACTTTCCATCTCGGCGGCTCTGTCACCTTCTGTTCGGGGACATAATACACTAGTACAAAGTTGGTCTAAGGTAACATGTATAGGGTAACACTTTTCAAAATTCAAGTTTCTCAAATATGTATGTAACACCTTGGTAGCACTTTATTAATAGGGTAAATTGGCCCGAACAGCACCAACTATTAGTTTGGTGCACAAAACAGCACCAACTAAACGAAGTGCGGTTGACAACACAAACTTCTGAAGCTGGGTGCACGTAACAACATAAATGGGACTTTTGGCCTGAGATTCCATTTACGCCGGGGAATCTTCAATATTTTAACATTTTTAGGGAATCTCTCCCACTGAATCAATATCCCTTTTATTTTCCCTCCCTTTTCCTCCCAAAATCACGTGAGGGTCACACCATACACCAGCTTCCTCCTCTCTGTCTTTCTATATCTCTCCTCCCTGTATCTCTCTTTCCTCTCCAGTCTTTCGCAAATCCCCAACTTTGCAACGCCTTCCTCTTCCATTTCTCCCATCGTTTCGCCGCCACACTTCTATGCTCTTCTCACTTTCTTATTTTCTCTCTCCTCCCCACTAAATCAATTCCACTTCGATTTCTAGGGTTTTTCGACGACGCTTTTTCCCCCCCTTTTTTCGAGCTGGATTCTCTCTCCTCCCTTCAATTCATCTCTATGCGTCGCTGGTTTACTGGTTTCGTTGATTGAGCTCCTACGAAACTACACAACAGATTATATATTATATAATATAATATCCTTTTGATTAAATTATACTAATTTGGGGCAAGAAAAGGAATAATCGAGACCATTCGAAGACCGCTAGCACGAGTGGCGGTACAGGTGGCAATGTTATTGAGAATGCCATTACAACGTTGGCTACTGTTGCAGGGACTACCAATACTACTACTAATCCCACTACTGCCACCACTATGGTGTATTTTCCGCAAACGATGGGAGAAAAGGAAGAGGGAGGCGTCGCAAAGTTGGGGATTTGCGAAAGACTGGAGAGGAAAGAGATAGACAGGGAGGAGAGAGAAAGAAAGACAGAGAGGAGGAAGTTGGTGTATGGTGAAGTGTAAATTTTGGGGGTTTAAAAGAGTTTAATGAGGGTCACATGATTTTGGGAGCAAAAGGGAGGGAAAATAAAAAGGGAAATTGATTCGGTGTGAGAGATTCCCTAAAAATGTTAAAATATTGAAGATTCCCCGGCGTAAAATGGAATCTCAGGCCAAAAGCTCCATTTATGTTGTTACGTGCACCCAACTTCTGAAGTTTGTGTTGTCAACTGCACCTCGTTTAGTTGGTGCTGTTTTGTGCACTAAACTAATAGTTGGTGCTGTTCGCGCCAATTTACCCTTATTAATATGTAACACTTTTTTTATAAGTAACACTTTAATGTAGCACCTTTTCAATTGAATAAATTTTTGATGTAACACTTTAACATAGGTAACACTTTGATATTTGTAACACATTTTAAAGTAACACTTTAGAATAGCTAAATTTTTAAGAGTATAAGAATTTTTTTCAAATTTAAAAATAAGTAAAGTTTTTAATATAATATTATGATTTTCTTAATTATTAATTTCTTCTAGGAGCAGTTTACTTAACAAAACTCATCTTAAATTAAATTAGTAACCCCAACCCGTCAAAATAAAATAAAATAGAGTAATCCCAAATTTTATGTTGGCGCTTTATGATCCACTAAACACAATAAGTCCAAAAAACACCATAATTTTCAATTCCCATTACAAAGTACTGCTCTTGTAGGTTTACGTTCCACAAGTCATTCACCACCGAGGAGGTAATTGACCAACGCTCTTTAATTCATCCACACACAAAGACCTTAATTCATTCAAGACACTAATAAAATAAACATCAATCGCTACATTATAAATGCTTCGGTTTTATACAAAACACAACATTTGACACTTAAATTCGGAGTTTTAAAAATAATAATCAACAAATGCTCCGATTACCCGGAGGACTTGAATGTTCCCCAGCCCAACAAAATGCAAGTAACGCAGCACGCTTTGTCGCTCCTATTTCTCCGTCTCATAAATACTCTGACGAACTTCCTCTTCCTTCTCTCACGCCACAAAAAACCCTACCTTCCATATTTGCTTGATCTCGCCACCACCACACTTTACTCTCCTCCTCGAGACATGCTCTCTCTCTCTCTCTCTCTCCCTCTCCCTCTCCCTCTCCCTCTCCCTCAATCTTCTCTCTCCTTTGGTTCTTGAATGTTACTTTATGGCTTGTTGCCTTCTCGGACGTCAACGGCGACACTCCTTGACTCCGGTCTCCCAAATTACAGTAAGATAATTATTGAATTTCTCTTTCTTTTTCTTTGCACAACGAATTCATAATTATAGGAAACATTGTTCAAATAAATGATAAATTCTTACTCTATTCACTTTTTCAGATTGTTATTGTTCTATATTTTTATGGTTTTTATGCTCAATTCGAATTAGAACTAATCAATTAGATACTGGGTAGGATTTAGGCAATAGACTATTAAATTAGTCAGTCAGTGTTATGTTAGTTTATCTGTTTATGGTTATTGTATTATGTTCAATATTTTTCAATAGCCTGAAGGCAGAAGGTAGTTTATGCTCTATCCCAATTTATATTTCATGGCAGGAATGATATTTTAATCATTATAAGTATGCTTGTTTAGTTAATTTATGGTCCGATTGATATTTTTAGTTGTTTAGCTGTAATTTATTTGTTGAAAATTAAAACTTGGATCATCAGAGTTTTATGTTGTCGTCTGATGGAAATTTTCAATTTTCATTGCTGGTGGAGGTTGGAGATTGAAGTATTTTGACTTGGTACTGAATTGTAAAAATGTAGTGGTGCAATAATTTCCATTGGGGTGACACGCAGGATAATAAGAAATTGCACTTGGTAGGAATGAAACACATTATCCTGCCCAAGAGTATGGGGGGTTTAGGAGTGAGAAGCCATGTGGATCTAAATTTAGCCCATCTAGCTAAGCTTAATTGGAAAATGACTAGAGGCTCCGATACTCTAGCGAAAAGTTATGTCACGTCCAAATACGTCAGGTCTAAGTTCTCTATTGCTTTTAGCAAAGGTTCCCAAATTTGGAAGAGTTTAGGGAAAGCTGCCCCTCTTATAAACAGGAGTCTAACATGGAAGGTGGGCAATGGTAGTGCAATTGACTAATGGGATGATAATTGGCTAATCATTGGCCCAATTCAGAGTCTTATCTATGGGCCTTTAAGTGTTAGTGAGCAAAGCCTAAAGGTGGCGGATATTATAGTGCACAATGCTTGGGACTTAAACATTTTATCCTTTGAATTCCCTAAGTTCATTAGAGAAAGGATTCTTGCTATGACTATCCACCATCATCAACAGGACTCCCCCTCTTCCGCCTTGGTGTGTCAAGGCAAATTCTCCCTTAGGTGTGCTTATCATGAAATTGTGAAATATAGGACCAATGTTAGTGGATGTGACTGGATATGGAAACTTGACTCTCTCCCCAAGCTTCGTTTTTTCATCTGGCTCTCTTGGTAAGATCGCTTACCCCACTGTCATCATCTTTACACTCGTAAAGTTCTAGACTCCCCGGGTTGTCCTTCTTGCTATTACCCGATTGAAAATTCCTTACATGCATGCCCTTCGTGATTGCCCCTTTGCAACCCAAATCTGGACCTTAATTCACCCCCCTGAATTCTTTTGGCAGCAAAGTAATATTAGAGAGTGGTTGCAGGAGTGTGTCGAGGCTAATAGGGATTATCAGGGGTTGGGTTGGGCCATTATCTTTCCTATCATTTGTTTTGAGATTTGGAAAGTGAGAAATCGCTTCATCTTTGATAAGACGCCTTTCCCGCTAGCTAATACTACCCTCGTTTTAGCCATAAAAAATGTCCGTGAATTTATGCATGTTATGTGAATTTTTGGTAATTTTTGGGCGTTTATTTTTATTTTTAATTATTATATTATCTTTAATGAGTATTCTGTAAATTAACGTTTAAAAATACTTTTAGAGTCCGAAAATTACAAATAAAATTTTTACCATGTCAGTAGAGCCATAATGGTCGTATGATAATTTTTGTGTTATTTTACTGATCGTGCTTATTAGTTTAATAATTATTATTGTGTTTTTATTATAAGTTTGAGGATATTCTTTTTAATTATTTAAGGGCTTATTAATCAGAAATAATTTGTGACCTTTTATGTTCTTGGAAGCTGGTGTTTATAAGGTTGATGTGAGTATTATTGAGTATCATTATGTTTACGTTTGGTTTATGTAAAAATGATTAGTCGTGTACGCTTCATTTATTTAATAAGCCTTGGAGTTAATTGGTGATCTTATTTGATGTGATTCATTTCTGGTTGATATTGTTGGTGTTGTAAACTCTTTAATTGTCGTTGTTTGTGCTTTGTGGTGCGCAAAATATTTGTTGTTGAGATATTTGTTGTAAGTGTGTAAGTTACTACTTTGAGGATTTTTGAAGAATTATTTTTGATGAATTATGGGTACAAGGCCGGGTGGCATCCCTTTGACGAAAATTTTTGAGATGAATGATACTTTGATGATATTTATGATTTTATTTTGAGATAAGAACATCCGGTGGGATAGATGTAGTCCCCGGTGAAGAACATGCCAACCACCTGGTTTGCGAACTAGGGGTACACCTGGGTTAATTGTTGTCGTCCGAGAGGTCAGGGAGTTCTGCGTGTTCTACCCTACATCGGGAGTTTGGCCATTCTTAGACACAAGCAGTGGGTAACGTAAGCCCATAGACTGACCTGGAGATTGCAATCTGACAAACCTTAGGAAGTGAATTGCGATTCACTGGCGTTCGGTTTCTGACTCAATAACTTGTTGTACTTTTGTTTTATTATTATTTAAGTATTCTAGAGTTGATTTACTCACTATATCATGTATACTTGATGTTGACTATCACTTGTATCACTTGTGAGCTTTATGATTTTGGATGCATGTTATTGTTATCAAGATTGTATGCTTTCCTTTCTTATTAATCTATGTCTGAATCATGCTTTGATTTCTTTTGTTCTGGGAGAACTACTAGTTACTCCCCACTGATTGTGGATTATTGTTATATATTTTGCAGGTTATGTTGATGGGAATCTTCTTTGGTTTTGGGTTCGGGTTGAGTTGTGAGCATTGAAATGATAGTTGTTTTAGGCCTAGACTTCTAGTTAGATTTTTTTTTTCTCATTTGGAATACTCTGAATTAGTTATTTATTTATATTATTTATTTAAGTTGGTCTCTTCACATAATTATTTAAATACCTTTGTATTAGTAGTGGCATTCCCAGAAGACGATGTTTCCGCCAGCGTCCTATAATACTATTATTATTTCTTTCTTTTCCGCTTTGAAATTCTGGGGTGTTACACTAGCCCTTGGGCTCCTATTGATGACCCTTGTAGGGGAGTGCTATGGCCAATGCGGTGATAATTTCCGGGTTAATTACTACCAAGAGAAGTGTTGTTTTCCACCATAGGAAACTTAGTTTTATTAATATATTAACATCAAACATACAAAAAAAAAAAATCATTTTCAACGCATTACGAGAAACATGTATGCTCTGGTAGTTATCACCAAATTCATTGTCTTAGTATTCAAGATAAATGTAGTGACTCAGATGCCAAATATAAAAAAATATATTTGTGCTTTAGTAGAAAAACATAGTTATAATTTCCATGTATACAACAGTACAACACTGAATTCTCAAAGAAGCAATACATCAAACACTTGGTGTGCATTCTTATAACCAATTTCTTTACATAAACACTTGGTTTTTTTTTACAATTTTCTGGTTGCTAATTAAACTCAAATGCACCAAAAATAAGCCAAATCTTTACACTTATTTCTGAAAATCAAATTACATCAAGAAAATTGCAAACCTAGCTATAGGCCGACGCGGTGGTACGGTGGTAGCTGGCCTAGGGTAGTGGCATGCGACGGCGTGAGAGGGGGTGGGTGGCGCGCAGGTGAGTGGCGCAAATGAGACTGCCGCTCAGGTTGTTGGCGCACAGGTGGCTCGCGCTCAAGTGGTTGGCGCGCAACACGTGGCGTTTTTCAGCAATTTTGCTGCGTGGGGAGGAACTCGCTGCTACACGTGGCGTTTCCCTTCTGCGTGGTGCGGTGGGGGTGGCGCGTATTAGGAGGGTGGCGCACAGGAGGGTGGCGCGCAGGAGAGGGGAGGGTTCGCACTTCGCAAGGTCAGGGCTGGGTCGCTGCGTGGAGAGGAGAGAGTGAACGAAAATGCTGGAGCGAGGGAAATGAAAATTAATGAGCGCCCGATTAAAAAATAAAAAAAGGGTTGTGGTTGAGTTGAAAACCGCAGCCCTTCCTTTAAGGGTTGCGGTTTTCAACACAAGCGCAGCCCTTGTACAACAGCAAATGACAATTTTTCCTCTAGTGATTTACTCCATTAGGGGCCCTTAGTTTTTTTTTATCAAACTGGTTAATAATAACTTAAAAAAGGGTGACAGAAAACATTGCAGCTGCTATAAGTAAGTGGTTAATTCAAAATCAAATAACTTAATAATAGTTTTTTTATCAAGCTAATCTAAGAATGTGGTTAATTTAAAATTTGCAGGCTAGACCAAGGATATGTCTTGAAAAGGAGTCAACTTATTTACAGATAAAGATGGCTCTTGCTATTAATGTAGATTTTACAAATTTATGCTGGTCGTAAGGGCAATGCACCCTATCAAGTATAGAATGATGACAATTCTCTCAATGGCTCATGGATTAAAGATTACAGTTGAATGTTATGCTTTAAAGTTAATTAGTGGATTGGCGCATCTTGTCGATGTAGATTTTAGAAGAATAATTTGAATGTTAGTTACTACTTTATGTGTTTTTTTTTTTGCTCATTTTCTTTGGACACACTTGAGACGAATTTAACAAGATTCCACACGATTATATTTTTCCTTAAGTATAAATCACAATAGATAGTTAAAGTCATGTATGTAAATAATGTCAAAAGTCAAAACGGGTTATCTAAAGTTAAAATGGAGGAAGTATATTTGACAAACATGTGTTAGTTAGCAGTAACTGAGGTTGCTTATAAGTTTGTGAGTGATTGTTAGTGGCTTAACGATTTATGCATTAAAATATATAGGAAGTGGGATTATGCTTCCCTATTTTTTTTTCCTTGTTTGTTAAGTTGTTTGTAGTATTTAAATGGAAATTTGTGTACTCTTTTTTTTTAAAAAGGTGTTACTATTAAAGGAACAGTGCTACACGTCACTGCTATATATCGCCACGTGTCACTATTCTCAATCTCATTTTAAAATATTATCAAAGTGTAGCTAGTAGGAATCGAATACATGACATTTGGAATGAAATGTAAGAGTTTAATCACCAATCCATGACAATTTCAATGTTTAATATTTCAAAGTAAACATAATAAAATCTTATAATTATATGTAACTTTTTTTGACATAGACAAGCCTTTTGATCGAACATTTTTATTTAGGTAATAACATTCTCTTACCCCAACTCCATTGAATTTTTATTTAGGTAATAACATTTTTATTTAGGTAATAACATTCTCATTTTAAAATATTATCAAGGTTGCGAGGAGGGGGAGGGGGAGGGGGAGTGAGGCTACAGGGGAGGGGCTGCGGGGGGTGGGGGAAGGGGGAGGGGGGAGGGATGGTGGGTGGGTGGTGGGGGGAAAGGGGTGGGGTGGGGTGGGGGAAGGGAGGGGAGGGGTGGGGTGGTGGGGGAAATGGGTGGGGGGTGGGGTTGGGGGGGAGGAGTGGTGGGGGAAATGAGTTGGGGTGGGGTGGGGGTGGAGGAGTGGTGGGGGAAATGGGTGGGGGTGGGGGTGGGGTGGGGGGGGAGGAGTGGTGGGTGGGTGGCTAGGGTTAGGGTTAGGGTATTAGATTAGAGTTAGTGTTAGAGTTAGGTTTAGTTTAGGTTAGTTAATTAAGGTTAGAGGGGGATTAGGGCATAATGACTAACGGTGTTAGACTTCCGTTAGTCATAAGGGCATGTTGATGTATTTTTTGAAACGTGGGGAGTATATGGTGAATTTGGAAACTTGCGAGGGTATACGGTGCAAAAAAAAATTAGTCGGGGGTATATGGTGAAAAAAACCGTTTTTATTTTTATCCCCAATTCCTTAGAAGTTTTATTATTTTTAAACAACTTATCATGTCATAACGTCCATTTTCCAATTTCGCACTAGATAGAAATTTACAAAAAGTTAAAATCAATTATGAAATTTATAAGTACTAATATTTGATAATTGCAACTGATCTGGGGCATCTCCCGAGTCCAAATACTACTTAAGTAGCTGAACTTTAATTAAAGCATTAAGCAGCTATACTAAGGGCTGTTCAATGTCAGATATCGGAACGGATCCGAAAATTACGAATCGGAGGAATTGCGATATAGGATACCGGGTTTTCGGATCGGATCACCGGATAATCGGATCGGGCCGTTGAAATTTTTGAAAAATTCTGATCCGTATCCGATTCGAAAATCCAATTTTTTTTTCGGATTGGATCGTCGGATTTTTGGATCGGATAATTCGGATTGGATATTTTTGAACAGCCCTAGCTATACTAGATTGGAATCAGTATTATATACTAGAATCGAGGTAGTTGAAGTCTACAGGAAGCTTATAGTCCGCTGGTAGCCGATAATAAATGGTGATAATGTTAATATATAATCTTTTATGAAAAGTACTAATTAGATCATTCGATTTTCCGTGAAACTAAAATTGCACATACAATGCAGGATGACGTACAATATACCATATAGATTGATTGACAATTAAGTTGTATAGATCGTAATAAGTTCCCTCCATTAGATTGCATGTGAATAAATGTTCGATAATAAAAGAAACGGAAGTAGAAATTAAGAGAGAAGAAATATTGTGGGAAATTAAAGTACGCAGATTATTATAAATTTCAAGAGATACAAATAAACACACTGAACTAAGGGTAAGGAGAAATTATTTATATTATAAGTAGATGTAGTAGCCTAGTAGGTGGCAATGCATACTACTAGTTTACTATCTTTACTCCATTAGACCGGGCCCTTAGTTTTTCATCAAACTCAATCCTTAATATAACTTAATTAAAGAGGGGTGAGAAAATACAACATGTTCTGCAGAGTATTGCCATTTTCATCAATCTCAAGCCTCGGCCTCAGCTCCAGTTATCTCATCGGGTTTGGCATAACTTTTCTCAATAGAACCTTCAAGTGCGAGTTTGATTTTGTCCCACTTAACATTACCTTTAGGATACTTGGTACTAGGCCCAGTTTCCACATAAATCTGAAATAATCAATAAATGCCAAGTATTAAGTTTTTGTGTTGTCCCATTAAGTTGTTTGTATGTCCTAGCAAGGTTATATAGAGTGTGATGATAGACTAATGTAGTAAAGCATATACGGTCAAAGTTTCTCCTTAGTTTAAGCTAGGTTGTAATGGTTTGAGCTTGAATATATTTTTCTGATATAGCAAAAAAAGAAGAAGGTATTATTATAATTATTTACCTTATTCTTTTGAGAGCCGTTTCCAGGGACACTCCATGCCAAGACCCATGCACAATCAATTGACCCACCTTGTACATTTGGGCCAACATATACCACGGCCCCCATGGAGCCGTTTGAATCCTCGGGAGGGACACCTCTGTGGGTTGCCTTACCCGAACGGTCCACTAAAATACTAGGAGGGTAAGAGCCAAGAGGTTTACCAGACCAATCTATCTTCTCCTGCAATGTTATGGTTCCGATGCCGTTGTTCAGCATTAAGGCTCTTGTTGTTGCCTGAGATTTTGTATCAGTGCCACTCGCCATGCTTACAAGCCCGCTACATAGCACTACACCTTGAGGGGCGCTATAAGCAACTTCTCCCAGCTCCGCCTTCAACTCCTCTATAGCCTCTTTGTGCTTCTCATTCATTATTACTGATGACGCCATTCTTTAAATCCTTCTGCCTTGCTCCTGGAAAAGAAAGTAAAAAGGTACTGGAATTTGGAAACACAAAACAAACAATCAGATGCAGAAATCCATATGAACGCCTGTACCATGCAAATATGTAGTATACAACTACTTATTAATTAAGAGATATAACTACTATACAGTACTTACCGGAATAGGTGTAATATTTATGTTTGAACTATGCTGTTCTTTGTGATTTGAAGATTATACCTCTCGAACCTTCCATATTTATAGGCTTGAAAAATCATTGCTTTGGAAACTAATCATTTCATGGATCAAGCGACGACTGACTAAACGCGGTGATGGCCGGTACACCGCCTTAATTTTAAAAGTTATATGATTGGTTGATTATTCACTGATGTGGTCGTTTATGGTTTAATATAATCCCTGAGTTCTGCACAAATAAGATAATAAGCACATGTATTCCAAGTATTGATATTAAACAAATTATAAATGAAAAAAAAAAAGCCAGCCCAGCTGGCCAAATGATGAACATCAACCAGCGAATTGAAACATCAATTGTACATATATTAGTCAGAAGCTTATTATTTACCTTAATATAAGGATTGGTTGGCTAGTTTCTTATACTCATTATTTCATTCCTTGGTTGCTTCCTTCCTTATTTCTACAAGGCTACCCGCAAGAGAGACACTAGAGTAAATAGAAATAGTTAAGTTAGTGAACTTAGATCATGTTGCACCCAATGAACAACAAGATAAGAAGGAAAAATATCACAAAAAAGACGAACAGGTTGTCGGATGAAGTGTGTTCTATACCGTGTGTTCTATACCGTGTAAGCGATGACATGATACTCTACGTTAGTGGATGATTCAAAAACCGTGGTTGCTTTTTGGCCCACCAAGAAATAACATTGTCACCCAGAAAAATTATGCAACTAGTGCCTAGTGGTAGAGTGACAATCGTAAGTCTAGGCAACCAATCCGAATAGCATCTTAATATGCAATATTAATAGATGAATTCTTGGCGGATCGAAGCGAGAGACCATATTCTACATATTTAACCTTAAAGTTTCAGTATAAGTATTAGGGTTGTCAATAATGCGAGTTGAGTTCAAGTTTAGGTTAGCTTGACTTGACTCAATGACTTCTATAGGCGTTACTTGAGTCGGTATCGTCCAAGTTTTGACAGAGTCGAGCTCCCTTGAGTCGAGTTTTGATCGAGACAATCTCGAGTAGTTCGCAAGTTGTCTCGTCTAATTAGCGCCACCTATGGCGGTAGAAATTATGTTAGA
This sequence comes from Beta corolliflora, assembly GCA_947648045.1. NCBI lineage: Eukaryota > Viridiplantae > Streptophyta > Magnoliopsida > Caryophyllales > Amaranthaceae > Beta > Beta corolliflora. Next base: position 16,496 of record CANSZD010001098.1, read on the forward strand.
TATAAGCATTTTATTTTTTGTAGTAATTAAAAATAGTGCTTCCAAGTTTCTCACGGGTCACGAGTTTTCGACTCGAGTACTGAGTAACTCAACTAAACTTGCCAACATTTGCGTTGAGCTCGAGTTTGATTCGGACTCACTCAAGTTCAGTTTTGACCGAGTTTTAACTAAATCAGTAAAAAATAGCTTTAGAGTTATCTCGTCTCATTGTCACACCTAATCTATACTAATATATTAAAAGGCGTGCCTAAACCAAAAACGGTGCCACGTGGCGCTCTCCCTAAGGAAGATTTACTCCATGTAATCCACAACAATAAAAAAAATTAGAAATTGCATAGCATAGGGTTTGATCCCGGGACTTCAAGAACATATACTAAAGCCTTAACCACTAGAATAACATTTAGTGTTATCATCTTAAAGTATATTATTAATAAATGAAAATTTTTCCTTACCCGAGACATATCGCGAGCCTAATAACTAGTTAGTACTTATTAAAAGAATGATTTCAGCTTTTCCGCGTCATTAGTTTGAAAGCAATCATTATAATACGTACTATGAGAGGCATCCCTCCGAAAGACTCGGATATATGTACTGATTTTATATAAAATATTTTGCTTCTATATGTTGCGTCCATATAATTGGAAATCAATAATATAATATATTTGGCTTCCATTTAGTTTGAAAGCAATCACTAATTCACTATGAGGTGATAATAATTGCTTGATATAAGGTCATACATACTTTTCCCCTATTTTCTCTCTTCTCTCTCCTCACCCACAAAACCCTAATTTTCCACCTAGGGGCTACCGCCACCCTTTTGGGCGGTGGTAAGCCCCTTTTCTCCTTTTGTCACTGGTTTTTAATGTTAATGTTTCTAATAAACTTCAGTCTCTCTCTAATGGAGAGTTTTTCTACCCATTTATTGGGTTATATCTACCCATATATTGGGTTTTATCTCTCTCCATGTGAGAGTTTGGAGACTTTGTTTTTGGGTTTTTATGTAATTCAAGAGGTTGATTTGTTGATTGAAATTTGTGCGGGGTTGCAACAGATGTCAGTACTTCGTTTACAATCACTTGAATTGAATCTAGTTCTACTTCAAAACTACAAAAGATCGATAGACCCCCTTGCAGAAGGCTGCATCAGACAGCGATGTGAAAGACAAGGGTTTTCAGAAGTGTTAGATCTACTCAACGATCGTGGTTTTGTCATATTAGAATTGTATTTATTTCACTTTGATAAGTATTTGTTTAGTTTTGGTTTCTATTGTAGATGGCGTATGACTTTGAATCAATGAATTAATTTTTAATTTCAAAAAAAAAAAAAAGGTGATAATAATTGCTTCCATATGAAAATACGAGGTATCTCTCCTCAAGTCTCCGAATGATTGAGAGTGTAATTCTTTAATTTTGCACTCAATCATGATTCATTTTATATTATTTAACTTCCATATGCACTCAATAACTATAATGTTCTTAGGTTTTAATCCAAAATCAAACTCTAATTTTTGATGATCCAAAAGTACTTTCCTCTATACACTTTTATTTATATGGTTTTAGAGTTAGGATCTTATTCGTTTTGGGTTATGGTAAAATCCTATTTACGATGGAAGTTGTTTGCATTTAAGAATTTAGATAGATTTGTTTAATAGAAGAAATTAAACTTCAAAGTACAAAAGGTCCATACATATATAACAAGAAGACAAATTCAAATACAATACAATCCTTTTTGTTGTTTATTTAACTTGGAAAATTAGCTTTTTGGATGGATAAAAAAACTGGTTGGTGGATCAACCTTGCCCGAACCTGACCCATCTAAGTTAACGAGTTAGATTGGTTGAATTCAGCTTGAAATTTTTTTAACCTGACCCAACCCATATAATTAAAGGAGTTGGGTTAGGTAGACCTATTTAATTAAACAGGTTGAAAATTTTAACCAAAGATGTTACTATTAGGGTGGGTTAGGGTTGGGTTGGTGGGTTTTATCGATTTTTACCAGAACTAGTTGCAGTGCTGCTCCACACGTTTTATTAATACATATAGTTTTATACAATATAACATCGTTCTATAGATCAATTTCAATAATGTGTAGTGATAAAAATTGGTTGAAAAAAATGAAAATAAGTAGTTCAAATCTAGGACTTTTTTCTCTTCTTGTGTGGCATGCTCGGACATAGTGAGAAGAATTGTTGTAGTGTTAGGTGTCATTAAAACGGCATTATCTCCTTAATTCCGCCGGAAACACGCACTATTTTCGCACCATGCCCCAGCCTGCCACCTTAACCTTTGACCACCAGAACACCACCATACTAGTATGAACTAAATTATAAACTAAATTATGTTATGTTAATATGAATTGTTTAGTTTAAATAATATACACTCTTTATTAATTTTAGAAACTTAGTATGATTTATGGATTAATAAATTAAAGGCTTCTAATATAACCTTTGCTAATTATATGATTTGAGAATAAGCTATAACTATAATATTATTGCTACACTAAAACTCATATTCACTTGTAATGTTAAATTAACTTGCTATATTAGTTTAAGGTGACTCAATAATATTGTGGTAATATTAATGGCTCTATTTTAGCAATAGACTTATTTAATTAATAATAACTGATTAATTATTATCTAATTATGGACTCACATAATAATCTATAAATATAATAATTTTATATAATAATCTATAAACATAATAATGTACTTTTATAACCAAATAAAATAGATGTATACTGATATCAATTGTAAGTATAATTTTTCAATGATTCTAAAATGAAATTAAAGGAGTTATTCCACTTATTAGTTGAATTAAAAAGTCACCTTTATAAGTAATAAGTAAAACTTAAGCGATAATAATAACCATGAACCCTTTTATGACAATATGAGGAATCTTATCACTTAAATTAGCTCTAATAAATACTAAGGCTTAAAGGTTAAATAACTAAACATTTGTATCACTATTCTTGGCTAGATTAAAAAAGATAAAGGATATACAAGCCTCTCCCGACTATCAAAGTTCCTAAGCAAGATTCCAGGTAATGTTTATTGCTAACACCCACATTCCCTTTCTGAATATGTTTTATGACATGATTTTCTGTTGATGTTCATCATGGATTGCGGGATACGAAACGTTTACTATGAAAATATGTTTTATGAATTCCTAATGTTATGGAAAGTATGTCTTTCTATTGAAAGAACTATGATAACTTTATGTTATGATTCTGTTATGAATTATGATCTCAAGAATATACTTAAAAGTCATAAAATATGATAAATAAAAGTGAAAGACGGTTCGTGGCAGTATTCTGTTTTGTTGGTTGTGCACTTTCCATCTCGGCGGCTCTGTCACCTTTTGTTCGGGGACATAATACACTAGTACAAAGTTGGTCTAAGGTAACATGTATAGGGTAACACTTTTCAAAATATGAACGCCTGTACCATGCAAATATGTAGTATACAACTACTTATTAATTAAGAGATATAACTACTATACAGTACTTACCGGAATAGGTGTAATATTTATGTTTGAACTATGCTGTTCTTTGTGATTTGAAGATTATACCTCTCGAACCTTCCTTATTTATGGGCTTGAAAAATCATTGCTTTGGAAACTAATCATTTCATGGATCAAGCGACGACTGACTAAACGCGGTGATGGCCGGTACACCGCCTTAATTTTAAAAGTTATATGATTGGTTTATTATTCACTGATGTGGTCGTTTATGGTTTAATATAATCCCTGAGTTCTGCTCAAATAAGATAATAAACACATGTACTCCAAGTATTGATATTCAACAAATTATAAATGAAAAAAAAAAAAGCCAGCCCAGCTGGCCAAATGATGAACATCAACCAGCGAATTGAAACATCAATTGTACATATATTAGTCAGAAGCTTATTATTTACCTTAATATAAGGATTGGTTGGCTAGTTTCTTATACTCATTATTTCATTCCTTGGTTGCTTCCTTCCTTATTACTACAAGGCTACCCGCAAGAGAGACATTAGAGTAAATAGAAATAGTTTAGTTAGTGAACTTAGATCATGTTGCACCCAATGAACAACAAGATAAGAAGCAAAAATATCACAAAAAAGAAAATTAGAAATTGCACAGCATAGGGTTTGATCCCGGGACTTCAAGAACATATACTAAAGCCTTAACCACTAGAATAACATTTAGTGTTATCATCTTAAAGTATATTATTAATAAATGAAAATTTTTCCTTACCCGAGACATATCGCGAGCCTAATAACTAGTTAGTACTTATTAAAAGAATGATTTCAGCTTTTCCGCGTCATTAGTTTGAAAGCAATCATTATAATACGTATTATGAGAGGCATCCCTCCGAAAGACTCGGATATATGTACTGATTTTATATAAAATATTTTGCTTCTATATGTTGCGTCCATATAATTGGAAATCATTAATATAATATATTTGGCTTCCATATAGTTTGAAAGCAATCACTAATTCACTATGAGGTGATAATAATTGCTTCCATATGAAAATACGAGGTATCTCTCCTCAAGTCTCCGAATGATTGAGAGTGTAATTCTTTAATTTTGCACTCAATCATGATTCATTTTATATTATTTAACTTCCATATGCACTCAATAACTATAATGTTCTTAGGTTTTAATCCAAAATCAAACTCTAATTTTTGATGATCCAAAAGTACTTTCCTCTGTACACTTTTATTTATATGGTTTTGGAGTTAGGATCTTATTCGTTTTGGATTAATAAATTAAAGGCTTCTAATATAACCTTTGCTAATTATATGATTTGAGAATAAGCTATAACTATAATATTATTGCTACACTAAAACTCATATTCACTTGTAATGTTAAATTAACTTGCTATATTAGTTTAAGGTGACTCAATAATATTGTGGTAATATTAATGGCTCTATTTTAGCAATAGACTTATTTAATTAATAATAACTGATTAATTATTATCTAATTATGGACTCACATAATAATCTATAAATATAATAATTTTATATAATAATCTATAAACATAATAATGTACTTTTATAACCAAATAAAATAGATGTATACTGATATCAATTGTAAGTATAATTTTTCAATGATTCTAAAATGAAATTAAAGGAGTTATTCCACTTATTAGTTGAATTAAAAAGTCACCTTTATAAGTTGATAACGACTTAGATAATAAAGACTATTATTGGACCCTCTTATGACTTAAGGTAATAAGTAAAACTTAAGCGATAATAATAACCATGAACCCTTTTATGACAATATGAGGAATCTTATCACTTAAATTAGCTCTAATAAATACTTAGGCTTAAAGGTTAAATAACTAAACATTTGTATCACTATTCTTGGCTAGATTAAAAAAGATGAAGGATATACAAGCCTCTCCCGACTATCAAAGTTCCTAAGCAAGATTCCAGGTAATGTTTATTGCTAACACCCACATTCCCTTTCTGAATATGTTTTATGACATGATTTTCTGTTGATGTTCATCATGGATTGCGGGATACGAAACGTTTACTATGAAAATATGTTTTATGAATTTCTAATGTTATGGAAAGTATGTCTTTCTATTGAAAGAACTATGATAACTTTATGTTATGATTCTATTATGAATTATGATCTCAAGAATATACTTAAAAGTCATAAAATATGATAAATAAAAGTGAAAGACGGTTCGTGGCAGTATTCTGTTTTGTTGGTTGTGCACTTTCCATCTCGGCGGCTCTGTCACCTTTTGTTCGGGGACATAATACACTAGTACAAAGTTGGTCTAAGGTAACATGTATAGGATAACACTTTTTTTATAAGTAACACTTTAATGTAACACCTTTTCAATTGAATAAATTTTTGATGTAACACTTTAACATAGGTAACACTTTGATATTTGTAACACATTTTAAAGTAACACTTTAGAATAGCTAATTTTTTAAGAGTATAAGAATTTTTTTAAAATTTAAAAATAAGTAAAGTTTTTACTATAATATTATGATTTTCTTAATTATTAATTTCTTCTAGGAGCAGTTTACTTAACAAAATTCATCTTAAATTAAATTAGTAACCCCAACCCGTCAAAATAAAATAAAATAGAGTAATCCCAAATTTTATGTTGGCGCTTTATGATCCACTAAACACAATAAGTCCAAAAAACACCATAATTTTCAATTCCCATTACAAAGTACTGCTCTTGTAGGTTTACGTTCCACAAGTCATTCACCACCGAGGGAGGTAATTGACCACCGCTCTTTAATTCATCCACACACGACACCTTAATTCATTCAAAGACACTAATAAAATAAACATCAATCTGCTACATTATAAATGCTTCGGTTTTGTACAAAACACAACATTTGACACTTAAATTCGGAGTTTTAAAAATAATAATCAACAAATGCTCCGATTACCCGGAGGACTTGAATGTTCCCCAGCCCAACAAAATGCAAGTAACGCAGCACGCTTTGTCGCTCCTATTTCTCCGTCTCATACATACCCTGACGAACTTCCTCTTCCTTCTCTCACGCCACAAAAAACCCTATCTTCCATATTTGCTTGATCTCGCCACCACCACACTTTACTCTCCTCCTCGAGACATGCTCTCTCTCTCTCTCCCTCTCCCTCTCCCTCTCCCTCAATCTTCTCTCTCCTTTGGTTCTTGAATGTTACTTTATGGTTTGTTGCCTTCTCGGACGTCAACGGCGACACTCCTTGACTCCGGTCTCCCAAATTACAGTAAGATAATTATTGAATTTCTCTTTCTTTTTCTTTTCACAACGAATTCATAATTATAGGAAACATTGTTCAAATAAATGATAAATTCTTACTCTATTCACTTTTTCAGATTGTTATTGTTCTATATTTTTATGGTTTTTATGCTCAATTCGAATTAGAACTAGTCAATTAGATACTGGGTAGGATTTAGGCAATAGACAATTAAATTAGTCAGTCAGTTTGATGTTAGTTTATCTGTTTATGGTTATTGTATTATGTTCAATAGTTTTCAATAGCCTGAAGGCAGAAGGTAGTTTATGCTCTATCCCAATTTATATTTCATGGCAGGAATGATATTTTAATCATTATAAGTATGCTTGTTTAGTTAATTTATGGTCCGATTGATATTTTTAGTTGTTTAGCTGTAATTTATTAGTTGAAAATTAAAACTTGGATCATCAGAGTTTTATGTTGTCGTCTGATGGAAATTTTCAATTTTCATTGCTGGTGGAGGTTGGAGATTGAAGTATTTTGACTTGGTACTGAATTGTAAAAAAGTAGTGGTGCAATAATTTCCTTTGGGGTGACGCGCAGGATAATAAGAAATTGCACTTGGTAGGAATGAAACACACTATCCTGCCCAAGAGTATGGGGGGTTTAGGAGTGAGAAGCCATGTGGATATAAATTTAGCCCTTCTAGCTAAGCTTAATTGGAAAATGACTAGAGGCTCCGATACTCTAGCGAAAAGTTGTGTCACGTCCAAATACGTCAGGTCTAAGTTTTCTATTGCTTTTAGCAAAGGTTCCCAAATTTGGAAGAGTTTAGGGAAAGCTGCCCCTCTTATAAACAGGAGTCTAACATGGAAGGTGGGCAATGGTAGTGCAATTGACTAATGGGATGATAATTGGCTAATCATTGGCCCAATTCAGAGTCTTATCTATGGGCCTTTAAGTGTTAGTGAGCAAAGCCTAAAGGTGGCGGATATTATAGTGCACAATGCTTGGGACTTAAACATTTTATCCTTCGAATTCCCTAAGTTCATTAGAGAAAGGATTCTTGCTATGACTATCCACCATCATCAACAGGACTCCCCCTCTTCCGCCTTGGTGTGTCAAGGCAAATTCTCCCTTAGGTGTGCTTATCATGAAATTGTGAAATATAGGACCAATGTTAGTGGATGTGACTGGATATGGAAACTTGACTCTCTCCCCAAGCTTCGTTTTTTCATCTGGCTCTCTTGGTAAGATCGCTTACCCCACTGTCATCATCTTTACACTCGTAAAGTTCTAGACTCCCCGAGTTGTCCGTCTTGCTATTACCCGATTGAAAATTCCTTACATGCATGCCCTTCGTGATTGCCCCTTTGCAACCCAAATCTGGACCTTAATTCACCCCCTGAATTCTTTTGGCAGCAAAGAAATATTAGAGAGTGGTTGCAGGAGTGTGTCGAGGCTAATAGGGATTATCAGGGGTTGGGTTGGGCCATTATCTTTCCTATCATTTGTTTTGAGATTTGGAAAGTGAGAAATCGCTTCATCTTTGATAAGACGCCTTTCCCGCCAGCTAATACTACCCTCGTTTTAGCCATAAAAAATGCCCGTGAATTTATGCATGTTATGTGAATTTTTGGTAATTTTTGGGCGTTTATTTTTATTTTAAATTATTATATTATCTTTATTGAGTATTCTGTAAATTAACGTTTAAAAATACTTTTAGAGTCCGAAAATTAGAAATAAAATTTTTACCATGTCAGTAGAGCCATAATGGTCGTATGATAATTTTTGTGTTATTTTACTGATCGTGCTTATTAGTTTAATAATTATTATTGTGTTTTTATTATAAGTTTAAGGATATTCTTTTTAATTATTTAAGGGCTTGTTAATCAGAAATAATTTGTGACCTTTTATGTTCTTGGAAGCTGGTGTTTATAAGGTTGATGTGAGTATTATTGAGTATCATTATGTTTACGTTTGGTTTATGTAAAAATGATTAGTCGTGTACGCTTCATTTATTTAATAAGCCTTGGAGTTAATTGGTGATCTTATTTGATGTGATTCATTTCTGGTTGATATTGTTGGTGTTGTAAACTCATTAATTGTCGTTGTTTGTGCTTTGTGGTGCGCAAAATATTTGTTGTTGAGATATTTGTTGTAAGTGTGTAAGTTACTACTTTGAGGATTTTTGAAGAATTATTTTTGATGAATTATGGGTATAAGGCCGGGTGGCATCCCTTTGACGAATATTTTTGAGATGAATGATACTTTGATGATATTTATGATTTTATTTTGAGATAAGAACATCTGGTGGGATAGATGTAGTCCCCGGTGAAGAACATGCCAACCACCTGGTTTGCGAACTAAGGGTACACCTGGGTTAATTGTTGTCGTCCGAGAGGTCAGGGAGTTCTGCGTGTTCTACCCTACATCGGGAGTTTGGCCATTCTTAGACACAAGCAGTGGGTAACGTAAGCCCATAGACTGACCTGGAGATTGCAATCTGACAAACCTTAGGAAGTGAATTGCGATTCACTGGCGTTCGATTTCTGACTCAATAACTTGTTGTACTTTTGTTTTATTATTATTTAAGTATTCTAGAGTTGATTTACTCACTATATCATGTATACTTGATGTTGACTATCACTTGTATCACTTGTGAGCTTTATGGTTTTGGATGCATGTTATTGTTATCATGATTGTATGCTTTCCTTTCTTATTAATCTATGTCTGAATCATGCTTTGATTTCTTTTGTTCTGGGAGAACTGCTAGTTACTCCCCACTGATTGTGGATTATTGTTATATATTTTGCAGGTTATGATGATGGGAATCTTCTTTGGTTTTGGGTTCGGGTTGAGTTGTGAGCATTGAAATGATAGTTGTTTTAGGCCTAGACTTCTAGTTAGATTTTTTTTTTCTCATTTGGAATACTCTGAATTAGTTATTTATTTATATTATTTATTTAAGTTGGTCTCTTCACATAGTTATTTAAATAACTTTGTATTAGTAGTGGCATTCCCAGAAGACGATGTTTCCGCCATCGTCCTATAATACTATTATTATTTCTTTTTTTTCCGCTTTGAAATTCTGGGGTGTTACACTAGCCCTTGGGCTCCTATTGATGACCCTTGTATGGGAGTGCTATGGCCAATGCGGTGATAATTTCCGGGTTAATTACTACCAAGAGAAGTGTTGTTTTCAAACATAGGAAACTTAGTTTTATTGATATATTAACATCAAACATACAAAAAAAAAATTCATTTTCAACGCGTTACGAAAAACATTTATGCTCTGGTAGTTATCACCAAATTCATTGTCTTAGTATTCAAGATAAATGTAGTGACTCAGATGCCAAATATAACAGAATATATTTGTGCTTTGGCAGAAAAACATAGTTATTATTTCCATGTATACAACAGTACAACACTGAATCCTCAAAGAAGCAATACATCAAACACTTGGTGTACATTCTTATAACCAATTTCTTTACATAAACACTTGGTTTTTTTTTGACAATTTTCTGGTTGCTAATTAAACTCAAATGCACCAAAAATAAGCCAAATCTTTACACTTATTTCTGAAAATCAAATTAAATCCAGAAAATTGCAAACCTAGCTATAGGCCGACGCGGTGGTACGGTGGTAGTTGGCCCAGGGTAGTGGCATGCGACGGCGTGAGAGGGGGTGGGTGGCGCGCAGGTGAGTGACGCAAAGGAGGCTGCCGCTCAGGTTGTTGGCGCACAGGTGGCTCGCGCTCAAGTGGTTGGCGCGCAACACGTGGCGTTTTTCGGCAATGTTGCTGTGTGGGGAGGAACTCGCTGCTACACGTGGCGTTTCCCTTCTGCGTGGTGCGGTGGGGGTGGCGCGTATTAGGAGGGTGGCGCACGGGAGGGTGGCGAGCGGAGGAGAGGAGAGGGTTCGCACTTCGCAAGGTCGGGCCGGGTCGGCTGCGTGGAGAGGAGAGAGTGAACGAAAATCTTTGGAGCGAGGGAAATGAAAATTAATGAGCGCCCGATTAAAAAATAAAAAAAGGGTTGCGGTTGAGTTGAAAACCGCAGCCCTTCCTTTAAGGGTTGCGGTTTTCAACACAAGCGCAACCCTTGTACAACAGCAAATGATAATTTTTCCTCTAGTGATTTACTCCATTAGGGGCCCTTAGTTTTTTTAATCAAACTGGTTAATAATAACTTAAAAAAGGGTGACAGAAAACATTGCAGCTGCTATAAGTAAGTGGTTAATTCAAAATCAAATAACTTAATAATAGTTTTTTTATCAAGCTAATCTAAGAATGTGGTTAATTTAAAATTTGCAGGCTAGACCAAGGATATGTCTTGAAAAGGAGTCAACTTATTTACAGATAAAGATGGCTCTTGCTATTAATGTAGATTTTACAAATTTATGCTGGTCGTAAGGGCAATGCACCCTATCAAGTATAGAATGATGACAATTCTCTCAATGGCTCATGGATTAAAGATTACAGTTGAATGTTATGCTTTAAAGTTAATTAGTGGATTGGCGCATCTTGTCGATGTAGATTTTAGAAGAATAATTTGAATGTTAGTTACTACTTTATGTGTTTTTTTTTTGCTCATTTTCTTTGGACACACTTGAGACGAATTTAACAAGATTCCACACGATTATATTTTTCCTTAAGTATAAATCACAATAGATAGTTAAAGTCATGTATGTAAATAATGTCAAAAGTCAAAACGGGTTATCTAAAGTGAAAATGGAGGAAGTATATTTGACAAACATGTGTTAGTTAGCAGTAACTGAGGTTGCTTATAAGTTAGTGAGTGATTGTTAGTGGCTTAACGATTTATGCATTAAAATATATAGGAAGTGGGATTATGCTTCCCTATTTTTTTTCCTTGTTTGTTAAGTTGTTTGTAGTATTTAAATGGAAATTTGTGCACTCTTTTTTTTAAAAAAGGTGTTACTATTAAAGGAACAGTGCTACACGGCACTCTCCGTTATATCTGCCACGTGTCACTATTCTCAATCTCATTTTAAAATATTATCAAAGTGTAGCTAGTAGGAATCGAATACATGACCTTTGGAATGAAATGTAAGAGTTTAATCACCAATCCATGACAATTTCAATGTTTAATATTTCAAAGTAAACATAATAAAATCTTATAATTATATGTAACTTTTTTTGACATAGACAAGCCTTTTGATCGAACATTTTTATTTAGGTAATAACATTCTCTTACCCCAACTCCGTTGAATTTTTATTTAGGTAATAACATTCTCATTTTAAAATATTATCAAGGTTGCGAGGAGGGGGAGGGGGAGGGGGAGTGAGGCTGCGGGGGGGGGGGCGGGGGGTGGGGGAAGGGGGATGGGGGAGGGATGGTGGGTGGGTGGTGGAGGAAAAGGGTGGGTGGGGGAGGGGGAGGGGTGGGGTGGGGGAGGGGGGGGGAGGGGTGGTGGGGGAAATGGGTGGGGGGTGGGGTTAGGGGGAGGAGTGGTGGGGGAAATGAGTGGGGGTGGGGTGGGGGTGGAGGAGTGGTGGGGGAAATGGGTGGGGGGTGGGGTGGGGGGGAGGAGTGGTGGGTGTGTGGCTAGGGTTAGGGTTAGGGTATTAGATTAGAGTTAGTGTTAGAGTTAGTTTTAGTTTAGGTTAGTTAATTAGGGTTAGAGGGGGATTAGGGCTTAATGACTAACGGTGTTAGACTTCCGTTAGTCATAAGGGCATGTTGATGTATTTTTTGAAACGTGGGGAGTATATGGTGAATTTGGAAACTTGCGAGGGTATACGGTGCAAAAAAAAATTAGTCAGGGGTATATGGTGAAAAAACCGTTTTTATTTTTATCCCCAATTCCTTAGAAGTTTTATTATTTTTAAACAACTTATCATGTCATAACGTCCATTTTCCAATTTCACACTAGATAGAAATTTACAAAAAGTTAAAATCAATTATGAAATTTATAAGTACTAATATTTGATAATTGCAACTGATCTGGGGCATCTCCCGAGTCCAAATACTACTTAAGTAGCTGAACTTTAATTAAAGCATTAAGCAGCTATACTAAGGGCTGTTCAATGTCAGATATCGGAACAGATCTGAAAATTTCGGATCGGAGGAATTGCGATCCGAATCTGATCCAAAATTTTCGGATCGGATCACTGGGTTTTCGGATAGGATACCGGGTTTTCGGATCGGATCACCGGATAATCGGATCGGGCCGTTGACATTTTTGAAAAATTCCGATCCGTATCCGATTCGAAAATCCAATTTTTTTTTTCGGATATCAGATCCGAAATCTTAAAATCGGATCAGATATCCGAAATTTCGGATTGGATCGGCGGAATTTTGGATCGGATAATTCAGATTGGATATTTTTAAACAGCCCTAGCTATACTAGATTGGAATCAGTATTATATACTAGAATCGAGGTAGTTGAAGTCTACAGGAAGCTTATAGTCCGCTGGTAGCCGATAATAAATGGTGATAATGTTAATATATAATCTTTTATGAAAAGTACTGATTAGATCATTCGATTTTCCGTGAAACTAAAATTGCACATACAATGCGGGATGACGTACAATATACCATATAGATTGATTGACAATTAAGTTGTATAGATCGTAATAAGCTAAGTTCCCTCCATTAGATTGCATGTGAATAAATGTTCGATAATAAAAGAAACGGAAGTAGAAATTAATAGAGAAGAAATATTGTGGGAAATTAAAGTACGCAGATTATTATAAATTTCAAGAGATACAAATAAACACACTGAACTAAGGGTAAGGAGAAATTATTTATATTATAAGTAGATGTAGTAGCCTAGTAGGTGGCAATGCATACTACTAGTAAAAAGGTACTGGAATTTGGAAACACAAAACAAACAATCAGATGCAGAAATCCATATGAACGCCTGTACCATGCAAATATGTAGTATACAACTACTTATTAATTAAGAGATATAACTACTATACAGTACTTACCGGAATAGGTGTAATATTTATGTTTGAACTATGCTGTTCTTTGTGATTTGAAGATTATACCTCTCGAACCTTCCTTATTTATAGGCTTGAAAAATCATTGCTTTGGAAACTAATCATTTCATGGATCAAGCGACGACTGACTAAACGCGGTGATGGCCGGTACACCGCCTTAATTTTAAAAGTTATATGATTGGTTGATTATTCACTGATGTGATCGTTTATGGTTTAATATAATCCCTGAGTTCTGCTCAAATAAGATAATAAACACATGTACTCCAAGTATTGATATTCAACAAATTATAAATGAAAAAAAAAAAGCCAGCCCAGCTGGCCAAATGATGAACATCAACCAGCGAATTGAAACATCAATTGTACATATATTAGTCAGAAGCTTATTATTTACCTTAATATAAGGATTGGTTGGCTAGTTTCTTATACTCATTATTTCATCGGTTTTTTCACCGTGTACCCCTGAGGTTTCACAAAATTCACCATATACCCCTATGTTTTCAAAAATTCACCAGGTACCCCTATCCAAAAATAAAATTCACCAAACGCCCTTAATGCTTAACGGTGTTAATACTCCGTTAAGTTACAAAACATAATTCACATAATACCCCTGGAGTTTGAACAAATTCATAAAACGACCTTAGTAGCTTATTTTTTTCAAAATGAGTTTCTTGCATATCTATTCGAAGACCAAAAAGCATAATGTATCTTTACACAAGTACAAAAGCAATTGAACTGCAAGGTAACCAAAGATGCCTTCCATATCTTCAAATAATTAAAATACCAAAAAATAGACATCTGATCATAAACATAAACCAAAAAAGGACAATTAAATCCCAAAGTTTGTGTCAACTACTTTCTTTGACTTTTTACTTGGAGGTTGAAGGTGGAGTTGGTTCTTTTATCTTCTTTTTGGCTTGAGGTGGTGCTGATATGCTTGCTGATGTGGAAGCGGAGGCAGCATCTGATTTCTTTTTTTTTTGTCGTTGCTCCCCACTTACATGTCAAAACGTTGTGTCCCACTTCCTTACACTTCCCACATTTTACAGTGCTATTTCTTTTCCCCTTCTTAGGGTCAAATCTGCCCCTTTTCCTTTGTTTTGGAGGTCTTCCAGCACCTCTTTTAAATGGTGGAGGTTCGATTTGGGGGAGTTGGAAGGAGGGCCATTGTGTTGAGTCAGGCATCGGGTGAATGTATTCATGTCCAACTGAGATGACTTTGCGTAGGACCAATATTAGCCTATGTAGGTTTATATGATCAACTTACCAATGTATGACAGTAGCTTTGAGTTCAATATGCTGATGTGTAAACTACCTAAGATGCTTGTGATTTTATTATATACCAATTCAACACATGCTTGTAAGATCATGCAGGAACTCTCAGTGTAACAAAAAAAAAGGGGGGACATCATACTTACAAGCAAATAACAACAATACAAAGAACTCATGGATTTATTGACCAAATAAATAACAAGAAAAGAGAAAAAGTTGAAACTATATGTTGAAGTGTCAAAATAAAAAAACAGAGTACACAAATCAATGGAGGTATGGATATTTCTACGTTTCATAGCAGGCTACTAATGGAAATAATTAAAAAGCATATAACAATTGCATATAAAATACAAATATTTCACACTAAACCAATAACAAGCCAACTGCCCAAGCTATTCGTATACTCAATGTAACACATTTTGACAAATCGCTTTCAAGCAAATTCTACAGTTTTACAAAAATATCTAATTAGAATTTGAAATTGGAAACCCTAAATTTTACACACACTCATAAAAAATGTAAATGTATCTCATAAACAGGATTATATCAGAAATTTCAAAAATTTAAGCACCAAATATAAGATAACGCACAAATAACTTGAAAAACCTAATCCAATTGCAGTAATCAAACTTCTTAACTATACAATTGCACCGAAAAAAATAAAGTGTTACAAAAAGGGGAATAACAGCAAACCTTACAGTTGAATCTACAATCCCTGGTCACGATGTTTCCAATGGCAGTAAAATTCCAATTTAATTGAAAAGGGCTCCAAATTTCCCCTTAAGAAGCCACGAAAAGACCTTCACTTGTTGTTGCCCATAACCTACCAGAATTTAATAAAGCTTTTTGGGGTTCGATTTTTAGGGTTCAGTAATGATGATGGTGATGAGTTGATCAAGAGAGTAGAGAAGAGAAGTAGGCTTTGCATATTAGAGGATAGAAGAAGTTGAAAGTTCTACAGTGTTTGAGAATAAAAAAAACATTTAGATTGCCGCCAACATCACAAGAGTACTCCGTAACACATAACGGAGAATTAACGTTGTTTGGTTATAAGGGCGTTTGGTGAATTTTATTTTTGGATAGGGGTACCTGGTGAATTTTTTAAAACGTAGGGGTATATGGTGAATTTTATGAAATCTCAAGGGTACACGGTGAAAAAACCGTTATTTCATTCCTTGGTTGCTTCCTTCCTTATTACTACAAGGCTTAAGGCCCGGCCCAATACCGGTACAACCGGTTCTGTGGAACAGGGCCTCAAAATTTTGGGGGCCCAATTTTGGTTGACAAATGAAAGGAGAAAAGAAAAAAAAATGGAAATCTTGTAACCGCGTCGACTACCCGCAAGATTGAAGAACAGTGACTTTCCTTCTTCTTCTCCACATTTCTCTCTCCTCTCCATAGATCAAAATCCCCAAAATATCATGAAATTATTCAACTTCCCATATTAAAATTAATATTCACTCTCTTTATTCAAGAAATTATCTCATTTCCCATAATTTTAGCCAAAAAAATCTGAATTTCATTACTCCTTCCATATTTCCAATTATCCTCAAGATTCAAGAACACCACAAAAAATGGAGATTTCTAACGGGAAGAATTTTTTTTGCTATTTATTTGCGATTCATATTCAAATCCATTCAACTCATATCCAAGAATTCAATTTCTTTTATCATCCAAAAGAAAAATTCAAACTTTGGTTTACAAAAAAACAATACGAGAAGTCGAAGAACAAAGTCGGGAATTTGATTGTGGGAGTCCGAAGGTGAACAATCAAGAATTTGTAGGCTAATTTATTATCAAAGTCTCCATTTTAAGGTAAATTCATTTTTTTTTTTGCCATTTTTTTGATTTTTCTAGTAGAGATTTATAGCAATTCTGAAATTTTATAATTTAAAATTAAAGTTTAGAATATGTACTTCTTATAATTTTAATTTTCTGCAATTCTGCCAATTTGATGCAATGATAGTACCTATTTTGTTTTCAATTTCATGATTTGTTTGCAATTCTGAATTCTGCCTTTTTGGTTTTCGTCTTTTCGCATTTCGATTTCAATAGTTCAGTAGACAGTAGTTCACGCAAATGCTTGCTGTAGTATAGGATATGTAGACAAATGGAAATTTTGAAATTTGACTTATACACTATTATATCTTCGATCACTTCTACAGTTCTACTGCATTCTTTATCTGGACTTACTCAATTGCTATAATTTGTAAGAATGTAACAATATCAATATAATCTGAAATTACTTGGCTTGGTTTTTCTTGCGAAAATGCAGTACAACCTCCTACCAGATTTTTTTTCTTTTTCCAAAGAATGAGATTGCAAAGAGGAAATTGAAAAGATTGGAGTACAGGTGGTTTCTGTCTTTCTTCTTGTTTTTATATCATTAGATTCAGGTTGCTTCTATTATACATTGCATATCTTTTTATTTAATTATTTTTATCATGCCTCCCAAAATTAGGAAGTATGATTGTGGCTATGAAAAACGTAAAAAGAAAAAGAGAATTGAAGAGCTCACTCAATCACAAAGAGGAGCTCTTGATAAGTTTGTTGTGAAAGAATCACATGTAGGTACTCAAAGACTTAACGGACTAGCCTTGATAGCGATAGAGAACGATATTTTGGAAAAAGTTGATTATGAAGATTTGGTGGACGATTTCGCTTCAAAGAATGCTAGAAGGATGGCTTTGTTTAAGTAAAATATCCTACTAGATTTTTTTTATAGTTTTGGTTTATTTATCAAAATGTAAGGAACGATTTATGATAAATAATAATTAAAAAAATTATAATTTCTTCTTTATAATTTTTTTTAAAGGGCCCCATTTTGATGAATAGCACAGGGCCTCCATATTTCATGAGACGGCCCTGTGAAGGCTACCCGCAAGAGAGACATTAGAGTAAATAGAAATAGTTTAGTTAGTGAACTTAGATCATGGTGCACCCAATGAACAACAAGATAAGAAGCAAAAATATCACAAAAAAGACGAACATGAAGTGTGTTCTATACCGTGTAAGCGATGACACGATACTCTACGTTAGTCAATGATTCAGAAACAGTTGTTGCTTCTTGTACCGCCAAGAAATAACATTGTCACCCAGAAAAATTACGCAACTAGTGCCTAGTGGTAGAGTGACAATCGTACGTCTAGGCAACCAGCCCAATCAGAATAGCATCTTAATATGCAATATTAATAAACGAATAATTGGGGGACCGAAGTGAGAGACCATATATCTACATATTTACCCTTAAAGTTTCAGTATTAGTGTTAGGGTTATCAATAATGCGAGTTGAGTTCAAGTTTAGGTTAGCTTGACATGACTCACTGACTTCTCGAGGCGTTCTCGAGTTGAGTTGAGCTCACTTGAGTCCTTATCGAATGAGTTTTGACAGAGTTGAGCTCCCTTGAGTCGAGTTTTGATCGAGATGATCTCGAGTAGCTCGCAGGTTGTCTCGTCTTATTAGCGCCCGGCCCCTAGGGTGGTAGAAATTATGTTAGATATAAGCATCTTATTTTTGGTAGTAATTAATAATTGTGCTTCCAAGTTTCCCAATACGGATCACGAGTTTTCAACTCGAGTACTGAATAACTCAACTAAACTTGCCAACATTTGAGTTGAGCTCGAGTTTGATTGGAACTCACTCAAGTTTAGTTTTGACCGAGTTTTAACTAAATCAGTATAGAATAGCTTTAGAGTTATCTCGCCTCATTGCCACACCTAATCTCTATTATATAAGGGAAGGGGGGAGGAAGATGGTGTCCCCCTCTAAAAATACTAAATTACCCTTAATGACTTAATGGAATGAAAAAAAATTCAAAAGAAAACAATTTAATAATCCTTTATCATTTCAACAACTTGCCATTCTAATTTCTAAACAAGTTAAAAATAGTATATACATCAAATATTTCAATCAAAAAATTAAATGAAATAAACATCTTGACCTTTTTTTTAATAAGAGAATATGGTATACATGATCTTCACCTGAAAAAGTTTGAAACACTCACTACCTTTGACACTCTTTAATTTAGTCAAACCAACTCATTTATCTATTCTTTTTGTTCAAAATTCATGCAAAAAAAATTGATATTAAAAATCACTCACAACCTTTGTTAGTTTTTTACATTAATGAATTAATATATCTAAATTTATCTAACTATTAATCTTTCATATTTTAAGTGTAATCATAACTATAGTACAGATGGAGTATATAATAGAATAACAAGTTTGAAATTAACGCACGCATCGCGTGCATATAAGGCTAGTTGGTACTTATTGAAAGAATGATTTCAGCTTTTCCGCGTCATTAGTTTGAAAGCAATCATTATAATACGTAATATGAGAGGCATCCCTCCGAAAGACTCGGATATATGTACTGATTTTATATAAAATATTTTGATTCTATATGTTGCGTCCATATAGTTGGAAATCAATACTATAATATATTGGCTTCCATATAGTTGGAAAGCAATCACTAATTCACTATGAAGTGATAATAATTGCTTCCATATATACGGGGTATCTCCCCTCAAGTCTCCGAATGATTGAGAGTATAGTTCTTGAATTTTGCACTCAATCATGATTGATTTTATATTATTTTGCTTCCATATGCACTCAATCACTATAGTGTTCTTAGGTTTGAATCCAAAATCAAACTCTACGTTCTGATGATCCAAAACTTTCTATGTACACTTTTATCTATATGGTATTAAAGTTACGATCCTATTCGTTTCGGGTTATGGTAAAATCCTATTTACGGTGGAAGTTGTTTACGTTTAAGAATTTAAATAGATTTGTTTAATAGAACAAATTAAACTTCGAAATACAAAGAGTCCATACATAACAAGAAGATCCTGGTATATTTAATTCAGGTTTATATTTTATTTAATGTTAATTAAGTTTTTTTACCTAACATCATAGGTGATGTGATACATGGCAGGTGATAAATTCGCCAAATGCATGACACATGTTATGGTATAAATCTGAAATTAAAAAGCAAAGATTTCAACTCTCTTTTGTTAGAGAAAATAACCCAATAATTGAGAAGAAAGACTCTAAAATTGAGAGGAATGACCTAATAATTAGGTATGGTACATAAACTATTTGAAAAAGTGAGTAACGATATATATTATTAATAATATAGAAGTAAAACAAACACATGAAACTTTTAGGTTACCACCAACAAATTGAGGATGGTAGCCCCTAATTAATTAACAATAATGAAAACTAGCGGTTTTTTTATAAAAGATAACGCAATCATACGGGAATACAGAGGAGCGTTCGCAAGAAGTTTATTGGACATGTAGGCATGACTTTTACTTGCGTAAGCATTAATATGTCATTAAATATGAAGTATTTGTGCACTGATAATGATATCAAACACTTAAATCAAGTCTTGGCATTTATATTTATAATGAAAATAAGGCTACCATCATATTTACATATATATCTTTAGGATTTCACTAATATACCCCCTCAATATGTGCAAAGGAAACCATGTGTATATTGGACTTTAAAAAATCAAAACGTTGAGTAGACTAAATTTCAGTTAAAATGCTCGCAAAAGGTTGGGTAAATGCATCGCACACGACTAAATCATAGCAAGTCGTTCTCGAACAAAATGACAATCAATCTTGATATGTGAACTTTGATCATGTTGGACATGATGAAAAACAAGATAAGAAGCAAAAACATCATCATAGAAAAGAGGAACGTAACAGGCTATCAGATAAGAAGTTTCAATTCAACAATAAGAGAACGAACATGAAGTGTGTCTAGTACTGTGTAGGCGATGACACGGTACTCTGCGTTAGTGGATGATTTAGAAACCGTGGGTTGCTTCTTTGAGCGCCAATAACATTGTTACCCAAAAAAATAACACAACCAATGGTAGACTAAAATAGCATGGGCAACATGCCCAATCACATCAGCATCTGAATATGCTATATAATAGATAAATTATTGGCGGGTCAAAGCGAGAGACCATATGTCAACATATTTCCCCTTAAAGTTCCAATATTAGTATTAGGGGTGTCAATAATGTGAGTGGAGTTCAAATTTATGTTAGCTGAACTTGACTCGCTAACTACTCAAGTCGATCTCGAGTTGAGTTGAGCTCACTTGAGTCGGTATTGACCGAGCGAGCTCCCTTGGGTTGAGTTTTGATCGAGACGATCTCAAGTAGCTCGCAAGTTGTCTTGTCTAATTGATTAGTGCCCCATATGGTAGAAATTACGTCGGATTTAAGCATTTTACTTTTGGTAGTAATTTATAGTTGTGTTTCCAAGTTTCTCACAAGTTACGAGTTTTCGAGTCAAGCATTGAATAATTGAACTCAACTTGCTTACATCTGAGTTGAGCTCGAGTCCGATTCCAGCTTACTCAATTCATGTTTTTATCGAGTTTTAACTAAATCAGTCTCAAGTAACTCATGAGCTATCTCATCTCATGGCCATAATGCCACCCGTAGTTAGTACTTATCAAGAGAATGACCTCAGCTTTTCCGCTTCATTAGTTGGAAAGCAATCATTATACTATGTAATACGAGGCATCTCTCCGAAAGTCTCGGATCTGTACTGATTTTATAGTATTTTGCTTTCATATATTGCTTCCATATAGGGAGCCATGATAAACCCTAATAGTTAGTGGCCAAAAAACAAAATTGTTGGAGTATTTAAAAGAAAACTCATTATTTACTTTTGTTTTTTCATAGATTAGATGTACTTTTTGACAATAAATATGATTTCACACACATAAACATAGGTTGATTTATAAATAACAGGCGTCTCAAACAAACAAAGAATGGTTGGTTTATAATAAACTGTCATAAACACACAAACAAGGGTTCTAATAAGTTATACTTTTCTGGTGGAAAAAAGCTGATAAATCACACTTATCGATGCAACTTTTACATTTTACAGAGATTACAGTTGTACTTTTTGACAAAAAGTAAGACTACAACACAAATATGGGTTGATGTATAAATAACAAGTGTCTTAAACACATAAACACGGGTTGGTTTATAAATAACAAGTGTTTTAAACACACAAACAAGGGTTCTAAAAGTACAAGAGAAAGAAAGTTCACTTTTTCCTATGAGTAGATAAAAGTACCTTTTTTATTTTTTAATGTTAAAAACGTACTTCAACAGCCTATGCTGACACATTTATTGATATAATCTCTAACAATTTTGTTTTTGCAAATTGATCCTTATTAATGGCCTTTTGGCCACTAACTATTAGTACTTTATCATTGCTCGCTGGTGTGGCCGTGTGGGGACGTTGATATGTTTCGATTCACCTTATTGGGGGAATTTATGCCCCTTTTTTTTACTAAGAGAAACTGAACTGAACTGAATTGAGAGTAACTGAAATGCAGAGAGTAACTGAATTGAACTGAAATGAAAATAAGTCCAAAAGAACAGGGCTTACTTCTATTCTCGTTAAATTCATATCAGATTGGATTAGATTCAAAAAATGAAAAAATACTTTACATGATAAAATAGTAAGTTTTAACAAGTTTCGATAAGTTCTGGTTAATTTTAATAAGTTCGGTTCAGGTTACGTACAAAAAAATTAAGGTGAAGAGAATGCACCTCAAATGTTCTTAATTTAATCTTCTTGTAATCAACAATAGTAGAATTTGTATTAGTAAAACACTAGGTGAAAAAAAGAAAGGGCTGCGCTGGAAGGGCTGTGTTTTTTCAAGGAAACCGCATCCCTTTTAGTGAAGGGTTGCGGTTAACTAGAAAACGCACTGTATGAAGGGTTGCGGTTTTAAGGCTAACTGCAGCCCTATTAATGAAGGGTTGCGGTTAGCTTAGAAACCTCAGCCCTTCATACACGCAGGGCTGCGTTTTCTGGGCTAACCGCAGCCCTTCACATCCCATCCACCCACATTTCAGTTTTGCGCGCATACACCCAGTATCTTAGACACCCAAATTTCCCTCCCTTAGAAAAATTTAGACGAGCGAAAAACCCTTCCCTCTCACTCACTCACTCCGAGGTTGCATCTAACCCTAACGCCCCATCACCGGACCCTCGCCTGAGCACCGACTCATCGCCGGATCACCGACATTGATGCACCATCGTCGAAACCGTCGCCTGAGCAACGCACCATCGCCGGAACCGCGCTCCTTCTTCTTCTCTTCTTTCCTCCACTTCACCTTGACGCCGCCACCACCACTACTGCGTTGCCGGTAATTCCCCTCTCACTCTCTCTCCTCTTTTTCATTCCTCTAATTAATTTGTTTAATTTCATTTCTCTTCTATTTTGTGTTGTAAAATGTGATTGTAGGGGGGTGGGGGAGGGGGGGGGATGGTGAGTAGGGGGTGGGGGGTGATGGGCGGGGGGTGGGGGAGGGCTGGGGATCTTTGGGCGGGGGGTGGGGGATGACCGGCGAGGGTGTGGGGAGGGGTGGGGATCTTGGGCGGGGGGTGGGAGAGGGTTGGGGGAGGCTGGGCAAGGGGTGGGGGAGGGTTAGGGAGGGCTCGGGGTGGGCACATTATCAATTTTGTGTAGTTTATGGTTAATTAATCTAGGTTTTTAGTTAGTTTTGGTTTTCTTAATTGAATTATGTGATTAATGTGCCGTGTGTGATTTGTTAATTGTAGGAAAAATAAGCTAAGGAAGGCAAAACTATATCTCTTCTCATAATTGCTCTTCTTTGGTGTTGAGAGGTACGTAATTAGCCTAATTCTCTTGTTTTTTGTTAGATGTTGATGAGGAAAAATTATCATGTGTTCCAATTTGAGTAAGATATATGATAATGTGTATGTATATTTCTTGATATGAGATTGTATGAAAATGCAATGTAATTTAGCTATGAAATCTACAAGTTGTTTGAATCATCATCATATACCTAGATACCCGTTCAAGACTTACTCATTAGGAGTAAGTCTTGAATAGTCCCCGGTTTGGGACTGTTCTTGGACTTTTGATCTCACTTAGGTGGTGAATGTGTGTCTTCTTTTCAATTCTGAGGAAATTTTTGGCTTATCGTTTCTCTACATTGTTCTTTGGGTACATATGTAGATAAGCAATTATCTACATTGTGTACTTGGAGAACTGTAGGGAAATGCTGCTGGATTTTCCTTAGAATTGAAAAGTTGGCATATATTCACTAGTGAGATTAGACGTCCAAGGATGGGTTAGGTTGGAGTGATAAGGACCTTCGGCTGCATGCATACATTTGAACATGTCACTATCTTAGCTTGCTCTATACGTGTGTGATTTGAATATGTCAGTGTATGTACTTAAATAATGATTGATGCATTATAATTATTGGTTGTGTTTAATTATTAGAGGTCTTTTGAATGAGATGGATCGTACTTGGATGTATGGTAGTCGTGAATCGATTGAGTTTGTGAATGGGGTCTCGGAATTCTGTACATCTGCATTACAATATCAAGCATCCTCTGGAGCAGTCGACTTTTATTGTCCTTGTGTCGATTGTAGAAATGTGAGCAAGGTTAGTAGTATACATTTGCTTAGGGAGCATGTCTTTCACCGTGGGTTTAGGCCTCAATACCACGTATGGGTTTGGCATGGTGAGCAGGGGAAGTATATAGGAAGCTCTAGAGTAATGAACGATGTATGAGAAGAAAAGAAGGATGATGAGTTCGGGGATGAGAATTGGGATGATGAGTTTGCATATGCTGATAGGGATCGGGTAGACGAGATGATACACAAGGTTGAAGATCAGTCGTGTAAACGACCTCGTAGTTTTGAGTCTATGTCTGAGGCTGCTGAAAAGCCGTTGTATCCAGGTTGTACAAAGTACGCCAAACTTTCCGCCGTGATAACACTGTTCAACATTAAGTCGAAAACTAGTTGGACGGACTCAAGTTTCACATCGGTGTTGGAAGTTTTAGCTGATATGCTCCCTGATGGAAATGAACTGCCAAAGTCGTACTATTATGCGAAGAAACTGATGTGTCCTATCGGTTTAGAGTACGAGCGGATACATGTTTGTCCTAGCGATTGTGTGCTTTATCGTAATGAGTATGAGCATTTACATGAGTGTCCACGTTGTGGATTGTCGAGGTACAAGCGTGAAGGAGCTGGAGGTAGTGAAAGACCACCAGCTAAGGTGTTGTGGTATCTACCCATCATACCTAGATTTAATCGCATGTTCTCAATTAAAGGAGATGCGAAGAATTTGAGGTGGCATGCAGATCGTAGGAAGAAAGACGGTCTGCACAGCATCCTGCTGATTCGCCTAAGTGGAAAAGTATCAACAGGGTGCATAAGGCATTTGGTAATGAGGATAGGAATCTGAGGCTTGGATTATGTACGGATGGCATGAACCCTTTTGGCAATCTTAGTTCGCAGCATAGTACATGGCCAGTAGTTTTAGTGGTTTATAACTTGCCTCCTTGGTTGTGCATGAAACGCAAGTACATCATGTTGTCGTTTCTTATATCGGGGCCCAAACAACCTGGAAATGACATAGATGTATACCTCCAACCGCTTGTTGAAGATTTACAGAGATGTGGAACGAAGGAGTGTTAGTATTTGATGCGTATGCTAATGAGATGTTCACTCTGCGTGTCATGCTTTTTTGTACTATGAACGATTATCCAGCTTATGGGAACTGTAACGCCCCGAAAATACATAACCTTAATTACTCATAATTGGCAGCGGAAACATGCATTAAGCCTGTGGGTTATGGGCCCACTAATATAATAGTAGCCTAAAATGGTCTCTTAAGTATACAAATGCTCAAATAAAATAATAATGATTACCCATAATACATAATATCCTAAATATCTCAACTCTTATAGAGTCACTTCAACATAATCCTTTATAACAATGCTCTTGCAACTGTTCTGCTCATACCTAAAACAGAAAAACAAAACGTCATGAGCCGAGGCTCAGTAACATACTACCCTAACATCGTAAGTTCATTTTAATTCATTTTAGTTGCAAACAGGAGGAGAGAATAAGGTAAAACATTTCATAAGCATTTGATTAAACATGAAATAATTTTTATCCTTTTTATCATGTCCATCGTCATAGTTATCTTATTGGTAACTTGGCGAGTATAACATAAGGGACGTCTCCCATAATCATCATCATCATCATAATCATAGGGCAATAGCCACCAGGGACATTGTCCCTAACCAGAAGGTGGCATAAAACCATGCATAGTGCGGTGCCACCAGGGACAATTGCCCCTAACCAGAAGGTGGCGTTTCCGCCATAAAATAGAACGGTACGTGCACGACCAACATAACATCGTACTGCCAAGAACCATCTTTCACTTGAATTTATCATGTTTCATATCTTTTAAGTACATAAATTCATAATCATTATGATACAACATATTCTTTTCTTTGCATCCATAAAATAACATCATTATATCTTCATAACATCAAAATCGTCGTACTTCATAGCATTAAATCATTTAATAAACATTATTTACATAGCAAACATTTCATATCCCGCACACCATACAACATCGCATAAACATCGTATAAAGCACCATAAAACATAGTTGGAAGGGGAGTGCGGGTGTTAGCAGTAGACGTTACCTGAAATTCTGCTTACCAACTTTGATAACCGGGGGAGGCTTGTAATATCCTTTATCTTCTTTAATCTATTCAAGAATAATTTTATTAATGAACGTTTCGTTATTTAGCTTTTAAACCTGAATATTAGTTAGAGCTTATTATAGTCATAGCATTCGTCTTATGGTCATAAAAGGTCTCAAATAATAGTCATTATCAACTTAGTTGTCATTAACTTATTAAGGTGACTCTTAAACAACTAATTAGGTGAAATAACTCTAGTTATACTTTTAGAATTATCGAAACCTTAAAGTTATATTAATACATAACCAATAACCATTCGAAAATATATTATTATTCGAGTTCATAGTTAATCATAAAATAATCGTTTATTATTAAACTAATTAAGTTTAAAGCTATAATAGAACTATTAACATTATTACAACATTATTTAATCTCATAAAACAAGTAAATCAAGCTATCTTGTAATATTAACTATTAGTGGAGGTAATAATATATTAAACTCATATTATAAATAACAAGCTTATTGGATTTTAATTAGTTTTAAACAACTCAATTAGTTTAGTAATCATGAAATATAACCCAATAATAGTTTTTAGGAGTCAAGTTAAGTGGTTTAATTAAACTAACCAAATCAGTCCATCGAATAAGTTCAAGCATCTTTTTAGCCCAACATAATAAAATTCAGATTATAAATACTTAAGTTTAGTTCAACTTGGGTTCTCCTAGGCCCAAAACGTACCCTTAGCTAACAATGATATATTGGGCTTGAGTTTGTAACTTAAGGAAATCAGGTTTTAAAACTTAACTTTAAGTTCTAGTGTAGTCTCCTAGGCCCAAACTAATATTGACTAACTAAGAATAATTGGGCTTGGGTTAAAACATAAAAATCAGAATTTCTATTAACTAAAATCAGAATGTCGTTACCTCTGCTTCTTAGAGCAGGGACGACTGCACGACTCAGGCGAGAGGGAGGACGGAACTCCGGTGGTCGGAGAGCAGCGACGGCGGCGAGCAGCTCTAGTCTCCGGCGAGCAGCAGCAGCAACACAATGACAACCAGCAGCAGCACTAACAACAATGACGCACAGCAACAGTGCTAACAACAACAACGACGCACAGCAACAGTAGGGTTGCAGCGTCGCACGGGGAAGCTCCGGCGAGTGGGCGACGAGGCAGAGCTGCGGCAGTAGGGTAGTGGTTCGTCGCGAAACCGGCGGTGCAACCGGTGGTGGTGGTGGTGTTTGAAACCCGAAACAGAGGAGAGAGAAAAAAATGGGTTTTCTTTTTGGGTTTCTTTGGGTAGCGTTTTCCGGTGAGTTGTTGCCTGAAAATGTGAATGGTGATTGTGGTGGTTGAATGTGATGGTTCGTAGGTGGTGGTGAGGTGAGATGGAAAGATGAAAGTTGTTGGTGATGGTGTTCTTAGTGAGAGATTTTCATGGCTAATATTATCTAAAAATCTGATTTTTGGTTGTGGCTAAATGATGGAAAATTACCCGGTATTTATAGAGCTCGTTGAAGGCTACTAATGCTCTGTTGCTTAGTTTAGAAATTTAAAAGTATGAACTTTGGTCAAGTTACATTAATGGAGGAAGATTAAGAATTCAAAATTTGGGGGCTTCCTCCAGATTTTGTGGGATATTGTAGCAAGCTTTATTGACTATATGAGGATGGCTACTGACACGGGTGTTGAAATGTAGAGGTGAAGAGTTTGATTTCATGTGTGAACATTTTTCAAAAAAAAAAAAAATGTGCCGAAAAGAAAAATTGGAGGAAGGAAGAAGATGGGTTAGAGTTCTAGACTTATAGGGGCACTTTTTGTGATTTCTATTTTTGCTTAAGTATCTACTTGTTTTATTGTAAAATAGTTAGGTTAAATAAAAGGAACTTGAAATAACGTATTATACTGTCTAATATCTATAATTCTTGTTTTTGTTAGTTTGGAAAGATTTAATTTATAATTAATCCGACAATTAGTATTACTGAAATACGGGATATTACAGGAACTTATCTGGGTATAAGACTAGAGGAAAACAACCCTACCCGATTTGTGTAGATGACATGAAGTCTACACACCTTAAGGGCTGCAAACATGTCTATATGCGCACACGAAGGCTCCTCAGACGCGACCATCCCTATCGGTTTAAGAAGAAGGCATTCGATGGGACGGTTGAAGAAGAAGTTGCTCGTAGACCATTAACTGGTACTGGAGTTTATAATCAGGTTAAGGGCATTGAAACAGTCTTTGGTAAACCTGCTAGTGAGGTTGATCGACCTACAGGATTATGGAAAAAGGAGTCCATTTTTTGGAAACTCCCATATTGGAAAGATCTAAAGGTCAGGCATTGTTTGGATGTCATGCACATATATAGAGAATAATGTTTGTGAAGCTATTCTTGCGACACTTATGAATATTCCGGGCAAGACAAAAGAGTTGATCCTGTTGGACTTCCGACATCCCAACACGAGGGCAGACTTGAGGGCAACGGTACAATTGGTTCAAAATTGATCACACCTCTCCATTTGTAATTGCATCACAAGTTTAGCAAGTATTTTTTGCAACTGATCCTGCTGATAATAAGTGGTCAATTGTTGTACTTGGTAAAAGGAGTATCCTCGGTATTGGTGATGTTGATAATGAGGAAGAATATGACGCATTTGAGGACATCCCAACTTTTACATATCCAGAAAATAGTGTGGAAGATGATGTGAATATGTCAGAGAACTATATGCGTGTAGATCACACGGAAGAGATACATGTACTTCAAGATCCTAAGAAACGGCGGAAGGTCAATAAATCATGAGACATATACTCAGGTCTGTCTAATTTCTCCAATTCGTAACTATTGTGTAGATTTTTAGGCTTAATTTTGTTGTTGGTTGAATTTGGGGAACAAAAAGGTCATTTTAGGCCTACATGGCAATGATGGAGTGCAGTGGGGGGGCAATAGTGGCGGTGGTGGTGGGACTTTGTTACAAATGTGGAGAGTGAGGTCACATGGCAATGGAATGCTCTCCACATTTGTAACAATTCCCACCATCTCCGCCGCTACCAGTTGATGGGCATTCCAATGCCATGTGACCTGATTCTCGGGTCATTTTAGGCCTATTTTGGTCAATTCGCGTTCGATTCATACTTATCGAGTCATTTCACCCCAAATTATTTTTGAACATGATTATATGAGGTATAATGTAACTATTGTGTAGATTTTTAGGCTTGCATTTGTTGTTGGTTGAATTTCGGGAACGAAAAAGGTCATTTTAGGTCTATTTCTGCCTTTTCGCGTCCCTTTCGTACTTATCGAGTCATTTAACCCCAAAATCTTTTGAACATGATTATATGAGGTATAATGTAACTATTGTGTAGATTTTTAGGCTTGCATTTGTTGTTGGTTGAATTTCGGAAACGAAAAGGTCATTTTTGGCCTATTTTGCCTTTTCGCGTCCCTTTCGTGCTTATCGAGTTATTTAACCCCAAAATCTTTTTGAACATGATTATATGAGGTATAATGTAACTATTGTGTAGATTTTTAGGCTTGCATTTGTTGTTGGTTGAATTTCGGGAACGAAAAGGTCATTTTAGGCCTATTTTTGCCTTTTCGCGTCCCATTCGTACTTATCGAGTCATTTAACCCCAAAATCTTTTTGAACATGATTATATGAGGTATAATGTAACTATTGTGTAGATTTTTAGGCTTGCATTTGTTGTTGGTTGAATTTCGGGAACAAAAAGGTCATTTTAGAACTATTTTTGCCTTTTTGCGTCCCTTTCGTACTTATCGAGTCATTTAACCCCAAAATCTTTTTCAACATGATTATATGAGGTATAATGTAACTATTGTGTAGATTTTTAGACAATCATTTATTGTTGGTTGAATTTCGAGAACGAAAAGGTCATTTTAGGCCTATCTTTGCCTTTTCGCATCCAATTCGTACTTATCGAGTCATTTAACCCCAAATTCATTTTGAACATGATAATATGAGGTATAATGTAACTATTGTGTAGATTTTTAGGCTTGCAATTGTTGTTGGTTGAATTTTGGGAACGAAAAGGTCATTTTAGGCCTATTTTTGCCTTTTCGCGTCCAATGCGTACTTATCGAGTCATTTAACCCCAAATTCATTTTCAACATGATAATATGAGGTATAATGTAACTATTGTGTAGATTTTTAGGCTTGCATTTGTTGTTGGTTGAATTTTGGGAACGAAAAGGTCATTTTAGGCCAATTTTTGCCTTTTCGCGTCCAATTCGTACTTATCGAGTCATTTAACCCCAAATTCTTTTTCAACATGATAATATGAGGTATAATGTAACTATTGTGTAGATTTTTAGGCTTGCAATTGTTGGTTGAATTTTGGGAACGAAAAGGTCATTTTAGGCCTATTTTTGCCTTTTCGCGTCCAAATCGTACTTATCGAGTCATTTAACCCCAAATTCATTTTGAACATGATAATATGAGGTATAATGTAACTATTGTGTAGATTTTTAGGCTTGCATTTGTTGTTGGTTGAATTTAGGGAACTTAAATGTGATTTTAGGCCTATTTTCGCCTTTTCGCGTCCAATTCCTATTTTTCGAGTCATTTAACTCCATTTTCTTTTTGAACATGATAATATGAGGTATAATAATATAACTAGTGTGTAGAGTTTTAGGCTTGTATTTGTTTTTGATTGAATTTCGGGAAGGTATATGTCATTTTTAGAACTACTAACTAGTAACTACGGTAAATGATTGAATTCTTATATTATGTGTTTATTCCTTGGTTGTTTTGCAAGGTTTATATGAATAATAACACACCAAGTTTGAGGGCCTTCACCATAGAGGAATTACATGAAGTTCGGGATAAGTTGGCGTCCTACCTTTGTGATGATTGCTTATGATACAATTTGGTGGATTTCGTGATATAATTAGCTAGATCTACTAGTTGCTATCAATTCTATGTACACTTATTACATTATTAAATATATATATTTAAAGTTAATTATTACGTTCAAAAACTTGTCATATATTGCAATTCGATCGGTTTTTTTTTGTGTCGAATGGAGGTGTTGGGTGGGGGGTAGGGGGCCACGGTGGGGTGTTGGGTTGGGCTAGGGGGCCGGTGGGGTCTTGGGGTGGCTGGCAACAGTGGGTGGAGGGGCGGCGACAGGGGGTTGGGGATGGCAGAGGGTGGGAGTGCGGGGGGGGGGTGGGGTGGGGGTGTAGGGGGTGGGGTGGGGGTGCAGAGGTGGGGTGGGGGTGCAGGGGCGGGGCCGGGGCCGGGGGTGCGGGGGTGGGTTGGGGTGGGGTTGCGGGGGTGGGCTTAGGTGAGCCGGGGAGTGCGGGGGTGGGCGGGGGGAGTGCGGGGGTGGGCGTGGTGCGGGAAGGGTCGGGGGGGGGGGTGTTGAAGTTGCTAGCGCATTTTTTTTAAAAAAAAAAAATCCGAATACGAAGGGCTGCGGTTTTAGGCCTAAGCCGCAGCCCTTCACTTATACAAGGGCTGCGTTTTTGGCCTAAACTGCAGCCCTTCGTTGTGAAGGGCTGCGGTTTAAAATCGCAGCCCTTCTTTTCTAGTGAAGGGCTGCTACGGAATTGGCTGCTGGCCAAAAACGCAGCCTTTAGGGTTGTTTTGACCGCAGCCCTTCCTTATTTTTCCACTAGTGAAAATTACAATATTCGAATTCGAATGTATATTCTATCTACAATTACCTTCATATTTATTCTATCTACAATTACCTTCATGTGTATATGATGTAGAGCTTCAATTTATTCATGCTTTTGTATTGTTGCAAAACATCGGTTTGTTTGGTTAATCAAATCAGAATATCAATGTCAATAAGGTATAAATAGAGGCAACATCACGTTTAAATCATAGCTTATTGGCCTAGTTCAAACTCTTACCTTCAAATTCATTACTGGTTGCTAGCCAATGGAGGCATATTTGTTCATTAAAAACTTGAGTGAATAGGTTAGTGCATTTGATTTTCTCCTTATACAATATAAAACTAGTTTTTAGGCACGGGCTATGCCTCGGGTAATTATAACTTTCAATTATTTATATTTTACTTTAAAATTATAACACCAGACATTACTTGGTTTTAAGACTTTAGTATATAAGCTTAAGGACATGGCATCAAATCTTATAATATGCATCTTCTAATTTTTTATTGCATATGTGTTTACTTAAAGTAAACTGTAACAGCCCGCTCCAAATATCAGCTTAATTAAGACCTAATACTGTTAATTACGAAGTTAAGCTGCTAATTAAAGGGACTGTTAGGGCGGATTTCCGCACCTTCCCTGCTAAGGAAATTAGGAAATCCCATAGTATCCAAGCTTATTTTGAAAACAATTTATAATAAATTAGTTATTACAATATGCTTTGAGTACATATATTACAAATTGAAAAGACATGTTTAACCTGCCAAGGAACATTATATAAAACAAACTATCTCGTAGCAGCGGACTAAACACATTGATCATGACTTCACATTCGCACACATGAGCTAACTCGAACATTCACTCTAATCCTGCAAAACAGATGAATCTGCCCCCACCAGGACAGGTTTATATAACAAAACAGGTCAGCTTACGCTGGTACACAAGTCCCACCAATTGCAAAATATTAAGGTGGCTGAAACTATTCAGTCGTTTCTTATGCTCAAACATAAACTTATAACAATCATAGCTTCATTTTCTTTTTGCTTAGAATATCATTAATGCACTGAGATGGTTTTTGTTCTCATTCGGAAATACGTTTATACTTGCTCATAAATACGTTGATTCTTTCTTTTAACTTCCATAAAAATTACATTGCATTCGCAGGAGAAATTCTTCAAGAATTCTCTCAAAATATCACATATCATTCTCAATACTTAGAACAATAATACTTTTAAAACTTATCACAACATTTAACATAACTCCAGGGAAGGAACACGAATGGAGGCAAACCCGGCTCTCCAAGCTTTTGAGGGACGTCTCCCCACCTTTCGTATTTTCTGCTTGCAAGACTTCTAGGTCATGACCCTTCCTAATGGAGCAATACCCGCTCCAAACACATAATGAGCAAACCCGCTCTACAAATGTTGTTCATCACTGCTTACGCAGCTACTTCCCCTTATAAAACAAAATTTATACTTATACCGAAATACTTATGCTCAATACTTATACTAAAATTCTCATACTCAAATACTTTACTTAAATCTTATTCGTAATCAATTACAACAACTTCTAAAGCAAACTTAACTCATGAAAACAAGTTCCGGAAAACAAGCTTGCTATGTCAAGTTCCACTGTTTTCGGAAAGGTGACTTAATAGTCAGGTTTCGAAAGAATGATGCGATTGGTTGAGGTAGTTAAAGGTGGTATTATAAAGACATGGCAGTATATAAAAGGTTATA
This sequence comes from Beta corolliflora, assembly GCA_947648045.1. Taxonomy (NCBI): domain Eukaryota; kingdom Viridiplantae; phylum Streptophyta; class Magnoliopsida; order Caryophyllales; family Amaranthaceae; genus Beta; species Beta corolliflora. The sequence continues at coordinate 50,342 of CANSZD010001098.1, forward strand.
GAAGAGCTCTTAAGATATGGAAATATTATCTCACACAAGCACCACATATATCAATTCCCATGGTTTTCGGTTTGGTGTTAAAGAACAATGGTTTTTATGCAAAGATCACTTGTACTTCTCGGGTTTAGCCAAAGTTTAGGTTTCACACTTAATATATATAAAGGACAGTAGGTATTCATCATGGAAAAACATTGAAAGGATCAAAAGCACAAGGGTTTACAAGTTCCGAAAGTAATTAAGCAACCAGTCGAGTTTTTAGGTGTTGTTTACTTCTCAAACAGAGGTTATACTTAATATAAGAGGAAGATGTGATCCAAGGTTGATCAACAAACAATAAAAGTACTTTATAGTAGTTCACCATAAAAGGGCAGCAACAATGAAGGCATCTAAGCAAAGCACAATCGAAGTAGAAGCATGGTTTGATCGGTTTTAGAGGAACTTGACATGCAACGATTTCTAATTCGAAAATCATCAACCACGAATCATAATTAACACATTGAAATCAACTACTTATAACTTCTTAACAAAACAGTAGGTTTACCACACAAAACATATTCGTAGCTTTCATAAATTCCATAAACAAGTGTTATGATAACAATTAAGAAAGTAAAGCTTCAAAGGTGGTTCTTGTGTACCTTAAGTTGGTGTTTAGGAAATCAATTCTTACTTAGTAACTCTCACCACTTCTCCAGCAACCTCTTAGGACCTTAGGTAAAACATTCATCACCTTAAAATTAGTATTTAACCCAAAGAAATCAAGTTTCAAACTAATATACCTCGTGCATGCTGAAATTCAGCCATAACTCACCTTCCTTGGTTTTTCTTAGGGTTACAGGAATGGAACTTCAAAACTAACACTTGCCCAGTATGGAGGACACCTTGAGGAACCTAGGGAAGTGTTTGCATGCACGATTCAGAGCAAGGAGCCAAGAGAAAACAAGCTGGCAATGGCCTGCCTGCAACTCGCTAGAAATGGCGTGAGAAAAGGGGGAAGAGAAAGAGATGTATTTTGTGTGTTTCTTGTGAAATGATTTTGGTGAAAATGAATGAGGACCTTCCTCTCATATATATAGAGAATGGGTCAGGGCAAAATCGTAATTTTCGATTTAGTAATGAGGGCAAAATCGTCTTTTCACAGCTTAAGAACATTCCAGAATTTTCTGGTTTTACTTAATCCTTAACCCTCTGTAATTAAGCTCTAATCCTTCATTATACTTAAACTAAATCCTTAAAATATGTCTTATTACTTAATAAACATATTTTGGCTCATTCAGCCCTTAAATCATAAACACTGAGTATCTCAAATACAATACACTCAAAGTCTCAAATTCCATAATAATGCTCAACATATTAACGTAATTCGTTAATAACTTATCTTATCTCATAATTTTCATTCATAATCACATAATAACATATAATATTTAGATTCACAGACAGATTTCGTATAGGGCTATTCACAATTTTCTTATTCCTCAAAGATGCAATTTATTTAGTACTGATTAGTATGTTAACGTATCTCGTTTACCTTAATGATATCGTCTTAAAAAGTGAGGCTATTACACTCTACCTCCCATTAAGAAGTTTCGTCCCGAAACTTATATCGTACTTTAGAATACTGAGGGTATCGATCTCGCGTATTTAATTTATTCGCACATATTGCTCTTCCTGTTACCTGATTGGTTCTTAGTTCCTTGACTAAAAGAATATCGGCCTTGTAATACTTTTCTTTTATCAAGAGTCTTAATGTAACATTACTTAATTCTTAATTACCCATATTCATATCCCCAAAACTCATAACCCAAAGTTTCAAAAATTTATAACATTTACCCAAATTTCTTAAGGTAACAATATCATACAACTTCTTCCAGTAATCTAGAGGAGGACATGGGTTACCAATTCATTAACAGATTTAATTGGTCGTAACCAGACCATTTAGTGCAACAAATCGAGGAACTTAAGTTTGTTTTCTCTAAGTCACTTAAAAGGAAACAATCCAGATAGAACATATCGGAATTCATGTTGCTTATAATCGCACTCATAATGCTTTTATGGTGGCAATTGATGACCACCTATGACAATCATAATTATGACAAACACCTCTCAGAGTATTCGTAAATTAACCATTATAATTCTTGAAACAAAGGTTAAATGCCCATAACCTGAACTATCTCTATTTTATTTTTCCCCTCGAATTTCTCGCACTCGTTTCTTAGTCTCATGACTTTACAGGCCCTACGGAATTTCCAGGCTCACGTCATCTCAACAATAAGTGTTCGACCTTTATCTTTACACAGAGCTTCATACGAAGTTATGCCCAATTGAAAACTTTTGCTATAGACGACATTTGTCCATGCTAGTTTACCTCTCCATGAACCCTTATATACCAATATATAAGCTTGCAACATATCTTTCAACATTCGATAGAACACCCTATTTGCTCATGCTACTTCTCCCCTCACACTTCTTTTCTTGGCAATTCAAGTATTATGTAACAAATTGCGACACGTCTTGCTTCAACTCTCTTCATAAAGAGTACCTCTTTATATCCTGAATCATCACGCCCCTTTGATGCTGAACTGAGTGCACCCTGCTAAGCGCCTCCCTCATAATATATATATATATATATATATATATATATATATATATATATATATATATATATATATATATATATATATATATATATATATATATATATATATATAGGCTTTCACAATCATATACTTGGAAATCCGTTATTTCGTTTTTCTCTATCTTTGACCTTAGTTCCTTGATAAACTTAATTTGCACTTACTTAACTCAAGTTTTCTCAAAAGGAATACTTTTATCACAAAATATTTAGTTCTCCTTGTAGATCTCCTTCCTTACCTACATTCAACTCCAATTGCATTACTCTTTATATAATTCTTATGGTATCGAAACGATGACATCATTTCCCTACTGAGGTTTTCTTGTTCAAAGCATCTACTACCTCATCTGTCTTCCGCGAAAGGTACTAAATGTCTACATCATCATCCTTGGGCAATTCTAGCTACCTTCACTATCTAACTTTCATCTCCTCCCAAATAAAGATGTACCTTAAGTTTTGATGGTCAGTATACACCTTTGAAGTTATTTAAATTTAATAAAACCTTTAAGGTAATTCCTTAACTTCCATTCCAGATCATGCTCAAAGTAATTTTCTCATGGCTTTAACTACATAGAGGATCAGGCTGCCGCTCGCTGATGCTAATACATATGCCAAACTTTCCTGAGAAACATAGCGATACATTTTAAGTCCTTCTGTCCCCGAAGGCGAAGCTAGAACTAGGTATTGCTTAACCTTTCCTTCAACTTTTGGAAAAACTTCCGAGCCATTTCCCGACCACTCGAACTTTATTCTTTCCTTAATACTTCTTTAAGACGCACTTCCTGATTCTTTGAATATACCAAATATCATCTACAAGAAATGTCATAAAAATTTAATCTAATAAGATTTAAAACATCATTACATCGTATTTATGAATGCTACTAGTGCATTACTAAGCTCGATCGGTGTTTTCACAACTCATAATGACCGTAACCCATCCTAAACGTCATATTCGAAATATTTCTTTTTTTCCTTTGCTGCATGCATCTAGTAATATTCCTGATCTTTGATCTACTTCAAACACCTCAACTCCTTTTAATTGATCGCATGATTCATCTATTCGAAATTACGAATTCCCTATTCCTAAATGTCATCTTATTAATGTACTGATTATCTTCACATAATTTCATTGATTCATCTCCCCGTTAGACACGTTGGTCAAATATAATCTTTTTGCACGATTCTTCTAACTACGTTACTAACCCGGCCATCTTAGTTTTAAAAGTAGGCGTGATCCCTGCCACCTATCATATATAAAAATCAATCACCTTATGTAATCGCAATGCTTGTAAATTCTCGGATAATGCATCTGCAGACTCATTAATTACCAGAGTTCTTTCCATCCTCCATTACTTCCTTATGATTCTCTACTATTTGAGTGATGTAATTAATATCTTCTTGTAACATATCTCCCTGTTCTTCTGAGCTTGACAGCAACACCCTGCTATATAATACTATCTTTGCTTGGTTCTTCCTCAGCCAAGACATCCTCTAAAATTTCATTATAATATTCCAAATCAAGAAATATTAAATCCACATGCAACCTTGACCCTTGCAATCTTAACTACACAATCTCTAAATAATCATTCACAACAACTCGGCTCTCTATCAGACATATAAATTGTTATAACGAAGGTTTACAAAAACGCGATGAAGATACATAAATGCGCAGTCCCCGAACACAACAAATTAGCTAAGGCTTTACAATGTTGTTTTTTTTTTCCCCTGAAACCACCTCACTTAAAATCCCCTGCAACTCTGGTGTAACTTCGACTTCCCCTCAACGTTTCAATTTTTGCTTCTTGATTCCCCCGTCCGTAAATCTTCCTTTTAATTTCCATCTGCACCTACTCTAGAGCACAATCATATAACTTCCCTAAGGTTGGATAAGACCCAATTCTCTTGAGTTTTCAGTTCCTCAAAGGAACGCCCGACTTTCAACCTATATTTCATGACAACGTTCAACTTAGTTATTTGAGGAAATCATATGCCAAATCCATTATGTACATATTCCAATCTAGTTAGCAATATCCATAATTCCAACTTCCAAAACGATTTCCTGACTGCAAAACATGTAAGAGTAACATAGAACTTATTCGAATTCAAGTTCATCTCCACACTCGAAACCCATAATATAGCCAACTACAACATACAAGTCATTTACAAAACAAATCACAAAGTATTTGTATCTGACATATAGACTCCAAAATTTTAACCTAATCAATTCCCCATCACAAATCTATTGATTGTTATGTTACCAGAAGGATATCCATGGTTTTGGAAATTACTGTCCCCCATACCTTCTACCTGGATAACCATATTACATCCTAACAAATAGTCTACAATAATTATTATTGTATGTTAATAAATCTTACCCCGTATCACCTTATCAAACATAAATATACCAGAATTTAGATATCTACCTAAAACTTATATCCCAATTACTTACACTTATTATCCATATCAATCTCTAATCCATAACTTACATTAGTACTTCTCGAACATGTTCTCATTACCCCTAACTCCATACTCATTCCTTTATAAAGTTATAACAATAAATTCCTAGCTCTCCATTTACACCACTAGCTTAATACAAAAACAAGGCTTACTTAAATAATACTAACATAGCTAGTTTGAGTTTACATCCTCATATATACATTATCTTTCCAATTTGTCCTCATACTTTCACAACAAATTTGTTTATAATTATATTCATAAAAGAAATACTGACACAAAGCTTTAGCACAACCAATTATCTTCCGCTCTGTCATTCTCTCCACGAGTTTTACGTTCTTACATCGTTCCATGATGAGATTTGTCCGGTATAGCTAATAGCGCCTTTGGCACTCTAAAGTGTTATTCATCTCGCATCTGTTTCTTTCCCAACATTTCCAACCTCTTATCCTTATTGTCCATAATTTCATCATAACCTTGAACCGCTTCAGTAGTCCTATACAATTTTAACATACCCTATTATACTTGACGAAAACTAGCCCATGGCTCACAATCACATTGGCTTAAGTCCTGGGTCGCCTTTCGTGGCTCTTACAGCATCCATAACCTCTTCCTACTCTCGAATTGTGACCTATTGCCTAACAAGCATGGTCAACCACATCATTGTCCATTTATCAACAACATAATAGGTGTCGCGTCCTCCTTGTATAAGCATATACTCACTGATGCTTTAATGGAATCTACTCATAACCATTTATACCCAAATCTCATATCATTCACATACACATTCATACACATAAATTCACATAGCACAAACATAATCACACATACAAGTTCTCAAATGTTTCGAAAACTTTTATATTTATACGAAATTAGTTTTAATTTTCCTTTCTTAAGAAACTACTTGTGTAAACACTCTTATTGTTTTCAAAACTTACAATTAGAAATACTTAAATTGGATTTCGAAAATCTTTGCTCTGATACCACTTGTAACAGCCCGCTCCAAATAGCAGCTTAATTAAGACCTAATACTGTTAATTACGAAGTTAAGCTGCTAATTAAAGGGACTGTTAGGGCGGATTTCCGCACCTTCCCTGCTAAGGAAATTAGGAAATCCCATAGTATCCAAGCTTATTTTGAAAACAATTTATAATAAATTAGTTATTACAATATGCTTTGAGTACATATATTACAAATTGAAAAGACATGTTTAACCTGCCAAGGAACATTATATAAAACAAACTATCTCATAGCAGCGGACTAAACACATTGATCATGACTTCACATTCGCACACATGAGCTAACTCGAACATTCACTCATATCCTGCAAAACAGATGAATCTGCCCCCACCAGGACAGGTTCATAGAACAAAACAGGTCAGCTTACGCTGGTACACAAGTCCCACCAATTGCAAAATATTAAGGTGGCTGAAACTATTCAGTCGTTTCTTATGCTCAAACATAAACTTATAACAATCATAGCTTCATTTTCTTTTTGCTCAGAAAATCATTAATGCACTGAGATGGTTTTTGTTCTCATTCGGAAATACGTTTATACTTGCTCATAAATACGTTGATTCTTTCTTTTAACTTCCATAAAAATTACATTGCATTCGCAGGAGAAATTCTTCAAGAATTCTCTCAAAATATCACATATCATTCTCAATACTTAGAACAATAATACTCTTAAAACTTATCACAACATTTAACATAACTCCAGGGAAGGAACACGAATGGAGGCAAACCCGGCTCTCCAAGCTTTTGAGGGACGTCTCCCCACCTTTCTTATTTTGTGCTTGCAAGACTTCTAGATCATGACCCTTCCTAATGGAGCAATACCCGCTCCGGAGCAATACCCGCTCCAAACACATAATGAGCAAACCCGCTTTACAAATGTTGTTCATCACTGCTTACGCAGCTACTTCCCCTTATAAAACAAAATTAAAACTTATACCGAAATACTTATGCTCAATACTTATACTAAAATTCTCATACTCAAATACTTTACTTAAATATTATTCGTAATCAATTACAACAACTTCTAAAGCAAACTTAACTCATGAAAACAAGTTCCGGAAAACAAGCTTGCTATGTCAAGTTCCACTGTTTTCGGAAAGGTGACTTAATAGTCAGGTTTCGAAAGAATGATGTGATTGGTTGAGGTAGTTAAAGGTGGTATTATCAAGACATGGCAGTATATAAAAGGTTATAGAAGAGCTCTTAAGATATGGAAATATTATCTCACACAAGCACCACATATATCAATTCCCATGGTTTTCGGTTTGGTGTTAAAGAACAATGGTTTTTATGCAAAGATCACTTGTACTTCTCGGGTTTAGCCAAAGTTTAGGTTTCACACTTAATATATATAAAGGACAGTAGGTATTCATCATGGAAAAACATTGAAAGGATCAAAAGCACAAGGGTTTACAAGTTCCGAAAGTAATTAAGCAACCAGTCGAGTTTTTAGGTGTTGTTTACTTCTCAAACAGAGGTTATACTTAATATAAGAGGAAGATGTGATCCAAGGTTGATCAACAAACAATAAAAGTACTTTATAGTAGTTCACCATAAAAGGGCAGCAACAATGAAGGCATCTAAGCAAAGCACAATCGAAGTAGAAGCATGGTTTGATCGGTTTTAGAGGAACTTGACATGCAACGATTTCTAATTCGAAAATCATCAACCACGAATCATAATTAACACATTGAAATCAACTACTTATAACTTCTTAACAAAACAGTAGGTTTACCACACAAAACATATTCGTAGCTTTCATAAATTCCATAAACAAGTATTATGATAACAATTAAGAAAGTAAAGCTTCAAAGGTGGTTCTTGTGTACCTTAAGTTGGTGTTTAGGAAATCAATTCTTACTTAGTAACTCTCACCACTTCTCCAGCAACCTCTTAGGACCTTAGGTAAAACATTCATCACCTTAAAATTAGTATTTAACCCAAAGATATCAAGTTTCAAACTAATATACCTCGTGCATGCTGAAATTCAGCCATAACTCACCTTCCTTGGTTTTTCTTAGGGTTACAGGAATGGAACTTCAAAACTAACACTTGCCCAGTATGGAGGACACCTTGAGGAACCTAGGGAAGTGTTTGCATGCACGATTCAGAGCAAGGAGCCAAGAGAAAACAAGCTGGCAATGGCCTGCCTGCAACTCGCTAGAAATGGCGTGAGAAAAGGGGGAAGAGAAAGAGATGTATTTTGTGTGTTTCTTGTGAAATGATTTTGGTGAAAATGAATGAGGACCTTCCTCTCATATATATAGAGAATGGGTCAGGGCAAAATCGTAATTTTCGATTTAGTAATGAGGGCAAAATCGTCTTTTCACAGCTTAAGAACATTCCAGAATTTTCTGGTTTTACTTAATCCTTAACCCTCTGTAATTAAGCTCTAATCCTTCATTATACTTAAACTAAATCCTTAAAATATGTCTTATTACTTAATAAACATATTTTGGCTCATTCAGCCCTTAAATGATAAACACAGAGTATCTCAAATACAATACACTCAAAGTCTCAAATTCCATAATAATGCTCAACATATTAACGTAATTCGTTAATAACTTATCTTAACTCATAATTTGCATTCATAATCACATAATAACATATAATATTTAGATTCACAGACAGATTTCGTATAGGGCTATTCACAATTTTCTTATTCCTCAAAGATGCAATTTATTTAGTACTGATTAGTATGTTAACGTATCTCGTTTACCTTAATGATATCGTCTTAAAAAGTGAGGCTATTACATAAACACTCTAAGATATAGTGCCACGTGGCACAGTTCTTTGTTTAGGAACGCTTTTTAATATATTTGTATAGATATATCATATATAAGGCTTATAAATCTTCATCTAAGATTTATTAGTGACTCTTTATTTGTCATATGTTCCGTTTGTAGCAAGCATTTGCTCAATGTTCCTATGCAACCCTGAGTTGTTTCAAAACATTAGGAGTACAACATAGAAAATGTTAGAACACAGGGGTTGTATATTATAAGATCCTATATTAAAAGTTATTTTTATCTTTTATGAAACTCCTAATACTATCCTATTTTTTATCATGTGGTACAACAATGGTTCAATTCATGATCTTTAGGCCTCGCCAGTGCTAAAAGAAAACAATAGTCCCAATCCCGACACTAAAATAAGTGAATGAGTATATCTTGTCTTGTATTTTCTTACTATCACCCTGTTTATATATTTTTACATCTCCATTTCATCCTTTCCATTCCTGCTCCTCCTACCCTTTCCTCTCACTCATTTCCTCTTTATTCCCTTTTCCATACCTTTCCCTTTGCAATTCTTCTACCCATCAATCAACCATCGAAACTGACACACCTTTGCACCTCGCTGGAGTGGCATTGATCATCCTTTCCCATCTCGTCAAACAAGAGAAGAACTATACCTTGCCAGAGAAGACCACAAAGATCAGAAAAATCAAAGAAATACCTCAAGCGCCTGAAACTTCCGCTCCAAACTGTGGTTAGATGAAAAAGTTAGACGTCTGATCATAGGTTATGATGTTTGACATTTTCGTCCAACCTATGGTCCGAGCAATCCCCCCACCATGGTCATACACAAGAAACCTTTGCTTGAGGGGTCTTGAAAAATAATAATAAACAAATTACCAATCTAGCGATGAAACTTTTCTTCTGCGGGAGGTGAATAGCACACTCAGGTCTTGGAAGGGAGAAGATAATGGGAAAAGAAGGAATCGGACAGACATGTAAAAATACATAGGAAAAATTGACATGAATAGTCTTAACTATGGGCGTTTCGCCATTTTCAGTCCCAACTAAGGTTTATTTCTGAGCAGTCCCAACTATGTATCATTTTTTATAAAATTGGTCCTAGTTGGTCATTGACCTGCTACAACAGGTAAAATGAATTTTCTTTTATTTTTTTCCCAACTCTCATGTTCTCTCTCCTCTGGTGGATTGTCTACCCTACCCCTTCCTTCCCCCACCCTCAAAAATGCCACCCCCTTCGAAACCCTCTCCCTTCCATGCCCTTCCCTTCCCCCACCCCGAAAACTACCACCCCTCCTCTACCACCCCCTTCGAAACCCCCTTGCCTCCCTTCCCCCACCCTCAAAACTGCCACCCCTCCCCTGCTCATTCACTAACAGTTTAATTCCAAACTCTCGCACTCCTCAAATGACTTCCGGGGGGACTCGTCTAGTATGAAGCTTGTATTTCTGCAAACAGGAAAGATGAAGTATAAGTTATATGCTTATATTTGTACCTGCATAAGAGCATTAACATAAATAAGACAAAACTCACTTGCAAATGGCTCTACACTTCATCATTAGTAAGCCCGTCCACCCGCATTAGCTCCCGGATTTGTTTTGGAGTGGTCATTGCAAGCAGATACACACACATTAAACATTGAAAAAAAAAACACCGTGACAAATTGAATTCCAACTTCTATTTAACTAATCTCTATGTCAATAAAGCTCCACAAGGTAGGAGAGTCTACAAGATGAAGGAATTGTAATTCAAATAAACTCAATCCTCAGCCTTGACTTATCAGGAGTGACAATAAACACATGAACTAAAGATAATCCAATTTCAATAACCTAAGAGAGACTCATACTGTAGTGTAAATTATCATGAAAAATCAGTCAATCCTGCAACCAAAACATGATATACCAAGATAAGATTTTGTTCACATCCCTTTTTTCACCAGATCTTTGCTACCCATCATGTTTTTCCCTTAAAATTTTCAACTTTCTTTCTTCTGAAATTGGTGCATAAAAAAGGGAATTTTTTTTGTTAGTTTTAGATATAGGAGATAGAAGTGATTGAAATAAGAAGAAGAAGTGGTTGATTGGATGAATGCGAGAAACGGGTTTAGAATTGAGATATGGGTTTCACTATGCTTTGATGATCATGAGAGTAGTTTAGGGTTTTGCAATTGAATTTGGGATAAGGAAGAAATTTGAACGTTGGAGTGAGAAATTAGAGGTTGGTGGTGGCAGAAATTGATGTTTAACTATTAGGGGGTTATGGTTTTGAGTGTTGAGGAGGAAGATGGTGGAAGGGAGGAAGGTCTGGGGTTCAAGGGGGTGGCAGGGGAAGGGGGAGGAGGAGGGGGTGGCAGGTAGTAAGGAGAGAGAAAGAGGAGGGAGAAGCTAAGAAGGTAGTAAAACAGGTAAAAAAAAAAAGTAAAAACAAATATTAACCGGTAAAATGGGTCACCAGTCAATCGGGGCCATTTTTGTAAAACATACCCAAAAGTTGGGACTGCTCAGAAATAATCCTTTGTTAGGACAAAAAATGGCGGAACACCCATAATTGGAATTGTTCCTATCAATTTTTCCAAAAACATATTAGGAGGATACTAATAAATTTTAGGACAGCAAATAGCAACCATCAGTTTTCCCCTTTCAGCCCTTAGACGATTTTCCTAGATATTCAGCTTGACCCAGACACAGAGTGGACCCACCATCAGCAGTCAGTACACCCCGGCGCCATACCCGCCCATATCCACCAGGGGTGTGCAAAAGATCCGATCCGAAGATCCGATCCGGTTATCCGCCGATCCGATCTGGTTTTTTATTTTCAAATATCCAGAAAAAATATCGGATATTCGGATCGGATGCGGATCGGTTTTTTTATTTTCGGATAATCCGAAAACCCGGTTTTTTAATACAGTATATTTTTCTTATATAAATATGCAAATGGGCTTTATACCTTTAGTTTAGAAACCCTAAAGCTCACATCTCACTGACTTATTCCTCTCAGACTCCTCCCTCTTACTCTCTCTCTTCACTTTACTCCTCACAGACTCAGACTTTTCATGCGTTCACGCCGGAATGCCTTATTCCACTTCACGCTGGAGTTCACTTCAGTCTTCAGACTCCCCGTAATAACCACCAACGCCGCTTGTAACACCCCAAAATACATACACGTCTAAACTACGTTGCATCGACTTTGGGAGTGTTACCGCCGCGGTGAAACGCAAGGCTTATTGAATTTAAAATACTAACTTACTCTTTATTATGAAAACTAAATTGCAGCGGAAATTAAATGTTAACTTAACTACAACTCGGGAATCATCATTGACCCCTTTTTATTTAAAACCATTAACTAAGTAAATCATAAACAAACTCTAGAATGTTCAACCAAAATACTTTAAAAGTTTATAATCAAAAGTATCCCCCGTATGCCCGAACTCATGAAGCATCACCAGCATACCTAATCTGCTCCCTATTGAAATACCAATGGTTCATCACAGGTCAACAAACAACACAAATAACAAACAATCAGTTATGCTGAGTACGTACTTAAGCGGTTAAATAGTACACTAAACATAAACAGAAGAACAATAACAATTTGCTAAACATGATACTACAAAAACATTAAATTCCGTTTTTAAAATTTATTTGGCATCGAACGGTCACCGTCATCTTTCTAAAATCATACGGGCTACTTAATCCTTAATAGACAACTTGGTCTTTTAGATGGAATGTAAATACGGTGTCGTTCCGTTCCACATCCATCACCTTAGTATGCATACCCCCAAGATATTGAGTTATCAAAATTTATAAGGACACTACTATCGTCACAGTAGGCCTGCGTAGGAGTGTAGAACATGTATCACACTCCCTCCATTGTTCATTACTTGTAGGGAGTCCGACTACAAGTTTATTGCCAACTATCCTTTTTAGTAACATTCATTCATACAACATTAAACATATAATCATTTAATTTTCCTTCTTAGGTACATTGCTTAATTCAATTCTTTAGTTTAGGCAACCTCTTGTAACATCCTTGCTACAACATTAAATCATAGGATTCCAATCCAATTCTCATTTCATGTTTGTGATTCGATAGAATTACGCATACCAATAATAATGCATTCCAACTCACAAGTCATACAACAAGAAAATACAAACAGATTTCCAATCGATTTCATGTTACCAAACAATCTCATCAATTATAACCATACAATTGTTCCCTATCATGATTCTAGGTTCCAATGAAAGAATTTATAACCTTACATATTTTGGACTTAATAATATGCTTGTAAATCTGATTTCCTTTAACTTATATTATACTTGTTCATAACAACAAAAACCTAAACTAGTATATGTAAGTATTATAAAATCAGAGTTGAGAAATAAAATCATCCTAAGAACTAATAGTATAATCATGAATCTGATTTCTTTTAATTTATAATATGCTTTGTTTACAACAACAAAACCTAGACAATTATATATACAAGTATTATAAAAATCAGATTTGAGAAATAAAAGTATCATCACAAATTATTAGAATAGGCGGTCTAATTTTAACATAAAATTAGACGAACCTAAGACTGAATTTTTCTAACAAGCCCATTCAATTTCACTCTAACCCAACACTATCCTAATCATCCCTTCTCTTCTCCTTCCTTTGTTTTCTTGATTCTCGAACTACAACAAATTTCAAAAAATAACTTGATAGTTTTACCGAACGGATTAAACCAGTCACTAATTGGATTAAACTAGTCACTGAATGGGTTAAAAAATGTCATTACTGAATAGATTAAACTGGTCACGAAATATATTAAACTGGTCTCTAAATCGATTAAACTAGTGACTATTTTTAAAAAATGTGGCATGTTCTCTTCTTAATATTGGGCTTGGGCTATGCCTAATTTTAAATTAAAAGTAGACGGTCTCTTACAAGACCAACTGAAGTATCATAAGAACTAAAAACATAATTATAAATCTGATTTCTTTTACTTATTCTCTACTTTATTTATAATATAAAGTTAATCCAGGATATACATAAGAATAATGAAGTCAGAATTTACAATTAAACTAAGTAGGAAAGAAAAATATTTTTTTTTTTAATAATATACCGGACTTTTACTCCGACGACGACCACCACGCCGCGCGACCAAAACTCTGGCAGCAACCACCGCTTCGCGCACGACCACGACACAACCCGCACAACCACGTGAAGCTCGACCCGCAAACTGACGTGCAGCACCGCCGCCCAACTCGTGAACCTCGACGAGCCCACACGAACCTCCACACTCGAACCACCAGACGCGAACTCGACTGACCTTCGTGCGGCGCAACCTCCGGCTAGCCCTCGTGCGGCGCTACTGTGGGTTGATGAAAGAAACAGGGGAAGAGGAAAGAAAAAGGACGCGGGAGGAGTAGAAAGAAAAAGAACGCAGGTGAAGAAGAAAAGGAGGAGAGAGAAAAGACTTGGGGGATTTGAAACGGCTGGTTAAATATAATAGAATAGGGTTTTAGTATTTTTTTTTTCTTTTTCTTATTTATAGCATGAGAAACCTAGGTTTGATAGGATTTGTTTTCCAAATCGAAACTTTATTTCTTATTTTATTTATTTGGAAAATAAAACAAAACCAAATTATAATATAATTAGGTACAAAAAGTAGTTCGTATTTTCTTATTGGAAAAATTGACAAAAACAATCCGAACTATGCACCTTATTCCTTTAACAGTCCGAACTATTGATTATCCCTCAATAATCCCAACTATTACCCCCATCTTCCAAAAATGATCCCTGTAACCTAAAAACCTACAACAACAGGTAAACCTTGAACATGTGACTTGCACATGATTTTTAATGAAAATCTAATTTTTTTTTTCCCTTTTGTTTTTCTATTTTAATGCCTTTGACTTAATTTTTTTCCTCCTTTTTTACTTCACCCCACGTTTTCTCTCTCCTCCTTCACGACATTTTTTTTTCTTCACGTATCCTCTTCACGCAGAACAAAAACAAAGTCGCCATTAGCGACTTCAATTTCGCTCCAAAACTTTGAATTTCGTTCCTGACATTTTTTCCTCACTTATCCTCTTCACGCAGATCTTCTTCTCCTTCTTTCTTCTTCACGACATTTTTTTTTTCTTCACAACCTTCTTCTCCCTCTCTATTCTTCATAAAAATGACTCGTTGGTAAGTTTTGGTAAATTAGGATTCGTAATTTTTGGATAATTTATGTTTAATTTTGCTGTTAATTGTTGAATTACTGTTCTTTGGTAAGTTTTTGCAAATTAGGGTTTGTAATTAGGCGTTGAAATTGGGGATTTTTTCTGGACATTGGCAAATTGGGTTTGTAATTAGGAAGAATAGGTCCAACTCATTCTGGACATTGTCAATCCTCCGGTCAACTATTGAAAAAATCCACAATCTTCCTCCTGAAATTAACAAAATGACATTAAGAACATAATTCAGCAAATTACGAACTGAAAAATTAACAATACGAACATAATTCAGCAAATTAACAAAAATATCATTACTGAAAAAATCCCCAATTTCAACGCCTAATTACAAACCCTAATTTGCCAAAACTTACCAAAGAACAGTAATTCAACAATTAACAGCAAAATTAAACATAAATTATCCAAAAATTACGAATCCTAATTTACCAAAACTTACCAACGAGTCATTTTTATGAAGAATAAAGAGGGAGAAGAAGGTTGTGAAGAAAAAAAAATGTCGTGAAGAAGAAAGAAGGAGAAGAAGATCTGCGTGAAGAGGATAAGTGAAGGGAAAAAAATGTCAGGAACGAAATTCAAAGTTTTGGAGCGAAATTGAAGTCGCTAATGGCGACTTTGTTTTTGTTCTGCGTGAAGAGGATACGTGAAGGAAAAAAAATGTCGTGAAGAAAAGAGGGAGAAGGAGGAGAGAGAGAACGTGGGGTGAAGTAAAAAAGGAGGAAAAAAATTAAGTCAAAGGCATTAAAATAGAAAAACAAAAGGGAAAAAAAATTAGATTTTCATTAAAAATCATGTGCAAGTCACATGTTCAAGGTTTACCTGTTGTTGTAGGTTTCTAGGTTACAGGGATCATTTTTGGAAGATGGGGGTAATAGTTGGGATTATTGAGGGATAATTAGGGGGCGTTTGGTTGGAAGTGGGGAAAGGGAAAGGAATCAAGTAAGGGTTAGGAAAGGAAAGGAACCCCAAACCCCCCAATTTACCCATGTGTTTGGTTAGATAAGAGAAAGGGTAACAAAGGTTGACCCTTTACCTCCCTCCCCTCCTCCCTCCCCCCCTCTCTTTCCTCTCACTTACTCCTAAGACACGGCGTCGTCAGCGCGCGACCACCACATCCGGCCTAGCGTTTTCGGCGGGTGGGGGGTGTTCTCGATGGTTGGGCTAGGGTTTTCGACGGGTGGGGGGTGTTTTCGGCACGGCTAGGTTAGGGTTTTTCTGGTGGGGGGTGTTTTCGAAGGCTTGGTGGGGTTTTCGATTCTTTGGGGTAGTGTTTTGGAGGGCGGAGTGGGGTTGTCGACGGCTGGGGTACTGTTTTTCGAGGGTTGGGGTGGGGTTTTCGGCGGTTGGGGTGGTGTTTCCAAGGGTCGGGGTGGGGTTTTCGCCGATTGGGGTGGGGTTTCGGCGGGTGGGGGGAGGTTTTCGGTGGGTGGGGGGAGGTTTCGGCGGGCTGGGGGATGTTTTCGGCGGGTGGGGGGAGGTTTTCGGCGGGTGGGGGGGAGGTTTCGGCGGCTGGGGGAATGTTTTCGGCGGGTGGGGTGGTGTTTCGGTGGGTGGGGTAGGGTTTTCGGTGGGTTGCGGGGGTCGGCTCGGGTGGAGGGTGGTGGCGGCGGCTCGGATGGTCGTGGTGGTGGTCGGTAGGGTCGACTGGTGGTGGGGGTGGTGGTGGTGGGGTGGTCGGTTGTGTTATGGTGTAGAGGGATTTGGGGAATTCAAAACCTAGGGGGTGGGTAATGGATCTACAGGGTAAGGGGGTAATTCTAAACCGAAAAATGGGTAAAGGGAAAGGAAAAAATCATCAACCAAACATCAAGTAAGGGAAACCTAAGTTTGGAAACCCTTTCCCTTTCTTCACACCCCTCAACCAAACGCCCCCTTAATAGTTTAGACTGGTAAAGGAAGAAGGTGCATAGTTCGGATTGTTTTTGTCAATTTTTCCTTTCTTATTTGTAAAAATAACTCTAAAAATGCCGCGATCTGAAGAGAGAGGAATATAAAGAGAATCGCGCACCTGCCGAAGAGATAGAGGGGCATACCCATCAGGCCATCATCGACGTTCGATCTGTCACCGGCAGTGATGAGAGAGAGAGAGGAATTTATGGGTTGTTAATTGCTGGTTGGATGTTCAATTGTCTGGGTATTTGGCTGCCAGTGCCCAGTACAACTTATAAGGCTCCACAAATTAAAAAAACATGACTCCATCAACTGAATACAAGTCTAATACTCCATCTATAGTTGTTTGAATTTAGTTGCTAGACTCCATCAACTGAATGTATGTTGCTGTCGTTAATATCATTGAAAGAACATGACTCGCTTGGAGGATAAATGACAAGATCAATTCAACTTTAATTGATTTAGGATATCTGGAATCTGGATCGGATCCGATATCCGATAGTGCACAGCCCTATATCCACCTCCCCCAACTTCATTTCACTTTCCCCATTATTTTCTCTCTCCTCAATCCCCCACAAAAAAACCTTCTTCAAAACTTCTCCTTAGGGCATCCTTACTTCTCTTCTTTCTGCAACAACAATGGAGAATTCATCTTCATCCCAATCAATGGTAGATTTCTGGGGCGTAATCACAGAATCAAAACGCATAATCAACGCACACTCCCGCCATTTCTTAGCTCTTTCAGTCCTCTTCCTCCTTCCTCTCTCTTTCTCTCTCTCCGTCTTTCCTACTCTCTTACACACCTTCACTTCCCCTGCAACCAATCACATCGTATCTCTTCTTCGCCTCACAATTTCCCAAAAACCCCCAATTCTTCTCCACCCTATTCTCAATCATCCCCGCCACAAAACCCTAATTTTCTCTCTCCTCTTCTCCTCTTTCATCCTCTTCTTCTCTCTCCTCGCCTTCGCTTCAATTACCTTCTCTGTCTTTCATGGCTTCTATGGCCGACCTGTGAAACTTGGTTCCGCTATCTCCTCTCTTCTTCGCTCTTTTTTCCCTCTTTTGATCACTTTTATTGCTGCCCAGATTGTTGTTTTCGTGATTTTCTCTCTATTTGGGGTTTTTGCTTATCTGGGTAGTAAGGGAATTGAGGGAATTGAAGGGGGTTTCTCGTATAATTCTGTTTACTTTCATGCGCTTTCTTTGATTGGGGCTGTTTTGTTGGGGTTGGTTTTGGTTTATGTTTGTGTGAATTGGGTTTTGGTTGGTGTGATTGTTGTGGTGGAGTCGAAATGGGGGTTTGAACCTATGGTTAGAAGTAAGGGTTTGGTGAGAGGGATGAGATGGGTGGCATTGTCTTTGATTATGTTTTTCGGGTTTTTCGAGATGATGTTGTTGTGGATTAGTGTCGGTTCGGGTAGTAATGCGGGTGCTGGGATTGATGGGTGGAATAGTTGGGCGTTTGTTGTTCGGATTGTGGCGACTACGGCTGTTTTGACATTGGTTCTGCTCCATGGGATTGCTGCCACCACGGTTTTGTATATGTATTGTAAGGCTTTGCACGGGGAATTGGCTGGGGAGATAGCTCATGAGTTTGCGACCGAGTATGTGAGCTTGCCCTTTGATGAAAAGAAGGTCCCTCATGTAGTTTGTTTTGTGTACTGAGCAAGAATCAGCCTTTCAGGTTAGTTGGATTTCCATGTTAGTCTTGTTTAGTCCTGTAGTTTCGTGAGAATATTCTCCTATATCTATTACATTGCTTAGTTTAGAAATCATTGAAAATGGAGTGAAATATAGATTGCTTGGTTTGGAAATCATTGAAAATGGAGTGAAATATAGATTCTAAGAATATGAAGGAGTTGTATTGATGTCTGGAGATTTTGACCATTGTTGGATGGATATGTTTCTTTATCTCTCTAAAGTTTCCAACATATGAGATTGCATATAAAGCTCAAGTTGATTTGCCAGAAATAGAATAGCCAATTGAAGAAGAAAGGCCATCACATATAAGATATGACTGCCTAATGCAAAAAAAAATCACTAGAAAAAATATTAGCTTCGAGTGCCATAACATGTAGAGATCAAGGAGGAATTGCTACATTGTGACAAACCGATGGTATTTGGTGGTACAAATATAAAAACGTATATACATATATATATATGTGAACCGGTTTCTAGTAGGTTATATATCCCCATCTTCATTTGTTCATAACTTCATATCAATGACTGAGATTTTGACCATTGAAGCTTAAATTTAGCTTGTTTGGCGGAGACTTCATTTGCAGTAAGATAGACTCTCGTGCAGTGTCAAGTAATGTTTATTCAGGGCCTAAATGCTGATACTGCAGTTCCAGACAATCTTTCGTGTTTACTGGTTAAATATTACTTTTCTAGATTATTAGTGAGAAGCTGTGCTCATTTACTTTAAAAGTTTCTTATTTTGAAAAAAGGAATGACTGATGAACGATTAATTAAGATGAAGGGTGATCTAAAAGATTATTCTTCATTTTTTCTGCCTACTATAAAGAATAAAGGAGGTAACTTGCACAATATTGGCTTTTTGACTCAGCTTTTGCTCAGGACAATTTTCAAAATCCCATATTACCAGTCTCACCACAACATATTGATAGACGAATTGATCAGAGGGTGACTTATTATATTGATAAGGGGTGTCTTGGCATAAATTGAGTGAGATTGGTTTTGCCCAAGACAAACTATGGAAAGTCTATGTTTTAGTAAAGAGCTAGTGCCACTAGCTCCATGGTCCTATATATAATTAAGAGTTCATAATGAAGATACAAGTCATACAACCCTTTTCTTTCTTTATGACTAACATTTGGTTAGTTGGGTGAATCTAGTGCCTAAGTTATACATTCTATCAGACTAGTATAAATTTCTGGCTGTACAGCAGTAGAAACATTTGACACATCGTACTTCAGCAGTTCAGCGTGATAGCATGCTTCTGTTTACTGGTTTCTCGACTTGATTATGGGACAAAAAACTAAAAGGGCTTTGCAGGATCTAACTTGCCGCTCCGCTGTCTTGGTGTATTCTGGATGTTTTGCTTCAGCTGCTATTTCAGAAGTCTGACAAGTTTGCAAGGTGATTATGTTGCGGTCAACCAACCTCCCCTTATATGCAGTTTATATGACACTGATTCAGACTTAACAGTATCTTTCTGAAATTGTTCACCATTTTGGAAATTGTCTTGAACTACACATGCACTAAAATATGGATGACAAAATCATAGTAGTTGTATCAACAAAACATATAATCTTCTTATAGGATGAGCTCTTTAAAATTCTATGCCTACTTGCGCAACTTTCAAAACTAGCATGAGTAACGCTGTAACGACCCATCTAATCCCTTGTATTTGAAACCCATGTATGCGGTGATGGTTTGCTAGTTGTAGTTTCTTTGCCAAAATTGCCCCTCTATTGTTTAAGATTCTTAGCTAGGTAGCCTTACCTAGTGACCTATGGCTGGATGGTCCAGAAATTCTATTGTTGAATTAGTAATTCTATTCTCTATTCCTCTATATTGGCAATTAGGATGTCCAGAGAAATCTGTCACATTTCCTGATATAGAAGCAATTTATGGTTAGTTTTTTTTTGGGTATAACCCCACATAAATGAAGTGATGGAGAGAGGATGAAAAGGAGACAACTTTTATGAAGGATATCTTAGCAAAGTTACGGTAATTACTTAATTACGAATGGTTGGGACAATGTGACAATTAATTCCAAAAGAGGGAGTATTATAATTGAGTTGTACTTTAGGCTTTAGAAAACACCAAACTTTTGAATCCACTTCTTTTCACCCTTAAACCAGGACCTCTTTTTGTTGTAGCAGACTTGATTTGCTGAAAACATGTTCCTTGTGACAATTGACAACCCACAAGTTTGCATTGCCGTATTATTTCAGCTTATAGCCTTGTGCTATGCAATTGACAATTTGGGTATCTCTCCAGGACTCATTATGAGAGGCGGTTTGTTTCTAATTGCTGATGAAAGTTTGGTCTGACAACAGTTGAAGTCTCCTTTGAAGTATTGCTTTACCAGAAAGAGTGCATGTCTTCATTGGTGTCCATTTGTTCATACGTTGTCTATTCGCTAATGGTTGAGCTTCTTGATAGCAGTTCTTCTCCAACCTTGTCTCATTGTAGATTTGTAGGTCTGATGTTTATGTCTAAAGTCGGAAATTGAAGTGAAGAAGACTGTGTTTTCTTGTTTTTTGTTTCTGTAAAAAAAATCCGGAACTATGCAAGTAAATGTATGTTAAGATCTGATGTTAACTCCAAAGTCGGGCTTTGTACGTAACCCTTTTGATTAAACAGTTAATTTGTGTATATCTGCCCAGTTCCACTATTTTACAATCTTTAAATCTTTAATTCAGGTTGGGTTGTCATATCAAGATGGCTGGCTTTGTCAGCCCTTAACTATATAAGTTGCACAGCTATCCCAACTCTGTATACTTGTTTCATATGTTAAATTGTGCTCAAAATTTTTGCTAAGGCGATATGGTATAGAGGGAGGAAGTGCTAGTCACTAACAAATGGACTTATAAACCTTGTAAGGTGAAAACATACACATGTGACGTAGGTTGTGTAGTTGCTTATAACCATATTTTCATGGGAGGAGTTCTATGTTAAGGATTGTTCACTTTAGTTCTAAAACATTATTATTTAGTAAAAATAAGTTCAATAAGTTCCAGTTAGCAAAAATGAGTATATATAGATTAGATGATTTAGTGAATTGCATAAGAGGAAAACGTGAAGAATAGAAAAAAAAAATCATATTTAATCACTAAATATCAGTTTTATTCAGCTAAAATATAATTTCAATGAGTTCAAATATGATCTAATTTGTACAATTTATTTCAGCTCTAGGAAAATTGTGAATGGGATCTGAAGAACTCATTTACAATAACTTTGGGTGTACCTCGAACAGGACACACCCCTTTGTATCATATATTCATGTGTAATCATTAGATCCAATTATGTTTAAAAATCCAGATATGATAAGTTTAGGTAAGAAAACACAATGTTAGTGATTAACTTATAAACTCTCCCTATGATCAAATCTCTTGGTTAGTTTCCCTTTAACGTTGATAAGTTACTAGTATGACTATTCTGAAAATTAATTCTTTTTTTCTTTAAATTCGTTTTCCCACAATTTTCAAAGCATATTTTTAACAATTAATACATGTAGTTATGTATATTTAACAATTAGATTTATGGAAGAGAAAGGTAAATTAGTACTTAACTTTAAAGTGTCTCACAAAACTTTCTAGTTTCTCTGTCTCTCATGTTAGATGACAAGAGTTTTTCTAAATCAAAAATAAATGTTAACATACGTAATGAAACAGAGTTTTTCTATGTCTCTTATCGGTTAATGGGATATTCTGGCTATATAATCAAAACATTTCAATCAATGCGTTTTTTCTTTTTATTTTTTAAGATAGAAGGACACTGACTTCAGCACGAAGGGATTACATTTGCAGATTACTGTTTTTGTGAATATACTCCTCCTTAAGAACGTTCTCTTTCTGGGTGAGAGCTGAAAATAACAGTATTCATAGCAAAACAAATAACTTAAATGCAGATCGAAGCAGCTGGTCAGTGAAGAATCTTGTAATTAAAGAATTCAAGTAATCCTGACATTTTTAAGTATGCTACACAGCTCTGAATAGTTCCACCTTCAAACAAGAAAGACCACCAAGACAAGAAAAAAAAAATCAGAAAAAAGTTGCCTAGACATTCCTGGCAAAATTCTACACATGCAGGTCATTTAGTAATATGCTTTACAACATCAACCTGACATTTTTTTCAGAAACACCGCGAAAGTAGCACGATCACTCAAAGTAAAACCTGCACAATGCCTTCTTAGTCAGCAACTTGTGATCGATCCATCTACCTCACGATTCAAGCAACTTCATGTCGCCTCACCTCCACTGACCTCATGAACCGATGTTCATCATCTCAAAACAATATTCACTAGATTTCATCCCATCAGAACTTTCTGAGATTTCCCTGGCCAAATGCAGATGATCCCTTTAGATTAAGCATTCCTCCATCTTGATTTGACCTAAAAAGTAAACTACTCCAATTCACTGTCCTTTCCTCAGGCCTTGAAGGAACCTGGTCACTGTCTTCTCCACCAGAAGGTTCATACCCATCACTGGTTGACCTGGACAGGGGGATCCCGGGAAGTGCAGCTCCACCAGCAGCTGACAGATTAGTAAGCCTTCTAGAATCTTCTGCCCCGGAAGATGAAAGACGGAATGGATGCACATCAGGTGAGTCTAAGCTGCTCTCCGGGGAGGAGCTAACATGATTAGCTCCACTTGACATGGCTAGGCTAGTTCGGAAGGCACTCCGTGCTTCTTGCTGAAGAGGAGCCAAGCTGCTGGAGGATGCCTTAGTTGTTTTTGTGGATACATTCACTAGCTGCTCGAGGGGCATATCTGACGGGAGTCTGACACGTTTACTGTTTCGCCTTCTACTGTGGTCAATCCGAGAGATTATACGGCGGCCGCTGCCAAAACTGTGGTCCCTTTCTAAGTTAAGTGGGCTCTCACGTCTTATCACGGGTTGTAGAATCTTGGACTTCTTCCTTGCCTCTGCGGCAGCCTTCGAAACCTCTTCGGCATTTAGGCGTGCTAATGTCCACGGACTGATCTTTACTGCCGGATTCCTTTTCTTGATTGGTTCCTCGATAGCAGCTTTCTTACCATAGGAACTTGCTGATCCAGTGTCTGGAGGAACTACATCAAACTGAAAACAATGCAAGCAATGCAGCCATTAGCATGAAATTAAATTGAAAGTTTCAATTCACTCAACTAAGTTTTTAGAACCCCATCAATGTTACCAATAATTCATTCAACCTCCAATATATCAATGAGAAACATATTTCTTTGTGGAGGCTGATTCAAGAAAAGAACAGTTACTAGTACCATTTACCAGGGCTGTCCTTGCATGACAGCAGTACAAAGAGTGATCCTGAAAAAATTGATTCATTGCTCCAACAACCTCTAGCATTTTCCATAGCTTTAGTTCAGGTTTGCTTCATTATCTAATTAACCGAGCTATGGACAAAAACATCCTTCACCTCAATGTTTTTCAGCTGAACTTATCTGAATTTATAAGGACTTGTTTTTGTAACTTACATCTTAACTTATTTTTTCGTGAAAAAAAATTATCAAGGTGAGAGGAATGCACCCTAACTAGTATTTCCTCCGTCCCAAATTAGATGCAACATTAGTTTATTTGGTGATGTGTTATTTCTCTCTCTTATCATCACATGCAAACCTCTTTTTATTTCTCTCGATCTCTCTCCTCTTCACATACAATCATTAAAACTTTTGCCGTCCACCTTCATTGCAACTTAATTTGGAACGGGGGAAGTATATTCTCTAGATGTGAGTAAACAGCCAAAATGGCCTACAAATTTGACCAACTTTCTCAATGGCAGTTATTCAACACTGTAAAGCTTGACAAGGAGTAATGAAAGCAAGTGAAGTTTATTATGGTCTGATGTTTGCAAGGTTCATGGTCACAAAAAGCTAATCCAAACAAGGAAATGGATCTGAAAAACGTTACCTGATCCTCAAGAAACAACCGTGGAGGTGTACACCATGCACCCCGACCTCGTCGGAAAGTATTGAAAGAACTGGCACTGCTCAATCCAGTGAGGGAGCTAACTTGAGACATTTGAGGACTCTGTCCACCCCCAACTTCTTGCTGCTCCTGCTCTCTCAGAGCTACAATGTAGTCATATGTGCTAAGCCCCTGACACAAAACATATAAAAAGGTGATTCTCCAGACCAAATTAGCTTTCTTTGCATCATTTAATGACTAGGGTTGTAAAGACAACTAGAGGTGCTCAACATTGCAAGTGGAAAAGCTCTGTTATATGCAAGAGGCTAAAGGACTCACCTTCTTTATGAGAAGAATGTGGAAGAAGAAAAGCTGAGCCAGTGGCAGGGTCGCTATCATAGCTAAAATGGTGCACATGGCCTGCAAATTAAAGCATAATCCAAGAAAGAAGGTAAGCATTACCACAACATTCCAAACATACAAAACAATAAATGATTAAGAAAATTCTAGTGTAACCTGACACAAGAGCACATAGAAAAAAATCAAGTCAATGAAATCAGACACTAACCACTACAACAATATACGGCGCCATAGAGAAACTGCTTCCCAGCTTTGCAACAATCTCTGCACTGAATCTCTTCCTCTCAAGAAAAGAGCAAATCAAGACGAGTATCCCAGTTGACCATTGAAGAATTAGCTGCAATCTCAAAGCCCAACATGCCATGCATACACCTGTCAATAATTGTCTAAAATAAAAATGACATGAAAAAAATGCTCATTTTTTGACGAGGTTCTGGTTTGGTAGACACACGTAGTCTATGGTCTTAATTACTGCAGATTAGAGGAAAAGGCTGCCACTAGGTAAATGGTTTAGTCAATGAAAATTTGGTCAGTTATTTATAGTTACAAGTCACATAGAATAGATCTCTAAAACAAGAACACAGCAATCTAAAACTTAAAATCACAAATTTTACATCCAATGTCAAAAAGAAAACTGATGCTTATACGGCTTGTTTGGTATCGCTGAGCATCCTATATGCTGTAAAGTTCCGTATCCAATCTCTCTATGTTCATGCTGGATGCTTATACTTACCAATAGGAGTGCCACGACCATGAGGGTGAAAAACTTCCGATAGTTCCTTTTGCCTATACAGTTATTGAGCCACTGCACATCAGGAGTTGATGCAATCAGGAGAAGGTAGTCAAGGCAAAGTAGGACTCAAATTTTAGTAGTCTAGAAGAAGTAAGTTCTCTCACATACCCGACAATGGTGATCAAAACTGTCAACACATTTATCACAAACTCTACAATGCTTGCTGTACTTGTAAACCTACATCATAGACATAGTATGAGCCGCAAAAGGATTATTGAGAAGTAAACTTTTAAGGGAAATGCAATACAGCATAAAGATTTATTAGATGTCACCAAATTGTGCATCTCCAATGAAACATAGAACTTTTTTACATTATTTGATGATGAGATCATTTTCACAAATTTCATCATCAAATTTTGCTCACATGAGAGTAAAATGAAGGAGAAAATAACAATTCAACTCAGTATTTGAAGATACCTCAACTTCACATAGACTACAATAGAACATTCCCTCTTCACTTGTTTGCCGCTCCAAAGATTCTTCTGATGGACTCATGCAGTTGCAAAGAAAAGTACAAGGATAGAACAATATTCCCACAACACAAGATGAACAATGTGATGATTTGACTCTATGTTCATGGTCAACCTCGAAATCTTCCATGTTAACATCTGTGCTCTTGTCGTCCTCGTCATGAGGTTTTTCCCCCTTTCCTGCAGCATTCACAAATTGCTTAGATGAAGCAGATTCCCCACATAGCTTTGAGTCCTTTGCTTCAGTGTGTTCTCCTTTGCCTGAAGTTTTAAGATACTTTTTAGACCTAAAAACTCCCGGGTCCGCTGGATCAGCCGCCGTACACCATATATACAGTCCAAAAACACCTACTATCTGAATAAAGAAAAAGTAACATCATTGATAAATATTCTACTTGAAGACAGGTCACACGGAAATCAGGCAAATATTAGCAGAATGTCAAGAAGACTTCTGCCTTTTTCGCTTCAATTTGCATTACATTCAAAGCCAGTTGCTTCGCATGTATCAGAGACAATGTTCGTATAAAAACAATGAGCATATCAACAGCCTTTTCTTAAATCCCATAACAACCAAGCTTTACTGTATTAGAACTTAAATTGTCTCCAGGAACTGAAGAGAACTGAGAAAGCAAATGGAAGAATGGTATCCCCAAAATGTAGAACGAGGAAAAGACAAAAAAAAAAAAAAAAAAAAAGAACGAAAAGCTCATCGACCGATAATGAAGCAGCCCATGAGGCAAGCACCTCTAAAGTCCATGATTAGAGTTGTCAAAGGGAGCACATCTAAACCTTTAATAACAAGTACCAGTGAGGCGGACTTATAGTAAGGCATTATTGCAAGACACGAAAAACTATTTCTAAAAATTGTAACACCCTGGTCTTCGAATACATTATTGCCAGTCGGTCTTATACAATATTTTACAAACCATCATAACACCAAGTTCAGTGGGATTTGTGTTGGGTTCTTGTTCTTGTAATAAATTAATCCAAGCAGAGAAAGTGAAGATCACATAACACAGGCCATGAAATTTGGAATATCAATCTAACCACTCGCCAGTCGTCACAATATAGGGTTTATACTTTATATCATCAATCCATGTTGGAGATAATCCTTCAATTACAAGTTACCTTTTACAAAGAAACCAGAACAATGTAGCTTGCAAATGAAGGATAGTACATTTATACATTACATAAATCTTTAAACAACTGAAAATTGAACATCATAATTCAAGTGACATCACAAGGAATATTTCGAAAAAACAAAAAAGATACTAAAAGACAAACATCCATCTCTCCTTATCAACAAAAAAAAAGTGATACCATTGGTGCTCAAATAATGTGTGGTGCCAAAAAAAACTCAAAATTCAAAACAAAAACCCAGAAAAGGAAAGTAACCCATTAGCGGGAAAGGGGATTAGAATCATAAAGACCCAAAAAAAACCCAGAATTTAGAACCAAATATATGCATAAAAAAAACCCAGATCTCAACTTTTTCAGGCAACAAATAAAAAAAAGATGGAGACATTTAATGAAGTTATAACATATGGTTGTAAATTGTAACACTCACAAGGGGAGTATAGAGGCCCATAATAATATACTGGTAAAGCTTTTTTCCAACAAATGGAGCAAAGAAAACATAGAAAGCAAACCCAAGTGCTAAAAACACAGCAACAGCTACAACCTGCAACAAAATTCAACCAACATTTAGGAGAGAGAAAATTTTCAACAAAAATTTAGCAGGAAAAATGAAGAGAGAGAAATAGTTACTTGAAGTGGGTGGTATGGAAGTTGCCATCCATGCTTTCTCATTTTCTCTCACTAAAATTGCTCAACTCTTAGCTTACAAAAATGGGTCAAAGATTAATAATTTAAGCAGAAAAAAAATTAAAAAATTGGGCTTTTTTTTTACTGAATAAGAATTATCTGCTTTCTTTTTCCCTAATTTTCTGGGAAAGATGAGTTTGGATCGGTGTTTGGCAGTATGAGAATTTGGAGAGAGAAAATATCAAAATCCCCATTTTTTTCCCCTATTTTTTTGTTGGGTACAAAAAAAAAAGAAGAGAAAGAATGTGGGTTAAAACTGAAATGATAATC
Source organism: Beta corolliflora (assembly GCA_947648045.1). Lineage (NCBI taxonomy): Eukaryota > Viridiplantae > Streptophyta > Magnoliopsida > Caryophyllales > Amaranthaceae > Beta > Beta corolliflora. Next base: position 78,619 of record CANSZD010001098.1, read on the forward strand.
TGAATTAATGGAAGTAGAGAGAGAGGAGAGAGGAGAGAGGAGAGAGGAGAGAGGAGAGAGAAAGAGGGAGTTGAAATGGGGATACTTTATTTCTTGTGTCTTGTGAGCTTTTTTAGAGAGTGGGGTTTTGGGGAGATCTGAAGCGGCAGGAGAGAGAAAATGGGAGAGTGTGAGAGTGTGTGTACTGTTGTTGTGTGGGTATGTGGAGTGAAGAGGAGGAGTGTCGGAGTGGTGGTTGTTTTTCTTTAGCAAGACCAATTATAATCACTCAATGCTACAAAACTCAAAGGAAAGGGGGGGGCCAAAAGTGAAAGAAGCTTTTTGGCTGATGTTGCCAACTTTCTACTTGCCACCCTGTTGTCCCTGTATGCCTGTATTTGTATGTAAGCCCCCTTTTTTTACCATTGTCCAATGGATCCAAATATGAAAGATTTAATTTAGTTGGTTGAGAATTCACCTTATAAAGAAGTGCGATGTTTGTAGGTGGAGAGCTCCTTACCTTCAACCCTATTTCTAACTGCTTGTTTGGTTAGTGGTCATAATTGGTGGTAGTCATAATGTATTGTAGTTAGGGATGGGCATCATGTTTAGGGTCTAGCCTCCGAGTCTAGGGTCTGGCCTATTTCCTTTTTTTGCCAAATTTTCAATACCATTTATATTTCTTGACTTTCGATAGTGCCTATGATATGTAGGGTCTAGAGTTTGGGTTTAGGGTCCAAATGACAAAAGTTGGAATTTTAGGATATATATGAAGGTTTTTCTATAAAACACAAAAGGCAAAAAAAAATATTAAAAACATTAGGGTCCAAGTATAGGATTTGAGTAGGATCTGGGTCTAAAATATAAGACTCGTACCCGTACCCGAATCCTTAGGTTCTAAGAAAAGGTGGACCCATACCCTAAAAAAAGGGTTAGGTCCAATAGGGTCTAGTTAGGGTCTTGGACCTATGCCCATCTCATGTAAAGAAAATCTCATGTCATTATGCATAGTAATGCTATCTCATTCCCAAACATCCATTATCTTTCTAAAATTTCATTACTATTGATTTCCACTAGGAAATGTGGTATTGGGTGGTAATAGAAATTTATAAAGGAACTCTCATATTTTCTAATAAAATTTCATTACCATGGGTATTGATATTAAAATTTTCTTACAAATTTTTACTATATTACATTACCATTACCATAATCTATATAACCACCAACCAAACAAGCCTTAAGTGTTTGGCACGCAAATACTAGACTAATAAATCATGAGGGTCGAAGTTAGGTTAGGATCTTTCTCTCTAACTGTTTAGTTAAGGTAGTCAAATACGTTACCATTTTTCTTTTAGGTTGTTCCTTGTATTTGTTGGAAATATATGTCATATTCCAACCTTTCTTTAAAGTTCTCATAGTATTTTTATGGTTTTAAAAATGTGTCAATGATGCAATTATATCCTAACAAACAAAATTTTGTTAAGGAGATGTTCTATGCGCTCTGTATACTTATAATGTGTTTAAAACTTATTTAATTAATGAAAAATGAAACGGAATTGAATTGAGTTGAACTAAACTGAAATAGCATTAAAAAAACAGGGTCTTAGTATATACTCCTTCCGTTTCTTTTTAATTGTTACACTTCACTCTGGGGGAAAACCAAGGAAATTGTGCAAAAAACAAGGAAGAAGTACAATAAAAGAATGTTTGGTTTTAAGAAATGTAAAAAAAACATTAAAATAATGTAGGAGATAGAAAAATAGGATAGGTGGGAAGGTTTTGGGTGAATTATTAAAATAGGTGGTAAGGTATATGAAGTTGAAAAGTGTGAAAAGTTGATGTGATATGTTACCATATATGAAAAAAGTAGAAGTGTAACAATTAAAAAATAGACTAAAAAGGAAAGTGTAACAATTAAAAGAAAACGAAGAGTGTACTATATTCCCCTCAAAATAACAAACACCTAGAAGCAAGGGATAGAGAATAATATTGCGACTTGATAAATATGGCATTACCTACACAAGACATGACATTATAACATCTAAAATGTTGCTAAGTTCAATACTTACAACATTAAATATTGGTTAGTTGCTTGAAGCTCCCAACTCTCGAGGGGGAAGTTTTGGATGTAGCGGTTCAGATCTTTGCTCAGTTTCTAGCCCCCGAGCCGTGAGTCGTGACATTTACAACTACAAGGGCTGACATTTTAGAGTCTAGAGATTCTTTTATGTGATAAAGAATCATTTGATACATCCCTATCATGCCTAGTTTGCTACTGTGGTTTAGTTGTCCACAACTGCTTGGAACGAATTTGATTAACTTTTTCCATCTTCATATAAGAATGTGGAAAGTTTAGTAAAAGTCCGAGCTTGCATTGGTCAAACGCCCATTATAAATTTGTCATTAGTAGTTTCACATGTAGATTATTAAATCTGACATGAGCACTACTAATCCTACTACTATCTTATAAAAAGTCACCTTTTAATATCATACTACCATGGGATGCTAGGCTTCTTTGATCCTCACTTGATTGAATTTGAGCAACGTATATGGTAAATGGTTTTTAGTTAACTTTTTTTCATTGATTTTTGGCTTTTTTATGTGGTTAAATAATAAAATACTCCCTCCGTCCCATAATATAGTACTCACATTCCTTTTTTGGTGTCCCAAAATATTGTGCTTATTTTCTTTTTTGTCAATTTATTTGGACTAAATTATCCTTAAGTTCTACACAAACTTTCCAAAACACCCCTACTTTTCTCTCAAAACATGTGACCCCATTTATTGCTGTACACTATTCCCATGAACATTTATTGCCTTTTGATTTTGTTTAAAGGAAAAAGAAAATAAATAACTAGTTTCAATACAAAAGTATCAAAAAAGCACTTCATTAAATATATTTTTTTGGAAATCCTACCACTCATTCCATTTTCCTTAATTCCCGTGAAAAATGAGAAGTAAGCACTATATTATGGGACGGAGGGAGTAATTGGCAAAAGACTGTTTGAATAGCTAAAAATTCAACTATTCAGCCAAAAGTATAAAAAAAAATAGTCTTGCTTTCCTTTTGACTTTTGCATGCATTCGATCTTATGTACATGCATTAGAAGTAATAATACTTCATCTATTCGAAATTAGTTGCAATAATTGGGGAAACACACCTATTAAGAATTGTATGTGATGAGGAGAGAATTCAAATATTATTTGAAAGATTATTATCCTTGATTGATTCCCATATGCAAAAGTCCAGGATATACAAGTTACATTGCTAGAAATTAGGCTAGAAATAAGGAAACTACCAAATTGATTTACAGCTGAATATATTCTAAAATAAATACAAGATTACATATTTATTTACATATATTCTATCACACCCCTGCAGTCAAAGCGGGAGGTTTGCGAACGCTGAGACTGTCTCGAAAATCTTCAAAGAGAAGCAATGGAAGACCTTTGGTAAAGATGTCCGCTATCTGATAGCAGGAAGGGACATGTAAGACATGAACTTCGCCACGAGCAACTTTTTCGCGAACAAAGTGAATGTCCATTTCAATGCGCTTAGTGCGCTGATGTTGAACCGGGTTCCCTGACAGGTAGATAGCACTAACATTGTCACAGTAGACAAGAGTAGCTTTGTTCAAAGGACAATGTAGTTCGAGGAGAAGGTTGCGAAGCCAGCAGGATTCCGAAACGACATTAGCCACACCTCGATATTCAGACTCGGCACTGAAGCGGGATAAAGTGGCTTGCCGCTTAGAGGACCAAGATAGAAGGTTATCACTAAGGAAAACGCAATACCTAGAGGTGGAGCGTCGAGAGTCGGGACACCCACCCCAATCAGCATCGGTGTAAGAGATGAGAGTGGATGTAGATGACTTATAGAGATGCAAGCCAAGATCCAAGGTGCCCTTGACATACCTCACAATACGTTTAAGAGCATTCATGTGTTCAATCATAGGATTGTGCATGAAGAGACAAACTTGTTGAACCGCATAGGAGATGTCAGGTCTGGTGAAAGTCAAGTACTGAAGTGCCCCGGCAAGACTCCGATAAGATGAGGGATCCTCATAGGGAGTACTAGAGACCGCACTAAGTTTTGGCTTAGTATCAACATGAGTAGCAGATGGTTTACAAGAGGACATACCAGCACGTTCAATGATTTCTTCAGCATATTTCTTTTGTGAGAGAAAGAGTCCCTCAAAATGACGAGTAACTGCAATACCCAAGAAATAACTAAGTGGCCCCAAATCCTTCATAGCAAATTCAGAACCTAGAAGAGTCATGATAGATTGCCGAAGAGTATCAGAGGAGGCAGTGAGAATAATATCATCAACGTACAGAAGAATGTAAGCTATAGCAGGCCCCTGACGATATATGAAAAGAGAGTTATCAGAGATGCTGTGAGAGAAGCCAATAGTAGATACATAGTCTGCAAATCTTTTGTACCAGGCACGGGGGGCTTGTTTGAGGCCATATAATGACTTGCATAACAAGCACACATAATCGGGATGAGACCGACTTTTGTAACCCATAGGCTGATGCATGTAAACAGTTTCATTCAGAGCACCATAAAAGAAAGCATTCTTCACATCGAGCTGATGAATAGACCAATTTTTGGAGAGAGCCAGACTAAGAACAGTGCGAATGGTGGCCGGTTTGACCACAGGACTGAAAGTTTCCCCACAATCAATGCCAACCTGCTGTGTTTTACCATCACCAACAAGACGGGCTTTATGCCGCTCAAAAGAACCATCAAAATTTTCTTTATGACGAAAAATCCACATAGACCGAATCACATTAACATTAGGAGGTCGAGGTACTAAATCCCAAGTCTTATTTTTAATAAGAGCATTATATTCATCATCTATGGCCATTTTCCAATTTGGGTCATTAAGTGCAGACACGGGGTTACGAGGAAGAAGAGATTTTGTGACAGTGGTATGAAGGTTGTATTTAGGATTTGGTTTAATGATGCCGTGTTGACTTCGAGTAATGACACGAGGAGCAGGAGCTACTGTAGGATGTGGAGTGGGAATAGGTGAGATGGATCTAGTGGATAAATCGAATGGTGAAGTGGAATTTGTGGGGCTGGACATAAGGGCAGGCGAGCCCAAAGGAATGGGGGGAAGGGGAGTGCGGCTGATGGTCCATAGGAGGAGAGGGGGGAGTAACATGGGCTGGCCCATGAGAGGAGGGGGCAGGGGCAGGAGAGAGGGAGTGGGTAGTAGGGCCCGCGTCAGGTAGGAGAGGGAGGGGAGAGTGGTTCGCTGGGCTAGGAGAGGAAATGGGAGCTGGCCCAGGAGATGAAATATGACGGGCTAGAGATAAACTGGGTGTCGGGCCCGTGTCAGGAGGAGAAGTAAGGGGCTCATCAGTGGGCTCCTGAAATAGGCTATTGTGATACAGAAAATGTGGAGAAAGACCCTCATCTAGGAAACTGTAAGTATCATTTAGTGGGGAATGCAGTGAAGCAAATGGAAAAGTTTGCTCATCAAAGATTACATGGCGACTAAGGATGATTTTGTTGGAAGACAAATCATAACACTTGTAACCGCGATGATTAGAGGGGTACCCCAAAAAAAGGCATGGTGTGGATCGGGGTTGAAGCTTGTTGATGGTGGTGGAGGGAATGAGGGGATAACACAAGCATCCAAAAACCCGAAGATGAGAGTAAGAAGGGTCTTTATGATAGAGAATTTTGAGAGGAGATTGGTAGGCTAAATTTTTGTGGGGAATGATGTTTAGGAGGTAGGTAGCCATTTGGAGAGCATGATGCCAAAATGTAGACGGTAAAGATGCATGAGCAAGAAGAGTTCGAATGACATTGTTAATGGTTCTAATTTTTCGTTCAGCTTTACCATTTTGTGAGGAAGTGTAGGGGCATGAGAAACGAAAAGAGATACCATGAGCATTGCAAAAATTTCGAAAAGGTCCATTATCATACTCGTGACCATTATCACATTGAACATTTTTAATTTCCCGTTCAAATTGAGTTTGAATGAAAGCTCTAAAAGATTGAAATGTGGAGTAAACTTGAGATTTTTGGGAAATAGGAAATGTCCACAAGAAATTAGAGTAATCATCCAACAAAACAATATAATAACGATGGCCCAAAGAGCTCAAAACAGGTGATGTCCAAAGATCACTATGAATAATATCAAAAGGCATCAAAGTACAAGAATTTGAAGCAACAAACGGCAATTTAACATGCTTTCCAAGAGGACATGAGTGACAAAACTGTAAAGTGCTAGTCTTATTACACTCATAGGAGCTCCCGGATGACCCAAACGCTCATGCCATAAAGAAGGCGCTAAAGCTGCAAAAGTTGATGGTTGGTGGAATGTGGAAGAGGTGATAGGATAGAGCTCGCCTCGACTGTCACATCTCATTAGAGGCATCCCCGTCTGAAAATCCTTAACAGAAAAACCAAGAGGGTCAAATTCAACAGACACAGAGTTATCAGTGGTGAATTTTCGAACTGAGACAAGGTTTTTTATAAGTTGGGGAGCATGAAGGACATTTTTGAGAGAAAGGGGTGGGTGGGGGAAGACAAATGTGTATGACCATAACCACGAATCAGAATAGAATGACCATTTCCAACAATTATACCACGATTATTGCTCAAATTAAAATAAGAATAGAGTGTACCTTGAGAGGATGTCATATGAGACGTGGCCCCGGTATCCATGTACCACGTGGGAGAAGGAGGAGTGAGTCCAAGAGTGTGCATTGCGGCCTCGATGTCAGTTGGAGTGGCTGTGGCAGAATAGGCTTGTGGAGGCCTTGGTCCAAGATTGTTGGACTGCTGCTGCTGGGTCCTTGGAGGGAAAGAAGTGGGCCTGGCCCAAGTTGAAGGATAGGGGCATGGGGGAACAACACCTCACTGCCACGGATTACCATATGGCGCTGGAGTCCAAGGAGTGGCCTGTTGCCACTGCTGTTGGTCCTGACGGGCGGTGCTGCTGCCGTGGCCGCCGTGACCACCGTCGAAGTTCCGGCCGCCGCCTCTCCCACCACCCTTGCCACCATGATTTTTATTTTTAGAATTATTATAGTGGTTGTTATTTTTGGGTTTTTTTTGTGGTGGTTATTTGAATCCGAATAAGAGGAGGAGTCGGATTCTTTGTAATGAGTAACAACCATAGCAGAGTCACCGGTGGTGGCAGCTTGTTTAGTAAGTCCGGCCTCTTCAAGGATGAGCATAGACCGGGCTTTGTAAAAGGGTGGTAATGGGTCACTTTGACGAATGAGAGTGCCGACGTTGTTGTATGCCAAGGTAAGTCCTGCAACCATTTGTAATACCAACCGGTTATTGGAAACTGGGGCTCCGACATTTTTTAGTTGATCGGAGAGAACCTTGAGCCGTTGACAATAAGCGGAGGCATTAGGAAAATCCGCCATGTTAGTGAGTGAGAACTCTTGTTCGAGAGTGACGGCGCGGGAATGTTTATTATCTTGGAATATGTCTCTTAAACGATTCCAAGTGTCCATGGCGGTTGAGTCGGGCTCAAGGATGGTATTGAGAAGGTCCTCGGAGATGGTAGGGTAAATCCATCCTAAAACTGTTGCATCAAGTGTACTCCATAATTCTTTTTCAGCATCAATTTTGGGTTCAGAATTAGGAGAGTCTTTAGGAGGAGGGATGATGTGATGAAGTACCTTGACGGAACGACAATGCACTAGTGGAAAAAACCCCACCTGATGCGGTCAAAACTGGCCTTTTTGATGCGGTTTTGGTCCGCATCAGGTGGGTTCGCAGCAGCTTACAAACATTTTCTGATGCGGTCCAAAACCGCATCAGAAAATGATTTACTGATGCGGTTTTACCTTAAAACCGCATTAGTTAATCATATTAACTAATGCGGTTTTAAGGTAAAACCGCATCCCTAAATCATTTTCTGATGCGGTTTTACATAAGAACCGCATCAGTATGTGAAAATTAATGGTAAAAAAAAAGTTGCAGACCTGCAGCTGCAGGTCTGCAACTTTTACATTCCTCTCAATCGAGATTTGGGCGCAACATATCACCAAACATATAAAATTTGGGCACAACATTATTACCAAACGCATATTATATATATACAGAAACGAAAATTAAGAAACGAAAATTAACAGAAACATAAATTCATGATTAATATACCAACAATAAAAAATATACATTATTACCAAACATTATATACCAACAATAAAAATATACAGAAACGAAAATTATACAAAATACATTTAAATAAGAATTTATATATATAAACTAAACATAAATTCATGATTAATATAAATTAAAAAAATGACATAAATACACAAAAATAAGAATTTAACATATATACAGAAAATTACAAACCTAAAAATTGAGACTATACGAAAATTAAGAAAACTCCAAAATAAATGACAATAATTATCCAGTCACTAAGAACTATACCAAAATAAACGACAAAAATTAAGAACTATACCAAAATAAACGACAAAAATTAGATCTAAAAACTAATTATACGAGAATTGCAATATACGAAAATTGCAATATATGAATTATACGAAAATTGAAATATACGAAACGAAAATTAGATCTAAAATTGCAATATATACGAAAGATACGAAAATTAGAAAACGAAGGAAATAATTATAGAAAACGAAGGAAAATTAAGAGTTCGAACAAAAAAATCAAACGAAAATGGAAGCCTAAAAAAAATGAAATAAATACCTAAATCCAAAACCAGATCTAAAAACAAAATCTAAAAAAAAAAACGAAAAAAAACACCTAAAACTAGATCCAAAAACTCAAACGAACCAATTTCTTGTGTACATATCTTCGATTCTTCGTTCTTCGTTTCGCTCTTCATTTTGTTCTTCATTTTCGATCTTCCATTTTCGCACTTCATTTTCGCTCTTTAATCCGATCCTTTTCGATGTTCTTTTTCGCTCGACGAGAGAGAGAGAGGGGTGAGTGAGAATTTGGGCTTGAGTGAGAGAAAGGAGGGAGTTAGGGTTTGAGGAGAGTGGGAGGGGTAGAGAGGAGGGAGTTAGGGTTTGAGGAGAGAGAGGGGCCGCATGTGAGGAGAGAGGAGGGAGTTAGGTTTTGTGAGGAGGGAGTTAGGAGAGAGGGGGCGCGTGTGAGGTAAGGTTGGGTTGTTTATGTTTCATGGGCCGCGGTTTTTTTGTGCTGGGCCAAATTGAAAAAATCACACAAATCTGATGCGGTCCACCAAACCGCATCTGATTTTAAAAAAACCGCATCGGTTTTTTAATCTGATGCGGTTTTTTTAGGACCACATCAGATTTTTTTGGCCAAATTTCCCTCCCATTTTTTGGTTGATTTTCGGATGCGGTTTTACAAAAACCGAATCTGATACTAAGTGACATATAAGGTTTTTTCCACTAGTGATGGACCTTGAAAAGCTCCGCCCATGTCGCGTATTGGACGTTGTCCATCTTAAGAGTGATGGTGACATGGGATTTAATGTTTGACACGGCAATCGCCGGATGAAATGTTTTATCTGCCATGTTAGACAAACAAGAAAGAAGAAAGAAGAAGAGGGGAGAAAAGAAACACCACGGTGGAGGAGGGTAGCGTGGTGGTGATGCGCTAGGGAAGGCGGAAGACGTGAGAGGAAGGTTTCCCTAAGCAACTGATACCATGAAAGATTATTATCCTTGATTGATTCCCATATGCAAAGGTCCAAGATATACAAGTTACATTGCTAGAAATTAGGCTAGAAATAAGGAAACTACCTAATTGATTTACAGCTGAATATATTCTAAAATAAATACAAGATTACATATCTATTTACATATATTCTATCATTATTGATCACCAATTAAGGTAATGTAATTAATTTGAAACTTTGTACGAAGAGAAATGTTGCAATTAGTTTAGAATAGATGAAGCATAATGATGTGGGGATTTTGTTCGAACACAACCTTAAAATGATAATTAAGATAAATATCACGCTACTTTGGAAGTATTTGACAACAATTTTTTTCAACCTTTTTGATCATTTTCTAAGGGCATGTCATGTTAGCGCATAAATGTTATGTTGAAGAAAAAATGGTGTCACATCAGCGTATGAGATGGGGTGACACGTGACGGCGTGCAATGCTTGCCATACGTTTTACTACGATATATAGATTTAGAAAAATATATAAATATAGACATAGATTTAAAGCGTTGACCAAGTCAAAACTTTAATAAATGTGAAAGTAGTACTTGGCAAAATAGCATTATGAAGTAATTAAGTGGTTAAGGTGGTGTTTTAAAAAAGTTAATTTAAATAGTTTTTGAGGTAATGGTACACCTATAGTTCTTGAAGGTAGAACATATCTCATTCTTTGTTCTTTTACAACAACTGACGACTACTAATAAAAAAAGGTTAGTAACAACGACTATGAAAACTAACAATTACCATTACAACTGTTATTGTCCAACACGGCCTCAAAGTGTGTTAAAAGTCAAGAGTAAAAGTAGGTGAGTGGGTGTTGACTCAAACTCTAGAGAAAAATGAAGGTAAAATTCACCAAAATAAAAAAATGGAACAAAGATGTTGGGATCAAGTAAAAAGAAGCGCCTTTAAAGATCTTTATACGCCTTGTGCACTCTATATTTAATTTTGAGTATATGGAAGAAGAAATGAAGCGACTGACATTTAAAACTTAAACATTTACTGACATTTAAAACTTAAACATTTATAGATTTTGTTACAATGAAGTTGAGCTTTGAGATAAGTGGAATTTATTTTCTTTAGATGAAAAAGTTTAATATTCCGGGTCACATTTGTATGTAAGTCTTATGGAGTTGGCCGACTAGTGATATATCCTTTTCAAGTATGGGTGATTTTTTGCCTATCTCACCACTTCATACATAATAATAAATTACATAAAGTATAACATATATCCCTCACCTTTCTATTAGTTGTAGTACTTAAACTTTCTTGTTTACCAAAACCCAACTTTGACAAATAATATCATTAATTATCTATTAACAAAGATTATACAAATTTAATATTAAACATATATAAAAAAAACACAAAGTCAATGATAGTTTACACATGAAAGAAAATACATGGGTATTAAAAAAAGTATAATAAATACTCTAAAAGTCAAGATGTTACAAATATTTATAAACATATGGAATAATATAATATGGACGCTATGTTGTGACATTAAAATGAGAGAAGATATGTATAATGCCCAAACTCGAAGATTTTTGTCATTTCCCAAGTAAACTATCTTGTCGAGCTGAGGTAGGCTTGTAAAAACTAATTTCATAATATTAAACGAGATACTAATTGCTAACCATATCAAAATTTATTTTATCTCATGCACCAAGTTTTTGTCCTTATCACATCCCTTTATTTCTGAAATTCTTATGCCATATATCAAACATTATTTATCCTTATCACCGGAGCTTTGTCCAATCTCAAATTAATATGCACAACTCAAGTGTATATTAGGGGAATCTTAGTAAATTAAAAATATTAATTATTAAGAATACAACCTCTATAAACTACCATGCAACATTTGTAACTTAATATACAATATTCATTTGTAAATTAATACATGACTAAATAAACTTATAAGGTAGGTACTTACTTCTTAGATATACAACATTTCTTCTCTAAAGTACAACTTTAGTATATACTTCATCCGTTTATAACACATTCAATGATGCAACATTTCTTGCCTATACACCATCTAATGCATTACTTTATTCCTTAATATATTTTATTATGTATAACTGTATAAGTAAAAATTAAAAGTTGACATTATAATATGTATCAAGACAAATCAAATAAGACCACATTTGACTATATTTTTCCTATACACCTGTGAGAGAATATGGGGATAATAGTTAGTAGATGAAAAATGATTACTACTTTGTAAATGTTATATATTTAAAAATGGAAGAAGTAGTATTTATGAACTACAATACTACTACAACATTTGTATATTCAACATTCATTAATTTGTATTAAATAAATCAATTTATTCATGATATTATTACTCTTTTACCTACACGCTATTTGCCGTCCGTATTTATCGTACACCCTCCGTATTTATACTATACTTTTTTCTTCTTTCTCCCTCTTCTACTTCTTCTTCCTCCATAACCACGACCCTCAGCCACCACCACCCCACGCCACACCCCCCGCAACCCTCTCCTCTCCCTCGCCCCGCGCCCTCCCCATTTTCCTCTCCATTCGCCCTTGCCTTCTCCTTCACTCGCTCCTCTCCTCGCCCCCCTCACTGCCCCTCCTCAACCCCACCCGGCCAGTTGTTTCCCTCACCCCACAGCACCACCTTCCTTCTCATTCTATTTTTTTTCTCTATTCACATGAAATCATAAAATTTTCGTTTCCACCATAGATGAATCAAATTATTTATCGTTTCCACCATGGTGGAACCGGGAAAATGGGTGATTCCAACATAGTGTAACGAAAAATGGGTTCGGTTCACACCAAAGATATTCTGATTTTTTTTTTTGAGGTAATAAAAGTAAAAGAAAGATACAAAATAGGTATAAAAATACAAAACATGTTTAGTAAGTACGGGCGGTAAATAGTGAAACCTGAGGTGGTGGAGTAGTGATATCACTTCCCACCTCATATCCCTGAGGTTTAGGGATCAAACCTCATGGGACTCATTTGAGAATTTCCCCTTATTCCCCTCAAGTGAGTTCCATTTATCTTACCTTTATAAAAAAAAAAAAAAAAAAATAGTGAAACCCCTCTCTCATCTCCAAATCTTCTCTCTATCTGTTTTGTCATGTAAGCCATCCTCAAGACCTGAACTAATTGCGTTGTGTGTAGCACTGTAGCCCTAGAAGTGAGCGAGCCACCATCTCCAGACTCCACCGCCCTTTTAAATTAACGTTCTCATCGACAACAGGTATTAATTTGCTGTTAATTTTTTGGTTGCAAAGCCCCGTCGCTATATATTTCTATAATTTGATTGATTAGATTTTGCACAAATTTGATTCATGTTTTATAAAGCAGTTGTTTGTGTTCTTGATGATTCTTTATGTATCACTCCGATTTCTGGTATTTCATATGATAAGTTTATAAATAATGAATACTTATATATTATGATTATGCATGATTATTTTAATTTTAGTGACTAATGCCAGTAATTAGCCTAGGGCCTCAAACCTTCTTAAGACGGTTCTGAATTCTGATAGGTACTGATAATGATAAGTATGGATTAGTTAAAAATCGGGCCAATAAGTTCAAATTAGTGACACTTTTTTTTTTTGGTTGCACACCTTGTTCACCGGAGCTTTGCTCCGACTACATCCGAGTCCGACCCGGGTCGCACACCTGGCTTTGGTGGCCTGGTGGGTGAGTCTCCCAACAAGAGTTTCCGCATACGGTGAGGCTCGAACTCGAGACCTCCCTTAAGCGACATCAAGCTGCTTACCACTTGAGCCAGCTCTTGTTGGTAAAGGCAACCCACTTTAAGCAAGAGAAAATGCTTCATTTATTTTCCATTTGATTCAAGCAGTGGTTCGAACCCATATGGATTGATAGTGCTTTGCATGATGATAAATCTGGAAACTTGAAAATAAGGAATTTCACTATCATGGAACTATGGAAGAGAAGGGTTCAGTGAAGGATTTAATGTAATTAGGTATAGATGTAGACAACAAGCTTCATGTTTAAAGATTCGCACGATTTTAGGGTCTAAAAATCATGTCTTGCAAGGTATAAAAATGATAAGTATGTTATTTTAACTTCCTATCACAACTTGTCACAAACCTACTACTAATATGGCTCCTCTATAACTCCAAAATTCACACCGATAATCAATATACAATGCTACACATTCTAACCCCATGCGATTGTATGAAATTTTTGTGTCTTGTACTACATCATAGGTTTTTGGATTAGAAGATCATAATGTAATGATTAGAATGTAATAGTTGAATTACCCATCAAATATTACATCCAGTGGAATCATAAAATAACATTAAAAAACTCGTATTCGTTCTCACTCCAACCTAGTGCTACCTGATTCACGGTGCAAGGATGGTACGGGAACACAATCGCTACCTAGTTTTATTATATTAGACCAAAAGTATACCACTTGCACGGTTGCGCGTACCAACCCGCCTTTTCTGGATTGCAACTTGCAGGGGTTTACTGTTTTAGCGAATTAGGCTATAGTGCTTCAACCTCTCGTTTCTCTTACTTTGTCTCTCTCAATTCCACAATCTCTTTTACTCTTTCTCTGTCCATTGTTCTTAATTTTTTGCGGCAAAAGCAAGTATAAATAGTTTGAGACAGAGTAAGTATGAAAAGGAGAAATGATTAGAGGATTAGGAGCCGATTAGGGTCTAAAAGACAAGACTGATTTAAATGTTTAACTAGGAAGAAATTGCTTGGTGAGTTTTTGGGTTACGGAACAATAGTGAGCTTGTGGAGACACGGGTTTCGCTTGGTAGGTCTCTTTTGTTAAAATCTGTAGTATGATCTGTATTGCTTTGTGGGTTGCTTCATAGAGTGGCAGTTAGCCAGTTATGGACTTGAGTCTTGAGGTGCTGAAAATTCTGGAGCTGATTTTGGTATTGCTCAGGACCATTTTTCTTTGTTCATGGCAGAAAAAAAGGTAATTTCAACATGGGATTTCAATAGTTTCCAATTACTCCCTTTTCATATTACAGGTTTGGTCTTGTATTGGATTCTTCTCATACTATCATTCTAATTGAAAGTTGATTGTAGTGTTGGTGAATTTATTTGAGTATACTGTTATTATGCTGTCAGTTGGTGGGGGGGGGTGTTAGTGGGTGTGTTAATGCTATATATAGATTCTGCCAATCTTGTAGGCAGGTCAACTTTATTCCACTTTTAGAAAGGTACCAATTTTGTGCTTCTTTACTAAAGCCTATTAGCTCAATTGGTAGAGCGCCTGCAATTGTGTACTGCAGGGGGTGTAAGTTCGAATCCTACATAGGCTGATCCAATTCGCTTATAACACATGCTTTTCGGTATGTAATGTGATCTAATTATGTTAGTTCTAAATTGATTGTGATTCGTGCAACACACAAATTTCACACTAAAAAGGGATAGTTTTTTTTAGTTGCTATAACAAACACTTTTATTAATTGTATGATGCACTCGAGAACAATTGCAGCAGCATGATTTGAAGCTCTTTGAAGAGAAGCTCAACAGCAATCCAGTGCTGGAGTTACTGCAGAGAAGCTGTAGAATTTGCAGGCTTGCAGCTATTGTTTATGTTCTCATATGTCAAGACATGAGTACACTGAAGTAGCAATGTATGGAGGTGATTGAATAGCTACAATTACCAACTCGGAAACAATAGAAATATTGTACATATTCTCAATAATTTGGTAAGAGTCAGAAGTGTGCCCTTATTTTTCTCCAAATTCATGACTAATCCAGAAACCTCTATTGTTTCTCCCACAATCCCTCCATTTGTGCATCCTCAAATGCACATTGTAACACATCTCAAGATCCAATGTGATATTATTTCTTGTTATATTGAGGGAAATTTATGATCGAAGTATAGTTTTGTGATCGAAATATTCCAACTAGGAAGAAATAAGAACGAAGGGAGCCCAAAGCTGCATGTAGTCAAGCTCGGCTAATAAAAGTTTTGGGCGGAGCTCAAATAATTTGCGAGCTTGCTTAGCTCATTATTACCTTTAGTTGCATGGAATAATTAACAAATTTTGTCCGTTCCATACTTGTTAGGATAAATATCTCAACATTTGCCCATGCCTCCTAATTTCTATCTTTTTTTCAATACTAAAATTATATATAGACAAGAAGCATAACTATAATAACATTATGAGCTTTATATCAAATTGTATTTCTATGTAGACAACATTCTATATACCCCTCCACCAGTCCACCTACAACGGGCTACAAGTATATCCAAGACATTAGACAGCTAATCCTAAGTAAAGAGACAAAAATTCACGAGAATTATACTGTAAAGTTCAGCATTGCTGCACTGGGAACAGATATCTTCAGAGAAGCAGTTGAGCAAAGAGAGAAAATGAGATCTTTCATTGACCTTCTGTTTTGTGCCCCAACCTAGAGAAATACAGCTAACGTATGATTTTTAGGAAATGAAATGGAGGTTGGTTCAGGATGATATATATGAAAATTCAACTGTCAATAATTCATTTTTCACTTTTTTTTACTTACTTATTAAGAAACAGAGGAAGTATTAATAATTGTGAAAGAATTTGGTTTTCTGAAGGATCCCTTAGTCCTCCCAATATGACTTCCTAAAATTGCAATGTGTATGAATTCGTAGTCAATGTAGGCATATTAAGCTTTCGTTTTATTTATTTATATACTGCTTATTATTAATTTATTATAAGTTATGTTTAGTACTTGTTATTTATTTATTGAATTTTCTTTCACAATTATTATTAATACATATTATAGTACTCTGTGTGTTATTTTTTGATGTTATTTTTTTATTACTTGTTACTAATTTATTATTAACTTAATATAAGTATTAATTTTATTGTTCTATTGTAAGTTTTATTCATATTATTATTGATGTTTAATAATTTTCATAAGTTCTAATAAGTGTAGATAAGTTCCATTATTTTTAACCAAGTTAAAAAAGTTAACATAAATCTAAATAAATTCGGATAAAATCAAATAAGTTGTATTCAGTTGAATAAAACACACTCCCAATATCAAAATAAGCTCAAATTTGAGCATTTTATGTAACATTTTTATGACTATGGTGCTACACAACTTAAATGGACTAATTTTACTTGATTTGTTTCATCCGAGCCTTTAAAATTTTAGTGCACTCCTCTGTAGTTTTTTCTTTTATACCTTTAGTTACCATTTTTCTTCAGCTAGCTAGTCTAGTGCAATGTAGATCTTTGAACATTATTGTCTCTAATTAGCTATAAGTAAATTTATAAAACTTTATATTCTTAAAATCATATTGAATAGAATTTAACAAGATCTAACATAATTATTTTTTCATTTACGTCTAAATCATCAATCATGATCAAAATATGTTTTTACCTTAACATTCTTAGTAGATAGAGTGAAAGAAAGAATGCAGAGAGATTTTTTCATAAACATTGTTTCATATTCAATTAAAGTGTAAAAATCACTACGAGATTATTGGAAAAAGATATACATTTACAATATAAGTTAAAAGAGTGGAATAACAAGAAAGAAAAAAGTTCACAATTTTTTTTAATTAGCTTATAATCAAATGCAGAAAGAATGATGAAGTCTTAACCGCGCTATTTTTCGGAGGATTGTCCTTTTTACTAGCTTATTTTCAAAAATCACAATGAAGTTCGTCAATTTTGACGATATTTTTTCATTAATATATAAGGAAAAAGACATTATTATCACTGATCTTATTAAATTATCTTTCAATGTATATTTAGCACATACATGATACACCATACATCTCACAATAAACTTCTCATTAATTTTTTTTTCTGGTCTCTAGGAGTATTAATAATAATTGTAAAATTTGTTATAGTGAGATTACGCATTGCACGTAATCTAATAAAATTATACATGACTGTTTTTTTTGGTTAAATATTGGTGACAAAATATAATAAAAGAGACTTTACTTTGTTAATTTTATTTGAGGGGAAGAGAAACTTGAGATTAAGAAAAGTAAATGAGAAGCCTATCATTGAATATAGGGAAAATGAACTTTTTATACTAAAACTTTCATCAGAATATAATTTAAAATATTAATGATCAAATATAAAAGATTCTGAAAAAAAGATATTGACAATAATTTTGGAGATCGATGAAGTATTTATATGACTAAGCCCCTCAAGTTTGCTCAAAAGTGAGATTAGGCCCCTCAAGTTTCACTTGTGGTGATTAACCCTCACAACTTTACCCAAATGTGAGATTACACACTTATTATAATATTCAGCCATTTTCTCATTAGTAAATAATTTTTTTAATACTAAGATATTAGATTATACATATTTTTATACAACTTATTCTTCCTGGCAAGGCTATGAGGAAGATGAGAATAATTGCATAGTGATAAGGCCTAATCTGGCAAGGCTATGAGGAAGAAGAGATGCACGTTCAGGCTTCGTTTGGTAGGGCGTAAAACATTTTTCTGGAAAACTGTTTTCCTCTATTTTCAATTTTACATTGTTTGGTTTGCAAATGAGTGTAAAACCATTTTCCCTTGGAGTAAAATTGCTCTCTCAATGATGGAAAACCATTTTCCCTTCAAAATGAAGGGAAAACTGTTTTCCTTCTCTCTCTTGTACACTCCTCTCACTAACTCCTTACTTTCCCTTTCATTTTCCTCTCATTTCATCATTTTTCTTACATGGAACCAAACAACGGAAAACCAATTTTGGAATTGTGTTTTCCATTGTAAATTGTTTTCCATGAAAATCATTTTACACTGAAAATGTTTATGCCCAACCAAACGAAGCCTCAGTGAAAAAATTGTTTTTTTGTTTATGTATGTTTGTACTTAATATGTATAATTTATGTATTTAAGATATCTTATATCATCATAAATGATTTTTAAATTTTTTTCCCAAGTATTTTTCCTAAAAAAAATACATTTGTAAAGAAAAAAAAAGGTTATATATACTAATAAGTATGCAATCTCATATTTGGGTAAAGTTGTGGGGATTAATCATCACAAGTAAAATTTGAGGGGCCTAATCTCACTTTTGAGCAAACCTAAGGGGCCTAATCATCACTTTGCCCCTATACTTTTAGCCATCAACTTCTAAGTAGCTAACCAGGATACAAGACCATTTTAATTAGTCGGCCTAATACTTTTTTAAGTTTTAACGGGCCTGGGCTTGCCAGTACTATTAGCAACATGACTAGTCCAGCATTTGTATTAGGCTCACTGGGTGATCCTATATTCCTACGTCTTCTATGAAGTTGGAAGCATGGACAACCATATATGATATATGTCTTCCAAATGTATCTAATACAAGTGAGAGGTGATGGAGATGGACAAACCATCTATTTTTTTTTGGAGATGGACACACCTTTTTTTTTTGTTTCATTGTCGTGGTGGTTGTCATAAAGTGAGAATGTGATTTTATTATTTTGTACGAAATTACAAAGTATAAAAGAGAGAGGGGGGAGTCAATTATTAATAAAATATAAGCCTGCAGTAACTACGTCTCTTACCTATACACAAATAAAGTACTCTAGCAGGTTAAAATGCGCCATATTAAAGTAAATTAAGTAGTTTTTCATAGAACCAACAAAGATAAAAAGAGATTGATTCTTCAAAAAACAGAGAAATAATATGCTCATTTACTATCATTTTACTTTTATTATAAGAATCAGCAATGAGAATCTAAAATAACAAATCATAAAAAGAAGTATACTAACTTAATATAAGACATTGACAATTACATATTATGAGAGATAATTATCAATAATCACCTTTCAAAAACAAAAAAGTTAGTCAGTTTCACAATACATTATCGTAACAAATTAATCACCTTATCAGATGTCAATATAGTTGTTATATTATTTCAACAAATAACTCATGGAAAATCAAACCCCTAATTTTCCAATCATTAATTACTCCAACTCACACTAAAAAGTTGCAACTCTCAAACTAAAATACAAAATGTAAATGGAGATTAAATGATTAATGAGTGGGACAAGTAACAACTATTCATGAAAATTGAAAGCTTAGAACAAAAAATTAACCATCATATATTGCACGAGATGTGGAGGGAAGCCTACTTCATGGGCCCACACTAAACTTATATCTTTATTGCTTTCCTAATCTTATAAGATCCGTATGTATATCTGCTGTTAACATCTTAGCTGCACTCCATAACCCATTCTTGGTGGGTGTTCAATATTATCAGTATATGTTTGTCTTTTGTCTTGTATGATAACAATCATACATATTTACAAAATAAATAAATCATACAAATACTCGAATAGATTTTATAAAGCCCATTGATGCATATGTCATCCTTATGCATTATTGGACTGGACTAATATTTCATGTAGTTTTCACTAGGATACAACCCGAAATGAGCAAAAAGTATGAATTTATAAAATGATCGAGTGATGGTAGTATTTTGAAAATAATAATTGTTGAATTTTTAGCTCATCTATAGATAAGTAACTTTTAGATTATGGATCCTGCAAAAAGTAGGGTTTAATAGTTTCCCCAAATTTGATAAAAAAAAAGTTCTCCCGAACTTAATTTGACTAAAAGGTCTACGTACTTTTCTAGAGGTGACAATTTAGTAAATTCGAATTATATTCTTCGAGAATTGGGTAAAAAATAATAATCTAGAGGCTACGCGAGCCCGGTCATATATGCGCCTAGTGGCCTATCATCAAGTTGATTATTATCATCAATAAATCACTATTAGCAACATTAATTTAGGAGTTGGATTCACTTGGCTAAAATCAAGTCATGTACTGTACAAATCTGATATATTTCTGTTACTTGAGTCAAATAATATAAACCAGACTGATTAGGCACGAGTCAATTTTACACCTATATATTATATGGTCCAACATCTACACAGGCGTTTTCTCATGTCTCAAACATCAATGCAACTGCGACATAGTAGTAGTTGCCTGATGAGCATGGCTTATGCCTTACATGAATATGATCAGGTCGAATAGTGCGAGAGGAACCATGTGAAAAGCGATATGTAGTACCATCATTTGTTACCCATATAAACTCTCATTCTAGGAGAATAAGGAAGTGGATGGATAGTAAGTCTTTGGTAAGCCTTTTCATCTTCCACCTACAAGTTGTGGACTCGTCATCAAGCAGTGGCGGAGCCAAGATTCTCAAAGTGGGGGGACAAATTACGAACATCGTGCATTCGCATTCGGATTAGCATTTTAACCATCTAAACAATATCAAAGGAAGTATTACAGGATATTCAATATTATAACCCTGAAAGAGCTTGCAGCTCTAACATATGGAAATAAGCTAAATTAATCCCAGAAAGAGAAATACAAAAAATGATGGGATATTTTAGGTGAACCCAACACACTCACACACAAAATCCAGTATTTTGCATCTAACTTTCCATATATGAACAAAAATGTCAGTAAATCATGCAATCTTGGAATGAAGAACAAAGAGCCCAGAAAATTCATCCGTTGATTGGAAGACTTTAAAGGGCTCATGGTTTTTGGCATTTTGCAGCCAGAAGAAAAAAACAATTTTTGCATCTAAATCTGTACCACGCTGAATTTATATACAAGATTTGGTTAGAAAAGAATTGGTTTTAGTTCCTGGAACTCTCACTTATTCTCATTAATTTAGAAAATCAAACTCAAGAAAACCTAGTCTAATATATTAGTCAGTAAATTACTAGATTATCAAATTTCTTTTCACAACAATTATAATTTGCAAATTGAATTGAATGAGAGATTCTACTGTATTTGTTGGAGGACAGAGAATTTGTGCGCAAACTTACGAAAAGAATTAGAAAGACGAACCACTGTATTTTGTGCAAACTTGGCTTGGTCGGGTTCCGGCAGTGGCGGCCGCGGCGGGGTGGCGACCATGGCCTGCGTTCTTCCGGGCGTTGTGGACCCGTGGTTCGGGGTTTCTCACTCTCTCCTTCCTTCGTTTTCTCTCTCTTCTTTTTTTGCTCTGGTTTGCTTTGAGCTTTTGACCGTGAATTGCATTTTCCAAAGTGGGGGGACATCTGTCCTCATGTCCCCCCGGCTGGCTCCGCCCCTGTCATCAAGGAGGATTGGGGGGCGGGGGGCTATAGCCTAATAGGGTAGGTTGTACTTTGGATCCCTGTGAGAGGGAGTTGATGTAATTTGTCTTACCAAATTTTTTTCCAAAAAATTATTTTCATAGTCAAAAACTCAAAATTTATAAATTACGACCATATTTTTTCCAATGATGGAGAGAGATCATAGGGTATTATTTTATTGATAGAGATAGAGTGGGAGGCTAAAGAGGTGTTAAAGAACTAATATAATAATAGTGGCACCATGCCAAAAATGAAAGTGTTCAAACTAATTTGAGACAAACAAAGAAGGAACATGTTCAGGCTATTTTAGGATGGAGGGGAGTACTAAAAAATATATCATACAAGGTTGATCTCTATATGTATTTTTGTAATATCAAATTTTCCATAAGCTCAATAAGAAGCAAATTTACATTGAAAATTGTAGAATAAAGAATAAACGTTACACTTATTTTGCAAATAAGGAAAATATGTAGTCCAACCTTTTTATACTTTATAAAGGCATGAATGTACAACATATTCTTGATTGATAATCTTAATTTCACAAATTTCAATTAGGTGAATGAATTGTGCCTTTTAAATCTTTTAAAATTAGTCGGATACTAGTAATGTATTCCTTACTTGAATATAACTAAACATGTTTGCTTTAATCTGAGTTCATCATATCTTATTTGGCGCACCCTCTTATTTTTTAAGGAGTCTTCATTGATATTCTTTAGGCCTATAGGATGCCTCACGAGCATAAATATAGAGTAAATTATCAACAACTAAACTAATTGATAATTACATATTGACACTTTAAATTATTACTTCTTATTTTCCAACATCATCATCCTCATCCTCATAATATTATTATTTTTATCTCCTCAAAATAATAATATTATTGTTGTTGTTGTTGTTAAGAATTTACCGTATGTTTCCACTTCCCTTGGCATTTTAAGGAGTAGTCGCCATCAACATTCCTTAGCCAACTAAACAAAAATCAATTGTACCATGAAGGGTGTAAATTAATTGAAAATCTCTACAAAATTGAAGTAGAAATCATCCTTGAAGAAAAACATCTGTCTTAATTCAATTGGTTAGGTGAAGTGGAGACAGAGACCTTAGCACCTTGACCTTAAAACAGGAGGCTTATTCAACTACTTAGACACGAATATGACCACTTCAAAATTTGTTTATTATAGAATATGAGAAATCTTTGTTAATCGTTATCATAGACTTAGTTATCTATCTACTTGGTTGCTTGAATGTCCCACTCATAGCGGCTCCTACTCATTTTCATATGTAAGTGCAAGAATCTTTAAGTTGGGTGGTAAAGCAAATCCATTATGATCGATTTCAAAATTGATTATAATTTTGCTTTTTTGTTACGTTGTGTCTATGGAGTATGTATTATGGGTAGTGTTGGACATGTATGATATAGACGACTGCATATGATTCTAAGTATGTAAGACTTTTAATTACTTGCTCCGTTTTCTTTTACTTGTATCGTATTAGTAGTAGTCATGTATTACTATAAGTCATATATGTGGAGATGGTTTGGCTTAGCTTGCAAGAGTTAGTTGGAGATAGGCACGATCATGGGGTTTGATAGCTCAATCACGTAGAGTCGTAGAGGTGTTATATAGGCTTAGATCTCACGGGCCCATGGACGTGTACCTCCGTTGTCAAGAGCAAACTTGCCTTCTATACCACAAGTCCGTGTGGTCATGGCACTTGATCTTGTTTTCTTCAGAAATGTTGTTTTGCCAATTTAGATTAGAAAACTTATTGTATCCTTATATTCATACACTATTTAGCCGTTAGTTTGAAAATATATTATAAGATAGATATTAGAGAGTTTGAGAAGTCCAAGGGAAAGAATTCAATTACTCCTATTTCTTTAGTTTAAAAACATCAATTTTATGTTGAGATATATCTTGAGAGTCTTGTGTCATTATTTTATACGTCAACTGAGTTTCTCCCTCATCTTGTTGCAAAAAGCCGCTTGAAGTCATAGTGTCGTTTGGTGGTTTTCCTTCTCGAACTCTCACGTTAAATCTTCTTGACATGTTCTTCTTTATAGTTGTTCTTATAATATCCTATATGTGATTTTCACATTATTATACGGCGTGATTGCATAAGTTTAAGCCTACGATCCTAACTCTACATGTCCATCGTTAGTTGTTGGTGTCGGACTTCTCTATTCGAATATATTGACTTGTGTATTTGTTAGTTTTGTGATTATTTGTCATTTTGATAGTATAAATATTATGTTGTCGTATTTATATCTATCTTAACTTTTTACACTTTTAAAATATTAATCAAGAGCCCAAATCCAATCAGTATCTGTAATCTAACCTACATTACAATTGAAGCTGCTTCATAGATCGTATTCATTTTAATTGACTCATCTGTAGTACTCCTATACGACTCTATAGTTTTATAACCAGAACTGACATTCTTATAGAATTTGTAGAGATTACAACTCATGCAGCCCTAGGCCCCAATTTCCTAATTATTTTATATAGATTAGTTATATTTGTGTACTATTTATCAAAAGAAAAGAAAAGAAGGAGATATGATTAGCTTACGAAAAGATGATGATAATGTACATATTAAATTCAAGGTTAGGTTAGTTATTTGGCGAGATTTAGAATTTTGTCCTAATTAAATCTGTTCTCTCTGTCAATATTTGACTATCTTATATTGATTGTAAAGTCTTTCAAGAGAATTCCTGGTCATTCATATCTCACATAGCACTTAATTATATTGTGTTCGTGTGTACTAAGTCATTGAATCCCACCAAGTTGAGAAAAATGATCCATCTTAAAATTAATTTGATTATCCCTTTGTCGATTAATGAAGAATTTAGTGATGGCTGAGGGTCTACATAGGGATACTTGGGGTAAATGGTGATCAATTGAGCTCAGCTTAAAATCAGATTTTTGCTTAGCAATAATGGTTTACAATAATGTAAGAGATGGCAACTTCCATCACAATGGATAGAACGAAAGATTGAATTAACGTTTTTAGAACCTTTTGGCGGTCAAATTTTTTTTATAGTACAAACTTTAACTCTTTAAATTTTTTTTTATTAAATATCGAAATCTTAATATGACAAAATCAACTTAATAAAAAATTAAAAAAACAAAAAAAAACACTCGTACAGCTTAAAAATTAGTTGAATATTCTATGTGTTTTTCTTTCCCTCACTGAAAAATATATATTTTGTCTGTTTCTTAATAAAAGCATCATATTAACTGGGCACACTTGTCGATGCACATCTTTGACCATGAATATCTTTAATTATATATTATTAAAAATTATAAAAAAAAACATTATTTCGAAAATATATGTTGAGATTAATCCATTAACAATTAAAATTATGACATTTATCTTATAAATTAGTAAGTAAAGATGGTTATAGTTGATAACTAAATAGTGTAAAAAATCAATATGATGCATCTATTAAGAAATGAAGAAAGTATATACTACTTCCTCCATTTCTTTTAAAGAAGTCAACTTCTCCCTTCTATGTGAGAGTTTTTTGGGAGAAGTTAGTCACTTAAAAAGAAATGGAGGAAGTATATACTTATAAAAAAGTACAAAAACAATGCTATTATTATAAATTACAACCTAGTATGTCATCTTATTGAAAAAATTAGATCAAAAGTTGGACTTACGTAAATAACTCTTACTCTCCATTTCCTTTAAGACTTGACTTTTATAATTTGACCAACTTAAAACTTTGATCAATTATATAATACTCCATATCTTATGTATAAATCACAAACAATAGTAGTTAAAGTGGGATATGTAGGTTATAGTGAAACAAAAAGAGTATGTATTGGTTAATCTGCATACACCTTCTTGCCTTTTGTTCGCACGTACATCATTACAATACATCTTGAAAACCCTTTGTTCTTCTCTGAGATGTCGAAAAACTAAAACTGTAACACCCCGAAATTTCCTTAGTTACTCCACAGTTAAGCGTGCTTGGTTGGGAGTAGTTCAGGGATGGGTGACCTCCTGGGAAGTTTCTCGGGGTGCACATGAGTGAGGACAAAATGTGCCGGAAGAACTTGTGTTGGTTATTGAGGACAATTGTTGGCTCTGGATGCGCATTGGTGACGATATACTCGACTCAGGAAGAGTCGGGGTGTTGCAAAAACAATATCACATGTCGTTTGTTGTCAGTTGTTAGTGGTCAAAGTTTGACATCCCATATTGTTTGTGTCATAGATTTCTAAGATTTAACAAGAGTGATGAACCAATGAACGAATTTATGACCATATGGTGATTTACTCACTTCCATACCTCATGGCCTAGAAGAATGGGGACTAATTAAGGAGCTAATCAATAGGAGTTGGAAGCATCAATTTTCTAACATGGGATGACTTAAATGTCTTAACACTCCCAATATGTTCAAGACCAAAGCACATCTATTGTGAATTGTGATGCTCGGTCTCCCAAATTACAGAAGCATTTTCCCTAATTTTACAATGCATTTATTTATATACACGAGTTACGAGATTTTCTTCCCTCCTCTTTCAATGAACTGCGATTCATAAGATGAGATTCAATAGTAGTTCACAGGATCTAATAAATCTAATTCGAGAAATTAAAGTGTTAATTTTTTAAGTCATCCAACAATAATTGCCACCAGTTGTTTATGTCTGTTGGATGGGGACAACTCCAAATTATAGAAAATCCTTGAAAATTCTCCATAAAAGTCCAAATAATTATGGATTAATCTCGGTGTTTCTGTCAAGAAATTGAGGATTGTAATAGGTTGAGTGATTTGATGTGGGCCCCAAGAAGGTACGCCTGAGCACCGTTATCCGTACACCGGAAACCTGCAAAACAAGGTTAGCCTACCCCGAGGGTGGTCCCAGGATCGCCCCTCCGACGCTCAAGTCAGTAAATGATTGAGGTAGAGAAAGAAAGTGATCAATGTAGAGAGAGATGCTCTGGGTTTTGTAGCTTAGAATTGCTTACCCTTTGATTGGTGAGACAACCGCTATTTATAGAGGATGAGACCTCCACTAAATGAGGGTATTTTAGTCAGCTCCAGCTGGTGGAGGATTGCCTTCCCTAGAGGTAGGGTTATTTTGGTAACTTCGCCATAGGTGGGCTGGTCCAAGAAATGGGCCCAAACAATTAGCCCCACGCCAAGTAATCGGAGTGAAAATCGCCAATTTTTAGTGCGGTTGATTGGCGGAATGAAGGAGATTGCATTTGTGCCGATATTGAGCAGGACCCGCGAATCTTCGTGCCGGATCGTGGTGGAGAAAATCTCCTGTCGCTAGGATTAACCAAGCACGGGGGTCTTCGTGCTGGATCGTGGTGCTTTTGAGGCAGGCCGACCAGGTGCTTTTGAGGCAAGCCAACCAGGTGCCTTGAGGCTGGACGAGCAGGTCCTTTGGGGCTGGCCGAGCGGGTGCCGTCATCGCTGGCCGAGCTGGTGCTCGACGATGGCCGACCGGGTACTCGAGGATGGCCGAGCAGGTCCTTTGGGGCTGGCCGAGCAGATCCTTTGGGGCTGGCCGAGCGGGTGCCCTCGTTGCTGGCCGAGCTGGTACTCGACGATGGCCGACCGGGTACTCGAGGATGGCCGAGCAGGTCCTTTGGGGCAAGCCGAGCGGGTGCCCTCGTCGCTGGCCGAGCTGGTGCTCGACGATGGCCGACCGGGTACTCGAGGATGGCCGAGCAGGTCCTTTGGGGCTGGCCGAGCGGGTGCCCTCGAGGCTGGCCGAGCGGGTGCCCTCGAGGCTGGCCAAGCGAGTGCCCTCGAGGCTGGCCAAGCAGGTACTCTAAGGCTGGCCGAGCTGGTGCCCTCGAGGCTGGCCGAGCTGGTGCTCGACGATGGTCGATCGGGTACTCGAGGTTGGCCGATCGGGTCAAGCAGGTGCCATGTGGCCGAGCGGGGGTATTGGCCGACTGGCCGAGCGGGGGCATTGGCTGACTGGCCGAGTCTGAGGGGGTGCTCTGGTCGAGTGGCCGAGCAGCTCTCTCGAGCTGTGCTGGCTGAGTCCAACCAGGTACCTTGGTCGAGAGGGCCGACCAGGTTCCTTGGTCGAAAGGCCGACTGGGTACTCGAGGCGGGCCGACCGCGGGCCTTTGAGGTTGGCCGAGTTGCTGCTCGAGGATGGACGACCGGGTCGAGCCGGTGCCCTGACCGAGCCGGTGCGTTGATGCTGGCCGACCGGGTACGCGAGGATGGCCAAGTGGCTGAGAGGGTGCCCAAGCCGAGTAGGTCCTTGAGCCGACTGGCTCCTTGTCCTTTTGGGCTTCCTTGTGCCGAGCGGCTCCTTGTGCTGAGCGAGTCGGACGCCACTCGGATGAGGGGCTAATGAGCCCCATGCTGTCCGAGTGGGTGTCAATGAAAGACTTAGCTTGAATTTGGCTAAGTATAAGAGCGACTCGGCAAAGGAGAGGGGGTCTCCTACTGGCCGAGAGGGTCGGGCGCCACTCGGATGAGGGGCTAATGAGCCCCATGCTGATCGAGTGGGTGCCAATGACGTACTTAGCTTGAATTTGGCTAATTATGAGGAGCGACTCGGTGAAGAAGAGGGGATCTCCTACTGGCCGAGTGGATCGGACGCCACTCGGATGAGAGGCTAATGAGCCCCATGCTGACCGAGTGGGTGCCAATGAGGTACTTAGCTTGAATTTGGCTAAGTATGAGGAAAGACTCGGTGAAGAAGAGGGGATCTCCTACTGGCCGAGTGGGTCGGACGCCACTCGGATGAGAGGCAAATGAGCCCCATGCTGACCGAGTGGGTGCCAATGAGGTACTTAGTCATACTTGGCTAAGTTTAGAGGCGATTCGGCGAAGGAGAGGGGGGTCTCTTGCTGTCCGAGGGAGTAGGACGCCGCTCGAATGAGGACTGATGAGCCCATGCTGTCCGAGTAGGTACCATGAGCACTTAGTCATACTTGACTAAGTGTAAAGTGGCTCGGTAGAGGAGTACGTGGACTCCGTGCTGACCGAGGGAGTAGGACGCCGCTCGAATGAGGACTGATGAGCCCATGCTGTCCGAGTGGGTGCCATGAGCACTTAGTCATACTTGACTAAGTGTAAAGTGGCTCGGTAGAGGAGTACGTGGACTCCATGCTGACCGAGGGAGTAGGACGCCGCTCGAATGAGGATTGATGAGCCCATGTTGTCCGAATAGGTGCTAGCTGATACTAGGCCATACTTGACCAAGTATAGAAGCGACTCGGCAAGGAGGGGAGCTCCTGTTGACCGAGTAAGTTATGAGGCTACTCGGATGAGGGGCTAATGAGCCCCAGGCTGTCCGAATAGGTGCTAGCTGATACTAGGCCATACTTGACCAAGTATAGAAGCGACTCGGCAAGGAGGGGAGCTCCTGTTGACCGAGTAAGTTATGAGGCTACTCGGATGAGGGGCTAATGAGCCCTAGGCTGTTCGAATAGGTGCTAGCTGATACTAGGCCATACTTGACCAAGTATAGAAGCGACTCGACAAGGAGGGGAGCTCCCGTTGACCGAGTAAGTTATGAGGCTACTCGGATGAGGGGCTAATGAGCCCCATGTTGTCCGAATAGGTGCTAGTTTATACTAGGCCATACTTAACTAAGTATAGAAGCGACTCGGCAAGGAGGGGAGCTCCTGTTGACCGAGTAAGCAGGACGCCGCTCGGTTGAGGACTAATGAGCCCCATGCTGTCCGTGGGTGCCATGAGTACTTAGCCATATTTGACTAAGTGCAGAGTGGCTCGGTAGAGGAGTACGTGGACTCCATGCTGACCAAGGGAGTAGGACGTCGCTCGGATGACGACTGATGAGCCTCATGCTGTCCGAGTGGGTGCCATGAGTACTTAGCCATACTTGACTAAGTGTTTGAGTGACGCTCCTTAGATTGCTGAGTGAGGTCATGTGATGTTCCTCGAGATGTTGGGGGCTTATGAGCCTCAAGTGGTCGAGGGAGGTCCTTAGCCTTATTTTGGCTTACTATTTGAGTGACGCTACTCAAAATGCTAAGGAGGTGCCAATGAATATGTTTCTCGACTCGGGGAGTTCGGGGGCTCCATGTTTCCCGAGGAGGTTTCATGACACTATTCTAATATCGAGTACGTGCCCGATTAACGATACTTAGCCGTTTTTGGCTAAGTTAGTAGGACGCTCCTCTTATGACTGAGGGGGTGCTAATGGAGAAATTTTGGACTTCTGAGGCTTATTAGCCTCATCCTTCTTCCTTTGAGAGTATTTCTTTGCCCAACTAATGGGTTTCAAGTAATTAGCCTCACGCTGGATGAACGGATAGGGTAGCATCATTCCTTCCCGAGGCGGTCGTCCATCGGAAATCGAGAGAGACCCATGTTATGGGGTACCCGCCCGATCCCGAGAGGGGGGGCTCGGGGTTATGCATCGCTTCGAGTTAGGTGCCCTGATGTGCAGTTCATTTACTTTGTCCAAGTTCGCTCTTTAGACCAAGGGGAGTCGTGCTTGGATGGAGGTAGCTCGCACACGCCAAGTTGATGGAGGTACCGTGGATGAGTAGGTGCATCTGATGAGTAGGCACATATGATCGAGTATATTCCTTGGCCAAGTGGGCACCAAGGATGAGTAGGTACCTTGAATGAGCCAGTACCGTTGATGAGTATGTGCCTTTGATGAGTAGGCGCCTATGGCCGAGTACATATCCTTGGCTGAGTGGGCGCCAAGGATGAGTGGGTACCTTGAATGAGCAGGTACCGTTGGTGAGTATGTGCCCCTGATGAGCAGGCAGCTATGGCCGAGCACATTTTCTTGGCCGAGTGGGCGCCAAGGATGAGTGTGTACCTTGAACGAGTAGGTACCGTTGATGAGTAGGTGCCTTTAATGAGTAGGCACCTATGGCCGACCACATTTCCTTGGCCGAGTAGGCGCCAAGGATGAGTGGGTACCTTGAATGAGCAGGTACCGTTTATAAGTGGGTGCCTCTCATGAGTAGGCACCTCTGGCTGAGTATATGTCTTGGCCAAGTGGGTACCTTGAATGAGTAGGTACCACTGATGAGTGGGTACCTTTAATGAGTAGGCACCTCTGGCTATCTTGGCCAAGTGGGTACCTTGAATGAGTAGGTACCGCTGATGAGTGTATGTCTTGGCCAAGTGGGTACCTTGAATGAGTAGGTACCGCTGATGAGTGGGCGCCTGTGATGAGTAGGCACCTCTAGCCGAGTATATGTCTTGGCCAAGTGGGTACCTTGAATGAGTAGGTACCACTGATGAGTGGGTACCTTTAATGAGTAGGCACCTCTGGCTATCTTAGCCAAGTGGGTACCTTGAATGAGTAGGTACTGCTGATGAGTGTATGTCTTGGCCAAGTGGGTACCTTGAATGAGTAGGTACCGCTGATGAGTGGGCGCCTTTGATGAGTAGGCACCTCTAGCTGAGTATATGCCTTTGGCCAAGTTGGCACCCAAGGATGAGTGGGTACCTTGAATGAGTAGGTACCGTTGATGAGTGGGTGCCTTTGATGAGTAGGCACCTCTAGCTGAGTATATGCCTTTGGCCAAATTGGCACCCAAGCTAAGGATGAGTGGGTACCTTGAATGAGTAGGTACCGTTGATGAGTGGGTGCCTTTGATGAGTAGGCACCTCTAGCTGAGTATATGCCTTTGGCCAAATTGGCACCCAAGCTAAGGATGAGTGGGTACCTTGAATGAGTAGGTACCGTTGATGAGTGGGTGCCTTTGATGAGTAGGTCTGGCTGAGCCGGACCGTAAACTTGAGGGTGCCACTGTTTATTCTGGAGGGGTTTTGCAATTCCGAGTCATCACACCCCTCTTTCGGATCAGTATTCATGAGTTTGTGTTCTTCGAGACAAATTCTTCCGAGTGATAACGTGTCTTTGAAGAGGCGTGAGTAGCTTGCTTTTCCCTGGCTGAGTTGCCCCTCGAAGGTTGACGCGGTCCTTCCCTCTGCTTAGGTCTCAGCCGGTTAGGCTGAGCATCTCGGGAGGGACAAATGATCTCTTCGTGACGAGAGTGGCAACCATATCCATCCGACTTTACTGGAGAGTTTGTTGAACCTGAGCTGCAATCAAGGTGATGTTTGTTGCAATTATGGGTGGAGGGTCAGGTATTTGTATCCGACGCGAGGCCACGGGCTGACCGACTTCGCGATGCTGATGGGTTTTCCCCTCGGGGTGGAATCATCGTCATTGGGATAGAGGGATAGCATTGCGGGTGTATGATGATGGGATGCTTGAGCTCTCCCGAAACGGTTGGCTTGGGAGCGTGTCTTCTTGGTTGGGGCCATTGCTGAGTAACAACGAAGTGAATCTTACTGAGTGGTGGCGAAGTGACTTTGATTGTAACTTCCCCACAGACGGCGCCAAACTGTTTCTGTCAAGAAATTGAGGATTGTAATAGTTTGAGTGATTTGATGTGGGCCCCAAGAAGGTACGCCTGAGCTCCGTTATCCGTACGCCGAAAACCTGCAAAACAAGGTTAGCCTACCCCCGGGGGTGGTCCCGGGATCGCCCCTCCGACGCTCAAGTTAGTAAATGATTGAGGCAGAGAGAGAAAGTGATCAATGTAGAGAGATCAGATGCTCTGGGTTTTGTAGCTTAGAATTGCTTACCCTTTGATTGGTGAGACAACCGCTATTTATAGAGGATGAGACCTCCAATAAATGAGGGTATTTTAGTCAGCTCCAGCTGGTGGAGGATTGCCTTCCCTAGAGGTAGGGGTATTTTGGTAACTTCGCCATAGGTGGGCTGGTCCAAGAAATGGGCTCAAACACTCGGAAACTATAATGTACTACTACTATGCAGACTACGTGTTACAAAAAACATGTGATATAAGTTTGAACCATTGCATTTAGATTAGGCATACATTTTAAGATTATTGTGTTATAAAGATTGAACAACTGTGATTCATAAGATGAATAGTTTTATTGTACGTATACTTAGATTGTGGATATTTATTCCATCAAAAAGTAAATTGTGTAAAGTTTATGGTTATAAAGATCGTGATACGTGAAGGGTGTGTGGCCTAGGTACAATTTCTTATATACATATGTAGTATACCTATGAATCAAGGTTGACTTGGTTGGAGGCCCTCCTTCCATCCTTGTGATAAGGGTTCGATTCTTGCCCCTTATAAAGTAGAATCCCCAAATTTCCCCCACTTGTGCAAGGGATTTCAGTATACTCATTCTATGTTTACCGTTTTATACACCTAACTACCTAAGACAGACTTTCATCTTCTATGAAGTTAATTTAGTAACTTTATGTTTCAAAAGTATTACTAATTTTTTTGGATGGATAGAAGTACTATATATATGACATATGTAAAGCTTTACCTATAATCTACCTATCTTCAGGTGAAATCGAGGTGAACAATTGACATGCTATGTCTTGGAGACACCATCAAAGTTAGAGTAATTAGGGAGATAATTCTGGTTTCGGATTGGAAAATTCCTTGTATTTTTTTGTTAACTTTGTTTAATAGTAAATTGACAAAGTTAGTTTGTGGAGGGGCTGCAATTATGTACCATTTAATACTCGAATATGAACTCAATTTTGTATGTAAAATTTCCTTCCTCTTACTGGTATATTATCCTCAAGTTTGTTACTTTTAATGTAAATTTATTGGACGAAAGAGTATGACCAAATTTTTGGTGAGAAAATTTTACTCAACTATATCTCGCATGCACATATATGATTAGAGAAGAAAGTTTCATATGTGAAAAGCTATAAAAAGAAATTTTACATTAAAAGTATGATAAGAACAACAAAAAGTGACGGAATGAGTAGACACATAGGACACTTTGTAACTTAATTACTTGGTATGAACCTATCATTTTGATTTTAGATGTCATTTGATTGGACATGAAAGCTAATATTTCTTATTTATTTATTTTATTTAAAAGGAAAGAAATAACTAAGGGGATCCCAAGAATTGGGCCACCCTAAAGCATCCTTGCGGATGATTACAACGAAAGAGAAATCAAGAACATCAAACCAATAAGTAAGGGCCCGTTCGGTATTACTGTGGTTTTCTGTTTTTTGGTTTTTTGATTTTCAAAGTCATATGATATTTGTCCTATAATGAATAAAAAATTAGTCAAATTTATTGGGAACATGATGATTTTGAAAACTGACAACTAAAAAGTGAAAACCACTTTTTCTGGTTTCCTGTTTTTGGTTTTTAGTTTTCAAAAAAGCTGAAAACTGAAAACAAAAAACGATAACGAACAGACCCTAAGCTAATATTTCTTATGATTTTTCCTCGATGTATATCCCTTTCCTAGGTAGGTAATAAGTTAATTTGGTTAATTAAGGGAATTTCACATTTCCTATATTTTTTTCCGACCGAACAACTTCACATATACTCCCTCCATTTCTTTTTGTTATTCATAGTTGAAATTTTAACACTATTTCAAAATTGAGATAATCTTCTAAATTATTTCCATTATATAAGAGAAATCATAGTCATATGAGGTCTTGTTTGATTCGTCTCATTGTTTATATTAAGAATATCAAACTTTTGTAAAAACACTAATATGTAACGGGAAATGATATTAATGATATAAGGTGTGCATTGGTAAACATGAAAAAACAAACAAGAAGAACAAAAAATATATAGAGGGAGTGTATATATTTCTAAGATCCGTTTGGTAAGCAATTATACATTTTGAAAATGGTAATGTATTTTAGTGCAAATTTATAAAGAACTTCTACCAACCATTTTTTTTGTTAACCAAACAAGCATCTCAAGTTATATATATATATATATATATATATATATATATATATATATATATATATATATATATATATATATATATATATATATATATATATATATATATATATAAAATAACAACTATTAATGATGTTGGATTTTGGTAGCTAAAAATAAGTAAGAAAACAGAAAAAAAGGATGAGAGAAAGAAGAGGGTGAAGGTAAATTTTAAAAATGGGGGGCAGGCATGAAATATTGGATCCAAAGAAAACGGACATGCTTATTCTGAATTATGTCTCTGTTTATTTACCTATGTTTGCCTGTATTTCTCCCGCCTCTCTCTTTCTGTCTTAAAAATTATTATTTTAACTCATTTGACGACTGGGACGGGGGAGGGATCCATTTGGTAGCAACTACCAATCTAATTATTAAAAAAAAGAAAAAAAGAAGAAGAACAGGGACGAGAGGAAGGTGTTGAATTCCGACGGTGGTAATCACCGTCAACTCGCCGGAATTCTTCGCTTCTCTCTCTCTCCTCAGGTTTGCACTCTATATTGCGGTATTTATGATAGGAGTTGTATTGCACCATTGCATGGATTATATTTTGTATGAATGTAACATATTGGAAGTAGTTGTTAGGAGTTTCATATCAACGTGTTATATTTTTCATGTAAATTGTAACTTTATTTCAAAAGGGATATGAAAAAGGGGATATCAACTGCGACTTTATGATCATGCATTTCACATCTAAAAGTGGTAATAAATCGTTCAAATTGGATTATGTTTACGTCAATTTTGTTGAAATTATAATAAAATTTTGCGTTTTTTTTTTTTTTTTATTTGTTTTCGATTTGGATTTAGTTTAATTGGATCATAATTTCTGATTAATTTTATCAATCGATATTTATACATTAAGTTTATAACGGATCCGTTTAAATATCTGGGAAGTTTAACTCAGGTTAATATTAGATGTATATACAATTTGAGTAATTTGAATATGGTAATGGAGTAAAAATAGTTTTGCCAACTTTTGACACCTCATCAATGTGAAATGGTGTGCCTTCAATGATTTCTTGGGTTGGTTTACAAGAATTCAGCACAATCCCTATACCTTCTTTTGTAATCTTGTTGTTGTAACTTAATCTGGGAGATTTCTTCAGCTATTACTTCACTTGTTACAGTAATTCATGTATAAAAATTGTCACATCATAAGCCCTTTTCAGTTTTATCTTCTACCCACTTAATAATTTATTTCAATTTTTATTGGTTGGTCATCCAAAAGGAGAAACTTTATAACATAGCAAAATAACTTCCCTTTTTCTTTTCAATATATGTTACATTTCTGTCTTTTCTTTAAGTTATACTGATGGGGACATATTTGCTTATTTTATTGGTACCTTTTTCTTTCCATTTTCTTTGGTAGAATATATTTGATGCTATGCATTAATCATTAGAACCAAATCAATGACTAATGCCCCTTAAAGGCTTAAACCCCAGCTCCTAATCCTCATTTCCCCTTTATATAGAGAAAAATAGCTCTTATAAGGAAGATCCTTCAGAATTTTTTTAGGACCCAATTTGAGCTTAGATATTCTCATGCATATAAACCCAATATTAATTGACTTTGCCTTTAAGGTTCCTTTTTTTTTTTTTAATGTTTTTTTGTGGGTTGGAATTGTTCAAAAGTGAGTGTTAATGATCTGAATTCTGAACTAAGATTGCCAGGCTACCCAGAAAAGCTAAAAATTTTCATTGATGATTTCCTTAAGGTAATATCTGCAATTTTAGGAGAATTAATAAATATTATGAGCATTTGGTTTTTATCTTTTTTTCTTCTTTCTGATGTTATGTATCCTTTGATGTATGTGCAAAGTCACTTAGAAGTGATGATGATGATGATGTTTGGAATAAAATTGAAAGGACCACCAAAAAGGAAAAAACTTGTACAATGATTTTCTTTTTCATTGTTTTTAATTAGTTTTCGGCTGGCAATGTCATGAAGAGATCATAAAGGCAGACAACTATGTTTATATATGAATATGATGTTTCAGTGGATCAAGTTCTCAGCTGAAAATGAGATGAATATTAGATATTTATTGCAATGGAAAGAGGGAAGAATTGAATAGTGTGTCATTTATTTATCTTTCCTCAAACCAGGTAGAACATTTGTGTTCTAGGCTTTATTATGAAGTTTGCTTATGTGTATGAGTTGTTTTACTGAGTTTGTAACAACCTTTGTCTTTGAAGTTCTGGGTACGTCTGAACTTATTAATTAGTAATAACTTTGAAATGATTATCTGAATGTTTTGTGCTTGGATGATTTGATGTCCTTTTTTGTGATTTGATGCTGTGTGTCATCACAAATACTATCAGAAATGATGGCTGTTTCTAGTATTTTTTTTTCCCTGTATCCAGTAATCTGTTCTTGAACAGATTCTACTAATGAGTGATTATAAAAAGAATCTGAATATTGTTTACAAATAGGATAAATGACATTATTAATCCGAAGTTTGGAATTTTTGCTCTATTTCGGGTCCGAATTCCCAGTCTCCTCTCTTTCATTGCCATGGCGAATAGCATCACATGTACTACCCAAGTTGAGATCATTTTCTGTTACCTGTTGAATAGATTGACTTTGAATTATGTCGAAGGGTATCCCCAACTTGAGATCATTCATGTATCAATTAAATTTAGAATTAATAAGGGAACATATTCTAAACTTGAGCTTTGTAGTGTCAATGTTTGCTTACAAATTAATATAGTTTTCTAATCAGATCATTTTTGCATCATAGGTACCCACTTCCCCCAAGCTCTGAACAACAAGAGATCTTGTTTGAGCATCTCAGAGCATAAAAGGTATCATTGTTGTTGGACTTTGCTAGCCTAATATGGGTGGGTGTGTTTCGACGACACACTCTAGAGTAGCTCCTCATAGGAAGAAGTACACTCGAAGGTCAAGAAAGTGTCACGGAAAATTGAGCACAACCATGGGTGATGCTCCTATTAAAAGGAAATCATTTAGTGATGCAGGAAGTCGCATTTCTGTGAGCGAGTTCGTGCAAATTGACTTTGAGAAAGGAGGCACCACTACTTGTAGGAGATCTGAGGTTTCTAATAAATCATTCCATCTAACCCAGGTCCATTGGAATCATGTTGATGAAAATGGTAAGTTACAAAATTTATAATTTGGGTCAATTTTGTAAATCAAAAGATTCCCTGAACATTAAACAGATTTTGAGATAGAGAGAATAAGTAAAGGGTGTTGCTTTGCTTATGTGTGGACTATTTTAGAAATACTGGGGGAACGTGATTTACTTTGAACTCGCTATTAGATGGCCATGTTATGATCTTGATTAAGCATTATCTGATAATGGCATTTGGTTTGTGTTGCATATGCAGGAGTCTGTCATGAAGAAGCATGGTTTGACTCAGTGAGCATACTAGAATCTGAATCTGATGATGATTTCATCAGTGTTTTCGGAGGTCAGCAACATCTTCAATGTTGATGTTCTGTTTAAATCACATTTTCTGTATTTGGCAAGTTTTTGCTGATTAGTACATGACTGTGTGTACTGATGGTAGATGGAAAAATTCTCAACATGTCAAACCTATGGTCAGGTGCACATATGTTACGTCCCCAAGCAGGACTTTTGATTCCATGTGCAAATGGTGAGAAGCCCGTAGCAGGCTCTTGGTCTGCAATTTCACCCTCGATTTTCAGGGTGCGAGGCGAGAGTTATTTCAAGTAAGTTGATTCCTTGTACAAGCACCCTCAGTGCCATTTCACCTGATTGTTACTGAACTAATTTTTTTTTCTATTAACTATATGATTTTTACTTATTAAAACTGATCTTTGTTGATGTTCTAGTGTTTCTGTCCTATATAATTTGCTGATCGAAACAGATTTTTTCTGAGTGAAACTAATTTTTGCTAATTAAAACTAAGTTTTATTGATTTAAGGTTATGTGAAGATTTAATAATATATATGAACATGTTTGACATGCAGAGACAAGCAAAAAAATACAGCACCCGGTTATTGTCCATACACTCCTATTGGTGTTGATTTGTTCGCTTGCTCACAGAAGATAAGCCATATTGCTCAGCACCTTGAACTCCCCTATGTCCAAGCGAACAGCAAGTTGCCACCACTACTCATTGTTAACATACAGGTTTGCAATTTTCCCTTTCCGCTTTTTTTTGGACATAATGCAGTTTTCTGAGTATTTTTGTTTGTCATCTTTTGCAGATGCCTACATATGCTCCTTCAATGTTCTCAGGGGACAGCAATGGTGAAGGCATAAGCCTCGTGCTGTATTTCAAGCTATCTGACGATATTGACCAAGAAATTCCATCAGATTTCATTGAAAGCATCAAGGTACTAGTATTTTTTGATACTTCAAGCAATTTATATTGAACCTGAAACTGTAATAAAATAGAACTACTTGGTAGGAATTTTGCCTTGTGACCTCAAAGGCCATTTCACCTTGTGACTTCAAAGTCAAAGGTCATAGGTTCGATTCCTAGCAGCTGAAGTTCCTGGGGGTGGGATCTCCCTGTTTCTTTCCGCAAGTCTCAAGGGCCTGGCTTGAAAAGCTGGACTGAACTTACTTGCCACTTCAATTTACTCCAATTCCCTGTAAAATAAGCATTTGAATGATCTGAAAATATTGCATTTAATACAGAAACTTGTGGACAACGAAACCGAGAAGCTTAAATCAGTGGTTCCTTACAGAGAAAGACTTAAGATCTTGGCAGGGGTGGTAAATCCTGAAGATCTTCAGTTGAGTTCTACTGAAAAGAGACTTCTGAATGCCTATAAAGATAAACCAGTGCTGTCACGCCCTCAGCATGAATTTTTCAAGGTTTGACATCATTATCTTCTTTATTCATAGATCATTCTTTGCAGGGATACATATATATTAATCTAGAGCACTAACTGAGTGTTAGCAAGATGAGTATTAATTTAGTGTTGCTTTCAACTATGAGAAGAACTAGAGCAAGAGAAGAGGCATCTTTGTAAAAGTGTCTGTATGCAATTTCTTAATATCTTCTGTGTCTGCTAAGAGTCTTTTGCTTTTTCCGTGTAGGGACCTGATTATTTTGAAATCGACATAGATGTGCACCGATTCAGTTATGTTTCCAGGAAAGCATTAGAATCATTGAGAGAACGATTGAGAGCAGGAATTCTTGATCTTGGTTTGACTATTCAGGTATTATTTTGATTATATCTAGATTAATCTTACCAAAATCTTCATAATCTTTCTAGTTTTGATTTTTAAGTAGTGAGTATACACATTCGTTTGCCTCGAGAGGGGAAAAGCTATTGTGAATTGTGATAAGTAATTACAAAAACTTCGAAACTTCGAAAATTCTTGAAATTTTTGAAATGAAAAAACTAGCTAAAACTAATGAAATTTATACAAGTAATTATAGGTAAGAAAAATAATGCGGTTTTCTTATGCTATCATCTTAAAAGAGTACATGCCTAACAAACTTTTTGTCTCTCTAAATGGAGCTAGATATTTTGTTTTGAAATATAAACCTGTAAGACTATATTGGATTGTTGGGTAACTTCTTACATTCTAAACCAAAGGTCACATGTTACATGAAGTTTTATTTCGACCGATGAATACCTAACTGACAAGATTCTTCATTCTCTTGATCACTTTACATTACAGGCTCAAAAGCCAGAGGAACTACCAGAAAAGGTGTTGTGTTGCATGAGATTGAACAAACTTGACTTTGTAAATTGTGGCCAAATACCCACATTGATGACCTTCGATGAGGATTAGAAGTGAAAACAAGTTTTCAGGGGAAGCCTTTCAGAAATTACAAACATGAGGACGATTGACACATTCTTTGTATAGTTGGTTATATGTGTATTCTTCATTGTATTCTTTAGTGAATCATTATAGAGAGGGGCCATAAAATAATGAAAAGATAGGGAAGTCTGCATTCTTTTCTGGTTGCTCTTCCTAAAATGAATTCCTATCTGTCTTGATCACCCCTGTCATTCACTTACTATTGATTTTTCCTTGCTCGAGGCTTTTGTTTTACTACTTCTCTTGAAGTCTAGGCACACCATCTTTGTTCAGAGTTGAGTGTTATCGCGATATATCCTGTACAGTAGAAGCACTCAAGTCTTGCCATTTTGGGTTGTTGTAACATCATTGCATCATGATTTAGCACTGAAGAACCAAGTAATTTGAAAAAATTTATCATGCTTTAGAGTATAGACTTCCATTCTTATGGAAGCACTTCAGTTCTTTATGCCATTCTACATTTTGCTTTACCGTGGTGAGATGTGGCTCATATAGGGCTAGCAGCCGTGCAGTGTATGACCATGGGTGGTCTTGCCCAATCTTTTACCTAATTCGTGGTACAGGGATGGGTACGAAAATGTAATTCGCTACCTAATTTTGTTAAATTAGCCCAAAAGTA
The DNA here is from genome assembly GCA_947648045.1 of Beta corolliflora. NCBI lineage: Eukaryota > Viridiplantae > Streptophyta > Magnoliopsida > Caryophyllales > Amaranthaceae > Beta > Beta corolliflora. The sequence continues at coordinate 119,429 of CANSZD010001098.1, forward strand.
TACAATAGGTATGCAATAGTTCACCCTTTTATGGATGGCAGTTCACGGGGACTTAGCAAATTAAGTAACACTGATCTTGCCTATAGAGGTAAATACTCTTCCGGAACCCACCTTATAACTTGTGAGCCCCTAAAATTTCCTTAACACCTCGAAATCCATTGTGCTTGCAGATCTCGAAAGATGAACCAGCCATTCCGCGAAGAGTGAAAACCATGGTACAGCTATCACTGTCATAAGAGAACAATTCTGATTTCCAAGGGTCGGAAAAAAGAATTTTAATTACAATGAGATAGAAATACAAGCTGAAAACCTGCAATATGAACCCTAGACAAGATAATTATTCAGCCTTTTCTTTCTCTGCTTTTCCCACCAGAATAATCAAGCAATTATATAGTTTACTAGTAATTACTAATCAAGACTTTAGGCAGACAACTGAAAGTCCGAAACGAAAGGAACTTGCAATCCGAACTTTTTATTTTTCCTACATAATTTAGCAGTATTACATCAAATCTTTGTTTTCCCATGTACAAAAAGAATACATGTCAAAACTCAAAATAAATAGATCCACTACACTAAGTGTACACATACAAGTATACAAAATGTTACTAACAAATTCAATACAAACATAATCCTTTTTGGAAACTCTTACGAGATCCTCGATTCCAACCAACGTTCTGTAGGTCCTGTATACTTGGCTCTTTCCTGTGTATCAGTGTGAAGGTTCCTCAGGCCAAGATAAAATTTTGGCCCAGACGATGATCTGCAAGCAGATTTAAATATTGAACACAGTGCCCGACATATCTGTATTTCGACTCTAAATTACTTTTGTCTTGCACATACATTTATGTAATTCTTTCTTCTTTCAACCTCAGAAGTGCTACTGGCTGTTGATGAGAATTTGTAAAATCTGTGTTCCCAACATATGCATTGGTATTGGCTGCTGAATTGTGTGGTCTCAGTTGTGATGAGTTGTTGTTGGCTGTATTATGGCTACTCATTCTAGCAGCAGGAACATCATGGTTATGCTTGCCTTCGTAAGTTGTTACAACTGCTTTAGGGTCTGAGGCTGCGCGTTCTACATGCTTACGCACATTACATCCTTGGAAAGTGCATTTATAGTAACTCCTGTTGAAAAATTGCACCTCTGTTAGGTGGACATGTAGGATATAGTTTGAATGTACTAATTATACTGCATCTTCACTCCAGTGGCTTACATATAATGCATGCTGAAAGAGCAGCACACAGCAGTAAAAAAAAGATAAATTCATACAGAAAGTTCATCACAATAGGGGAAAGTTTACCAAAAAAGAAAATGATGGATCACCTGCCACAGATACAGTGATTCATAAGAGTCTAGCTAAATAAATACGGATTTTTCACCAGGTACCCCTGTGGTTTGACGAAATTCACCTGGTACCCTCGCGTTTTCAACAATTCACCTGGTGCCCCTAAGGTTTTGAAAAATACCTGACGTGACCCTACCGTTAACTTTCCGTTATCTTTGACCCTAAAAAAACTTAATTAACCTAACTTGGGCAGCCCCCCTCCTCCATCCCCACCCCTCCCACCCCAGCCCAGCCCCCACCCCCTCCCCTCCACTCACAGCCCCGTCGATTTCCCCCCCCCCCCTCCCCCTCCCCCTTCCCTGTTGATTTCCCCCCTCCCCTCCCCCTTCTCCGTTGATTTCCCCAGCCCCCACCCCTTCAATTTCTCACTCTCTCGCCTCACTTTGCTTTCACCGGATTTCCCCCAACCCTAACTTTCGCCGCTGCTTTGTCTCCGTCTTCCCTCGAAACGTGTTGTTGCCCTCCTCGGTCGCCGTCGATGCTTTGTTCTTTGCCATCCTCGGTCGATTTCCCCCTCGTAGCCCATAAATTCGAAAACAGAGGGGGGATGGGGTTCGGTTTTAGGGCAAGACGAACGAGAGGAGGGGACGGGGTGGTGACTGGGGAATTCGAAGGGGAAGGGGCGGTGGAGGGGGAAGGGGCAGCGCCGGCGGAGGAAGGGGGAGGGGGGTTCGGTTTTAGGCGACGAAAACGAGAGGAGGGGAGGGGGTGGGGATTGGGGAATTCAAAGGGGAAGGGGCGGTGGAGGGGGAAGGGGTAGGCGCCGGCGGAGGGGAGGGGGGGGGGGTTCGGTTTTAGGCGGGACGAAACAGAGGAGGGGGGGGGTGGGGGACTGGGAATTCAAAGGGGAAGGGGCGGTGGAGGGGGAAGGGGTAGGCGGCGGCGGAGGGGGGGGGGGAGGGGTGCGGGGGGGTGGGGGAGGGGGGCTGCTGGTGGGGTGGGGGGGGGGGTGTTCTTTGGGGTGGGAAGGGGGGCCGGGGGTGGTGGGGTGGTGGGAGGGTGGGGGAGTCGGTGGTGGGGCGGTGGGAGGGTGGTGGGGTTAGGGGTTAGGGGAGAGAGATAGGTTAATTAGGGTTTAAAATTATTAATTAGGTTTAATTAGAGTTAATTAGGATTAATTAGCATTAGTTAGGTTAGTTAGGGGGTTAATTTGGTTGATTTAGCATTAATGACTAACGGAGTTGACAGCCGTTAGTCATTAAGGGTATTCCAGTATTTTTCAAAACCTCGGGGGCACCGGGTGAATTGTTGAAAACGAGGGTCCAGGGTGAATATTGTGAAACCTCGGGGGTACCTGGTGAAAAATCCGAAATAAATAGGTGATTAGTTTTCCATCTAAAGAACCTGTGTATAACATCAATACCCTTCTAAACCCAAGTTGGGTTGGATACTCAGGGAAATATTATCAATATATAATCAGATAGAAAAATTAGTTGGCGATTTACACCTTCACAATTCAGAACTTGCTCTCTGTTCTTGATTTAATGGGCTTTCACATAGCAGACATGAAATTTTAGGACACCTATGCATTTGTTTTTAGCAGATTTATTAAGATCCGTATCTTTCATGATGATTGATCTTGATCTTTTCAAAGTTGACAGATTCGTGAAACTTGATCTTCAAGGTTCATATAAAGTTCCAGATTCACTTAGGCTTTTTGTAGCTTGATTGGACTATAGTTGTAGCAATAAGACTTCTCCAAAAAGACAGAAGTGAATCTCGATCTTCAAGGTTCGTAGTTGCCAAGAATTCTTGGATTCACAATTGGATAGACACCAAATTGAAACCAGCAAAGTAAGATCCACTTTGGCATCACGCCATATAACAAGAAAGAGATCCCAAATCAAACTGTTAAGCTTGCACCATCAGGATCCCACACAAGATAGCTGAACATTAATCATCTATCCATTCTGATACATTCCAGACTACAACATAATTCCCCACACTATTGGGCCAGTTACCTCATAATCTGCCTTTCAACAGACTCCATGATAGTTACATCAAATCAAAGGAATCACATCAATACTGTTATTATAATTAGCTAAACCTCCAAACTCCTTAAAGCATCAAGTATGATCTTTCTGCAATTTCTGTCCTCTTCCACTTCAAAGTTTTTAAGGAAATCAATATTCATGAATTCCATCGAGAATGGCCAGTTCATGAGAGCATCATGAGCTTATATGTGTTCCCAATCACAAGGATCCCTCATGATTTTTTATGTATCCCATTGAATAACTAGCAAGACATCAAATGTTTCTTCTAGATCACTACTTCAATCACTGCAACGAGATGCAGTAGCTAGTGATATTAAAAGGTTGATGTGAGATGTACACATAGAAATAGCTGTCAAGGTTTATTTCACTATCATACAAATGCAAGATACTTCCATAAGAGCGATGTAGACAAAGACCCAATCTAAAATATCAAGTTGAAAGCGACAGTTGAAAGCGACAATAACGGTCTTCGTACTTCGTAGAGATTCTAGACGAGAAGATATTGGTACTTGCATCTGATATAGGCAAGCTAAACTCAAGACAGATAAACTTTCCTACAACCACTGCCTATACAAGCTCATCTTCTCCAAAAGGCAACTTTCTTAATGTTACCAGCAGAATCATATATAGCACGCCAACAACATCACCCCAAGGCTACATTGAGAATTTGAGACCCTCTTGCACATGGTAATAAACACATCTAATAAGATTTAACATTCTGACTCCAAATCAGAGACCAACTCTCAATCCAAATAAATGATATTCACAGCATCCATGTATGTCGTGAGTTGTGTACTTGTGCTAGTGACTATAGCACCACCAACAAAAGGTGAGTAGAAGTGCAGTATACGGAGAAATCAGGCCCTGTTCTGTTCAACTTATTTCAAGTCCTTATCAGATAAAATAAGTTGAGATAAGTTCAGTTTAGCAAAAATAAGGTTTGACACATTCACAAAATAAAGTCTGATAAGTTAGATAAGTTCAAATAAGCTTATATGGACTGATCAGTTAAGTTTAGATAAGTAAAAAATAAGTTGAAAAGAACACCCCCGGAATCTTTGTCAGTTTTCAGCACCAATGCATTAATTATAAAAGCTGCTTAACCTTAAAAGCCATAGGGGAAAAGGGAGTATTATTCATAATGACTAAAAAGCTTGTGCTTAACCTTATAATACATGAAATAGGGATTGGAGAGAGTAATATTCATGATGACTGTGCACCTGAATTTGAATATCGATTAATATCCTTCATCGATTACTAATAAGACTGGAAAGTTTAAACATAATAAATACTTCACAAACTCAACTATTATCATGCATAAAAGGACCTAGAACTAAGAGCTCAAAGCAGTATAGTCTGCCATACAATAAGCAAAGAAAACAATCACTTGCCTTGGATATGGATTTCCTTTGACAACTTTCTGTCCATACTTGCGCCACCTATAACCATCGTCCAGAAGATCAACTTCACTAGTTGTTTGAACAATAATCCTGGGTTCCGTAACTGTCCTATGCGAAGCAGCTTGCTCTGTCACCCGGACTTCAGTGTTCCTTCAGAAGCAAGATACAACAAAATACAATCAGCACAAAATCAGAAGATACAAAGACATCACGTGTAAACAAGTTAAACACAGTAACAATAGATACCTCCTCTTGGCATCAGGTTCGTCTTCATCCCCTCCACATTCTCTAGTTCCACGATTGCCTACTTCCTCCTCATCGCTAGACATATTCTCTGCTGTAGCTTGGCTAGATTCTTGTTCCCTTCTAGATGCGGAGTGAGCCATCCCTTCACTTGTGCTATTCACGTTACTAGCTTGCAACTGCGAAACAGATTCAGAGTTTCCTTGAGTTCCAGCATTTTCATTAAGATTTCCACCGTCCTTTGATCGTCTTTGTGGTGGCTGATGATTGTGCTGGCCCTTGTAGATTATCTCAGTCACTTGTCCATCAAGAGAACGCTCCACTTTCTTCTTGACAGGACAACCAGCGCTTGTGCATTTGTAGTAACTTCGTGGGAACTCACTTCCTTTGACTTGCTTCTGCCCATATTTCCTCCAGTTGTAACCATCATCGGCAGGCTTATCAACGATAATGGAAGAAGTTTGCAATCTTTGATCAGAACCAGAAAATTGGGCTGACTCTTTAGAATCTGGTGCAGACGACACTGCATTCTGTTGCATTGATACCTCAGAAGTAAAAGCTGGGAATGGCTCTGACTCCGAAGGACCTGATTGTAATGAAGATTGTAACACACTTTGCATATGCAAGTTAGCTTGAGCCTGAGCAGCTTGTGCAGTAACCTGAGCTAAAGCCTGCTGATGAGACATCCCGAACGGACCCTACATATACATCTTAAATTAGAGGTATGGCTTTAACCTTTCAACCATGTCTGTTATCACTGGTTGAGCGCAAATAGTTTGTCCATACGAAGCTGGTGAACTGAACCATACAAACTCTTACCCATGAATATTTGATGGATACAAGTCAAAAATTCGCTTTTCTTCACAAATGTCAAAAAATGACAACACAAACTCTTTTTTCCAAGAAATTTTGACCAACCAAACATGGCATTGTTTCCTATGAACATATGCTAATTCATTTTAATATGAAGACCCATCCACTTCCCATACTACAGGGTCGAGACACACAGATACTCGAGTTTATGAGCCTCATGAAATAAAGCAAATGCACCACATTTCAAACACCAATGAAAACAGTACAAAAAGACTATCAAGGATCAGATTGTGATCAAGTTTCAAGCAAAATACGAACTCGATCATACCCAAAACAAAATCATACTCATCTAAATTTCATAACCATCAAAATGCCACTTAAATTGACGAAAGCATAATTCTTTAGTACAAGAGTACCCACAATGATTATTTCATCATTTGTTCCAAATTCTAATGAAAAATTTTATTTTATTTTTGCACAAACATCAAAACTCAAAAGTAGAGCCCAAATATAACCATAACACCATCACATTCTGATTCTACCCAAAAAACCTCAACTATTTAGTACAAAACATAATCATGTTCATAATCGTTTCCACCAATGCAAATCACATGAAGTACACTTCATCATTACATCAAATTCAACCTTCCCATTTAGTCAACTCCACCCCCCACTCCCACCCACCCCCAACAATTAGCTCGAACCGAAAAAATAGACCGATACCTGACCAGGAAATAAACCGGGCGAATCGAGCAACGTAGCCGGGCTAAGCCCAGGTGAAAGCATAAAAAACCCACCACCACCACCACCACCACCATGCTGTTGTTGTTGCTGAGAAATCACCAAACCGGGCGGTCGAGAATCCTTGAACCGGAGATGGTCCGGTTCAACCGGCGGTCTAGGGGAAGCAATAGCACCAGCTAAGAGCTGAGAGAAAGAGCGACAGTCAGAGTCAGGATCGTTTTCGGAGAAGAAACTCGAGACCAGCGTCATCGGCCCTGGGCTAAGCCCGAAACCCGACCCGGTGAAGAGAGACTCGATCCCTGCTCTAGAAGGAAGAGTTATCGTCGGACGAGAAGAAGAAGGTGGAGGTGGAGGTTTTGAAGAGGGAGTTGTGAGATTTTCCGCCATTATTATCGGTTGTTCAAGCTTTTTTTTTTTTGTTATATTTTCTCTCTCCTCCTTTAGTTGCGGGTTAGTTGGTGTTGTAAGAAAGGGAGAAAAGTGGCCTTTTATGGGTTTTGGATTTTTTATTTAGGGGGAAAAAATTTTGTGCTTTTTTGGGGTTTCTGGAAGGTTTTTTAATTTGCCGTAATCAAACTATTGGATATGGGGGACTGGGGAGGGAGTAGATCGAAAGACAAATATCACAAATGTCTTCTCTTTTGCAGGGATTGTAAATGTATAGTATTTTATTTCTTTTGATCAATGATTTTGACTTGTTGGTGTTCTTCAAGCCATGTTCTCCAAGACCGAATTAGTGGAAATTCAGTTCAATTGAGTTTAAATAAATTATTCTCACAGTTTCATTTCAATTCAGTTCAGATCAATACAAAAGCGCAGAGTCTAACTCAATTTAGCTAATCATTCTCTACAAAATGAAGAGTAGAAATATACTTCCTCCGTAACAAAATAGAGGTTACACTTTGAAAATTGCACTATTCACCTACTACATTTGACCATGCATTTTTTTAGTTTTAGATAAAATCAACCGTTACTATATGATATGTTGTTGGATTCGTCTCAATGTATAGTTTCATAATATTAACTTCTTATAATTTTTACTAATACACAATTAAAGTTATTAATGGTCAAAGTTCTGCATCGATAAGCATGAAAGTCAAAGTGTAACATCTATTTTATTACTGAGGAAGAACTTTTTAGGAACCCCTGGTAAGAAGAATGGCCTCTCTGACCAACACCTCTCAAAGTTCAGCCAGCCCAACTACACACACAAGTCAATGCTTGAAAGTAGGGGATATAAAAGAATTTCTACTCCCAAGCACAAGTAGGTAGTGGAGTTCGAACTTATGATCTCAAAGTCACAAGGTGATGAGTTCCACACCACCTCCACCAAGCAAGCTTGGTATAAAGAGTAGAAATATACTTACATCCTTATTCTTACTAGCTCTAGATATTACTCGTAAAATGAAGGTAAGAAACTTGAAGTTGATTTACTTGGTGAACAATTAGGTAGATTACATGTTTAATTTTAATCTACGAAGGTGTTGTCCTCTAGATTTTGTCATTTGAGCAAATATGTGACAAATGTGCAAAAAAAAATATTTGGTATGTACTTGGTAGCTTATAGTTCTAGGTGCTCCAAGATGCACCCAAGAATTTGCAAAGAGTTGGAGATTGTTATTGCAAATAGATCTAGTTTTGCCAAAACTTTATAATTTTAGAAGCTAAAACTATATCGATACTTTTTTTTGCCTCAATTTAATTGCTACATGTGTGTTTTGAGGGTCAAAGTTTATATATGTTGATCAACTTTTTTCATAAGCATATAAGAGAAAAATGATAAAATATATATATTCATGGTCAGATGTTAATCTTAGAGATCGTACAAAAAGCAAATATATCAAATAAAAGCCAGATTGAGTTAATATTATTATGCTGGATCTTTTGTTACAATTTCACCATACTTATTCTTTTTTTGGTACATACGAGTCTCAGGCAAATCACCACCTATATATGCAAATATGAGATTCATAGACATTTGTTTTCATAATTTTTTTTATCATTTACACCTTTGCATGCTTAGAAAGGAATATTTTCTATCCCCCTCCATTGTCCCACTCCCCAAATTTGGAAAGTAAAAAGGAACATTTTTTATCTTTTAATAATTGTACTCCTTAGCTTGGTCCTAAAATAGTTTACAAACTTTTCTTTTACAGAATGGTAATGCATGAAGTACATTTCTAATATTTTCTTTATTTTCCTATAAGAATTTTTTTTAAATACTGCCTAGTTAATTATTGTTGACTATCATATAAATTTTGATATCAAAAGATACATATAGAATAATGTTTATACGGTTTTTTCACCATATACCCCCGACAAATTGGAAAATTCACCATATACCCCTGAGTTTTCAAAACTGTGCACCATGTACCCTTTTTGCTAACGGATGTTAACTCGCCGTTAGTTTTATTTACGATTTTGTCACCATTATGCCCTAACCCTAACTCTAACCCCTAACCCTAACCCTAATTAACCTAACCCCCAAACACTAACCCTAATTAACCTAACCCTAACAAGTTACCCTCCCCTGCCATCCCCCCAACCCAGCCCCCACCCCACCACATCCCCCCGCAGCCCCTCACCCCCCCCCCCTTCCTTCCATCGCCCCCTCCATGCAAGCAGAACCCCCGCACCCCCCTTCCTTCCATCGCCTCCCTCCTCGCAAAGAAGAACCCCCGCACCCCCCTTCCTTCCCTCGCTCCCTCCCCGCAGCGGCAGCCCCCCGCACCCCCTTCCTTCCCTCGCCCCCCCCCCGTAGCGGCGCAGCCTAGCCCAAAACTTTGTTGGTGGTGGAGAAATCGAAGGGGAGGAATCGCCTAAGAATTTCAAGGAAACACATAACACCTATCGACATGATTTCGCCCCCTCCCCTCCCATTCTATTTCGCCGGCGTTTTCTCTCTCCAGGCATAGACTTGGTGGCAAAGACTCGAACATTCGATTTCGCCAGGCAAAGACTGGAATAAACAAATGCTCAAACGCCAAGGAAAACGCCAACCTTTATTTCGCGGCGAACGCCGACTGCGAGTGTGAGAGAGAGAGGGCGTCGGGGAGAGATAAATCGAAGGGGGGGGCGGGGGGCTGGTCTGGCGAGTGGAGGGGGGTAGGGGCTGCGACGGAGGGGGAGGAGGGAGGGTTGGGCTGGCAGGGGAGAGGGTGGGGGCGGGGCGCCTGGGTGGGGTGGATGGGAGGGGGGGGGGGGGTGGGGGTGGGGGGGGGGGGGGTGGGGGGGTGGAGGGGGAGGGTGGGTTAAGGTTAGGGTTTAGATTAGGGCTAGGGATTAGGGTTTAGATTAGGGTTAGGGATTAGGGTTTAGATTTTAGGGTTTTGGGTTAATAATGGTAAAATGGTAAATAAAGCTAACGACAAGTTAACTTCCGTTAGAAAAAGGGTATCTGGTGAACATTTTCGAAAACTTAGGGGTATATGGTGAATATCTGAAACATTGAGGGTATATGGTGAATTTCGTGATTTGTCGGGGGTATATGGTGAAAAAACCGATGTTTATCTATAGAGAGAGCGCTAAATAATACTACCTCCGTTCCTATTTAATAGTTACACTTTGCTTTTCATTAGAACCAAGGCAAAATGGGTAAAGTAGGAGAGAGCCGTTACATAAAGTTAAACGTTGGCAGCAACACAAATCAAGTACAAATAAGCAATAAAAAATTATAGGAGAGAGAAAGTTTTAGCATGTGAGAGACTTTTGTGGGACCACATGGGGGGACCAATAGTAGAAATGATGATTGATATTTTACCTTATATAGAAAAAGCAAGAGTATAACCATTAAGAGGGCGTTTGGTTTGGGGGAAACTGGAAAGGGAATATAACCTCTTGATTCCATTTCTTTACCCTCATGGCAACCAAACGGCCCCTAAAAAGGAACGGTCAAAAAAGGAAAGTGTAACAAAAAGTATTTTCTATTCTTTACCTACACGATTATCCTAACAATCAAAGAAAATAATTTAAAAGGGTGAGAACAATAATTGTTTCCAGACCTGAATGTGCTCAAATTTTACTTGTTGTAACTGGATCATTTGTCTTTTTTCAACATTTATTTATTTATCTGTTAATGTACTATCCAATAGCAATTTTGAGTTTTGGATGTTAGTGAGGAAATGAAAATGCTGCTAGAAAAAGGTCGTGGTTTCTCATGTCAGTGTGCTTTTCGGGTTTCTGTGTAATATACGGATGTCATTTTACATTTTTTTTAAGTTAAGATAAATATCTTTCAAGTTTATGAGAGAGAGAAAATAAAAAGAAGGTAAAATTTCATAAAACTACTTTTTATAACTAACTTTTTCAAAAAACTACCTGTTAATTTTTTTTTCTTCAAAAAAACCACCTTATAAAACAAGTTTCTTCCCATATATTACCATTTTATGTTTATATCTAGTGTTGCCGCCTTAAGGGTTGCTGCCGGTGGGGTAGGAGGAAAGACGAGGATTCCGAGGGGGGAGAAGAGAAAAGCATTTTGTGGTGACCTCATTATTGGTGGTTAAACCTCATTAACGGCCAAATAGTAGTATGTTGAAAGAAGTTTGTTATATAAGGTAATTTTTTGAAAGAAATTTTTTAAAAGGTAGTTTTTTTAAAAAAAAGTTGGTTATAAAAGATAGTTTTATGAAAGTTTTCCTAAAAAAAATTTATATTATGTTGATATGTGTTCCATCATGAACATGTAAAAAACTTATATGGACTTTGTTTAGTATGCTTGTCCAACAAGTAAGCTACAGGTTGAGCCTTCTTGTCTAGCAAGTAACTTAGTTTCCCTTAGATGTTCTTCACTTGGAGACTTGTGCAACAATGTCTGAGTCTGTCTAGTCTGAACCTGAGCTTCGTTCCCGAACCTGTAAAAAGGGACCCACCCTGGAGGTTTGGGTGGTGGTTCCCCCTCCGAAACTTAAGTCAGATATCAGGAGTTGTAAGGAGAAAAGTAGAGATAGAGAGAGAAAGTGAGAGAGTATTTCTTCAGAGTAAGTTTACACTGTTTGCATTGAATGAGCTTTCTCCTGATTTCAGGAGTATTTATAGTGATTGTAGTATGACAGCTATCCTTAAAAATTGCCCTAGAATAGTGGCATCTGATTGGCTAAGCAATCAGATCATGACACGTGGCATGCCAGGATTGGTGAGAGTCTATTAACCAATCACGTGCAGCCACCTTCAATGAGCTAGGCTCTGACTAACTTTTGGGCCAGAAAAGTAAGCCTTTTCTCCCAACTGAATACAACCCAAGGTTTAAATCTTTTTCCTTTATCTATTATGGGAGGACACGTGTACGACTCTGATGAGCCCAAGTGTCTCTAAAGGGGCTGTAGATTTTTAGGCTACAACATTTGCCCCTAAAAGGATTTTCACTGTTGCCCTATCTGACGGTTAGTACCCTTTTACCTAAGGTAGATTATTCAAATTCAAAAAAGAGGCAATGACGCGCCCTTTTCTGGGTTTTACCGGTCATAATCGACCGTTTTAAATTTTTTTTTCCGGTCATCCTTAACCGGCTCAACGGGTTTCTTACCCTCCTATATATATCCCGGGTGTGACCTCATTAAATCATTTCACACCTTGAGAGAATTTTTCTAGAGAGAGAAACTCCGCAAATTTTTTCTAGAGAGAGAGAGATCGTCTAATCTCAGTCTTCTTCACCGAATCGTCCAGGCGTTTCATCAGGTATCTTTTCTTTGTTCTTTTTACTTTTCTTTATTCTTTATTTTTTCTTAGAAAATCAATTAAATGGAATCCTCTTCGTCAAATAATCCTAGCTGACCAAGAGTTTGTCTTGACCCTAGAACCGATACTTCTTCTTCGGCACATTCTAGAGTTGGGCCTCTTCTGGCCGAGTATATATTTTTTTGTGGTTTTGGCCGAGAAAGTCAGACGTCCCAGTCTTTACCTGTGGAGGGTAATCTGGCGCGCGTCAAGCAAACGGCCCGTCTAAGACAAAAGGTAATACTCCCATCAGATAGTTTAGACATATACTGGACGAGTTCCAGATGAGGCGAGGGAGGCCCAAAGTGCTGAGCCTTTGGGCGAGCCTCCTTCCCCTGACCGCAGTTTAGAAGACTCCCAAATAAACCCATAGGCCAGTCCCTCTGGCCGGGACGTCAATATGGAGGAAACCAGCGAAGACAATAACGACAGTGAATCTGGCGCAGCCGATGAGTCGGACGAAGCCTCCACTACCTCGTCTGAGATTAGGAGACGCTTAGGTCCCCTTTCTGACCCCGCTTTTATTTTGGTCAATCATAAATGGTTAGAGAAGATAGGACCTGACCCTAGTTATTTGAACTCTTACATGCCCATGCCGGGCTTCTCCCTCGTCATTCCAAATATTGACGCCACGATTCTGAGTGCCCCAAAGAACCACTTCGCCGTCTACAAGCTGGCCTTGGACGCGGGATTAAGGTCCCCCCCTCCACGATTTTATAGAACAAGTGCTGCAGTACTACAACATCAGCCATAATCAGCTGGCGCCTAACGCTTGGTACAATGTTCTAACTTTCATAGCCGTCTGCGAACTGCGCGACCTGGCTCTTTCTCTCCAAGCCTTTACCCGTATTCACTATGCGGCTAAGGTATCCGGGGCCGTGGACGGGGCATGGCTCGGCATCTGCAATCGCCCCGGCTTTCTCACTGCTTGGGGCAAACCGTCGAAGATGCACGAATGGAAAGCCGACTTCATCTTCTTACGGGCGGCCAACGACCACGCCACGGAGGGCTATCGGTTTTATAATCGAGCCGTCACAAATACTGGGCGAAAGCAGTCCTGGCTGGAGTTGGAGGACCATTTCGACGAAGAGGTAGTGGAGTACTTTAGGATAAAAGAGTACTCCAGGCCCGTCCAGTCATCCTTTAAAGGGCCAGCTAACTGGATACCCTTTAAGGAAATGTTTTATAGTGATGACTTCTTGGTTGCCGTCGGGTTGCGGTTGGCCGAAGATAAATGTATACATTCAAATCCCCAAAGTAAAATGCCTCGTCCATAGCCCATATCGGACTAACCCTTTTTATTTCTTTTTTTGCAGACTCGGCCAGAGCACGTCTCAAGCATTCTTGGACGGGGGATATAAGTATGTCGAAGTTTTCTGACAACTTATGGAAGGAGTACGCCAAGAGTAGTGCTGAGAAGAGGGCTGAAACACTGGTAATATATATATATATATATATATATATATATATATATATATATATATATATATATATATATATATATCGGTTATTTCACCATATACCCCTGACAAATCAAGAAATTCACCATATCCCTCAATGTTTCAAAAATTCACCATATACCCCCGAGTTTTCGAAAACGTTCACCATATACCCTTTTGCTAACTGCCGTTAACTCACCGTTACCTTTATTTACGATTTTGCCACCATTAACCACTAACCCTAAAATCCTAATACCCTAAACCTAACCCTAACCCTAATTATAACCCTAATCCTAAATCCTAACCCATCCTCCCCTCCCCCAAACCCAAACCCACCCAACCCCACTATCCCACCCCCAGCCCACCACCCCACCCCCCCACCCTCCTCCCTCCACTCCACCACCGCAGCCCCTTCCACCACCCCCTCCCCTCCATCGTCGCCACCCCCTCCCCCTTCCCCGTCGATTTCCCCCTCCATCGTCGCTACCACCCCCTCCCCCCCCCCCTTCCCCGTCGATTTCCCCCCTTCCCCTTCCCCGTCGATCTCCCCCTTCCCCATCGATCTCTCCCTTCCCCTCCCCTACCCCCCTCTTCGTTCACCATTGAAATCCCCCATCCCCACTCCCTCCCCGTCGATTTCCCCCTCCACCTCCCGGTCGGGTTACATCCAAGCCAACCAATTTTTTCGCAACCCCCCTTCGAATTACCCCCTCCTCGAATTTTCGCAACTCAGGCGAGAGATCTCCGCAACTCGGGTGAGAAATTTGGCGCGCCACCCCCTTCCCTTCGATTTCTCTCTCTCTCTCTCCCGTCGTTGATGTTGTTGTTGTTTTGGTGGTGCGAACGCCAAGGAAAAGCCGACAAGGCGGTGCACAGTGTTGTTGTTTTGGTGGTGCGCAGGTGTGAGTGCGTTGGGGAGAGAAATCAAGGGGGTGGGGGCTAGGGAAATCGACTTGGAGGGGGAGGGGGAGGGGGGGGAAATTGACTGGGGAGGGAGTGGGGGGGGCGGCGGCGGTGGAGGGGTGGGGGGAGGGGTTGCGGCGGTGGAGTAGAGGGTAGGGGGGGGGTGGTGGAGGCTAGGGTTAGGGTTAGGGTTAGGGTTTAAGATTAGGGTTACAATTAGGGTTAGGGTTAGGGTATTAGGATTTTAGGCTTAGGGATTAATGGTGGCAATATCGTAAATAAAGCTAACGGCGACTTAACGTCCGTTAGAAAAAGGGTATATGGTGCACAGTTTTTAAAACTCAGGGGTATATGGTGAATATCTGAAACATTGAGGGTATATGGTGAAAGAACCGTGTGTATATATATATATATATATATATATATATATATATATATATATATATATATATATATATATATATTTATTTATTTATTTTTATTCGAGGATCATTCTGACTCGTCAAGAATTGACTTCCAACCCTTGGACGAGAATCACCCAAAGAAGGAAGGCATCCATGCTTGGACGATCACCTTCTTTGGGCCATTCTCGTCTGAGATACTGAACAGCTTTGGACGAGTACCTTTTGGGTTCGTCCAAGTCGGTTTTCATTCTTTGGACGAGAATTACCCGAAGAAGGAAGGCGTCCATGCTTAGATGGCCACCTTCTTTAGGCCCTTCTCGTCTGAGATACTGATCGGCCTTGGACGCGTACCTTTTGGGTTCGTCCAAGTCGGTTTTCATTCTTTGGACGAGAATCACCCGAAGAAGGAAGGCGTCCATGCTTGGACGGCCACCTTCTTTGTGCCCTTCTCGTCTGTGATGCTGATCGGCCGCGGACGTGGGTCATTCTGGTTCGTCCAGGTTGATTCCCAATCCTTGGACGAGTATCACCCGAAGAAGGAGTGCGTCCATAATTGGACGGCCACCTTCTTTGGGCCCTTCTCGTCTGAGCGACTTTGAGTTCCAATTCCGCCGAAAAGTTGATTTCCAGTCCTAAGACGATTCTCATTTTAGACCGTCCAATTTTGGACGGCCTCCTTCTTTGCATCACTTTCGTCTGTGTGTTTAAACTACTTTGGACGAGGTTCCCTTAGGAAAGGGGTTGTCCATTCTAGAACGCCTTCCTTTCTTTGGGTGATTCTCGTCCGAAGCCTTATAATTATTTTATAGCTTTTGCTCTTTGGACGACCCGTATAATGACTTGTTCATGTTTTGCAGAAAAATGCTCCTACCAACAAACTCCCGCCTGGGAAGTCCTCATCGTCCAAGAAGAGGCCAACACCGGCTGCAGACCAGCCTCCAGTAAAAAACCCTAAGGGCTTTACAAGGAAGAAGACGGAGAAGACTACTTCGGCTGGAAAAGAAGTTGGGGAGAAAGCCATGCTTACCCCGAAGGACAAGGTCCTGAAGGAGGAGCCTTCCGCTGCTGCCCCTGCCGTGGGGGAGAAGGGTTCGTTGGACGCATTACCTGCGGATTTTGCTGAAATCAGACCAGAGTCTGCCTTAGCTTTGGTTATTCTAGAGCCGAAGACGGTTACTGAGAACTATCCGGGCTTCAGCGGCTCGGTGGCGAAGCTAATTTCGCAGATGCCGCTATCCGTTAGAACGGCCTCCTTATCGTCAGGTGAGTCGTATTATTCAAATAAAGTTAGGACGGTGCGGGTCGACGGACGGTCCATGAGTCCGTCCAATAGACAAGCCATAATATTTCCCATCAAGAGAACCGACCCCCCTCTTTCAGATAAGGACAAAGGACCAGCTTTACCCACAGCTATTCCCCACCATAGACTCGGACGAGGAGTCTTCTGCTGCTTTTGCCAAAATGTCAAAAGTAAAACGAGATCGGCTCAAGCTGGAGCTCTTCAAATGTTACCCTGAATCCTATATTAAAGGGTTGAGGGGAGCATCAGCCGGGCATGTGGGCTACATGTCACAACTGGCTGCTGAGGTATAACTTGTTACAGCTTTTGTTTTATACTTTCTTTTTTACAACTCGTCTAATGACTTGCTTTGTTTTCATTGTTCCAGCTTTTTGCTCGCAGTATGCTGACTAAGGAGTGGGCGAGGGAGCTAAGGAAGGAAAATAAGCAACTCGTCCACCTGGCTATGACGACTGGTGACAAGGCCATCCATGACATTGAGATGGTTAATACCCTCCATCGTCAATCTCTGGAGGCCTTGGAGAAGAGATCAGCCCTCCTGGAATCCGAAAACAAGAATAATCTTGTTACTATCAACCGTATGTACATGTAACAAGACCGACCGAAAATGGCCTTAGACGCCGTCAAGCTCGAGTTGAAGGGCGAAAGGGATCTTGCTCTTCCGCCGTGTCCAACCGAGGAGGGAGAATATCTTCCTAAGGGCGAAGAATGCCCGTCTCGCAAAAGGAAGCGGCCCGAGCCTTTAATGACGCCAAAGAAGGCTTGAATCATGTTATTGAGATGTCCAAAGGTCAAGCGGTCAAAGCTTTTGAGATGTTGGCGAGCCTCATGAGGTCCCCAACTTTGTTCGGCGTCTGGACTTCCAGGAGAGCGTTCACAATGCAATGGTGTCCGCTGAAGAACCTCCTGAATTTACTGAGTCGGACGAAGAAGGTGCAGACAAGGATGAAACTCCTGAGGACGACCAAGAAACTCCCAATGAATGAGATGCCTAACTTTAGGTTTATTTTTCTATGTTTCTTGTCTTGTTTGCCGCCGTAGCTTTGTCTCCTCCTAGCTTTAAGTTGTAAGTTTTTGCCAAGTATATAATGAGAAGACTTTTTGCCAAATCTTGTCCATTCTTTTATTGCACTTCAATTTTTATCAAGTACAAAATGAGACTCGTCCTGGATTTTTAGACGGTCTGCAAAATTTAGTTAAGGAAAGATTGTCGTCCTTGTCGTTGGACGATCGCAAAACGTTCCCAAATGCAGTGGGGCGGGCGCGGATGTGTCGTCGTTGTGTGCACCGCACCCGGCCAAAGATAAAATTTCTCCTACTCTCTTCTACACTAAGGTAGTATAGTGGAAGTAGGGGTCGTAGCCACAGGGAAACAGGGACGAGTTTAGTACTTAGCGTGATTCGAAACCTAGATTAAGCTAAGGGCCGAGAAACCTAATAATAATTACAAAGGGGGGTTTCGAGTAGATTAAAAACAACTAAAACTAACTAGCATATAAACAAAATGAGAAATCAATATGGAAAGATCTTGAATCCGATTAACATCCACTTCAATTCATTATCGATCCTCGAACCTCCACTCTAATTATTTCCATAATTATCTATTGCCGAGAATTAATCTCGTGTTCTCCTTATTCTTAGTTGAATAGCACGATCGGCCGTGACTATAAAACCCTAACTAAAGGATAACCTAGTCCGATCTGGCGTCTAAGTTCAATCCAATAGCAAAGAATAAACACAGAGAACCAATAGACTCCGCTAATGTCATACACGCGATAAACATTCAACAGTTGATTCAATTTCCCTAAGAAATAACCAAGATGATCGCATCTAAATTACTCCCTAGTTTGCTACCAATTGATAAAAGAATAAAACAATCCGATTCTATTCTTAAATCTAGCATTAGATTAATCACACAATCAAACTAGTAACGTTCCTAGCATAATTATGCAATAATCATAAATCACAAGCATAGAAATTGAACCATAATCAAGGAAAAGAGAAAGAGAGGAAAGATCTCACAATAACGGTTGAAGCTTCATGTTAATTGATCCAAGAACAGTTCAAGCTACAATCCGATAGCAAAAACCAAATCCATAATTGAAATCCCTAAAAACTAAACTAAGAATTGAAAACTAAAACTAAGAAATGAAAAACAAAGAAAAGAGAAATGAAGAACAAAGAGGAACGAAGAAGGAAAGATGAAAAGAGAATCATGAAGAAGGAAGGATGAGGAGAGGAGCTCTCCCCTCAAGCTTGCCACTCCAAGATCTACATTTCAGCTCTCCTCTTCGTGCTCCACTTCGTCTCCCCCAAAAATTAGGTTTTAGGAGCTTTTAAACCCCGCACAAAATCGTGGCCCCAAACCGTCAAAAGCGTCGCGAGTCGCGACACTGATCGCGAGTCGCGACGAGGACTCTGTCTCCCCGCACAAAATGGCTGGCACGCAGGTCGCGAGCCGCGACACGCATCGCGAGTCGCGAGTGCAGGGTGCTCGCGAGGTGCGAGGAAGCTCGCGAGTCGCGATCGGCTTGCTGGGCAGGCTGCTTTGAGCTGCTGGGCTTGCGATGTTGCTTGGCGATGCTGCCGAGCTTGCTAGGCATGCGGTGCTTGGGCTTGCGATGCTGGCTGGTGGAGCTTGGTTGTGGCGGAGCTTGGTTGGTGAGACGATGTTGTGGAACCATTCATGCTTCCAAGAGCTCGGAACTTACAACTTTAATAATAATTAATATATAAAATTCCGAACTTCCGCTAAGGTCGATTTATATGCAAACATTAACAATTACAAATAAATCCCTTAGCAAAGTGTACCTAAAATACCACAAAAACATCGTATAACTTGAGCGTATCAAATACCCCCCACACTTGAACTTTACTCGACCTCGAGTAAACTCAAAAGTGAGAATCACCCAATAAATCATCACCCAAGTTATCAACACCAACCTCTCTCCACCAACTACATCATCATCATCACATCTTAACAACATTCGCTCAAAACCTAAACGTAAGGGATGATGATTCCCCCACACTTAGATTCAAGCTCACCCGAAATATACAAAGACGCGACAACAATAATAACCAAAGAACACCAACAAGTTTAACCAACAACACCAACAAGAATCAAAATGCCACTCACGACACACTAAACTACCAAACTCTCCCAAACCTCTAAAAGATGATCTAAAACTACTACTACTACAACTAATTTAGAATAGCAAGCCATGGAACAAAGACAAAAAGGTATAAATTCCATGCTTACTCCCAAAAACAAACAATCAACCAAAAGAATGCGAAAGCCAAAATAAATAGATCTTCCCAAAACAAAGGATGAATTCACTAACCCAACCCGAAAACGCTTTCCACCTTATGACACCGTCTCCGGCAAATGAGTTTTCAAAGTATATAATTCTCTCTTAATCTCTCATTTTGCCTAGGAGCCCTTTCGGGTTTTCATCCTAGCTTCACACATTTCTTTTTGGTTGCACCTCACCATCTTACCCGCTCAATATAAGCCACTTTTTTGCATAGGTTACCCTTTCGGGTTTTCAACCTATCCGGGCCCCCAATTTTTGCCCGAGTCGCCCACCCTTGTGGGTTTTCAACTCAGCGGGTTTCATTTCATCATCATTTTTTTTATTTTTTTTATTTTTTCATTTTTATTTTTTTCATTTTTTTCAAATTGAAAGTAATAAATACAACATAAATACAACATAGATACATGAGAATGAGAATACCCTCCCCCCTACTTAAACTACACATTGTCCTCAATGTGACGACAATTAGAAGAAAAAGTAAACTGAAAATGGGGGGAGAAAATCGAAAATCGGGTAAATCGAAGATCGAATGCTCAAGACTCATGACCAAACAACTGGTCAAACTCAAATTTCTTAACAACACCAACTCAAATCTCCGAAATCAACTCACAACCCTCTCCCTCAAATCACTCAAACAAATGGCAAATTCAAAAGTTTTAAATTTTTGAGATTGACACCTAGCTCAAGAGATCGAAAAGATACAACAATCTCACTCCTCTAGTGTTACCAACTCCTAGCTATTGAACTCCTCCCAACGGGTTTTCTTTTGTGGACTTGGGCTCAAAGTGGATTAAGATTTGTTGTGGTTCTTTTGAGTGGGTGGGCAGTGGGTGAAAGAAAGTTTATTTTGGTGGTGGAAATTTGATGAGAAAATAAAGGAAAAGAAAGAAAATAAAAAGGGTCTCGGGTTGCCTCCCGAGAAGCGCTGTTGTTTAAAGTCGTTAGCTCGACATAATACCTTAAGCTTAATCATTGGGATTGTGCTCCATGTGTGACAATGGTGGTTCCATGTCAATCTCCACTTCAAATACCTACAAAATTGATTGAGAAGGACTCTTGCAATGCATTGTTAGTGTCTAGCTTACTACATCATGGTTGAGCATATAACATCAGATTATATCCAAAACCTAGCATTAAGTCAACAACAAACATCAACTAGTAGTACTCCTAGCTAATCCAAGTCATGACCATTAATATCAATAATTAAAGCTAGACAATAACCAAACAATAAGCCGTCAAAAGCTTCAATCAATCATTCCCAAGATAGTTTAAGCAACAAGTTCCATGCTTCTTGTCCAAAATACGAAAGTGAAATACATAGAGCTCAATGGAAGATGAAAACTAGAAACTCAAACAAAAAGGGAATTCTTTATATGAGTGGCCAATCAAAAACAAAGAGCACAAGCAATACCATCCAAAAATCACGCTAAATACAAACAAGTAACACCGTTTCCCCGGCAACGGCGCCAAAATTTGGGGCGGGCGCGGATGTGTCGTCGTTGTGTGCACCGCACCCGGCCAAAGATAAAATTTCTCCTACTCTCTTCTACACTAAGGTAGTATAGTGGAAGTAGGGGTCGTATCCACAGGGAAACAGGGACGAGTTTAGTACTTAGCGTGATTCGAAACCTAGATTAAGCTAAGGGCCGAGAAACCTAATAATAATTACAAAGGGGGGTTTCGAGTAGATTAAAAACAACTAAAACTAACTAGCATATAAACAAAATGAGAAATCAATATGGAAAGATCTTGAATCCGATTAACATCCACTTCAATTCATTATCGATCCTCGAACCTCCACTCTAATTATTTCCATAATTATCTATTGCCGAGAATTAATCTCGTGTTCTCCTTATTCTTAGTTGAATAGCACGATCAGCGTGACTATAAAACCCTAACTAAAGGATAACCTAGTCCGATCTGCGTCTAAGTTCAATCCAATAGCAGCAATAAACACAGAGAACCAATAGACCTGCTAATGTCATACACGCGATAAACATTCAACAGTTGATTCAATTTCCCTAAGAAATAACCAAGATGATCAGCATCTAAATTACTCCCTAGTTTGCTACCAATTGATAAAAGAATAAAACAATCCGATTCTATTCTTAAATCTAGCATTAGATTAATCACACAATCAAACTAGTAACGTTCCTAGCATAATTATGCAATAATCATAAATCACAAGCATAGAAATTGAACCATAATCAAGGAAAAGAGAAAGAGAGGAAAGATCTCACAATAACGGTTGAAGCTTCATGTTAATTGATCCAAGAACAGTTCAAGCTACAATCCGATAGCAAAAACCAAATCCATAATTGAAATCCCTAAAAACTAAACTAAGAATTGAAAACTAAAACTAAGAAATGAAAAACAAAGAAAAGAGAAATGAAGAACAAAGAGGAACGAAGAAGGAAAGATGAAAAGAGAATCATGAAGAAGGAAGGATGAGGAGAGGAGCTCTCCCCTCAAGCTTGCCACTCCAAGATCTACATTTCAGCTCTCCTCTTCGTGCTCCACTTCGTCTCCCCCAAAAATTAGGTTTTAGGAGCTTTTAAAACCCCGCACAAAATCGTGGCCCCAAACCGTCAAAGCGCCGCGAGTCGCGACACCGATCGCGAGTCGCGACGAGGACTCGTCTCCCCGCACAAAATGGGGGGCACGCGAGTCGCGAGCCGCGCATGTGCATCGCGAGTCGCGAGTGCAGGGTGCTCGCGAGGTGCGAGGAAGCTCGCGAGTCGCGATCGGCTTGCTGGGCAGGCTGCTTTGAGCTGCTGGGCTTGCGATGTTGCTTGGCGATGCTGCCGAGCTTGCTAGGCATGCGGTGCTTGGGCTTGCGTGCCGGGCTGGTGGAGCTTGGTTGTGGCGAGCTTGGTTGGTGAGACGATGTTGTGGAACCATTCATGCTTCCAAGAGCTCGGAACTTACAACTTTAATAATAATTAATATATAAAATTCCGAACTTCCGCTAAGGTCGATTTATATGCAAACATTAACAATTACAAATAAATCCCTTAGCAAAGTGTACCTAAAATACCACAAAAACATCGTATAACTTGAGCGTATCATGCAGCTAAGTATTAAAGAGACTCGTCCTGAATTTCGGACAGTCTGCAAACTTGATTTAAGATAGATTATCAACATTGTCTTTGGACGATCGTAAAACATTCCAAAATGTTTCCAAGTATTAATGAGACTCATCCTGGATTTCGGACGATCTGCAAACATGGACGAGTCTTGCTCCATGAAGGAAAGCGGCAAATATATTGCGGTTTATGGACGAGCCACGCTTTAGCCGTTTTTCTCGAGGGAGCAACATTCGTCTTGAAGTAGCGAACCATTACTAGGGCCTTTATTGCTTAGGTCGCCCTGGACTTTGGACGACTTTAGCTTTCAAGTATAACTGTGGCTCGTCCTTCAGTCCTGACTCGTCCTAATAAATTTCATGCTGCATAGCGCTATCCCCCCCTTCTTGGGCATAGCTCGAACTTGTAGTATGGACGGGCCATGTACCAAGAAGGAGAGCGGCCAACTTTAGGCCGAGCCTGCTAAAATTTCATAGGACGAGTTTTAGAGATATGGGCGAACGATGTTTTAGCCGGCTTTCTTGAGGGAGCAACACTCGTCTTGAGGTAGCGAACCCTTACTAGGGTCTTTACTACTCAGCTGACCGTGTATTCAAAAGTAAGATTCCTTTACTAATGGTTGCTTACTCTAGATCAGCTTTCTCTTAGAGACCTTGACGTTTTCTCTTACAAGAGATTTTTTGTCAATTTGTTGGCCATATATGTGATCTAACCCTTAGGTTTATTACACTTTGGCCGGTCTCTTTGAGGGAGTGATATTCGGCAGAGAAGTGAGCATTTTTGACGCTCTATTGCTCTTTGTAATTTTGTCCAAGTTATTGTCACTTTTAGACTACTGACTGATTTAATGCCCCAAAGTGAACCAACTTGGTAAAGAATAAACAAAGATAAGAAGGAAGTGGAATTTGTATTATATGAATTCTGCTTGACTAAATGTTAAGATACATGTATACAATTCTTTTATCCCTCATTTGTGCCATGACACTTTGGAGTGATTACAAACTACAGGCCAGTTTTTGGCGATTAACTGAGTCAGACGTGGTACTTCTTCAGATTGTCTGAGTTCCAAGTGCGCGGTATTGGTCGTCCATACAGATCTTCTAGACGAAAGGTTCCGCTTCACACCTCTTGGACAATCAAATAGGGTCCTTCCCAATTTGGTGTTAGTTTCCCCAGCTCCTTAGCTCGCCCAATTGCCTCCATCTTCCTTAGAACCAGGTCCCCCACCTTGAGTGGACGTCTAGCGACTCTCTTGTTAAAGTCTCGAGCCATTCGCAGCTTGTACAATTGCATTCTTAGCAAAGCATTGCCCCTGACTTCTGGTACTTGATCCAAAGCCGTGCGCAATGCAGCCCAGTTGGCATCTTCCGTGTACAGCATGACTCGCAGGGTGGGTTCTTCAATCTCAATGGGCAAGACGGCCTCAGTGCCATAAACTAACATAAAGGTGTCTCTCCTGTAGAATTTTTTTACGGTGGTTCTGATGGACCATAATACCAGTTGTAGTTCTTCAACCCACTGTCCCTTAGCATTATCCAACTTCCTTTTAATTCCATTGGATAGAATCTTGTTGAAGGACTCTACTTGCCCATTGGCTTGTGGGTGGGCGCCTGCAGCGAAGTGGGCTTTGATTTCCCTTTCTGCCAACCAATCTTTCAGCTTAGGCGCTTCAAACTGTGGACCATTATCGAAGACGATGGACTGTGGCATGCCAAAACGGGTTATAATGCTCTTCCAAATAAAGCCTTTAACGTCATTCGTCGTTATACCCCGCATGGCTTCAGCCTCTATCCATTTAGTAAAGTAGTCCACAGCTACGATTACAAACTTCTTATGCCCAGCGGCCACAGGGAAAGGTCCTAGGATATCCATGCCCCATTTGGCAAAAGGTAGAGGAAACCATATAGGAGTTAAGTAGTTGGACGGCTTTTGATGCAGATTTCCGTGTTTCTGACAATTGTCGCACTTCTTTGCATAGACGAGAGCATCTTCCTTCAGGGTAGGCCAGTAGTACCCCGTCCTTAAAGCCTTTTCTCCCAAAGCTCTTCCCCCAATGTGAGATGCACAAGCTCCTTCATGGAGTTCCTTCAGAACCTCTAGACCATCTTCCCTGGTGATGCACTTGAGAAGAGGACGATTGAAGGATTTGTTGTAGAGGGTCTCATCCCACAGTTCAAACCATTTGTCTCGAGCTTTCACATACTTAGCCTCAACAGGGTCTGAAGGCAGCCACCCTGTCATCTTGTATTCTATTATAGGATCCATCCAAA
Source organism: Beta corolliflora (assembly GCA_947648045.1). Lineage (NCBI taxonomy): Eukaryota > Viridiplantae > Streptophyta > Magnoliopsida > Caryophyllales > Amaranthaceae > Beta > Beta corolliflora. The sequence goes on from CANSZD010001098.1 coordinate 144,400, forward strand.
CTGCCCCTCGGCTAAGAAACATGATTTGTTCTTGGTCAATGCTCTTTTTTGGTTTAACTTCCCAAAACACTGTCCTTGGCGCATCACCTTCAGCCGAGCTGGCCAATTTTGAGAGAGTGTCTGCTTACTGATTTTATGACCTTCGTATTTGGTCGAGGACAAATCGTTTCAAAGGCTCAATCTCATCCTTGATCAGACGCATGTATTTGTCCATTGATGCTTCTTTACATTCAAAGTCTCCGTTGACTTGACTCACAAACAAGAGAGAGTCCGATTTGGCCTCAATCTCCAGAGCTCCTGCCGCTTTACACAATTTGATTCCAGCTAGAAGTGCTTCATATTCAGCTTCGTTATTGGACGTTTGGAATTGGAATCTTAGCGCATATTCAAACTTGTCTCCTTCTGGAGATTGACAGATGATTCCTGCCCCACATCCATTGACAGTGGATGATCCATCAACCATGAGCGTTCAGTGCTTCCTTCCTTCAGCTGGATCAAGCATTGGTTCTATAGTTGGCCGAGTAAGCTCAACTATAAAGTCTGCCAAAGCTTGCCCCTTAATGGCTTTCCTTGGTTCAAATGATATATCGAACATATTAAGCTCGACAACCCATTTTAACATCCGTCCGGAGGCTTCCATCTTTTGCAAAACTTGCTTCAAGGGTTGGTCAGTGTAGACGAGTATACTATGAGCCAAGAAATAGGGCATCAGCTTTCTGCTGGCCATGATGAGGGCCAATCCAAACTTCTCGACTGGAGTGTACCTATTTTCCGCATCTTTGAGCACATGACTCACAAAGTATATTGGAACTTGCACGGACTCTCTTTCAGCCAACAGAACAACACTCACAGCCTGAGTGGACACAACCAAGTATACAAACAGTTTCCCCCTACTGGATCGACCAACCTAGGCAACTGACGAAGGTGATCTTTCGCTTGCCGATGCGCTTGCTCGCCTTTTCGTCCACTCAAACTTGGCCTTCTTCTTGATAGTAGCGAAAAAGTGATGGCACTTGTCGCCCGACTTAGACAAAAAGCGTCCAAGGGCAGCCAAGCAACCCGTCAATCGCTGAACTTCCTTTATCTTTAACGGAGATTTCATGTCTAGAATAGCTTGGATCTTTTCAAGGTTGGCTTCTATTCCCCTTTGATATACTAAGAAGTAGGGATGGCAATGGATCTTGGACCTGACCCGAATCCGTGAACTCGGATCCGTTTTTTTGCGAATCTGGGTCCTAAAATTTTAGACCCGTTGGATCCGGGTCGGATCCAGGTCCTGTTGTCATATCGCGGATCCGAGTCTGGATCTGTGCCGAAACCCGGACCCGGATCCGTGGACCCATTTTTTTTTTAAAATATAGAAAACAAGCTGGGCTGCTGGGCTTTTAAGCCTCTAAGCTCTAAAATCTAAACATTTCACACGGCTTCACTCTCCTTCGACCTTCACGCCTCCCCCTAAACCCGAGCAATAGCTCCCCTTCACGCCTCCCCTTCGCCCTTCACGCCCCCCCTTCACACTCCCGTTCCAAGCATGCTAGCCACATTACAAGTCCACCATCTGTTCGACAGGTTCGAGGCTTTGAGCGCGCCACAACCGGATCGTTCAAGGCTTGCAGCTAACCAGTCACCACCATCGACGTCTTCTACTTGTTTCCGACGAGGTATACTGTTTTCAACAGTTCGAGGCTTGCAGGCTGCAGCGGGTGTTATTATTGCTTTTTTTGTTGATTTTTATTGTTCTTTTTCTACTCGTGAACTTTTTTCTTGCTTGATTCTTATTGCTTAAATGTGGATGACTTGTTGTAGATGATCTACTTTGTCTCTTATTTTATTGTTTTGTATAGTCTTCCTAAAAGAGAAACTCATCAGTCATCTCTACTACTTTGCTTTCTAGTGCTACTGATTCGGACTTCCATGGACTATTTTCGGAAGCTCTTAGTTTAGTTTTGTAATTACTCTTAATTTATTTATCTATGTTGTGCTTCGCCTCTTCCCTTTCAAAAAAAAAATAAACTTTCTTGTAGATTTATTGGTTTTTTGATTCCATAGTTGTAATGAAATTGATCTCCATGGAAGATGTGAACAATTAATGTTTTATCGCTTCGGAAATTAATTTAATATCAAAAAGTAGGTAAAATTGCATAAAATGCATTGGACCCATTTCGGACCCGTTTCGGACCCGGATCCGTAGGATCCGCCGGATCTGGATCTGGGTCCAGCTTTTTCAGACCCACTGGATCCGGGTCGGATCTAGATCCAACATTTGAAAACGGATCTGGATCCGGCCCACCCGGACCCTGGCCCGTATCCGACCGTTGCCATCCCTACTAAGAAGCATAGGAACTTCCCGACAAGACTCCAAAGACACATTTCTGTCGGGGTTCAATCTTAGCTTGTATTTTTTCGAGAGTTTCGAAAGTTTCTCTCAAATCACCAACATGATCTTCCTCTTGCCGACTCTTGACTATCATATCATCAATGTATGCTTCCATGTTTCTACCCAACTGTGGCTGAAAGACAGTGTTAATCAGTCTTTGAAAGGTGGATGGCGCATTACGGAGGCCAAAAGGCATCCTCGCCCGACCATACGACCCTTTCTCGCAGAATGAAGGACGTTTTGTCCTGATCCTCTGACCACATGGGAATCTGGTGAAAGCCTGGATATGCGTCCATGAAGCTTAACAAAGCATGGCCGGCTGTGGAGTCCACCAGTCGATCCAACTTAGGCAAGGGGAAACTGTCCTTGGGACAAGCCTTGTTGAGATCGGTGTAGTCCACACACATCCTCCAAGTGCCATTAGGCTTTGGCACCATGACTACATTCGCTATCCATTCGGGATAATAAGTCTCTTTGATGAATTTTGATTCCAACAACTTCTGAACTTCCCCGGTCGACCGCCCGGTTCCCGGCCTGGCCCTAAATGCCTTTTCTTTTGACGAACGGGTTTTAAACTTGGATCGACATTCACCCGGTGGACTGGCTATCTCTCGGATCAATTCCAGGCATTTCTTCAACATAATAAGCAAAAACGCCTTGAAATTCTTTTCAAGAAGTCGATTGGAAGGCCCCTCAACTCAGGAGAGAGGGAAGACCCAATCTTCAAGGTTCTTTCTGGACGAGTTTCATCCAAACAGACATCTTCTGGGACTTCCACGGGCTCTGGACGCTCTAGTCCCAGCCACATAATGGCCATTACTTCTTCTGACGAGGGTGGCTCTTCCTTGACGGGCTCATACTTCCTTTTCTTGCTGGGGAGATGTTCAGACGTTTTCCTTGAGGGAGCAACCGGCGTCTGAGGACTCTCAATTGCCATTCTCAGCGAGGCCACTTGGTCCTTCACAATTTCAGACGTTCTTCTTTCGCCAGCAACCCTCGTCTTATCTTTCCCTAATCCAAACGGGCTCCTTGACGTTCTTCGTCTAGTCTTCATTATCTGCTTTCCATGACGACGGCTTGAGGGTTGTTAGGTAACATTCCCTAGCCGCCTGCTGATCTCCATACAAGGAGCCAATTTTGCCACCATCACATTCAAATTTCATAAGCCTCAAGTGGGTTACTATTACAGCTTTAACATGATTCAGAGTTGGCCGTCCAAGTATGACATTATAGGCTGTCAAATCTCGGACAACCAAAAACTTGATAAACAAAGTCCGCGAAGCATCCTTCTCTCCAACTCGGACGAGGAACGTGACTGTTCCCATGGGATGGATGACTCCTCCTCCAAACCCTATGATGGGATGATGGACGAGGACCAAGTTCATCTCATCAAACTTCAATCTAGACAAGCAATATGCGCTAATGATGTCTGTCGAGCTTCCGATGTCAATCAGAATTCTTCTTACTCTTAAGTTTGCTATCTTCATTTCTACAACCAAAGGGTCATCATGGGGAGTCATCAGCTTCCCCCGATCTTGCTCACTAACCACCACCTTTGGGAAGGGCTCGGCCTTCGTCTGATCAGTTATCAAGACTTGGCCAAGCTCCCTGAGATAGTTTTTGTGCCCTCTATTGGTTGGTCCTCCAGCCGCAAATCCTCCTGAAATAACGAGGACGACATCCTCATCCGTGCTTTCACTCTCCTTCTTCTTGGTTTGCCGATCATCCTTCCTCTGAAACTTCCTTGCCCCTTTAGGCAAAGAGGAGCTCATCTTTCCTTTTCGAGCTAGATCCTCCAAAGCCCTCTTAAGGTGCTTGCATTCATTGGTCTCATGACCGCAGTCCTTGTGAAAGTGACAGTATTTGCTCTTGTCTCTGTTTTCGTAAGGAGTCTTCATTTCAGTGAGCCTTCACTCATATTGGTCCTTTATCTCCATAAGAATGGAGTATTGGTCCTTCTTGAATTCAATATGGTCAGTCAAGGCTCGATTCCTTTCTCTTGCTTCTTCTGGACGAAGTAATGGTTGAGGAAATTGCCCAAGTCTCGGCCTTTTTAGGGTTGCTCTTTTTTGGCCGAGCAACCTCTTCGGGCTTCTTGGACTCTGGGGTGCTTTGCCTCAAGCACATACTTCGATGGCGTGTATAAATGCTTCGGCTTCCCTTAAAGCCTCCGAAGAGTGGTGATTTTCATCTTAACAAGATCGAACTTAAAACTTCGTGGCATTAGTCCCCTGATAAAGGCGTCAAAGGCCACCCCTGCATTGAGATCTTGAATCTGAAGGGCTTCCAGATTGAATCTCTTAACAAAACTTCTAAGAGCTTCTTTAGGTCCTTGGACGACCTTTCCCAAGTGCATGCTTGTTTTTTGCTCTTGCTTATCGGGCAACAAAGTGACTAGTAAATAAGAAACCGAGTTCAAGAAAATTGTTGATCGAATTGGGTGGAAGATTGTTGAACCACTTATGTGCTACTCCCTTCGTAGTTCTTTGGGAAGTTCGTACACCAAGTAGCACCATCTACTCCTTGGACGTACATCCGATGTTTGTAAGCGGATAGGTGATCGTCCTGGATCTGTTGTTCCATCAAAAGGTTCTATAGTAGGGAGTTTAACCTTTGCGAATGGGGGCGCCTCCATGATCCCGGCCGAGAATGGAGTGGGCCGGTTAATCCGGAATCGTGTCCCTCAATGGGTACGAACTCCTTACGATATTCCTTTATCACGAGATCGATGAAGTGTTTGCGAGGGGCCGGACGTCTATAAACTATGGGCTGAACCACCGTCCTCTCTTGTCTTGGATGGGCAAGAGAGAGGCTTAAACTTCGTCCTTCCGTTCGGTCGGCAACCTCAAATGAGGGTCCCTCAAGTATGGTGTAGACCCTGTCGCGGACCGTTGCAATTGCAGGCAGCTTTCTTTGCCTCTAGATATTCCCTGGCATCTGTTTCCATTTGGTGCCCGCTTGGACGAACCTGATCCTGGGTCCTGACCACTGAGTTCCATTCCATCTTCCTTCGTTGTTCACCGCTTTCGGTCGCTTTCCCTCGGCCGTTCTCCTAGAGGGTTCTCGACGAACAGTCGACTAGGACCTGGATGATTTTCTTGGGAACGCCCCTAAGAGGAGCTAGATTGTTAGTGACCGGCTCGGGTTTAAGATGGAAAAACAAAGATGTTGCTCTTGACTGCTTCCTGGACGATCGCTCGCCATCTTTGTCTGGAAGTCATTCAAGGCGTTCTCTAGATGGGCAAAGAGCCACGGACGTTCAAGGTTCTCTTGAATGACAAAGTTGCTAGCTTGGCCCGTGGGACATTGATGAGGGACGGGGTCTATCCCTTCCTCGGGCGGTCTCTCATGATCTACCGTGTCTTCGACATTGATCTGAAAACTTCGATTTCTGGCCACGTTGGACGATTGACAATCAGTCATCGTTGCATCTCCCCACAGACGGCACCAAATGTTTAGTATGCTTGTCCAATAAGTAAGCTACAGGTTGAGCCTTCTTGTCTAGCAAGTAAACTAGTTTCCCTTAGATGTTCTTCACTTGGAGACTTGTGCAACAATGTATGAGTCTGTCTAGTCTGAACTTGAGCTTCGTTCCCGAACTCCGCAAAAAGGGACCCACCCCGGAGGTTTGGGTGGTGGTTCCCCTCCGAAACTTAAGTCGATATCGGGAGTTGTAAGGAGAAAAGTAGAGATAGAGAGAGAAAGTGATAGAGTATTTCTTCAGAGTAAGTTTACACTGTTTGCATTGAATGAGCTTTCTCCTGATTTCATGGGTATTTATAGTGATTGTAGTATGACAGCTATCCTTAAAAATTGCCCTAGAATAGTGGCATCTGATTGGCTAAGCAATCAGATCATGACACGTGGCAGGACAGGATTGGTGGGAGTCTATCAATCAATCACTTGCAGCCACCTTCAATGAGCTGGGCTCTGACTAACTTTTGGGCCAGAAAATTAAGCTTTTGCTCCCAACTGAATACAACTCAAGGTTTAAATCTTTTTCCTTTATCTATTTTGGAGGACACGTGTACGACTCTGATGAGCCCAAGTGTCTCTAAAGGGGCCGTAGATTTTTAGGCTACAACAGACTTGGTCCACACTAAATTAGTGTAGACCTAATGCTAATTCCTGTGATTTATAAAAAAAGGGGTCACTATATGAAAAAAATAGATATAAAAAATGAGTAGATATAGATTGTAAAGTTTGACTATATGAAAAAAAAAAAAAACCATGTCACAAAGTAATAATTTCATTATGGTAAATTATTGTAAGAAAAAGTGACTATATTAAAAATACAATCATTATGATAGATAATAACTGTATAGTGTAATTTGAGATTTTAAAAGGTTACCATATGAAGAAAAAAAAGTCACTATGTTAAATAAGAGGCTTTGGTCCACAATAATATTAATGTGGATCAAGTCCACGCAAGACTAACTCCATGAACACAAGCATATATATATATATATATATATATATATATATATAGTAGTAAACACTTATTAGAAATATTCTTAAGATAATATTTCGCTAACATACTAATATATCCTAGAGATATTATCATATCTTTATTATACCATATTTTTTCTAATAATATCCCTTGCAGTTTGCACAAGTGGGGGATTATTTGGTGATCTCACTTCTACAAGAACAAAGTTAATGTAATTATTGTCATAAGGATGGAAGGAGGGTCTTTAATCAATTAGGACAGTCTTAATTCTTTACGATTTTACAGGTTGCATTTTAATGTAGTGGACTTCTGAGGGCTTTTTTCTATAACTTTGTAGAGAGAGAAAATATTGAGGCGGCTTAGGCTGATAGAGCTGAGAGCACCTATGAATTGCAGAATTATGATTGAAATGTTGTGGCAAGTGGCAAGTGGCAAGTGGCAAGTGGCAAGTAAGTTCAATAATAGAAGTAGTAGAGTGAGTAGTAAAGATATCTGGGTTGATTGTAACTTGTAAGTAGCCACTAGTTATCGACTTATCGTGCACAACTAATACTATATACAACGTGGTTCATTACAATATACTTCTACTACTTGATAACTCTTTCACTTTGCTTCTACGTGGTCCCTACTCACAATTATATCTACTCTATAGGTGTCCGTCCAATTGTCTATTTTCAATATTAACTTTGGTGTTTTCGGTTCATTTGTAATCTATTTTCCAAGGGCCCGCATTTGTAGAACTTGTGAAAAGTTGGTTCTTTTCTGTCGGGCCAAGGGATCGATCAGGCTGTTTTTTTTGCTCAAACTCTGGAAAATGGAGCCCACTAGATGAAATTTTCAGATTTATCGCTAAATTAGGGCTCAATAGAGAAGCCCAAAGTCCGAAGTTTAAATTTATGCCTAAACACGGATAATAATAAAATTTACCTAAAGTCATTTAGGATTAAGTTGAGTAACCCTAATAAGAGCACAATTTCAATTTGTTGACCTTCATCAAATAAAGTAGCGTTTTTCTAAAATGGTGTTAAAAAATAAAGTAATTTCCTATTTGTTGTTCAGTATAAAGTAATTCCACAAGTTGGTGTTCAACAAAAAGTAATTCCACATTTTAGTGTTCATGTTAGGTTTAGATGTAAAATGGAGGTTTGGCTAAAATTATTTCCACATTTTAGTGCTCATGTTAGGTTTGGACGTTGATAGCCTCTACAAGTTCATATGCAGTTGGTATCTCATGAAAGGATCATATGTTGTTCATCTGTCAAATGTAAGGCTACAATGGTATGCCATTTTTAAAAGAATATGAACAATAATGCCTCCATGGCACCATACAATAAGCACATTAAGCACATATAAGAAAGTCACTTAAGATTGTTTTCCAAATATTCTATTTTTGTCTAAGAGAAAGAACTTCACTTGATATTCTTATTCCGAGTATTTTAGTTTCTTATAGGAGCCCTATACACCGTGCACCTATAGGGCTTTTTTTTAACACATAAAGATAGCTTATATTAACAGGCCTTAAGGCCATAAGGTGCTTACAACATCAAAACAGAACAGGAGCCAGTAGCAAAAACCAACAACTGAAATAACTACAACATCTACATACAACTGGATCCAGAAGTAGACCAAGGACCAAGAACCATCTTTTAGCAAAAAAGGATCAACTTCAAGGGGCCTATGAAGGCTTAGTTCGCATAGATTGGGGCTTCCTGAATATACTCCTGCACCTACAGGGCTTTGAGTCTCCACCATATTTAATCGTTCTCTCTTGCAGTTAAAGTTCAAGAGTCATCTAGCTTTACACACGCCATTTTGCAATTTTATGAGCTTTCCCCATGTTTTAAGCATATTATTAGCATGACCAAAGACTAGTCAGTGGCCTCCTTAACATGAAAATAGAGTAATTAATTATCTTAATGAAAAATCTAGTTAAGGCATACCACGATTGCCAGTGGGACAAGAAACGAGAGAACCCGAGGATTCCGGCGAAGATGTGATGTTGCCAGCGATGGTGGTATATGTTTGACAGGGAAGATAAAGAAAGATTTATGGATTTTGGTTTGTACGTGGTGAGAGTAAGGGAAGTGAGGACAAGATGCAGGGCTTTTGAATTTTGGTTTGTTACACTTTGCAATAGCTTTATTTATTAAACCTAAAAAAATAGCCTCGTTTGCCTGATCCTAAGAGAACAACATATTATAGAATTACTTTTTTTTTTTTTGAATGGTATTATGGCATTACATTTAACTTGACACCAATTTGAGATCTTTTTTTTTTTTCTAACGCTAGTACGTTAGAGATTAGCTAATAGGATTACAAGATTTGCCTAATTCCTTATGGGAAAAACAAAAAACTTGTTCCTTTTTGAATCAAAATTCAGTCGCATTTATACAATACTAGATTCAAATGTACAAAATGCGTGTTTCTAACCTATTTCAAGATGGACAATTGCCATGGTGGCATGGTATAAACGTTATTCCCTTTTTCCGGGTCAAATATAGGAATTTCTCACAGGAGTACTTAAACTTCCTCTTCATCAAAGAAAGCGAAATTTAAGAAAAGCGGATAACTTTTCATGTTTTCGACTGCTTGAATCATTGAATGAACTGCATAACTGAAGATTGAAGAATAGAGTGATACTACAATAACTACATAAGGAGAAGCTAACATCAGCAAGCAGGATTCCATGGACAAATCTTCAACCTCCCTCACTAAACCACTACGCTGCATCGTCAAGCTCGGTCTGTTCTTCCCTACATTACTTTCTTTTCTCTCTCCTACTTAAAAATTATTACTTTGCTTAGTTATCCATTAATTGCTCATCTTTCTCTTGAACATGAATAACTAGCTTTACTGATGTTAATTATTGACTTAATTTTGAGTAAACCCAAAAAAAAATGTAAAGGGGTTGGGAAATTTTTTGTCTTTTGAAAATTGATTTGTTAATTAAATTGTGTTTAGATCAGATTGTATGCAAGAATTTGATGTGGGTTTGTTTGAAGCTTGTTTGTTTGATCAGTTCAAATGCAGAAACTGAGATGGGGGACGGGGGTGTTCTGTATTTATTTTTTTGTTTTTCTCAAAATTGATTAGTTTTTTTGCTGTCAAGTTTAGGAGGTGCTGCAATAACATGCAAGAATGAATTGGAGAAGATAAATGAAGAAAATCTGAAAACGGTTTCGATACATTTGAGGCAAGCAATGATGTCTGGTGAAGTTGTGGATATGGATTGGAGTAAAAGAGCTGGGAGATCAGAAATTTGTGTAAATGTAGATGGAATTGTGGATCAGTCAATGCTGGATTCTAGCAACTTTATTGTTGTTCATGGAGCTGGTTAGTTGATTTATTTGGAAGACTACTTATGTTTTGGCTGCAAAGTTCATCATTTGGAATGTGGTGGTTACATCATTTTATTGTCTCTTAGGCGATACTAAGCTTATGAACTTTACCTTTGGTTTTAGGCTCGTTCGGTCATTTCCAAGCAAGCAAATCAGGGGTACACAAGGGAGGACTGGATCAGCCTCTCGTCAAAGCTGGCTTTGTTGCTACCCGAATTTCAGTAAGAAATTATGCTGACATAATTGTCTCCACTCTCCATTGCTTTGCTAGTTGCAATTTTCTTGAAAAAGCTCATTGAAAATATGGAACGCCCTGTGCTCATGTGATTATACATTTTTTTTACAGGTCACATCACTGAATCTAGAAATTGTGAGGGCACTTGCTCAAGGTATATTTAGTCTTACAAGTATTTTCGTCTTGATTATCTTTGTTTTTCTTCCAGGTCGAGTGAAGGTGTATAAATTGATTTTTGACTGTTCAGGGCATGTTCGCTACCACTGGCAGTTCACAATTATTTGTTTCGAGATTTCGTATATTCTATGAAAAAGGTAGAGAGTGAAGTTAAAACTTGGTCATATTTGTACTAAGTTTTGTTAGCTTTAAATATTAAACAAACGAAACCTACTCCAACCTTCACTATTGATCACAAAAACCTGGTTTTTAAAGATATTGAATTAAAAATCGACATTGATAGCAAGGAAGGCCACAGTTTCATGATGTGCTATCTTTTTGTTTGGAAAGGAAGCACTGTTGGAGGGTGAAAATTAATTAGGGATGCCAGTTATGCAATGAAACCAATACTATGATATCTGATGTATTAAGGTTTCTCATTGTTCATACTTCACATGGGATTTAAATCTCCAGCTTAAAAATTCAGAGGCTTAAGTGTTCTTGAACAAGCTTCAAATGATACATGCTGTAGCCTCTTACAATATGGTTTACCATGCCTCTGCGCTGTACTTGCATGCGTCTTTCTTATGTGCTTGTGGTGTAAATAACTTGACATCTAACAAATTCTTTTGTTATTTTACAGAAGGTATCCCTTCAATTGGAATATCTCCATTTTCGTGTGGATGGACGACGTTTCAAAGGAATGTCAGTGGCTATTAACAATGTTAATTGTAGTTAGTTCATATGCTTTTCTCCTGCAAACAAAACCCTTGACATTATTAATCGTAATACATATTTTAATCAGTGTAGAATTTTGTTTACAGGTTGCCTCTGCTGATATCACTACAGTGGCTAAATCTATAGACTCTGGTTTTATCCCTGTATGTCCAATGTTCATTTGCAGTTATTTTAATTTCGTATATAATTTCAGTATGGAATCTCAAGCGAAGTTATACTTTCTTTCTAATCTGAATTAGAAGTCTGGCGTTATGGCATCATTACATCTTAAAAGATTTCCTTCTGTTGGTTTACTTCTCAAGCCTGGACCTGTATGCCTTTGTCTCAATCTTGTACTCATCTTTAAATGTGTAGTAGAAGAAGTGTTTTAAACTTCTCATTGGAGTGAAAATTGGAGGATATTCTTCAGATGGGGACTTGAGTTATTGGGTCTGCAGTCCTGCTTGATCAGGAAAAGTGATGCTCATAGAGAGACTTAATAACATGACTTGAGACATATTTCATGCTTTAAGCAATAAGAATGCACGCACTAATGTGTCATTAGCTCACTCTTTTATTCATGCGAGAAGCATTAGCCTAGACTGAGGGTTGAGTGGATGATGACTAGGTCATAACGTGATTCAATCATGAATTCATGATAGGGTCGGTCAGACAGGATCTTCTCCTAAGCGAAGGTCTAGCCTGAGTGAGAACCAACTGATTTCAGGTCAAAATGCAGTGCTATGTTTTCTGATTACAGTAGGAAAATGCTGTTTAAGAAGGCAAGGGATCATATATATTCATATTCAAATCACTGTATTGAAAAGCACGCTCGAGGCGAAAGGTGATAGGGAAAGCACCTTTTTGGTGCTAGGCGATGTCAAAGAGGAGCATAAAAAAGCGCACTGAAGCACACCCAAGGCACACATTTTATTACGTCAAATTTTATAAATTTTTCTTCGTTGCACCTCACTTCAATAAGGTGCACCAAGGCACAACATGCCTTGAAATTTTTTATACACTGATTCGAATAGCTTTTTTTGTTTAACATGTAGCCAACCTGTTTTGGGTTATTGGCTCAGTATGGCGATTTGCGAATAGCTGATTGCATTAGCTAGCTAGTATATGGTTGTATCAGTTGGTTTAATTAGTTGATTGTAGTAGCTACTTGTATAAAAGTGTTTGTAAATAGCTGACAGATATTTGATTATGTAAATTGACCAACAAGGACATTGGCACAATTTACTGCTGTGTAAACTTTGTAGGATAGTAATTATTGGCATTTTTTTGGGCATATTTGTCACTTCACTTCAACGTGCTTAATCTTCTCTCACTAGAAAGCTCCCCCGACAGTCTTTTTAGATCTAGAGTTCTGTTTCCAACTTGATCTTCTAGTACTCTGTTTACCAAACACCAAGACCAGAAGATCTCAATGGTCAATTGTCTGTTAACCAAACAAGACCATTGTTCTTGCATGTTATGGTTATAGTTAATTTTTTTGATGAATCTGATACATGCATGAAGATTAATTTTGTCTTGTTTACTAGGTGCTGCATGGGGATGCAGTGCTTGATCACTCACAGGTTTTCCATCTTATATCTAGTTCTTCTCTTAGCCTACATAGGTTAAATATAAAAATGCCTATTTGCTTATATGATTTTACCAACAGGGTTGCACAATTTTGAGTGGGGATGTAATGATACGGCATTTGGCAGAACACTTGAAGCCTGAATATGTTGTTTTTCTTGTATCCTTTTTGTTGGTGCATACCTATTTTGCAGAGAGGTTCTCAACTTGTATACTGTTCAAGACATGACCAAGGTTTTTATTTCACATGGACATGTAAAAGGCGGTTGCTTGCCAGATATTTCTATTCATTAGCTTCGCTGCTGACAAACCTTTAATGTTGTCTTCATTTCCTGTCACATGAGCAATATGTTTTCCATAGTCTGTTCTGGAGCAGTAAGGTTATAGAAAAGAAGGATTATCTTGAGTAGAAATGTACGAAAACAAAAAATGATTGAATTTGATCAGTTGCAGTTATTCTATTCTACATACTTTGAGCTCCATCAATATATCAGTTTTATACTAGCTCCTATCATGTCCACTCTAGTAAAAAGTGTTGCAATCAGTTTCAGTTTACACATGTATCCTATTCAATCATTATCTAGACAGATGTCTTTGGTGTATATGACCGTCCTCCATCAGAACCTGGCGCGATTTTGTTACGAGAGATAGGTGAGCTAGTAACTGTTTGTGTTATGTTACTATATCTCAGTTTAAAATTATGACAATTTATATCAGAATCATCAATTTTAGGTTTTTGATAAAAGCACAATTCATATTATCTTGTAACAGCTGTCGATGACGAGGGAAGCTGGCGTGTCGTAAATCCTGCCCCAAAAACTATGAATGAGAAAGGTGAACAATTAATAGCAGATAATGTGTACAGTCGATAGATTATGCACATTTTAGGGAATATTGTAACTTAGTTAGAAAATATCTCGTTGCAAAACTGCGGAAAAAGTCCTTTTGCATCATCACATGAGATAAATTTTTAACATTACGCTCTATGTGAAGACAAAAGACGTATATGATTCTGATTCCAGTCCGTGTACTGTGATTAACAGTTGAGATCACTGTAGCAGCTCATGACACAACAGGGGGTATGGTGACCAAAATATCTGAAGCTGCAGCTATTGCAAAACTTGGCATTGATGTGTTTATTGTAAAGGTAATCACTTCCCTCATATGAGAATTTAAGAAAAACAATATTGTGAAGGGATTGTGGTAATCGCTTCCCTCGTATGAGAATTTAAGAAAAACAATATTGTGAAGGGATTGTGAAACTGCAACATTGTATATCATCGAGCTCTTTGTTACGAACCACCTACTCCTCCCGCCCCTTTAAATTAAATAAGTTGGGGGAAGGGGGGGTTCGAGATTCGGTGTTGGCTGCAACTTCTTCGCCTTTTACTCAATTTGTCAAGTAAGGCCTTCTGAGTTTGCTTTGTCTGTTGCAGGCAGCCACGGATCATTCCTTGAAGGCCTTGAAAGGGGAATTGAAAGGGAACGTTCCTGATGATTGGCTCGGTACAGCCATTCGATTCGTGAGAAAATAGTTACAGCCTGTATGATGTTTGAGGCAGCGTACTCATATCTAATCCGTCATCACTGGTAATCACTGACCACATGAAACACTAAAGCATAGGATCCCTGACTTTGTTTACATTTTCCAGAACTCTTAATCAGCAGAATTTCACCATTTTTGGACAGTGACCTCCCATTTTTTAGTGTAGTAATATTCTGTAACCTTGTAGCCACCATTAGCTTGCTGGAGGAACCATAACATCAATTGATAAGTTTACAGTGTGTTGTTTGTTCATAACTGTCATCTTCAAGTTTATTCATTGTTTGATAAATATGACATTGTTCAGATCTCATCTGCAGTCTGTGTCTCTTCTTTGTCATAATAAGGTAGACTTGATGGTTGGGACCTCTTCATAACAGGTTAGTCACTAAATTATTGCCGTTTATTTAGATAGTGAAGTTTTTGAGCAAGCATTCTGAAATACCATGCAAAGAAGATGAAACCAGATTTATTTGTTCTACTCCCATAGTGTGTGTTTAGTTTATCACATTGCTAGTTCAAATTACACAATGAGGGGTAAAAGTTGGATATTTCCCGGGAATTCAAATGTTCAATTTATGTCTGCACACCCAAAGTAATACTATGTGGACACATCTAATATGCCTCCATAATCGAATGTCAGGTTTGAAGTATGGCACTTCTTTCTTAATTTTAATATTTCCTGGTATTGATAAAGAAGTTGTGGCTCAAACATCACTAACGTGCAAAGAAATTGAAGCCAGACATGTCTGTTGTATTCTCATAGTCTGTATTTAGTCATCCAATTAGTAGTTCAAATTACATGACGAGGGGTAAAAGCTGATACAGTGCAATTTTTTTGCTCTGCTTCCTGATAATTTCTATACAACCGAGTATTTATGGCTTTTTCTTGGTTTGTTCATCGTCTTTTTTTCTTGAGGAGGAGTTGCACAAACCCTTCAAGTACTTCATCAATATCGTCGCTGCTCATCAGCTCCTCTGCAGCTGTTGCGGGAGTAACTTGTACCTCTTTTATGAGCTCTTCAATTTGAGCGAACAACGGGTGGCTACTGATGTTAAGATAGTTTGAGGCTAAAACCTTAAACCCACCAAAAGTTAGGTAAGACAAGTGAATGTGCATGTCCATTCGGCCTGGCCTTAACAAGGCTGGATCAAGCCTCTCCTTGTAGTTGGTTGTGAACACGATGATCCTCTCATCCCCACAGCTCGACCACAGCCCATCAATGAAGTTCAACAGCCCCGAAAGTGATAATGATTCATCCTCTTCAAAACCTTCTATAGTTTGGTTTAAGTCACCAATGTTGTGTTCATCATCACTGGCATATGACTGCTGCTGCCTGTTCTGCAACTTGGTTCCATTGCAATCTATATCCTCAATCACTATTATGGACCTATTTGCAGTCGAGACCAACAATCGTCTAAAATCCACGTAGCTCCCCCTCCTAGGGAGGTCAAAGTCATATACATGGAACTTCAGGTAGTTGGCCATGGCAGCAATCAAACTGGATTTCCCTGTCCCTGGAGGTCCATACAGCAAGTAACCCC
Organism: Beta corolliflora; assembly: GCA_947648045.1. Taxonomy (NCBI): domain Eukaryota; kingdom Viridiplantae; phylum Streptophyta; class Magnoliopsida; order Caryophyllales; family Amaranthaceae; genus Beta; species Beta corolliflora. The sequence goes on from CANSZD010001098.1 coordinate 160,348, forward strand.
TCTTCCATATCTTGCCCACACGACGATAAAAATCTCTCCTCCTCACAAACCTATCAAGATCATCAATGAGTCCCCTCTTAACCTCAGGGTCCATGGCTAATGTGTCGAATGTTGATGGATGTTGGAGATTAATGGACGACTCAGCATAGTAATCCCCGAGCTTGTAGAGCTTAACTACTCTGTTTTCTTCCTGAATTTTTCTTGCAGTTTCTAACACAAAAGGAAGATACTTCTTTAAAACCTTCTCCTTGTGTTCTTTCAGAAAACTCAACTCTGCTGACTTATGCTCTTCCTCTCCACTCCTCCTTTGTGATTCGTCATTGCTCACCAACATCACCCACCTCAACGCTATCCCCTCGAAGGAATCAAAGATCTCTTCTCCTTTGTCGATGGTGACCGAGATGTCCTTGTCTCGCTCTGCTTTGCTCACGTTGAGCCGCTTGTTCGAGTTGTTGATTTTGGTATTCAAGTAGGTCTGGGAAGCTGCATAGATTTGATTTTTGGTGAGACCATTGCAGTGCTCTTCGATTGTTAAGGTCAAGATTTCATCCGAAGAACAACAAATTTGGAACACATTTTTGAGTTTTAATATGATCTTTTCTTGGAGGGTTTGAGGGATTATTTGGTATGTGATGTTTTGGACTTCATTCAACACAGCTTTCACCACCATTACTGATGCTGCAAAAGCTGAGTAGGCTGATAGCACTGATGTGGCTGAAGGCAGATTTGCAGCCATGGTATTTTGTACTATATTTGTTGTGTTCTATTTTTAGGGCGAGAAATATAATCAAAGAAAAACACACTACAAATTGCAACAAACAAATAAGAAGAATGTAAGTTATTAGAATCACTGATACCTTAAAAGTCGACTGTTTGGATTTCTTTAACAAAAATGTATGGAGAAAATGAAGTAGAAGACTTTGATTTATGAACCTCAATTACCAAAGCTTATATAGTAAGCAATAAAACTAGTCAGTACAAGAGGGGTATCCCCTTATTCCTCCTCGAAGTCTTGTGTAAAACTGTTTTACAAAAATTCATCTCATTTTGTATCCTGAAAGGATCACTTTGTAAGCTAAAAAGATCATTTTTAGACAATGGGTGACCCGTGACCTTATACCTTAAAAAGGTCTCATCTACCATAAGTGATCCCTTTAAGACAACAAGTTGCCCTTGTCATAACTAATGACATCATGTACACACAGACACACTTATATCTCTAATAAGGAATAGAATCACACGGGATTTCGTTATTTGAAACCCCCTTGATTTTCAGTATCTCAAAGATTTTATCCTTTTTTTAAAAGTTTGATTAGATCAAATCAAATCTCCGTGATTTCATTTTAATGTTGCTGATTTCGTTCTATACAATTGTAGAACGAGTCCGGATCCTCTAGAGTTTTAATAAAACTCTACAAGGTAGAATTGTATCTGAACCATACGTTTTAAAATCAAGGGTTCATATTGGTGGGAGAGGAAGATTAGGGGGTGAATTTTGATGAGAAAAAATAGGGGGGTTTTGGAAAGATAATATATGAGCCATTGATTTTTTATTCAATGGTTGATTTTGCTCAAACTCTACCTTGTAGAGTTATTTTAGAACTCTAGAGGATCCAAACACATTGTAGAACATACTACCAATAAATTTGGGAGAGGAAAGAAAGCCGAGGAAGAGCACGAGAGTAAAGAGAGAAATTTGAGAGTGTGAACTCTGTAGTAAGCCTAATAAACCCGACCCCGCTCGACTCGACCCGAGACTCGAATTAGGCAAAAAATAGCAACTTGCAATTGACTCGAAACTCGAACCGATCCAAACTCGAATTTCGACCCAACCTGAACCAACCCGATCTTTACCCTCAATTATGATTCCTCATTATAAAGTATACCATAATTTAATTTTTTAATACTTTATACTCTATTATTTACTTTAAATTTTGACTTATAATATTTTATTTTTGAAATTATTATTAATATTACATTTTATATTTAATTTATATACTAACTTGACCTGAAATAAACCCAATTTGAGTTGACCCGACCCAATTGCATAGGACCCAATTGTAATATTATAGCTCACATGGTGGCTAGGTTGGATACTAGAGGTAATGTTGAGTTGATTTGTATTGGTTCCTTCCCTTAAAGCATTAATGCTTAGGCGAAAATTGACTTATTCATAATAAACTGTTCGAGCTATCCGTTTCAAAAAATCAGACTTGAACCCGGCCCGAAAATAGAATAACACGAAACTAGTCTAACCCAAAGTGCCTCGGGATTAGAATTCTACGTTCGATTGTAGTGTTTGGTACGATTGAATCGGCAGAATCAAGTCGTATGATCGTAAGATCCTACAAAATTGGGCAAAATAGTGACAATTGTGCTACTATATGGTAAATGACTCATGTTAAAAATTTACACATATTAATAATGACATTTTAATTCGCAAATTTTTAATGATAGGATCGAATAGTAGAATCGTAGGATCGTAGAATCGTATTACAATCTTACTATGTGAATTTTTGTGCTTGTTTAGAATTTGAAAGATCTTACAAAATTAAGTAACTACGTAGAATCGGGATCCATGAGGTTCTTCCGAATCGTAGAATTGCAAAATCCAAAAAGGGATTTTAATAACAATAACCGAACTTAAACGATCTGTTTGCCACCTATAGTGTGTAGTATGTTCTTGAAAAACATTTTTATTGAATGGAGAAACACCGTTCATACATGAAAAAACCTTTTTTAAAACCGAACGACATCTCGTAAGGGAAGAATATCTTGTATTGAGTAGAAATGCATTATTTTTGTATTAGAAGAACAATATTTTATTGAATAGAAGAACATTGAAATATGTTATTAAGCAAAAGAAGAATAAAGTATGTAAATAGTGTCAGAAGTCAAGTCAAACACATGTTCATACATTTTTTATGTAAAATATATCATACAGTATTTTGTGATTTATACTTAAAAATAATCATATACCGATTATTGATAACCAAGCTTGATTGGTGGAGGTGGTGGGGAACTCACCTTGTGACTTTGAGGTCACAAGTTCGAACCCCACTACCTACTTGTGTTTGGGAGTAGGGAATCCCTTATTTCCCCCCCACTCTCAAGCGTTGACCTGTATAGCTGAGTTGGATGACCTGCGGTAGGTGTTGGTCCAGTAGGGTATATATATATATATATATATATATATATATATATATATATATATATATATATATATATATATATATATATATATATATATATATATCGGATTTTCACCAAATACCCCGACAAATCACAAAATTCACCATATACCCTCAATGTTTCAGATATTCACCATATACCCCTGTGTTTTCAAAACTGTGCACCATCTATCCTTTTTCTAACGGACGTTAAGTCGCTGTTAGCTTTATTTACGATATTGCCATTATTAACCCCTAACCCTAAAATCTAAACCCTAATCTAAATCCAAATCCCTAAAATTTAATCTAAACCCTAACCCTAAAATCTAAACCCCTTCCCCCTCCCCTCGACCAGCGCCCCACCCCCTCCCCTCCACCGCCGCAGCCCCCGCCCCCGCTAACCCTAAAATGGGGAGCTGGGGTGGAGGGGAGGGTGAGGATGTGGGGGCTGGGGTGGGCTGGGGTGGAGGAGAGGAGAGGGGAGGGGAGGGTTGGTTAGGGTTAGGGGTTAGGATTAGGGTTTGGGTTTGGGTTTGGGTTAATAATGGCAAAATTGTAAATAACGCTAACGGTGAGTTAATAAATGGCCATTTGGTGAACGTTTTCGGAAACTCAGGGGTATATGGTGAATATCTGAAACATTGAGGCCTGAGGGTATATGGTGAATTTTATGATTTGTCGGTGGTATTGGTGAAAAAAATATATATATATATATATATACCGATTATTGATATATGTAATTATATATTAGTAAAAAATTATAAAAAGTTGATATCATTAAAGTACTCCCTCCGGTCTTTATTAGTTTACCCGTTTCTTTTGCACAGAGTTTTAGGAGAAATAATATTGTGGGACATAGATAGAAAGATAAACTACTACCTCTGTTTTTTTTAGTTGCAACATTTGCTTTTTGGCACTATTCATCAACCAACTTTGTTAAGTAATCTCGCACCATTATATAAGAGAAAACATAGTCAAGTGGGGTCTTGTTAGATTCGTCTCAATGCGATGATTCCAAATATCAAATTTTTATAATTTTTACTTACACCCAATATGAGATATTAACGTTCAAATAAATGTCTCGGTAAATGTGAAAAGGCAAATGTTGCAACTAAAAAAAACAGAGGAAGTATTATTTTATATTAAAGTTGAATGTATGTGTGATGAAAAGTTAGTGGTCCCATTCCAAAAATAAAAACAAAAGAAATGGATAAACTAATAAGAGACATCCCAAAAAGGAATACGGGTAAACTAATAAAGATTGGAGGGAGTATTCATTAAGACAAATCACGTAAGACCCTACATGACAATGTTTTTTCTTACATATTTGAAAAATTTTATAAGATTCTATGTAATACTAAATAGTGCTAAGCTTCAAGTAGGAACATCTTTGAGGAACAATGAAGCGAGTACAATCTTGCCGAATTTGTAACATTGTACATTTCAGAATATCAACTTTTTGTAATTTCTGCCTATTGATGGTAATCAAAGATATAATTGATTAAAGTTATTCATTGAGAAACGTGATAAGAAACCAGAGGGATATAGAACTAGACCTAAGACAGGCAGGCATATCAATATTATTGTTCCGTGTAATCCAAAAATCTAACATAATATCCTTGGGCCTATGGCCGATGACTGATTGTGAATTTGAAGCTGTGACAATCAGCTTATTAAAAGAATGAGGATTTTCCACTTTCGAATTACTTCATTCCAAAGAACAAACCATTAAATCATGAGTTATAAAGGGCAAATACCAAAAGCACCAATACATGATTAAAAGAGAAACACCCGAAATTTGATGGTAAATTGTCAACATAAAGAGTTAACCTTGCAAAGAGGGATTAACATGTGGCCCCATGACACAAGACGTTTCCAGCATGAACTCAACCACATAAAAGATCCCAGTAAAGCTAAATATGACATATAATTCATGCTCTGATGCCTCAGGCAGCTTGAGTCGAACTAAGTTACTTGGGTCCAATGTCCTTGAGGCCACAAATTTGTTCTTCTCCCATGGCGTTCATCACGCTCACAATCAGGTCTTTTCCCTCGGCAAATCCATCCTTCAGCTATTGTACATAAAACATAGCAAAATATTAGTAACAAGTACTAATTCGTTCAGTTTTCAGGCTGTGGGGTTTTGAGGCTCCTTTGAAAAATATTCAAATGCCACAATAAGTTGATGATGAGATTGCTATGGAAGCTGAAGCATTTGGCATGATGGTGCCTTATATGATGCACATTGGTAAGATCATTATACATCTCAAGTCACAAGACACAACACTTCATATTTTCTTTCACTTCTAACACCCAACCCTAACCAGCAAAAATTTTTTTTAAAAAAAGACAAACTAGTCCCACTCTTTAAAAATCTGGAAAATTGGACAATAAACTAGGGCTGGCAAAGTGCCCACCCGAGAACCCGACCCGAATAAGCGGGTTCGGGTTGAGTTTCACCCGTTTAACTAAATGGGTCGACCAACCCGACTGAAACTAAGGGTTAGGCTCGGGTTGAAAATTTCAACCCGAAATAACCCGCCTAACCCGTTTAAACTAATTGTAAGCTAGACTCACGGAGAGAGAGTGTGAGAAAGAGAAACGGGAAGAAGAAACTCATAAATTAGCCTATTCATATAAGTGAAAATGGAATTCATACATTGTTGGTTCAAGTACTAAAGAGATAGAATATACAAAAGACTCAATAAATTATTGATAAAAGTTATTGAGTATGCCTCCATTAATTATATATTTTTTCTTACATAATTTTCACCATAGAGAACTTGCCCACCTATTCTTGAACCTCGGAAGAAATTTTTAAAAACGGGTTAACGGGTCGGGTTCGGTCAACCCGTTTATAAAGTGGGTTGGTTGGTTTCGACTGTTTAGGTAATGGGTCGGGTTCGGGTTTGGGGTGCACCGTTTGTAAAGTATTTCCCTTCCCTACAATAAACCTTCCGGCTCAATGTACATCACAGATACCAGAGGTAATTAACATCACCATATATGGGTATAAGAGTACTAAAATCCTCAACAACAAGCATTTCAGCAAACAATGCCACACACTAGTAAGAATTGGAACCAGAAGTAACATTAATAATTAATGTAGTAGGGTATATGATTATAGCTCAGTAACAAACTAACACCACAGTAACATTCAAAGAACATAGAAGAGAGACATTGCACATTACGGTAAGCAGCAGCAGCATACAGCATACTGTGAGTGTATACCTGCTTTAGCAGAGCCTCATCGGTTGGCAGCTTCAAGTCATCCTTAGTGTCGCCGCTATCAGTCAGCAAGCTAACCTGAAATAGTAATTGGCTTAGACAGTAGACAGTAGAAAATAGACAATAGACAATAGACAAACAAAAGTCGAAGGCTCAAACCAAACAAATTCAAATTAGATACTAATATACTTACAAAACCATCCTCAGATATGTCAATGAGCTGATAATCAGTACGATTGACATGGGGAACCTAAAAACCAATGATAAATCCATTATGTTCAAGGAAAAGACAGAACAAAGAAGAAGGAAGACGCTAAAAAATGGTATTTAATAGGAACATACATCAGAATTGTGGGAGGAAGGAACGATATCTTCAAGTTTCTTCCCGGTGAAGATGTCAATACCGACAAAGTTACACTTAGCATGGCCGTGCTTGCCAGTCTTAGAAGTGGAAACTTCAACAACCTGCCATATCAAAAAATTAAGCAATTAGACGTCATTGAGCTCTCTAACTTCTATCAAGGCTAATTCTTTATACAGAAAAAACTCTTTATGCTCAAGCCAACATTAGACATCAAAACGGACACTGAAACAAGATAATCTAAAGATCTTTACTAGAGCACATCAACAACCTTTACACAACTAAGAAACAACTGAACTCATGATAATCCTTACCTTCTCCAAAAACTTCTATTCATTAACTTCATCAATCCACAAAACACGCATCAAGTCATATAGGCCTCCAGAAATACTCATATGCCGTTGAACAGTCCAAACATTTCATTGACATCACCACACCAAGGACTCAAATTCAGATAAAAATTCAGCCAAAGCATATTATACTGTCTCAACTCACCACGTCCAGCACGAAAAATTCAGCGCACATACACGGTCGAAAAAATATCATAGATCATTAAGCTTTTCACATAAGTGAATATACTTTGACCTATGAGAGAACAATTTGTCCACAAATATATCTTCAATTCCAATAACAGATTAATTCACAGAATAACAATGATATTTCATTGAACAACAGATCAATAACTTCAAATCATTTTCATTTGATGTATTCCTACCAAATGAAAAAGTAAACATCATATCCAAATGAATGAGGATAAAAATATACAATCAGTTGACCACTAACTATAGAGCTAATCATTTCAATGCAAAACCCTAACATACGATCTGAAAAAACGGAGTCAAAAGTCTCAATTTCAATTTCTGAAAAAATACACAAAAAATCAGAACAAAAAAAAAGAGAAATATAGTACCTTGCAAGGGCGATTTTTGATGACAATGTAACCGTTCTTGCGAATAGTACCAGCTTGCTGAGGGAAAGTTTTAGAAGCTCCGGCATCAGCCTTGGATTCGAACTGGTGTTCTTCGTCAGACATGGCTAATTGGCTACTGCTTCGACTTCTACCTGGAGTTGAGAGGAGAGAGAAAATGAAGAAAACCTAATTCAACCAATATCAACTATCAAGAGCCTAAAAGGTCGCCGTACGCGTTAAATGAAAGCAAGACTCTGCTTTTTATATGGGGATCTTGTTACTTACAAATTACAATTATTCCTGTCACTACGGATAGACCGATAGACGCATTCCGTTTTCACCTTTGCCCTTTTTTTTTAATTTAAAAACGCTCTTCTATTCTCCTTTTAACGTGATTTCTCCTTTATTTATCACTATATTTTTGTTTACTAAGAGCTTACTTATACTAAGCCCCGTTTTTTTAACTAAGAGAATCTGAGCTGAACACATAGAAATTGAATTACAGATAGAAATTAAAGTAAACTAAATTGAAAATAAGTCTAAAAGAACAATGCCTAACTTCCACACATGATTATTTTCTTTTTCATATGCTATCATAAAAAACTGATCACACCATGCAAATATTGTCTATGCAAAACACCTGCTCCATTCAAGTTTTTTTTATAGTATAAGTGTAATTTTTTTTGGATAGGTAAGATGATTTCCCTATCAAACCGGGACCTTGTTCAGGTTAACCCGATCTGAGTTAGCGGACTAGACATTCTGATGGTAAGGGGGAGGGTAAGGATATCCCTACCCGCAAAGTGCCTTAGGGGGGCGTTTAATTGGGGGGCTTTTGGAAAGGGTAAGGAGATTAAGTTACTTGATTCCCTTACTTGTTGTTTGTTTGCTCAGTTTAATGATTCCCTTTACCTTCTTCTTACCCCCAAAGTCCTCTACTCTCATTCCCCCCACCCCCACCCCTAAGGTTTCACATTCCCTTTATTTGACTTATCATTGACCACCTCCTTGAGGACCTTGACCACCCAACCACTAGCACCGCCACTCAACCATAACCTGACCACCCAACCAGCACCACCTGCCCACCCAACCACCACGTGACTCCTCCACCCCAACACCCCAACCACGCCACTAACCACCGAGAATCGCCCACCCAGCTACCAAAACTGCCCACCCAAGTGACCCAACCACTGAGAAACTGCCACCACCATCCACCATCTAAACCACCCACAAACCCTAGAAAAAAATGGAAGAATAGAGAGAAAGGGAGGGGGAGAAAAACGGCAGCGGCGGGAAGGGAAGGGAAGGGAAGGGGAAGAGAACGACAGATCTAAAAGGGGAGGGGGAGGACACGACGGCACAGAGAAGTGGATCGAGGTGGAGGAGTGACAGTGCAGCGAAAGGGGAGGGAGAGATCGCACTGGCGCAGTGCTGCGGGAAGGGGAAGGGCGACACGCGGTGGGAAGGGAGGGGGAGGGGCGCAAGCTCGACGGCTCACCGGGGTACCGGGCGTGGAGTTCCGGCGGGGCTCCGGCGGGGCACAACAAACATGAGAGGGAGGATGGTGGTGGAAGGATGTAAAAAGAGGAAGAAAGAGAAGTAAAAAAAATCCAACCAAACAACATTTTTAATCTAAGGGTTTTGGTTTCCTTTCCCCCTCTACCCCTTTCTTGATTCCATTCCCTTACCTTCATGGCAACCAAACAGCCCCTTAGTGGAGATTGAACCCCAACCTCAAGGAGCATAATCCCAACCACTAGCCCAAGTGAGCTTGGTGTATGTAATTGTAAATAATGTTCAGATTTTAGAGAGAAAAAATTCAATTTTTTTTTATAAAAAAACTATCATTTTTGCAAAGGTTTCCCTATATGCAATATACGTACATCATAAGTAATTTTAGGATGTTGTCATAGTGGATTGTTTGCTCGAATTTGTAATTATACTTTGTATTGCTTTAATTTAGTTTTCGTTCTCTATATCTTATTTGGAGAGTTTTAACATAGAGCAATACACGAGCTGAAGCCTGAAACTAATTATGGTCTCAATCCTAATGCTACTTTTAAATAGTGATAATCCCACCCATATCCAGGGCCGTCTTGGATATTTATGGGGCCCTGTTCTAAAATGGAAATTGGGCCCTTTCTTTCCCCTTAGTGAGAGAAACGAACCACAATTTTCGAGGTAGGGAATCAATACTAATTGATGGATTGATTTTATTTTTGATAATTACGAAAAATTATTGATGACAATACTAAAGAGTAAAGTTAAAGATATGGGAGGTTGAATTTTTGGTGGAAGAGATTGAGGAAGATGATGTAGGTAATAGGGGAAACGTTTATTATTTACAAAGATCATATTTTTCAAATGGCCTTTTCAAATAAAACAAAAAATTTTGGACTTGGGCCCGTGCGGAGGGGCCTTTGCACCTGCCTGCCCATATCCCACTCTATTCTATTAGTTGCTTCAAGTATATTGCATAATCATTTAATTAGTTCTACTATTTTCAGGGAGATGTGAATCGAATTGTCTATATTTCACGACTTAGAGAGTGTGCTCTATAAGTATCATAAGCCATAAATCTTAAAAATAGAAGACCTTGGGCCTTGGGGATATCTAATTAAGGCGGTCTTCCATTTCACCGTGAACAGTTCGTTTTTCTCACTTATAACAAATTGATACTTCATCCGTTTCTTTTTAAGTGAGTCACTTTCCTTTTAAGGAAATGTCACAATAAGAGACACACTACTTAAAATGGCAAAAAAAAAACTTTGTAATTACAAAATTGCCATTACTAATTTTATTTACCAATCTAATCAATCACTCACCCACCTAACACTTTAACCTAGATTTAATTAATTCACCCCCTCTCTCTCCTCAACCCTTCCCCCACCCAAACCCCAACAGCCCCCTGTCTCTCTCTCCTATGTACCCCGTAAGGCCGTAACCACCCTTCCCCCTCCCTATAACCTCCCTCTGTTCCACCCTTCTTCTTCCGAATTGCCTAATCTCTTATCTCTCTCCCCTAAATCGCTTATGGACATGGTGGTGTAGAGCACACGCTACTCGGTGGTGTAGAGCACACAACGCAATTGTCGAAACTGCCATTGATGAAGATCGAAGAACTTAATTCAACTTGAGATTTGAGGTGAAATTTGAAGATTCTTCGATCTTTTTCGGCGAATTCGGAGATTTTTCGAACTGTTTCGGCGAATTTAAGAACAACAAAAGAATAGTAAAGGTATATATATACAATGAAAAGATTCGAATTAGGCAGATATGTGAAAATTATACAACTACTTTTCTGAAATTAGAGTAAAAACAAAAACGAGGAAGAAGAAGGAAGAATCAACGAAAAGTCAAATTAATACTACAATTTTTATATTTACAGTTTTTTGAATCGAAAATTCAGTGTGGATCTAAATTTTTTAGCGGCCAATTGAAAATTTAGCCTAAATTTTAGAGGAAAACGATCTAAAATTGGGGGAAAAATCGACGGCAAACCCTAAACCTAGATTCCGAGAGAGGAAATGTTGAGAGAGGAGAGAGAGTATGTTTGTGGACAAGAAGATTTGCTTAAATTGAGGAAGAGGGGCTGGCAAAAACCGCCGCCGGTAATTGAAGTTTCGTCATGGTTGTGCTGCCACTGAAGTTATAATCAGTTGGTGGTGAGTTGTGGTACGTAGATGGCAAGTGGTGGGGGGAGATAAATTTTTGAGTAGGTTGTATGTGGTTGGTGGATGATTAGTCCAGCTTTTCATTTAATTACATTGCATAATCTCTTTTGTATGTGGTCCCCAACTTTCTCTCTCTAAAGCCCTTGGTTGATGTGCCACTTCTCTCTGTTCTACTTAAAAAGAAACGGAGGAAGTATATTACAATAGATGTCAATGTATGCTTAGGGCCTGTTCTCTCCGACTTATTTTCAGTTCAGTTGAGTTCAATTCCTAAATGATAATCATTACTATTAATTAGTTATAATCTAATTCAATTCAGTTCAATTCAGTTGTTTTTGCCGAAGACAACATGCCCTTAGTCTACAATCTGAAAACAAAACCCAAATCGTGAGAAGTCAAAACCTCACTGAACTTCTGATTATAGAACTACAAATCTATAACAAAAAATAGCAAACCCACCACACTACTGATTATAGAACAACAACAATGAACAAACACCAAGGCAATCCAGTCGACTGAAAATAGGGAGGATTTTACTTTCCATTTACCTCATCGGCTCATTCCAAAGAGAAAGATCCCATTCGCAATAAGGAGGTATAAAGACTAGATCAAAAGAAGTATGAGATTTAGCCAACAATTGTAACTTAATCTTTGAAGAGCGAAAATTTTCATATAAGTCGATCTCCATTTCAAAGCATCAAATTTCAATACATGATTTAAAGGAAACAGCACGTGAAATTCGATGATGGATCGTCCAAAAAGAGAGCAACCATGACAAAAGAGCTAACATGAAGCCCCATGACAGAAGTCATTTCCAGCATATTCTCACACACATTAAATCTCAGTAAAGCTAATATAGCATATATTGCAGGTTCATTAGAAATCAGCTACTTGGATCCACCACCAATATCCTTGACACCACAAATCTGTTCTTCTCCCATAGCACTCTGAACGCTCACAATCAGGTCTTTCCCCTCCGCGAATCCATCCTTGAGCTGTTGTACATAAGGAAACGCAAATTATTAGTCACTGATCAATTTACAGATATGCGCAAATTCATTTAAATAAACATAGCTGTGGGCTTCAGACTGGATATCAAATGCTGCAAAAGCTAATGGTAGAGCTTGCATGGGAGCTGAAGCATGTATGATTGTGATTTTGTGAATAAAATAGCAAACGAAAGGAGTCTTGTTACTTAATTAAATGAAAATAATATTGTATACATTCCAGCAATATCACAAACATGGGATACTTATAGATTCTGTCAATATTAAACAAATTGTGACAGGCATTGTAGCCAATACTAAGGTAACCTGTTTCAGCAGAGTTTCATCAGATGGCAGCTTCAGGTCATCCTTGGTGTCTCCAGTCTCAGTCAGCAAGCTAACCTGAAAAATAGTATTTGGGTTAGACAATAAACAAGAGAAAATTGATGGCTCAAGCCACACTGGAAACAGCTTTTGGGTGGCTTTTCCAGTGGCATTTGGCGGCGAAAATTGACAATAAACATTGGAGGTGTTTGGTACAGCTTTTGGGTGGCTTTTTCATTGGCTTTTGGGTGGCTTTTTCATTGGCTTTTGGCTTCTTTATCAGGTGAAATAGCCAAAATAAAGTAATTCTATTTGATAATATGCCTTTTTAGCTAGCGAAAAAGCCAACTTTTCAGCCAAAAACCAAAAGCTGGTTTATGTAGCTTTGTGTTAGCTTTTGGCTTTTGCATTACAATTATTTTTATCAAACAATTCTACAAACAAGTAGTCAACCAGCTAACATAAAGCCAACAACCAACAATCAATTGCCAAACACCCCCGTAATATACAATTATACTTACAAAATCATCCTCAGCTATGTCAATGAGCTGGTAATCTGTACGATTGACATGGGGAACCTGAAATCCAATGATAAGATCCATAAAGTTCAAAGAAAAGACAAAATCTAGAAGTCAAAAAACATGAAAAAGAGGTATTATATTAGGACCATACATCACAGTTATGGGAGGAAGGGACAATATCCTCGAGCTTCTTTCCAGTGAAGATGTCAATACCAACAAAGTTACACTTAGCATGGCCGTGCTTGCCAGTCTTAGAAGTGGAAACTTCAACAACCTGCCATATCAAAATCAGATTAGTGGTGAGCAATTTGATGTTAGTGAGCATCCTCACTTCAGTAATAGTTATAGCCAAAATAATTTTAATTTGAAGTAACTATCAAATTCTTTTGCTCATATCAAGCTGCCCGTATAAGAGGTCAAAAGCACACTGAAGCACGTCATGATCGACAACCCATAACTTAGAAATTGTAAGTGACTAAGAAACAACCATAATGACCCTCCCCTTCCTCAATATATTATTCATCATTAACCTTAGTATGCCATGTGCGGCACATTAGATCGACCTATAGTAACAAAAAATACAGTAGAACAGCTCAATAAATTAATACACAACAGCACAAATACCGCCGAAACATAATCGAACGATCTCCAGCCTTAAACATAAGCACAAGGCTGCCTCTAATTGCTATTGATCCCAATCATTCAAGACTATCATAGAACACTTCCGCCTTCCAGGATTCGGTCTACTTTTTATTGGAAGGTATAATATTTTTCCATCAACAGCACACTTCAAGCTGACTGATGTGATCTAATGAGAGGCAAAATTACAAACATCTTCAAATCCCAACAGATCTCACAAAATCAATAATTAAATTTTCAGTGATATTTTAAACTACTAATATAATCACACTTAAAAGAACGAAAATAACAATATAAAAAGAAAATCGAAACTCGTCAACAACACAGAAAATCTAGCTGACCTCTAATCTATGAACAACAACAACAACAGATACGAAGTAAGAAATGCAGTGAAATGATAATATTTGATGCTAATACAAATTCAGATGAAATCGATAAAGATATAATAAGAGAAATTGAAGATGAATCAAAACCCTAAGAAAAGAGGTAAACCTTGCAAGGGCGATTCTTGATGACGATGTAACCGTTCTTGCGAATAGTACCAGCTTGCTGTGGGAAGGTCTTAGAGGCTCCGGAATCAGCCTTGGATTCGAACTGGTGCTCTTCGTCAGACATGGCTACTGTTTCTTCTTCTTCGACGAGCTTCGAATCGAGGAGAGAGAAAATTGAGAAAACCCTAATTCAACCCACACAGAGACGAGAGACGAGAGACGAGGAGAGAAGCGCCGTGCGCGTGGAAACCAAGCAGTACTGTGCTTTACCTTTTTATATACCGACCTCATTCCCAAGTTTCTAAGAAATCAATTACCCCCCCTAAGTCAATAAACGTTTGTTAACATTCCGCTCCTCTATTTTTTTTTCCATTATCTTGAACCAAACGATCCTCAAGTCCTTATAGGGTCGATCTCAAATGACTTAGTTGTTAAGATCTTGGAGAGGTGATACCCATAATATGAGATTGAATCTCGTATACATCATTGTGCTTAGTCGCTATTGTAACACTAAGATTCGTTTGGTTGGGTGTAAAAAAATTTCAATGTAAAATGATTTTCATGGAAAATAATTTACAATGGAAAACACAATTCCAAAGTTAGTTTTCCGTTGTTTGGTTGCATGTAAGAAAAAATGATGAAACGAAAGGAAAATGAAAAGGAAAGTAAGGAGGTAGTGAGAAAAGTGTACAAGAGAGATAAGAAAAATGAAGGAAAACAGTTTTCCTTCATTTTGAAGGGAAAATGGTTTTCCATCATTGGGAGAGCAATTTTACTCCTAGGGAAAATGGTTTTGCACTCCTTTGCAAACCAAACAATGTAAAATTGAAAATAGAGGAAAACAATTTTCCAGGAAAACGTTTTACGCTCTACCAAATGGAGCCTAAACTAAAACTCTACTCTTATACGTGCATCAGTTTCCTTTGTAAATTTCAACTTAACTATTTACGGCTGGAAAAATTATCACTATATACTTTTGATTCATAATGAATAAATCTCAAATTTGGTGATACTCTTACCTAGAGATGACAAATTCAATTTCAATCTGATCCAAGTTTAACAAAAAAGACTGATCTGGATCTGAAAATGTGAAAATCTGTTCAATATCCTATAGGAGGGAGAACCTTAGTAAAATTCAACAAAATCGATCGGAATCCAATTACTGTTGTTATACATGACTTTAACAATCTCTTGTGTTCTGTACTTAAAGAAAATAATATAGTCATATGAGATGTTGTTAGATTCGTCTCAATGTTCATTATCCAAATATCAACTTTTTGTAATTTTTGCTTATTGATAATTAGAGTTATTAAGGCTCAAATTAGTGGCTCGACAAAATGTGCCCCAAAAAAATGGGTAAACTAATAAAATATGAAGGAATACATTACAATAGGACATTTTTTTTGTATTATTAAAAAGCAAGTAAAATATAGAATGATTATTTTGTAAAAATCTGTTTTTTGTAATTTTCAGTAATAGAATAGTTTGAACCTGATCTAATCTGAGGCAAAGTAATCTGTGACAAATCTAATAAATAAAATACAAGTCCAATTCTGATCCAGTTTGAATAAAATCTGAATAAAGATGGATCGAGTATGGTGTTTGTACACTCCAAACCAACCCGACCTCTTTTCATTCCTAATTTCCTATTCTTCTCGCAATAGTCTATAGTCTCAGGATTCAAATATGATCGATTTAGGGTCTATTTCGCTAAACTTATTTTCAAAATACTTAACATAAATTCTGAAGAATTAGTAAAAGTTAACCGAAAGTAGAAAGAGTAGCTGGAAAGTAAGAAAACATCAATAAAAGATAAAATAAGTTCAAGAAAAATAAGACGAAGAGAGCATACCTTAATAGTTAAAAAAAGATTTGTATAACAAGATATAATTATTAATCAATTAGTAGTGTGCACCAGATGCACAATAAATTTGTTGTGAGACCACTTCACCTTTTACCAAATTTTGTTAATTTTTAAATCAAAAGAGGTTGCTTTTAAAAGTGAATGTGATTCATTTATGATAGAAAGTTAACCCGTTTCACAATAATTTATTGTGCACCCATCTCATTTAAGAATTTGTGATTATTAACATGGTCTACATCTTTTAAAGATATTTCTAAATATTACAAAATCCAGAAATAATGATTTTCCCTTTCTAACTAAATTCATCACAAGTTCGCAAAACATTAAAGAATGACTTGACCTGTTAATTTGACTTAAGTTCGAAAAAAAATATTTAAGGTTGAAATTTTGAACCCAGTTAATTAAATAGTTTCTCACATATAACTCAATTAATTTTTAGAAAATGACATATGCAACCCCTAATGCTACAGCTTGCATATAAGAAGTTAAAAATGAAAATATTAAGCAAAAATAAACATTAATTAGTTTTTTCTACTTAATAGATACACTTTACCTTTCATCTTTACCAATGTAAATGTTTGAACATTAATATCTCTAAATTTACATTTATAAAGATTATAAAAAGTTATATTCCAAAAGTACTTATCGAAACGAATCAAACAAGATCTCACATTAATATATTTTTCCTTATCCATTAATTACAAATGATAGTCAAACATAAATTTGTAAATAGTTTAAATATTCAAAGTGTAACCATTAAATAGAAACAAAGTGAGTACTATTGTAGGAAATGTATTTAATGCTTTTTTTATTACTACCAACAAAACACGACTAGCCCAACGTGATTTGTTCGTCTACGAGACTCTTAACTAAACCTGTCAAAAGCATAGTTGAATTTGCTCTTTCTATACTTTTTCTAGCTTCAATCAAGCAAAAATGAATACCATTACAAATTACAATCCTCATTTGGTCATCCCCATGGAATCATTGACCCCATCATCATTGCTTATTCGAAAATTTGACATTCATATAAGCAGAGACAGATCGAGAACCATGACATATACCTAGCACAACCCAACATTTAACTCCCCTCCAAAGGAATAAAAAAAAACCTTCAGCCAACAACCTTGAATAACCAATGAAAAACTAAATCATAGAAATATAACAATCTACTGAAAAGTGAAGAGAGATCGAGAAAACATGGAGAATTGAAAGGAAATTCAGATTATAACAGTGGAAATCTCATCAGATGTACCATGTACTACCACAATATTCCTGTACTTCAATACAAAAACAGTCATGAGTCCGATTGAAAATCCTGTATGTTAGGTTACCGCTCCGTCGTTGCAGGTGCTGCACAAATAGGAACCACTTACAAAACGTAATAAGCTACCAAGGGAGGAAGAATCTACATTGTCCAAAACACCATCACTATCTCCGACAGGAGCTCCCAGGTGCTGCAGATTTCAAAATACTTTCACCTAGTTCTTGTATGAATATTTGAGGATGGTCTTCTCTGTTCAAAGTAAAACATTCACTTCAGTATGCTCTACAATTATGAAAACATGCTTAAATCATCATGTAGGGTGCAATATCTTCAAGTGAAGAGAATGCATCCGTAAAGATCAGTGCAAGATACGAACAAGAGACGTAAGAATGTGATACTTCTGTATGCAAATTTATGCAGTTTTCTCTATGATGGAATCTAAGAGCAAATATAACAAGACCGGTCAATTCCAAGATTCAAAAGTTGAAGTTCAGAGAAAAGACAGTAAATTGGCCATTGTAATTCAAGGACTGGAAATACAAGTAGATCGCCAACAAAAGGAACGAGACATTAGTTTTTAAAATTAAGGGATATTGGCAGAGTAATAGAGTTTTGGCTCAACTTGACGGCCAAAATCTTACTACATCTATTATTCTACAACAGATCTGGATTATTATTACTGCCTTTGAATATCATAGAAGTTAAAAATTAGCATTGTAATATATACGCACAACGGTTTCAGAGCAGCTCACTATATCAGTCACTGGCACCAGTTCAAGATTTGTTCATGGAATCTTAAAGAGATGACAAGTTCAACATCACACTCAATGAAACAAATTCGAGGATAGGAGGGAGAGGGAAGAGTTCTTACAATTCATTAGCTTCTTGGTATGTATAACTTGAAGCGACTGCCAAAAGCTCCCCTGTATGGTTATATGATAACGAAGCCACGCTATTTGGATATCTTGGAAGCTGCAAATATAATTCACAGAAAAAGCTATAAAAATGAAGTGACCATCATGAAACAACCACATCCAAGAAATAAGCAAACTCAAGATACAATAGCAGTATCAAACTCTCGGTTCTAATATTGGAAAATTGCACATCTGTAGTTTTAAATGATAAGATATAAATGCTTCAAGAACAGAAGAAGTTACCTCCAATAATCTCTTCCTGCTTGAACCATCCCACGCAATGACATGACCCTCATAATCACCGGTGACAAACACACCTGGGAGACTGTCAAGCCACCATATCTATTATAAGTGCTTCAACAACATAATCATAGCAGAACTATAAGGATACATACAATTGGTTGAAGGCGATATCATTCACGGTGACAAGATGATGTTTTACTTTCTTTGATTTCGGACCACAGCGAAACGTATACCTGTGAAGGATTGCACAGCATTTCTCAAAATATATAACTTGAAAAGGTAACTCAGCGGCTAAATGAGGACCAGAGATCTAAAAAGAGTTATCAGAGAAAAACAGAGCCACATGATCAGCATTGACTAATTCTTAGGATAGAAGCATATATACAGTCTATTGTGTAAAAAACTTCACTTGAGTAAAACAATATTTGGGACATATTACAGAAACGATACATAAAATCTACAGTTAAAAATTCTTGTTTAATATCCATCAAGATTCATTCCATTTCCTCATGACATCTAAAAAGTTAAAATTTTTAAATATAAATATAAGCATAGAGGTAGCTAGGTCGCCGGGAATCTTCCATATTAAAGGGAAACCTTAAAAATGTAAACTTCATAGAGACATGTGTGCAAAAGTTTTCTATGGAACTGGACCAAGGTGATGAAACTTTATTCATAGCATCTCTATTAACCAGGTGAGTTGGGGTCGTTTAGCTAATAAGAAATGACTTTTACATTGTCATTTGAGACTGATTAAGCATTTTCAGGAACCAAGTGTGTTCCCTCAGCTTCTTTTCGGCATAGATTATCTTTTAATATAACGATTTAAAAACATAGGGAGCTATGGCTGCTCGAAATGCTTAATCAGTCTTCATATGGCCAGCCATCTCTAAAGAAGAAATCACATGAGAAAAACAAGGAGAATGACTTTCTATATTGCATGAGCAAACCAGACACAAAATTCCAGCCTTATATATACACTAGTAAGTTACCCCATCTCATCTGAATTTGATTGCAGTGTCACGTGACCATCAACCGACCCAACAGCAAAGCCTACATCCAAATGAAAGGATTTGAGTAAACATGTGTTTTCATCACAAGATAAATTGATGAAAGAAAGGAATTAGATTGAAATTCTTGAAAAACTAACTTATGTCATCCATTCAGAAGAAAGATTTTTTAATAAAAATCACGATAACATATGCTCAAGGATGTCTTAAATAAAAGTACAGGATTCAATAAGAAGAAAAACTACCTTTCTTGCACGACATGGAGCGTACACATCTTATCCAAACGTCCATTGATAAATCCTCTTGGATTGCTTCATCCAATTTCCGCATGTCATATTTACGTACTGAGGATCCAATAGCCACCAACAGTTCAATGCCACAGAGTGAAATGGACTCCACATGCGAATTGAAGCCAACCAAAGCACGTGAAACCTTAGCTGAGCGTGAGTCCCAACATAACACTTTTCCATCCCAACCAGCTGTTACCACTTTGCCTATAGAAACAAGGGACTGACATTAAAGTGCATGTATTAGAACTCTAAAAATAACTAATTTCGTAATGACGGAGCTTGATGCCTCGACAGTTTGCATGCAAATATCTGAAGCGTTTTCATGCCGACAGGCTATAAGGCTGTTTGTCCGATCGAAGAAATTCACGACTCCAAGACTCTTTGGTGAAGAATAAAAGACACATATTTTATAAAGCCTAACCAAGAACTACAAGCTTCAAAAATGGTCTTTTACAACACCCCTAACTAGAGTATAAGAAAATTAGACATTACTAGGGATCAATTTTTACCTACAAAATCATGGAGTGGATTTTTACAGGTATAGAAAGGGAACGGGCAGAGAACCGCTCAACTGGGTAGTATTCTGGGGGAAGCAACGCTTTACAAGCGACAATTTTTTTTTAAAATTGCAGTGTTTAAATTTAAGGTTTATTTACTCCACTTATGAGAATTTCAACCAATTGCAGTAGTTGTCTTTCCCAGCTAGTGCTATTTCCCTTCCGCCAAAACCAGTTACAATTTGAGTTGCACACTTGCATAGTTGCACGCAACGTACTTGATCTCCAATTCATCTATCTAACTGCCAATGGGACATTGAAAAATTGTAAGAGTATTTATGGCTACTCAAGCTATTCTGGAGTGAGTTCATTCCTTGTTCAAGAGACTCAAATTTTGGTTCATGAAAAAAAAAGTGGCCTTTTCTAACGAGAATTGCATTAAGGAGTCACGACCTATTCAGGCATGGTATTTTACGTGTATTGAAGTAGGCTTATTTATGGTATGAAAGCATGAAAGAGGGAAAGAGATAGGAAAGTTAGGGAGAAAAATAGATAATGGACTAAATTTCAAATTAGAAAGAGATGAACAATCGATTTGTTCCATGCACCTATTCACAAGATTTGTTCATAAAATACAATTCTTTGCAGCCGGAAAGTATTAGTTCAAAACTATGTAAAAGAATTTCAAAGATCAAACATATTTTACGGCCCAAAGAAGAAGATGACAAGAGGCTATTCGATTCCTTATTAGTTTGAATCCAACCATAGAGATGGAAATGGAATTTCAACCCTATTTATCTCTTCACAAAGTATGTATCTAAGCTATGAAGGATGGAAAGCAACATAAGTCTTTAAAGTTTAAACCTTTTACTAGATCTAGTTACCAATCCAAGGGGGAATCGTCAAAAACACCACTAAAGAACGAAACTTTGGAGAAAGAAAGATCGATTCAGCCAAGGAAGAGGAATATGGTAAATGCTCAAGTTAACATGAAACTCAATACAGGTAAATACTCAAGTGTCGAGGAAGGGTTCAATATGCTAGAGACTTCCCAAGCAAACACGTGAAAACTACTTCTAGACATGTTGCTTTAGAAGGAGAAAAGGTTGAAATTGCTTTAGGGTATTAATGTTTTAATAAAAAAAAATCGAGTTTATAAGAAGTTTGAGTTTACTCTAAAACTTGTGTGATGCTTGCTCACCATTCTAGTGCTTCTATAGTGTTTTTCGGTTAACCTTTAGGGTATTAATGTTTTAATAAAAAAAATCATTGAATTGAGTTTATAAGAAGTTTGAGTTTACTCTAAAACTTGTGTGATGCTTGCTCGCCATTCTAGTGCTTCTATAGTGTTTTTCGGTTAACCGATTTGGTTGAACATTTAGTTTTAGGCTGTGTGTTAAACTAACACACAGAATTAGTTGGCTCTGCTTGAGACCCTGCCAAATCATATTACTCATAATCTCTTAATGCTAGTCATCAATACACATGCCCAATTAGTAATAATTTCTTATGAGTACTCCCTAAATATCACACTGTTTGGCCATCTTTATCGATGCAACCACACTGTCGGAAAATACAACAAAGTGAAGAGTGCCAATATATATTCCACTACGCAAAAAAAAATTTAGTCATTCTAAAACATAATGGCATCTGGCACTCTGATATATAACCCCTTCATTTATGATAAGATCATAGACTATTTCAAAGAGAGCCACATTACAAAATCTATACTTAAACTACTAAAGCATAAAATATGATTTCCTTTTAGTTGCACAATCAGACACCAATGCTATCAGATATCATCCCACAAAGCATTTCATCAGATTTTTACCTCGTAAAATAATTGATAAAACACACATCAGTTCCTACTCCAAATATTACTTACTTGTTTCCGGAGAATATTCAATGCAGGTGGCTGAATCTTCATGCTTTCCCATAATGTCAGAAGCTCCAGATTGTAAATCATACCTAAGAGAATTCAGCTGGAGCAAATTAATTACCATGTCATTCTCAGAGATAGTACGCCACCAGATCAATATACAAAATTACAAATACATCAAACATTGTATGTAGGCCACAGGAAGTACTTTGACACACACCATACAAAACGGTGAACCATGAAGTGAACCAAGCCTAACAATTTCCCAGATAATCCTTCATGTAATTTCATACGTACTACCTATATTGTCTAGTCTTCCTTAGATCTAACAAAAACTTAAGCAAGCATATACTACCCCCATAATGGAAAAAACTGACATCCAATGCCTTCCTTATATCTCAAATATGGCAATCATTAGTTCCAAATAAATACTTCATTGTATCTAACATATTTCCAACTCAACAACGCATACCATATCACGTACACCTTAACCATTTGAGGAAAGGTCAATGGATGAAAGTCGTCCAATATGCAGCCTAGTAATTTCGGGGTCTCCAACCTCCTAGCATACTTCAAAAGTTTGATTCCATCCTGTAGTTCTGTACCAATTTACATAACGCAAAGCTAACCTCAGCAAAGCCAATGAAGCTCCAACATACCTTTACATTACTTTAAGCAACCTTCCACCTTTATTGTGGCATGATATCACAAGTTCACAACTCGTGCGCATAGAAAAATTTAGTAGAAAATTCTTAGTGGGGATGTTTAATAGGCAATTCCTTCCCATGAATTCCTCCCTCTCACCCGCCCCACCCAGTTCTCTCTCCTCCTTATCTTCCATCAGTTTGCGAAACTCGACCTTTTTTAGGGGAGATCAATTTTGACTGCTCCCATGATGTGCATACCAAACAAGGTAAGTTGAAAACGGAAAATACAAAATGTTACTCAGTAAAGAACACAGGAATGCAAATTAATCTACTCAACAAGCAACTTTTTAGTTAATTTTTTTTCCGTTGAAACCCTTTACAAATTAACAATAAACCAATGCTAAAACTACAACAAAACTGAAATTTGCAGAAATTTTAAAAAAAATTAAGTACCTGAAAATAGAACCATCTGAAGCAGCAGAAAAAGCAACGGACTCATTCTGAAAGCAGCAATCAAGAACTGCAGCTTCTGTTTGAGCTTCTAAT
Organism: Beta corolliflora; assembly: GCA_947648045.1. Classification (NCBI taxonomy): domain Eukaryota; kingdom Viridiplantae; phylum Streptophyta; class Magnoliopsida; order Caryophyllales; family Amaranthaceae; genus Beta; species Beta corolliflora. Next base: position 183,809 of record CANSZD010001098.1, read on the forward strand.
CGAAGCTTGTTGCTATCAACATCCACCAATCTCATACTCTAGTAATTTAAAAAAAAATCATAATTAAATAATTAACTACAGAAATTCAAAAAAAAAAAAGTGAAGCAAAGAATTGTACTCACAGAATCCCATGATGCAATGAGAAGATTGTTGGATTCTGGGGCAAATCGCACTCGGGTAATTGCGTCTTTGATGGGTTCTTCGAAATTCAAAGAATTTCCACTCATTTTCCCCAGAAATTGAAAAATAAGGCAGAGAAAGGAGAAATATATTTGGAATTTTAGTTTCCAAATTCAAAATTGGGAAAATTTAATTATGTCGAGAATGGTTTGTTTCTACTCCAATTTAGTTGGATTTGCGGGTTTAAAAGTTGTTGAATTTCAGGGGGAAAGATGGAGGGAATGTGGGATTAAGGAAAGAAAGTGGGGGTGTTTGCCCTAGAAAACTGTTGGAGAATGAAGTTCATAGTTTATTTTGAATTCCCGCTCAAAGAGCTACTAGAACACTAGTCAAAATCTCCCCTAGATAAAACACTCATTGAAAAAAAGGGTCATCTAATACAAAATGTTGCAAGTAAAAAAAAAAAGGTGAAGTATCTATATGTAGAGGTAAAATATCTAGTTGTAAGTTTCCTAAAAAAAAATTAAATAATCACAACTAGATATATAAACTCTTTGACTATATATTACTAGTCTTATATGCACGCTATGCGTGCGAAGTCGAAGGATGAGTGGTAACTGATTTATACAGTTTGTTAGATCGATTTTCACCTTTTTTGTTTTAAGTTTTCTTTTCTATTTAGGGTATATTGGTAAAATTGAGTGGATACCAAGTTCCTCAAGAGTTCCCATATATAAGGAAAAATTGATTCTAATAATCCAACCTTTGGGCCATTCGCTCAAATTAATCCAACCTTTTGATTATTATTTAATAATCCAACCTTTTAGTACGATCCGCTCATATTGAGCCTTGACCTGTTGAAACAGGTTGGTGACCATTGAAATAGGTTAATTAAACACGTGTCGTGTTCTAATTCGTTCTAATCTAATTAATCAATTTTAATTTTAATTAAAATATTTAAAACAAATAATCACAACCACACCACATCACCCCCACCCAACACCCCCCACATCCCCCCCCCACACCCCCACCCCCCACCATTGCCAACACCCCCCACCGGCCACCCCCCCCACCACTGCCATTCCCACCCCCACCCCACCCCAACGCCAACACCCCCACCCCACCCAGCGCCAACACCACCCACCCCCCACCCCCATCGCCAACATTCCCACCCCCACCCCACCCATCGCCAACAAGCCCCCCCCAAACCCCCTCGCCCCTCCCACCCCCATCGCCAACACCCCCACCCCACCACCGCCAACAAACCCCGCCCCGTAATCCTTAATCGATGAGTTATTAACAATGGCGGATGAAGGGGGAGGGAGGGGAGGCTCGCAAAGTCGCGGGCGGCGAAGTAGGGCGCTCGAGGGGGTGGGGATCGGAGGAGAGGGGTGCTCGCGAGCGACATGGTGGAGGTGTTCGTAGGGAGGTGGGAGGGGAGGGTGGGGTGCTCCCGAAGCGGGGAATACGTCGCTCACAAAGGGTGGGGAGGGAGGGGGGGCGTTCGCAGCGGTGGGGACGGAGTTGAGCGCTCACGGGGGTGGGTGGGGTGGGGTGGGGGTGGGGAGGGGGTGCTCGCGGAGCGGTGGGGGTGGGGGTGCTCCGCGGTGGGGGATGGGGGGGCAGGGGGGATAGGGGGGGGGGTCTTGGGTATAGGGGGAGGAAGAGAGATAGGGAGGGAGGGGTTAGAGGAAAAAAAAAGAGATGAGAATTTTTTTGATTTTTAGTTTTTTTATGAGATACATATAAAAGGTTGGATTATTAAATAATAATCAAATTGTTGGATTAATTTGAGCGAATGGCCCAAAGGTTGGATTATTAGAATCAATTTTTCATAGAGATTGACATTTTATTCACAAAAATGCCACTTGATTGGGTCAATATGCACATAAGAGATGTATAAGTAATTTTCCTTCAAAACCTTCCCCAAATTCAGAAGTTTTGCCAAATATATCAGATATACAAGTAGTGCATATAAATGGCATGGTATTATGGGTGGGTAGGGCTGTGCAATTTCGGATATCGGATCTGATCCGATCCGAAATCTCGATATCAATTTCGGACGCGAAATCCTGATCGTATCTGATAAATTTGTATCCGGCTTGACGGATGATCGATTCCGATACGGATATCCGAAATTTGATCCGATTTTTTATTTTGTTTTTTAAGTGCTGGATCATTATTTGATTCGTAGCTAGAAGCTACTGTCTAATTGCCCTGATATCATATGGCATTACATATTAACATATAGTCATTATATACTGCCACTTGGCCCACTTTGGCACTTGGCTCTTCATTTCTTCCATATGTTGAAGATATTGAACAAAGCTTATTGATAGTTAGCTTACTCAACAAAGCGTTGAAGCAAATTATTTTACATTCATAATTGCTCCATATTCGAATATTCAGTCACTCACAAACACCAGACTTCCCAAAAATTGAACCCAAAACACCAGACTTCCTTCCCAAAATCGAACCCAAAACGCTAGACATTCACATTCTTCATATACCGAACCTAAAATTCAGTCTCAAAATTGAAAATAGAAGAATTGAAATTAAAAACACATAAGAGAAATCTAAAATTTCAAAACCCAAATAGAGAGGGAAATTTCACGCACACAAAAATGGGAGGAGAGTTGCACATAAACAAAAAGAAAAAAAAAAAAATGGAGGTGAGGAGGGGTAGGGATGTTAGGGTTTTGGGATTTTTTGGTAAACTCACTAACTGTGCACTTGTGCAGTGGACTCATGAAATATTGCATATTGGACTATGGACTCACTAAACTATGGACTGTGCAGCCCATTTGGATATTTTTAGAGGAAAAAAAAATTCAGGTTTCGGATATCCGAAGAAAAAATCCGTTTTTTATTCCATCCAGAAAACCAAAAACGGATTCCAAATTTTGGACGGTCAACGGAAAGACGGATTTGTTCAGATCCGGTCCCTATGGAAAGGTGACTATGGAAATTTTGTGGACCGAGACCAGACCGGAATTTTAACGGTCTGGTTCTGGTCCGGACCAGAATTTTAACGGGTTGGTCCGATTTTGGACCGGTTTCGACCAGAATCTATATTTTAAAAAAAAAATTGCTTATATTTAAACATGTTTATAAATTCGAGCCTTTTTTGTCAGAAACTACCTTATAAATGTCCACTTTTGGAAACAACTACCTTATATAATTTTTTTTCAAAACAACTACCTTATAAATTTTAAAAGTTTGAGTAGCACTACCAACTAACGGAAAACGTTAGTCTGTTTCCGTTAAATGATAATTTCCCTCCCTTTTTTAAACCCATTTGTCGTGCCTCTTTGAGCATACTTTGGAGCAGAGCAGGCGAAATCTCACCCAATTCTCACCTAAATCTCACCCAATTGAAGGTCAGCGTGCATTTTTCAGGCGAAATTGGACCCCCTATTGCTATTGAAGGTATGTATTATGGGATTGAAACTTCAATTACTCAATTTTAGGGTTTTTCTCGCAATTAGTCAATCAATTTTAGGGTTTTCTTCATATTCTTCAATTACTCATGAATTTTTAGGGTTTTCTTCATATTCTTGAATTACTCTTGAATTTTAGGGTTTTCTGATAGGGTTTGTTTCAATTAAGCCAAATCTAGGTTTTGTGATTGTTCAAAGTTCCTAACTTTGGTTTGATTTTGGGTTTGTTGAGGTCATGTCAAATTCAAGCTACCAATCAGCTTGTGAGGTTCCAACCAAATGTGATTGTGGCATCAAATCTCACATTGGAGTGTCTTGGACAACTGCTAACCCTGGGAGACGCTTTGTGGCTTGCAAATTCTACAACCCTACAACTAGTTGGCGTGGCTGCAACCTATTTAGGTGGCTGGATGATGGCATATTGGAGTGGCAAAGGGTTGTCACCAATGAGTTGGTGCTGGAAAGGAGAATGTTGAAGCAAGAAGTAGCATTGCTCAGGCATGAACTATACCAAGTCCAAGAAGAAAAGGCCAAAGTTGATGCTGAGCATGGCAAATTAAACAAGAAATATAAGGCTTTGTCCTCTGATGTGAAGCATTTGAAGAAGAAGAAGACTAACTGGAATGTGGGTTTTGAAGCCTTGTTTTTTTTTGCAATTGGGATCATCTTTTGTCTCCTTGTTAAGGTTCTAGCCTAGGTGCTTAGTTTAGTTAATTGCAATGTGGTTCCTTGTCACTGATATTGTATAACTTATTGTGTGTGACAAGTTGATTACTGTACTGAACTCAACTATGAAATGAAATTTGATTTGGTTAAACAAAATCTTGCCTTGCATTGCATTACCACAAAAGTTACCAATGTTACATAACATAATTCATAACTAATACCACAAATGTATCAAAATATTGTATATAAATTGAAATGTGGATCAAAAAACCATCTAGCCAAAATACATCTACTTAGTCCCTAAACTACAAGTCTTCAGTTCTTATGGCTTCCACACAGGAGCTTTCTTCTCCTTAGATTGAACTTGTATTTTTGGCCTGAATGCTGGTTTAGGAGCTGCTATACTTGTTGGTCTGCTTGATTGGCTCTGTTGAGTGTGATGATGCTGAGAAAGGCCTGGTGTAGGCATGAAATTCTGGTTGCATGAAGGACCATCAGATGTGATGTTTGAGCTTGAAGGCCTTGTTGTTGAGGTGCTTCCTTGGTGGGTCTCATTGATTTCCTGAAAAAACAAATGTCAGTGAGGGAAGATAAACATATGTAATTGATTAAAAAAGAGCATCATTACCTGTCCAAGCACCCTCTCCATATTCCTTTGTCTTCTGTTAACAACCTTAGCATCATTAGAGGGGGGTCTGCCACCTTTTTTCTTTTCTTTATGAGGGGCAGGAGGTGCTGTGCACTTTGTTTTGTAGTGGCCAGGGTTGCCACAATTGTTGCACTTGTTCTGCTTCTTTTGTCTCTTCACAAGGTTCTTCTCAGCATCTTCACCCTTTTCCTTCCTCCTCTTTTTCAAAGATGGTCTACCAGGCATCTTTCTGATCACGGGGGGAGTGGCTGAACTTGGTTGGACCTTTCCCACTGTTTCATCCCAGGCATAGGCTTAATGTGTGGATTATAAGCCTCTATGTACTTATCTTTGCTATACCATGCAGCCACAAAGTCCTCTGGTCTTTGTCTCTTCTTAATGATACAAGCCCAAGCATATGGGCATGGTATACCAGTTAGCTCCCAGTGAAAACAAGTGCAGGTGTTGTCTCTCAAATTGACAACAAACCTGTCACTATAATGGTCCACTTCCCATTCATTTTCCCTAGATGGCACAACTGTGCACTTTGCTGCTGAAGCTCCCACCCACTCAAACACTTTGCTCACATAAGGCATGAATCTGCCTTCATGCTTCTCAACTGCCTCCCATTTCTCAGCATTTCTTCTCATCACATACCTTCTAATCCATTCTAGGCAGGTGACTATTGGTTTATCTCTTGCTTCCCTTAGCACAGAGTTAAAGGTCTCACAAAGGTTATTCAAGAGCATATTGGATTTGGAGGTTGTGCTAAATGCATGTCTAGCCCAATGTTTTGTGGGGATTGAATCTAAATAGTTAAAGGCATCTTCAGACAAAAATCTAATGGATGCCATTTCAATATCAAAGTCAACCTAAACCAAAAAAGCATCTAAAAATCAGGCACAGTGCATATAATTGGCATGAATGTAAATATATTATTGTTTTATACCTTTGTACTTGACCTAGCAGCCTTCCAGAAGTGCTCTTTAAACACTGTGCCAGTAAATTGTAGTTTGAAGTTTGCCCATATATGCCTGGCACAAAATCTAATCTCTGCCTTGGGCACAACTACTGACAAAGCTTCCAATAGCCCCTGTTCCAATACAGCAAAGATAATTAATAAAAGTTTGTTAAGAAAGAAACAAATGTACAAAGGAAAGCAAATGTTTTACCTTCTGCCTGTCAGACATCACAGTCAAGCCTTCACCTTCCACCAAGTCATATTCAACATCCCTCACCATCAACTCTAAAAACCAAATCCAACTTGATGTGTTTTCAGTTTCTACAACTGCCCAAGCCACTGGGAATATTTGATTATTCCCATCCTTGCTGACAGCAACCAAGATCATACCAGGGTAGGCTCCCTTCAAGTGGCATCCATCTACCCCAATCAAAGGCCTGCAACCTTTCTTGAACCCACTTTTGCAAGCTTCCAAACAAACATACATCCTTTGAAAGTGTGGTGGGGGCCTCTCAATTCCCTCAAGCACTACTATAGCTGAAGATCCTGGGTTATATTTCAGGATGGCAAACCCATAATCAAATACCCTAGCATATTCCTCAGCTGCATCCCCATACAAAATCAGTTTTGCTCTAGCCCTTGCAAACCAAGCTCTAAAGTACCCAATGTGAACCCCTGTGTCTTTGTAAACCCTATCACAAAACCTGACCAACTTCCATGTTGGATCAGATCTCCACTCATCCAAGTATCTCTCAGCTAGATACTCTGAACTGACCTTAGAACTAGCATGAAAAAACCCATAAGTATGTTGCAACTTTAAGCTCTTAATCTGCATTTTACCATCCTCACCCATCTTACTCACATGAATCTTAAAGTTGCACTTATCCTCTTTCTCACAAGTACATTGAACTATCTTCCCATGCTTCTTATCCCAAGGACAATCACATCTATTCCTACAATATACAGTCACTCTACTGTTACCATTATGCAAAAAATAGTAATCATACTTGTTCTCTATACTGTGGTGTCTAATTGCTTTCCTAACAGCTACAACATTTGGGAATTTCAAACCTAAGCTCAACTGTATGTTCTTCTTAAAGTCTATCTCTGGGTTGAATGTTGGATAAAAGTCCAACTCATCATCTGACCCCTCAAGGCTCCTCAACTCTTCTGAGTCATATTCAATCTCTTCAGCTAGAGGCCCACTAAATCCTTCTTCTCTTACCTCTTCTACCTTAGATGAATCTGCTTTCCCCTTCCCTTTTTGTTTTTCCTTTTCAATTTGTACATTTGCAGCTGGGATACTCTCATTTAACCTAGAACTCTTCCTCCTAACTCTAAGACCCTCCCCAACTTCTTCACAGTCCTCTTCACATGGAACAAAATCCACATCTAGATCAGACCACTCAGAATCAGAAGACCACTCACCTTCACCACTCCAATCCTCACCATCCACTCCAAGACACCGCACAACTTTTACTACCCTTTTTCCCTTTCTCGACCTTGCCTTTCTTTGCACCCTTCTTATTCCCCGCCTTCCCTTTGTGAGCAACGCAGTTTTCCTACTAGGTGTGAGTTTTGAAGGAGCTGCCGCAGATCTGCTAGGGGTCTTCTTGTTTGTGGGTTTTGAAGAAGGTGTTGCAGATGTGCTGGTTGTAGTTGTTGTCTTTATTGGGGATGATGTTGGCTTAGGGTTCAATTTCTGAGCCTCACTTTTTTGTTTCTTAGTGGCACTACTCACTGTTTTGGTTTTTTTTGGTTCCTTTTTTCCTAGCTTCAACTGAGGGGGGGGGGGGGGTGAAAATGTTTTTCCCAATCATCCTTATTCATCAACACAACCTCTGGATCATGCTTCTAAAGCCTATTGCTCTTCCTGAGTGGGCTTCCTACAGATGTCCCAGGCTCTTTCTTGATGGGCAGTAGAGGGTAGTTGGGTTTGGTTTTAGACTCCTTTTTTGGGCTCACATACAACACATTTTTGGTCCTAATTGGGATAATTGACTCAAGCATTGGCTCTTCCAAGGCCCACAAGATAACCCTGTTGTTTAAATCCCTCCCATAAACCATCTGCATTACATCATCTTCATCTTCTAATTTCACCCTCCCATTTGTCAAATTCCTCCCATGAAGCCTAAACCAAATACTAAAATTTGTTGGCACACTCCTCATTACAATATTGTAGGCAGCAATAACCTCTCTTCTAATACCTACAACACTTACATCCGTTTTCCTTAAATTTGTTTTCATATACATTCCACCCCCCTTATACCAGGTTCTTCCCTTTTCTGTTTCAAACTCTCCCCCAACCCATATATTTAAGTTAATAGCAACAATATCCTCCCTGCAATTAGGGCATACACAGCAACACAGATTCACCAACTTATATATTATTACCAAAACCAACGAAAAGCAGAAAAGGAGAAACAAAGGTTCATGTTTTTTTTCAAATTAACAGCACATGGGCCACAAATTACTTAATTGATTACACTAAGGGAATAATTTAATCATTTGTATTAGTGAGTAATTATTTAATTGATTGTTCAATTCAATTTAAGCAATTAAACAATTAGGGTTTTCAATTAGTTCAATTAAAAATTAGGGCTCCAAAGCAATAAACAATGCCACATCATACAAAGCTCCATAAACCAATTCAAGGAATAAATGAAATACCATTGCTGTAGTTTTCCCTCTTTATTGAGTTGAAAAAGAGTTTTTCCTCTTCCCTTCGTACCCTTTTCTACCGCATCTTTGCTCATTCTTCTGGGTCAATGACAGTGACAACTTACTGCACTCAGTGATGTAAGAAATTCGGAGTGAAAAGTGATGAAGATTCGGAGTTTGGACCAGGGAATCTTCGTGCAAATGGTAATTTTGAGGAGAGAGAGTGAAGTAATGGAAGATGACAGAGGAAGATGGAGAGGTGGGTAATTCATATTAAATGGGGGTATAAGTGACATTTCACAAGCGTTTTGGAGGGAAATGAAAAAGTTGACGGAACTGACTAACGTTTCCTGTTAGTTGGTAGTGCTACTCAAACTTTTAAAATTTATAAGGTAGTTGTTTTGAAAAAAAATTATATAAGGTAGTTATTTCTAAAAGTGGACATTTATAAGGTAGTTTCTGACAAAAAAGGCTAAATTCGATACACTAAAATTTAATAATTCTATTGCAATAATCCTATAGGTAATAAAGATTACTCGTATGTTTTAGTTTTCTAACTTTTAAACTTTTTTTAACCCATAAACTTTTTTTTTACAAAAAAACAGAAATTTCGGTCCACCGGTCCGAACCGGAATAAATTTCCGGGTTTGGACCGGAACGGACTAGACCGGAAACCCATAATTATAAGTTTTTATGCACCAGAGGCCAAACCGGAATTTTCCAGTCCGATCCCGTCCATTTCGGTCCGAACTTCTGTCCCGGTCCAAAATTACACACCCCTAATTGTTGGTCTTTTTTAAGCGAATAGGAGATTTTTCGAAAAATTATTTTCACAAAAGTATTATCCAATATTTACATATATCCGATATAAGTTTGTAATTTCTTTAGCTTTAGAAATTATGGGAGTGTGTGCTTCAAGCCTTCAACCAAGTATAAATTAATCTAGAAAAATAAAAATAAATTTTTGTTGTCATAAGGTATACTCTATATATATTAATAAAAGACGTGGACATGTTAGAGACTGCCACATATGATTCGAATGCATATGCTGACATTGCGTATCAATATATTCTATAAAAACTCTAGTGAGAGAAAATGCTCCAAAAGATGCTAGGGAATTCTAGAAAGAGAAAACGAAAAAAGAAAAATAAAAAACATAAAGAACCTTCAATGAAACCAAACCCTAAACCTAAGATCTTCTTTTGTAATTGTTTCAATCCTGAACTTTTCCTTCTCAAATCTTTCTCACAGCAAATCCATCCAAATGCTCTCTCTTATGCTAAAGATATTGAGCGAAATTGTTGCATTTACCCCTCCTCTGAATCGGCTTCGAAAACGCGACCGCCAACGCCCACCAACAATGATCAGCGACGCTCCACCTCCAACACCTACTGCCTGCAGCATCGGTGCGCCTTAACTCCGACGGATCTGAAGAATCGTACTCTTCCCGACCCTCCCCTGTAGGGGTGTGCACCGGTCCAGGTTCGGTGGACCGGAATCCGGGGTTTTCTTGGACCGGGACCGGACCGGACTTTTTTTTTCAAAAAAAAAATATTTTTTATTTTATTTAAATATATTTATAAATTATATACATTAAAAATTAATAATTTTAATATCAATAATCCTAAAAGAATAAATAGTAGGTTTTTAAGTTTCTAACTTTCTACCTTTTTAAATTTTTTTTAACATATAAACTTTTTTTTTACTAAAAAAAAGAAATTCCGGTCCAACCGGTCCGGGCCGGAATTTTTCGGGTATGGACCGGACCGGACCGGTGGACCGGAATCCTGATTTTCGGCGGACCGGGGACCGGACCGGAGAGATTCCGGTCCGATCCAAATTCCGATCCGGACCGGTTTGTGCACACCCCTACTCCCCAATCCTCTGCATCGCCTTCGACCACCGCCACTATCACCTCTACCAATAATTTTGCGTTTTCGCATGCCTAAGCACGCCCATATGGCCATATCTAATCTATCTCACCTCTCAAAAACCGGCCTTTGAATCGCATTCGAAGAAAAACAGCACCACCGCGTCTAACACCAGTCTCCATCGCCAACACTCACCTGAATCCGGTACCAGCACAAGGCAGTCGCGTCGTGGCCGTGTCCGTACCCCGGCAAGCCTGGATCCGTCCGCCACCACCGCGCCCACCAACACCAACCGCCTCTTCGTCACCGGCCTCTGTCCAGCGCGAAGTCACCCCATCCTTGGGGCCGCCCAAGTAAGTCCTCTCCCCCCTTGTTGAATTTTGTTTGTTTCAGATATTTTGTTTCTTCTTTCTTCAGTAATAGCTATGATTTCTTATCATTTCATTGGTATCCTCTCGCACTAGATTTTTATGTCTTTTTGGTGTTGATTTTCTTGATGGATATGTCTCTAAAAATGGTCGGTTGGTTTTCACTAACTCATCATATTATTTTAATGTCTCAAGAATGTTTATTCCTAATTTCAATCATTTGGTTATGGTCTAGCTTTTCTGCCCAATTGCTCATTTATATGGTTGTTATCTGGTTTTGGTTAGATTTGGTTTGCTCCTCGTTCGATACTTCACAAATGTTCCCTTTAAATTTATATCACTTTGATTTCATTTTATTTGCTATTATAAGCAACATATGTGAAATCACTTCTTTGATATTTCTTATAATACAAGAGTATGGTTGGATTTCATATATTCATACTTTTTTAATTAGTTTTTTAAGAGTACCCCTTCCCGAACACTATTTGCTACTTTAGGTCTTACTACTGTGCTCCATTTTCTCGCATACTTCTTCCTGCACTTAACTGGTATGGTTACATGGACCTTGCCTTTTCTTCTAATCTTCACATTGATAATGTTGCGATGATATCCAATAATGATACTTTGGATTTAAGACATTACAAATTCAATTCCTTTCATGCTTCTCAGTATTCTATTACTCTTGATATTGTTACTACAACCTCTAATAATATAGTTATTGTATGGATGGTCAAACCACTAATGTCTCTTATTATTAGAATGATCCACTCTTTCTTGGAGTTCCCTCCTTTTGTGATTGTTAAAATTCTTTTTACTAATTTAGAGATGGAACGGGTCTTCATACCCCAATGGAACCGAGTGCTTTATCACTCGCTATGGAGCAGGAGTGGATTTTCACCCCTTCACAATTTGTTGAAGTTTTACATGTCAACTTTCTTTTTTGGCATCCATCCGGTCAAAGTGGGCGCAATTTTCAGACTCTTGAACGACCATGAAGATATCCTTCATTGCAAATTTTCTACTCTAAACATGGATTCTATCGATTGAACTCATTTTATGCTCCAATGCATTTCGACTACTATTATGGAACGGGATTGCAATCCCATATGGAACCGGGTGCTTAGACACTCGCTTAAGAACAGGGGTGTTATTACACCCCCTAATCGTGTGCTAATTGGATGCAGGATTGTTAAGCCAGCTGTTTACCCCATGGATTACAGATCCAAGGAAAAAAATTCTAGCCCTGCATTGTGGTCCATTATATTTTTAACTCACTCGCCTTTATTTATTTACTTGAAGGCTTATGTGCTCTCATTTTTTATCTCTTTTATGGATCGGGTTACCCAATCCCTATGGAATCGAGTGCTCCATCACTCGCAAATGTATATTTACCTAAGAGACCAGGCTCTTGAAGCCCTATCGAACCGAGTGCTTGACACTCGCTTTTCCACAGGGGTGGTTATACACCCCCTGACTCGTTTTCTTTCTATGACAGGCCTATTTTCTCATCTCAGAATTGAAACAAGGAGAGGAAGAAAGGTAATGAGGCTATTTTTTTGGCCTATGTACGAACAGGTTTATTATAAACCTACCATTGACCAGGCTCTTGAAGCCCTATCGAACCGAGTGCTTGACACTCGCTTATGCACAGGGGTGGTTATACACCCCCTGACTTGTTTCTTTCTATGGCAGGCCTATTTTCTCATCTCAGAATTGAAACAATGAGAGGAAGAAAGGCAATGAGGCCATTTTTTCGGCCTATGTACGAACAGGTTTATTATAAACCTACCAAACGAATCTATCTCACCAATCAGTTTATTATATGAAAATTTTATGTTGGAATATCCAAGGGGGTAAAGAACCCCAAGCTTTGAGTGAGCTACTCTAACTAAAGAACAAATATAAACCGGATATTATCTTCGTCATTGAAACCTTAACTAATAATAATAATAGCCATCAAATTCTTAAAGCTCTTCACTTCCACAATAAGTTAGTTGTTGACCCAATTAACCACGTGGGTGGAATGTGGGTGTGTTGGAATAACTCCAATATTACAGTTCAAAATCATTACTCTCATGATCGTTTGGTTCATCTCGACGTTCTCTACAAGCCACACAATAAAATGTATTCAGTCTTGGGCACATATTACATGGCTAAAAATGTCGAAAAGGATACGTTCTGGACTTATTTGAATAACTACGTTACTACTCTCCCCTTCCCCTGGCTTATGCTTGGGGATTTTAATGAGATGCTCTCTCCCAACGACAAACTAGGCGGATGCCCTCTAAAACAGAACCAACTTCACCAACTCCCCCTCCTCTTGACTAATTCTCAAGCTATAGACATTCCCTGTTTACAACAAGCTTTTTCGTGGAGAGGCAACCATATCAACGAGATCATTTACGAACGTTTAGACAGGGCCATCTGTCATAAAAGTTTTTTCGACTGCTTCGACAATAGCACTATTTTCTATGGTAACTTTACAGTTTTCGACCATGCACCCATCTAAACCGCCTCCTTTCCGGTTCCAAAATTTTTGGACAATATACAATGACTCGCATAATATTGTTAAGAAAAATTGGAATGTTCCAACTACAGGCTCACGTTTCTTTCGTATTCAGCAAAAGCTTAATCGCATTAAAACTGAACTTAAATCTTGGGCTAAAACAAAGTACAAGCACACGTCAAATAAACTACTCCACAATGACGAAAAAATAAAAGAAATACAACATAAACTATGGCTACAACCGTATAATCAAATCCTAATTAAACATATTAATCGTCTCATTTTGCAAAGAGAAAAACTACTGCTTTTTAACCAAAAAGCTTGGGGTCATAATGCAAGGAAAACTTGGCTCACCCAGGGGGATCGCAACTCTAGATTCTTCCATAATAGAATGAAGAAAACAATGGCCCACTTGACTATTTTCAGATTAAAAAATGATCTTGGCCAATGGATTGACTCTCATGACGATTTTACTGCTCTTCTTTCAGATTCTTTTAAGAAACGATTCAAATCTTCACACTCCGCAAATAGACAGATTGATCTGAACTTTATCAACCCTTTCGTGTCCCAACAAGACTCCGATAAACTCCTTGCTCCAGTCTCTGCCGAAGAAATAAAAAAATGCTATCTTTGATATTAATCCGTTAAAAGCCCCAGGCTCCGATGGCTTTGGTGCAAAATTCTACCAAGCTTACTGGCCCATCATACAAAGAGAAGTAACCACTGCTATTCAAAGCTTCTTCTTCCATGGGAAACTCCCTCCTTCACTAAATCATACTATGATCACTCTTATTCCCCAAAAAAAAAGAGGCTCCCGAAACCCCGAATCATTTTCGTCCGATTAGCCTAATCAACACTATTTATAAAGCAATATCAAAAAATTTGGCTAATCGTCTACGACCAATTTTGCAAAAAGAAATAAGCCCCCTACAAAATGCTTTTACTCAAGATCTCTCTATTCATGATAATCTCCTAATAGCTCAAGAAGCTCTCAATACATTCCATAAATCTCAAAATAAGACTGGTTGGTGTGCACTAAAATTAGACATGGAGAAAGCTTATGACAGAATTGAATGGGATTTCCTTTGGGAAACTCTTCGTGCTTTTGGTTTTCCCACCCTATGGATCTCATGGATAAAAGAACGTGTCACTAATGTTTCATACTCAATCGAAGTTAATGGCCAACCTTCACCCTGGTTCCACCCCTCCAGGGGCCTTCGTCAGGGTGACCCCCTATCGCCCTACCTCACTACAAGAAAAGACGATATCAACGACCGCTTAAAGCCGTCGTTGATCAATATAAAACAGTCGCTAAACCAATCAACGACGGTCAACGGTCGTTAAATGACAGTCGTTGTATCGATGGTCGCTGATTTAGGAATCAACGACCGTTTGACAGTCGGTGAATAATCAACGACGGTTTATTTATTTTTTAGCGACCGTTTTATTAACCGACGTTGATAATTTTTCACCGACTGTTTGGAGCTATCGCTAAAACAACGACTGCTTTGAACACTCGTTGAGTCAACGACGGTGTACAACAGTCGTAAAATCAACGATGGTGCACAACAGTCGTTGTTTCAGCGATGGTTAAAAGCAATCGCTATTGTTCTTCAGCAGTCGTTGACTTTTAAGTCCTTGGCAGCATTACATTCCTTTACAGTGACAGTATAGTCATCGTTGTTTCAATGTTTAGCCGTCGTTGTTTTTTTAAAATTACATTAATTTAAATAGTAATGTTCCAAATTATAATTAAACCTGTACCTGCACTGCTGCACCTAAATATACTACACTAAACATGTTCCTCCATCGCACTCAATATTTTCAACTACAAAAATATGCAATTTTGATATATGTTACAATTTGTGTAGATACTTATATAATTACATGAAATAGATTAAAATTATGAACACAAAATAGATCCCGGTGTCGGGAAATAAAGTATAAGTCGAGTTCTATAAAAATATATATCGACAAATCTAGAAACTTATAAGCTAGATGCCGATAAATATAGACACTAAATGCCTATAGTTAGACAAACTACCTAGATTAAATATATGTACGCAAATTGTCAACCGGTGTCGGGAAATAAAGTAGAAGTCGGGTTCCAAAAAAATATACCGACACATCTACCTAGTTGCCAAAACCAAAAAAAATATACACTAAATGCATATAGTTAGACTAACTATATAGAAACTATACGTTAGTTACCTACTTGTCAAAACCAAACAAACTACAATGTCGGGGGTGTCTCTGTAGCACTACTGCCACCACCAAACCATGGGTCATCTTCTGGTCTGCGTCGTGGAGGGGGGCTTGTGATGCAACCTGAGAACATGTGGCCGAAACCAGACATGTTCCTCATCATTTCCTGTAGGAGGGCCTGGTTTGACTCTTCCATCCGCGCTGCGATCCTTGCCTCCACCTCTTCCATCTGTGCAGCGACCTTTGCCTCCACCTGTGCCTCAAGTTGAGAAAAAATGGATGGCTCATATGGTTGTGAAGAGCCATCTCCTCGCCCAGATGAAGAGTTGTAGTACAAATGATCTCCCTGACCCAACCCCTGCACTTTTCCTCTGTTCCTCCCACCAACTGTCTCCCAATACAACATATCAGGGTTCGGCTGTGACCCCTGAGTGGTACAATCATCCAGCTTCTTGTTGTATGTCTCCTGCATTTGGTTAAATAATGTGCTCATATTCATGCATTTTCAAGTAAAAACTACTATGTGACACACCAAACAAACTATATTTGCGTTGCTTGGTTCTAACATGTCTATATTTTGTATTTTCAATCAAAACTACTATTACACTCATTAAACAAAGTATATATATGATGTTTGAGGTTTTTATAACTTAAACTAACTTCAAACTACACAAATTCATTCATTTTCAAGTAAAATGGCAAAAAATGGGCTAAAATGGCCTATATTTGATTCTAACATGCCTATACTTTGTATATTCAATCAAAACTACTATTAAACTCATCAAACAAAGTATATATATGATGTTTGAGATGTTTATAACTTAAACTAACTTCAAACTACTCAAATTCATTCATTTTCAAGTAAAATGGACAAATATGGGCTAAAATGGCCTATATTTGGTTCTAACATGTCTATATTTTGTATTTTCAATCAAAACTGCTATTAAACTCATCAAACAAAGTATATATATGATGTTTGAGATGTTTATAACTTAAACTAACTTTAAACTACTCAAATTCATTCATTTTCAAGTAAAATGGCAAAAAATGGGCTAAAATGGCTTATATTTGGTTCTAACATGTCTATATTTTTTATTTTCAATCAAAACTACTATTAAACTCATTAAACAAAGTATATATATGATTTTTGAGATGTTTATAACTTAAACTAACTTCAAACTACTCAAATTCATTCATTTTCAAGTAAAATGGCAAAAATGGGCTAAAATGGCCTATATTTGGTTCTAACATGTGTATATTTTGTATTTTCATTTAAAACTACTATTAAACTCATCAAACAAAGTATATATATGATGTTTGAGATGTTTATAACTTAAACTAACTTAAAACTACTCAAATTCATTCATTTTCAAGTAAAATGGACAAAAATGGGCTGAAATAGCCTATATTTGGTTCTAACATGCCTATATTTTGTATTTTCAATCAAAACTACTATTACACTCATTAAACAAAGTATATATATGATGTTTGAGGTGTTTATAACTTAAACTAACTTAAAACTACTCAAATTCATTCATTTTCAAGTTAAATGGACAAATATGGGCTTAAATGGCCTATATTTGGTTCTAATATGTCTATATTTTGTATTTTCAATCAAAACTACTATTAAACTCATCAAACAAAGTATATATATGATGTTTGAGATGTTTATAACTTAAACTAACTTTAAACTACTCAAATTCATTAATTTTCAAGTAAAATGGCAAAAAATGGGCTAATATGGCCTATATTTGGTTCTAACATGCCTATATTTTGTATTTTCAATCAAAACTACTATTAAACTCATTAAACAAAGTATATATATGATATTTGAGCTGTTTATAACTTAAACTAACTTTAAACTACTCAAATTCATTCATTTTCAAGTAAAATGGCAAAAATGCAGCATACGAAGTGTAATCATGGCGATAAGCCGCATGCGCCTGGCAATTGGAAGCATATGCGCCTGGCAATTGGAAGCATATACACCAAACATAAAGAGGCAGCATTTAGCATGAATTTTATCATTAATCCCCATAGCAAGTCAATAACATCCTGCCTAAAATTTGAAACAATGACATCACAATATTCAATCTCCGCTAATTCAGTAAACGAACTCCAATCGTAGCTAATATTTAACTCCCTAATAAATTAACACCATAGCTTATGCCAACGATTTAACTCCAATACTCAAGTTACCATATACAAGTTCCTTATTACTTCAAAACGTTGATGTAACTCGTATCATGATAGTATAGTAATCTAAACATTAATATCACAACATCAAATGAAACTTTTTGCTGTTACAATAATAAGATTTGTCGTTACTGTATACAGTAGAACTTAATAATCCGTATCTTTTCTAGTTTGACAATTGAACTTCAATCTTTTCTAGTAGCTAATTTACAAGAGGAAATCAAAAGGAATCCCATATTACTGCCGTCTAGACAACCTAGCAGGTACCAATAGGTTCTTCTACATAACATAAGCCCAGATGAAATTGACCAAAAACAAAAATGGAATCAAATGAACCAAAAACAAAACCCACCAAAAATGAAAACAATGAAAAAATTGGAGCCAAAATTCAAACACACGAACAACGAAGTAACTTACGAAACAACTCATGTAGACTTTTAATCGCATTGGAAAAAAAAAATCAAAATGTCGAACAAAATAGAAAATCGAAACTCAAAACCTAAATTGAATTTCACATCAAACACCGAATTTCAACAACACAAATAAAATCACACACTCAAATCACTTCACAAACTACTACATATCAAAAACTAAGCTCAAAATCGAAAGATTCAAAAACCTCAATTCTCAACGCAAAATCTAGGGTTTGAGCAAAAATAAAGGGTATTACCTGTAGCCGGTCATTGGAGGAAGGTGGAGGAAGCTTCAATGGCTTCAAGGAACTCAAGAAAATATTCTTCACCTTCAGCAAAATCAGTGCCGGAGAGAGGACTTTCGTCGGAGAATTTCGCTGCTGAAAACAAGTCGTCGGCAAGTTCGATAAATAAAATGAAGGAAAAAAGGAAGGAGAAATTCAGGTTTCAAATGGGCGAATCAGTGAGAATGACGAAGGAGATGGAACGAAGGAGGAAACTAGGGTTCAAATGGGAGTGGAAGAGTTTGAACTGCTTGAGGGTTTATTTCAATTCGCGCACCCTCCTCCCAACTTTATTTTATCTCCTTTTTCATCATCAGCGACCGTTTAATACAGTCGCCTGAGCTAAAAAAATTTGCAAATCTAAAATAATAATATTAACGACCGTTTAAAACGGTCGCTGATAAACACCGACTGTTTATCCGTCGTTGTCCACTTCAAAAGCAGTCGGTGATCACCGACGGCTTAAAGCAATCGCTGAATATAATAGTAACGACCGTTTTTCACACCGTCGCTGTGAAGCACTCGTTGTTTTAGCATTTTCTTGTAGTGCCTGTTCATTATCTGCATGGAAGTGCTAATAAGGAAATTGACTATCCAAAGCCAAGTCCCCAATTCAGGCATTGGCTTTAAACTCCTTCTGAGAACAATGGAATATTCCATGTCTCCTTTTTGCGGATGATAGCTGTAACAGCCCGCTCCAAATAGCAGCTTAATTAAGACCTAATACTGCTAATTACGAAGTTAAGCTGCTAATTACGAAGTTAAGCCGCTAATTAAAGAGACTGTTAGGGTGGATTTCCGCACCTTCCCTGCTAGGGAAAATTAGGAAATCCCATAGTATTCAAGCTTATTATGAAAATAAATTATAATAAATTAGTTATTACAATATGTTTTGAGTACTTAGATTACAAATCGAAAATACGTGTTTAACTTGTCAAGAATCATTATATAAAGCAATTTATCTTATAGCAGCGGACTAAACACATTGATCATGACTTCACATTTGTACACAGGAGCTAACTCGAACATTCTCTCTAATCCTGCAAAACTGATGAATCTGCCCCCACCAGGACAGGTTCAAAGAACAAAACATGTCAGCTTACGCTGGTACACAAGTCCCACCGATTCTAAAATAATTAAGGTGGCTGAAATTACGCAATCGTGTCTTATACTCAAAGCATAAACTTATAATTTTCGAGATACTTTTATTCTTATTCAGAAATACGTTTATACTTGCTCAGAAATACGTTGACTCTTTCCTTTAAACTTCCATAGAAATACTTTTACATATACTGGAGAAATTTCCAAGAATTATCTCAAGATATCACGCATCATTCTCAATATATATCACAAATAATAATCTTAAACTTATCACAAAACATAGCATAACTCCAGGGAAGGAACGCGAATGGAAAGGGCCAAGCCACATCTCCAGACTTTTGAGGGACGTCTCCCCACCTTTCTTATTTTCTGCTTGCAAGACTTCTAGGTCATGACCCTACATAACGGAGCAATACCCGCTCTAAACACATAATGAGCAAACCCGCTCTACACATGTTGTTCACTTTCCCTTATAAAACAAAATTTGTCATCATACAAAAATATTTATACTTTACGTACACTTGTACTTAAATACTTATACTCAAATACTTATACTTAAATACTTATACTGAAATACTTATACTTATATAATTATACTCAAATAACTTACTTAAATACTTATTCATAATCATTATTTTAACCATCATAACAACCTTTAACTTATCAAAACTAGTTTTGTAAAACAAGCTTGCTATGTCAAGTTCCACTGTTTTCGGAAAGGTGACTTAACAATCAGGTTTCGAAAGAATGGTGTGATTGGTTGAGGTGGTTGAAGGTTGTGTTATCAAGACATGGCAGTATGCAAAGGGTTTATAGAAGGCCTCTTAAGATATGGAAAGATTATCTCTCACAAGTAAAACATATGTCCATTTTTATGGTTCTCGGTTTGGTGTTAAAGAACAGTGGCTTTTATGCAAAGATCACTTGTAACCCTTGTGTTTAGCCAAAGTTTTGGTTTACCACTTAATATATGAATAGGGCAGTAGGTGTTCATCATTCAAAAGCATTCTAAGAACCAAAAGAGCAAGGGTTTACTAGCTCGGGAAGCAATTAAGCGAAAAGTCGAGTTTTAAGTGTTGTTTACTTTCCAAACGAAGGTTGTACTTGTCATAAGAGGGAAAATTCGAAACAAAGGTTCATCAATCAATCAAGATATGAAATTTCCAGAAGTATACCATGAAAGAACAGCAACATTTATGGTATTTAATCAAGGTACAATCAAAATAGAAGCACGATTTAATCGGTTTTAGAGGAACTTGACATGTAACGCTTATATCTCGGAAATCATTACCAAAAATTCACGTGCAACACATTGAAATCAACCACTTATAACTCATAAACAAATCAGTAGGTTTCCAACAAAATACACATTCGAAGCTCCCACAATTTCTACAAAACAAGAGTTATACAAACAAACTAAGAAGTAAGGATTCGAAGGGTGGTTCTTGTGTACCTTATTCCGGTGTTTAGGAATCAAATCTCCTTCAACAACTTTTAGCTCTTCTCCAGCAACTCCATAAGTCCTTAAATAAAACATTTATAACTTAAAATCCAGCAATTAACCCAAAGTAATCAAGTCTCAATCCTATAACCCTCATAAGTGCTACAGTTTAGCCACATCTTACCTTTCTTAATTTTCTTTGATGTTATGGATGTGATACCTCAAAAATAACAATTGCCCAGTGTGAAGAACATCTTGAGGAGCCTAGGACAAGGATTGCATGTAAGATTTATAGCAAGAAATCAAAAGAGACAAGCTGCCAAAGTGCAGCCATGAAACACGCCAGTTCTGGCGAGAAGGAGAGGAAAGAGTGTTAGTGATTTTTTTGTGTGTTTTGTTTGATGAAATCAGATGAAATGATTTTGGGTCCTTGATCACTTATATATAGAGAATGGGTAATGGCAAGATCATGAATTTGATTTAGTATTAGGGGCAAAATCGTCATTTTCCTTGCTTAGGAACTATCTTGAATTCTCAAGGTTATTAGCTTTGGATTATCTCCTCAATCACTTCCTAATCCTTAATTATTCTTAACTAAATTTTCAAACTAAATTTTATACCTTAATGAAAGTATTTTAGCTTAATTAGCCCTTAATCTCAATCTTTAAGATAACTTAAAGACAACACCGATCATAACCACAAATTTCAAAACTCCGGAACGATATTCAACGTTCCTAACGTAACTTACAAATGACTTGCCTGAATTCATAATTCTTATTAATAATCACATAATAACACTTAACGTTCACATCCACAGACATAATGCACATAACCTCATAATCAGATATTTATTCATTAAAACACAACGATTTACGTACGGATTAGTACGTTAATAAATTATGTTTATTAAAATAATCTCGGCTTAAAAATTGAGGCTATTACAATAGCATACTCTTTTGCAAAGCTACTACGTCAGCTTGTACCAATCTAAAAAGAGTACTCAATGACTTATGTACCATCTTTGGTCAATTAATTAATTTCCACAAATCATCGATCATCTTCTCTAAAAAGGTCAACCAGCCTCGTAAAGTGGCTTTAGCTAGCCATTTTAACATGCTCCCTAATTCGTCCCTGGGCAGATATCTTTGAATTTTCTTCAGCTCCCACCATCCTTCTAAAGCATATCTCGCCCATATTGTCCAAAAAACAGAGCAGATAATTAATTTGTGGGAATCTGACTTCCTCTCCAAAGAAGGGAGATTAACTATGATCCAGACCAACCTCGAGGCCCCACCGGCATATACATGCGCCTCAACTATGTTGACACCTGGCATTACTACCTCTATTGATTCTCTTCACAGGAAGTTTTTCTGGCGTCAAAATAAGGAAAGCAATGCAACCCCACTAATTGCCTGGGATAAAATCTGCAGACCAAAATCCCAAGGGGGTTTAAGCCTTAGAAAAACTCTGCCAATGAATAAAGCCTTTATTGTAAAACTTAGTTGGAAAATTCTCACCAAACCTAATAAGTTTTGGGTTAAACTCATTTTCGACAAATATCTTCAAAATCAATCATTTTTTTAACTGCAAACCTAAGCCAAATGACTCACCCATTTGGAATTTTTTTTTACTTCAACGCTCATTACTCCATAAAGGCATTCGTTGGAAAATCGTAGATGGTTCTCAAATTCTTTTTGGCTCCATAACTGGTGCCTAGAGGAAAACTTAATGACCATCTTAAAGTTAAATGAAAACCAGGTTGATGTTAACCTTCTATTAAAAGATTTCATTTTACCAGATAAATCTTGGGATCTTCTCAAATCAAAAACTCTTCTCCCTGACCACATCATCAAATGCATTAAAGGCATTCCGTTATCGTCTGCCTTCCTCTCTGATGAACCTATTTGGGGCCCTAGTCCTTCAAGACTATTCACAGTTAAGTCCGCTACTTGGCTGTCTCATAACCTCCAACCTAACAAGGAAAAATGGCCTCACCGTTGGATTTGGAATCTCGATATCCCGCCAAAACTAATGATTTTTCTATGGCAGATCTGCCATAATAGTCTTGGGGTTCGTGCAACCCTTGCAAAAAGAAATATCATCCCTTTTAGTCATTGCGCCCTTTGTGCCACCCAGGAGGAATCCATAGATCACATCTTTGGACATTGTTCCAAGCTCCTCCCCCTTTGGCAGCTTAAAGAACTTAATGATTGGTTGCCCCATTCCTTTTCTAGTGCCACTTTATTAGATACTTTTTTCTAATATTAAAAAGAATAAAAGCAACGCTTCTAAATTTGTCTTCCTAATTTGGAGTATTTGGAAAGAAAGAAACAATATCATCTTTCATAACGACTCGCTTAATATTCATAGGATTATTGATAAAGCAAAATTTCTTTTCTCATAATGGAGTCTTAGGAATGCAGTTGATTACTGCAATTCCTCTGGCTCCCCGTTTTTCCACCATTCTCTCCATCCCTCCACTCCCAAGTACCCTTCTTCAATCTTGGTGGCTTGGGAGCCTCCATCATCTCCATTTTTCAAACTCAACTTCGACGGTTCTGTTCGTGATTCTTCAGCAGCAGCATGTTTTATCATCAGAGATTCCGACGCCAACCTAGTCAAAGCCGCAGCCTTAAACCTTGGTACATCTTCAGTCTCGGTGGTAGAAGCTACAACCCTTCAACATGGAGTCCAGCTAGCTATTCAAAATGCTATTACTCATCTCCACATCGAAGGAGATAACCTCATGGTTATCAACTCCATCAAAGGCATCTGGTCCCCCCCTTGGTAGATCGCCCACATCATTCTGGATATCCAGACTTCTCTCCGCTCCTTTTCTTCTTGGACTATTCGACATGTCTACCGGGAAGCAAACAAAGCAGCAGATTGGATTGTCAATGTTGGCCACCTCATAGATTCTAGTTTTTGTATTGAAAATTGTACTCATTCAGCTCTTCATTCAATCCTTGTAAACGATAAGGTTGGAGCTCCCCTTGTGCGGAGGGTCTCCTAACCTTCTTTTTCCTTACCTTTATAAAAAAAAATGCTGACATTGCATTAATGTATAGTCTAACACGAGGTTTATCTTTATATTTCCTCTGTTTTGTAGTTGCACCATTTCATTTTTCATGACGCTTCTTGAACGTCAATATCTCTAATTGCGTCTATGTAAAAATTATAAAAATTCGATCTTTGGAATCCTTGCATTGAGAGAAATCTAATAAGACCGCACTTGACGATATTTTTTCGTATATAAAAATGCGAGATAGCTTAACAAAATTGGTTGATGAATAGTGCCAAAAACGAAATGGTGCAATTTTAAAAACAAAGGAGTATTTGAGAAGAATTGAAAACTTGTACATAAGGTTTCGGTTCCTAACCAACTACTTAGAATATATCCATTTACCACCAAGCCATGAAATAATTCTTTCAAAGGGAAATAACAAAACATATTAGTTGTGAATTTTTTTTTATTATAATCATATCGTTTAACATCTTTCAAAATGTCTCATCTTTGGTTTATCTCTATTACTATTTTTTTTTTACAAATTTCATAATTACACTAGAAATTTAGAAAACAATAGGAAGACAAGTGCTTTTATCTTTTTTGGTAATTATAATAACTGCTTTGATTTTATAAAAAAAAAATTCAATTTGCCTTTGCTTATCTTTATCATTAAAAAATCATATTTCTTAAGGGGTTAGTTTTAAAAACTTTTAAACAATTACCTAATAAATTAATAGGCATAAATTTTAGTATCATTTCACAAAAAGGCGTACCTAAGCAAGTATAGTGTCACGTGGAACAAAAGATGTTAGTAACAATGTTTGATCTTGGGACTAACAATAATTAGATAAAGTTTTTAATCATCTTAGCTAGTACTTATTAATTGTGATCTTTTACTCCACTTAAATATATCTAAGTTGGATTGGGTAAGTGTTTAATTTTTGCTAATTCTTTAATTTGCTTTCCAACTATTTATTTGATAATTTCCACTATAAATAATTATTAAAAGATATTGTTCAATTTATGAAGTAACTTTGGCAAATTTTATGGTCTTAAAAAATTACATCTATTTTTTTCATGTCATCAAATACCATACCGTTCAATAGTCAATGATTATCGAACTTCATATCTTTGGATGAATGGGATGATAATATACAAGGCATGTATATCGTTATCCCAGTACAACCCAAAAAGGATAATAAAAATATTACTTTAAAATACAAGCCAAATTAAAATAAATAAAAAGTAAAAGCTTTTGGGATAATCATCACAATAAAAAAAGCCGAACTCACCTATGTAACATGTTTAATCATCTATACTAATATATTAAAAGGTGTTTCCCTAAGTAAGTATATGTGCTACGTGGAACTCTGTTAGCGTAGCTATCTAAGGCATCGTCCGAGACACACACAGACACACTAGTTAAAAGATACTATATTTTACCATTTACAATGTGAGTAGTATGTGACACCTGGCACTTGACTAAACGCATTACCTTGTACTTCAAAGACCTTCATTTGTTGGTTACAACTTACAAGTGCTTGTGTGTAATGAATGGTTGAGGAAAGACAAAAACCGAAATTGAGATTAAAACCTCTTTGCATATGAAATTGAATGGTCTAGAAAAAAAAAAAAGAGTTGAATGGTCTACGATTACTAGCCAATTTTGGCCGAAACCTCTATCAAAATACCTTGATGTAGAGATTCTTCTTGCATCTCTTCAGAGGAAGTCATCGCAAATTTAGACAAGGAACTCACCAATGTTAATTCTTCTCCTTTTCTCGACTTTTACAAAACGAAAATGAAGATGAGCTATCAATCACAAACTCATTTACCTCATAAACCAACAGTCCTCAGACGATCGACTATACTTAAAAGTAACCATTTAAGAATTAAGATATGAGGTATATAGGGGCCTAGATCTCAAATCTAGCCAACGATGGAAATTTAAGTATATAAATAGCAAAAGGTATCACATATATTAACTCCATATGAAGGCATCGAATATCAATTACATGATTCAAATGACAACAGGACGTGAAAGTTAAAATGATAAATAGTCAAAACATAAAGAGGTCACCTTATAAAGAGGAGCTAGTATGAGCCCCCATGAGGCCATGACAAAAGTTGTTTCCAGCATACAAACACATAAAATCCCAGTAAAGCTGGATATTACATATATTTCATGCTCTAATGCCTCAGACAACTTGAGCAAATTAGAAGTTAATTACTTGGGTCCAATGTCCTTGAGGCCACAAATTTGTTCTTCTCCCATGGCATTCATCACACTCACAATCAGGTCCTTTCCCTCGGCAAATCCATCCTTCAGCTATTATACAGAAACCATGGCAAGATATTAGTAATTGACCATTTCATGGAAATTTTAGATAAAAGAGTATGCTATGATCCCAAATAAACACACGCAAGCAGTTCATTTAGTTTTCAGAGCTCACTTCTCCACAAAATCTTAATCCCGAATGTTGCAAAAGCTGATGATGAGTTTCCATGCATTACACGTTATGTGATGCACATTGGCACAAACATTTTTACATCTCAAGTCACATGACACAGCACTTTGCATATTTTTTTCCCTCCAAACAAACACCTCCACCCGATAAAAAAAAAAAAGTAAAACAAAAAGGCAAGCAGACGAGTCCCGTTCCTATAGTATCTGGAATATTGGATAATAAATCTTCTGGCTCAATGTGCAAAAAAGTACCAATGCCTATTAATCGTCACTAAAGCATGAGTATAAGAGTACTAGAACCCTCAACAGCAACTACAATACCACATGTTCCTCAGGACCTTCAGGTGGCATTTCAGCAAACAATGCCACACTAGAAGAACTGAATTCAGATCTAACATTCATGAATGTAGAGCACAGGACTAAAGCTTAGTAACGAGACAGTATCATTCAAGTAGCAGCAGCATACATCATATTGTAGTTACATACCTGCTTTAGCAGAGCCTCATCAGATGGCAGCTTCAAGTCGTCCTTAGTGTCTCCATTGTCAGTCAGCAAACTAACCTGAAATACTAATTGGCTTAGACAATAGACAACAGACACTAGACAAACAAAAGACGAAGGGACAAGCCAAACAAATTCACATTAGATACTAATATACTTACAAAACCATCCTCAGATATGTCAATGAGCTGGTAATCGGTACGATTGACATGGGGAACCTGAAAACCAATGATAAAATCTATTGCGTTCAGGAAAAAGACAGAATAAATACATTATAAAAGGGTTTTTTGTAAGAACATACATCACAATTGTGGGAGGAAGGAACAATATCTTCAAGCTTCTTCCCAGTGAAGATGTCGATACCGACAAAGTTACATTTAGCATGGCCGTGCTTGCCAGTCTTAGAAGTGGAAACTTCAACAACCTGCCATGTCAAAACAATAATTTTGGTGAGCAATATGATGTCATTGAGCAATCTAATTTCTTCGGATGCTAAATAAAGTTCATAAAACTTTTAGTTCCATGTCACAATCTGATTCTTAGGAACTCCTCTTTTCATCATAACATCCAAAGAGCACTAAAGTACAAGAATCTGAAAGACCTTTACTACCAACATCAACAACCCATTAACCCTCTACCTCTACCTTCCAGCGACTACGAAACAACTAAAACAATCCGAAATCATTTTCCTTACCAAACACTTTTTGAAACAAACTTCAGCACGATAAGGCCCAATAAAAGGCCAGCAGAAACAGAAAGCATACAGAAGAATAGTTCAACATTTCATTCATAACTGAACAGAAAAAAATCGATAGTAAATATGAATACACCCAAGCATAACTTGACCTTCTTTCTACCACAACAAACCTGTTAAGCACTTGACAGTATCGACAGTGGCATAGAAAACTTTAATTACTGTACAAATCAGATGACTAATTCGAAATAATTTACACACAAACAAATAATCACAGCAAATTCCACCTGAAACTCTTGACTTTCTCAAACAGATTATGTGCACTTCATTCAATCAGGAAAAAATATATATATAATCGGCAGCATCTACCAATAACTGATTAATTCACATAGTTACAAAGTACTTATCATATGATATTTCATAGTATTAAAAACCACACACGTGTGTTATTGATGTAATATTTTCATCCAAAAACCAGAAATTAACCAGTAAAACACGAAAACAAACATGATATTAAAATCAAATGAATTTCGATTAAATTCTGAAAGTATCCACTCTCGAAACAAATAAAATTACAATCCTGTCAACCATACAAATATAGAACCTCACACATACAACAAAATGAAGAAAAGAGAAAAATCAACCAAAATGAATCCAAAACGACGTCACTAAAACCCTAAGAAAAACTTCATAACAGCAAAATTCAGAATAAAAATCCCTAAATCAATTACACATGAATGAAAAACCCTAAGAAAAGAAAAGGAATACCTTGCAAGGGCGATTTTTGATGACAATGTAACCGTTCTTGCGAATAGTACCAGCTTGTTGTGGGAAGGTTTTAGAGGCACCGGCATCAGCCTTCGATTCGAACTGGTGTTCTTCGTCAGACATGGCTACTTCTTCACCGAGCTCTGAATCGAGGAGAGAGAAAGTGGAGAAAACCTAATTGAAGCAAACAACAGGTAACAGAGGGAGAGAAGAAGCGTGCGCGTGAAATGAAAGCTATGATGTGGGTTTTTATAGAGATCTTTGTCATGTACACTCTCGCTAAGTTGCTATAGACTATAGTGTTTTGATAAGAACGAATTGGCATGAGGACGACATTATTCATTTACCTTTTTCTAAATAAAGAAATTCCGTAAAAGATCAAAATTTTGACTCTTAGTAACGATTTTCACTTTTCAAACATAAGAATTTAAATGGTTTCTTTTTTTATCCATTTTGTTATACTTACTTGAGGTCGGTAGGGGCGGGACATATATATAACGGTGGTCCTGTGCACTTTGTTAAAATTGGGCCCTTGATACGTAATTCAAAATTAATACTTCCTCCATTCCGAATTAAATGCAACAAACACACTTTTTTCACTTTTCACACTTTTCACTTTGACTGAGATTTGTGATTTATACATAATGAAAAACATAGTTAGGTAGGATCTTGTTAGATTCGTCTCGTGACATGCTTTCATAAAATGTAATTTTTATAATTTTTACTTATATGTACTTATAGATATTTGTTGTCAAAATAATGTCTCGAGATGCATAAAAGTGCATTTGTATTTCTGAAAATCTACTTTTCATAATTTTTAGTTATCAATACTTAAAGATATTAAGGATTGAAGTTATGCATTGGCAAACGTGAAAGTCAAACGGTTGCAAGTAAAAAGAATCAGAGGAAGTATAATATTCTTCATTTTGACAAAAGAAAATACTTTTATACTTAAACTACTGTCAAATTACATTATATCAAAAAAAAAATCTATTTGAAAGTATTCAAATACCTTTTCACTACTGATCATATAATATTCCTATACTATTGTAATTAATGCACTAACTTTAAAATTATGGAGAATGGGAGACATTAAGGGGATGAAATGGGAATATGAAGAGGCATTGATGGCTTTCATTAAAGATTAAAGATTAAACTAACGAAAGTAAAAGAAAAAAAATACAAGCATCATTACTACTTCCTCCGTAACAAAATACTACATCCGTTCTTTTTCTATTGCAACAATGGGTTTGCACACGATTTTTAAGGAAGTAGAAAAAGTGAGTAGTTTAGCAAAAAGGTACCCCTTTAGGGCCTGTTCTCCCCAGCTTATTTTCAGTTCAGTTCAGTTCCTAAATGATAAATCATTACTATTAATTAGTTATAATTTAATTCAGTCCAGTTCAATTCAATTCAGTTCAGTTCAACGGGTAAGTAGATTCGACCTCCATACCTCCAGTTCATTAAGAGCGCGGTCTCACCAATGCTCTAGACGTTTTCCTTTTGTCAATTGTTCAATCAATAAGATAAGTATATTTGAGGCCCTTGTTTTTTTAGGGGCCTATGCCGGGTCTCCTCTTTTGCATGGGCCAAGAACCGCCCCTGGAAGTCGGTTTTAAGCTCGTATAAAATATAGAGGATGTAGTTTATAATCCACGCATGATTCTTATTGACCAAGATTTCTAGAGAACACTTATGAAAAGGTATTGAGACGTGCTTTGGTGGAAAATGTCAAAGAAGGGTAATGACTTAGTTTAGGAGATGCATTGAGATATGAGAACAATTGTCAGGTGGTTTGAAGCGAAAAAGATGATTACCCAATTATTATTGAAGTGTATCAAGGATATGCATGAAGTCATTTCCTATTTGCAACGGTACTAAATGAACTAAGATGGTTTATTATCATAATGTGTATTGTTTGCAAATAATATAATGGTAAACATGATAAATTGGATTCATGGAGGCAAAAGTTAGAATCTTGGGTCCGCGAGTGCGATTTAAGTAATGATAGTGAGTTAAGTGATGATATAATATTATTAGATGGTATATAGTTGCCAACTTGCCATAAGTGAGTGTCTTAAGTATCTTGGATCAATTTTCAAAGGCATGAAGATATTGATCAAGACGTGGCTCACAAGATACAATTGAGATTTTCAGATTAGAAACATCTATTACAAGTACAAGACCAAATTAGGTCTTTAGACCAGGGCTGGAACAAGCTCATGAACCTTAAGTAGCTCTTTGATTGGAGGTAAAATAGCATTTTCATGGAAGTTGTTTCTCATATCATTTAGTTTTTATTCTTAGGAAATGCAAAAAATAAATAAATGGTTGATCACGAAAAATTCCACTTACCTAACACAACCCAAGTAGACAACTTTTTCCATTTCATATGAAATATAATTTCTTAGAAAGTTTTACTCCCATATTTTTGTCAGAAGACAACTTCGTAAACTTCTCGGTAACTTTTACTTCTCATTTTTCAATGACAACCAAATAAACATTAAATCTTAAGTCATCTAAACCAAAAGGAAGAAGATGACTCTTGGTCAAGCTCTAGTTTCTACCATGATGCCTAGCTCTTCCGGGATGTTCTAGTCCTAGACATGGCTATTGACTGTGCCACAGTCTCAAAAGATCCCTTCTCAAGTTGAATAAGCAATTGGTTAGTAGGAGAAACATCACATATTGTGATGCGCAGCTTATGGGCTGTGTAATTTCTAGAGATGCTTTTCAGCTGCGATCCGCCCCCAACAGATGCACATCATCAACAAGAAACATTGTCAAAGTAAGCTGAAGAGCAAGAGGTAAAAACAAAACTAGATATCCGAGGCAGATAACGATCATCCATCACAAACACGTACATTCAGAAACAATGGCCAAAAGAGGTTAAGGGGGGAAAAAGAATAAATATTTCAACCACTTTGGAGAATACATCTTATATTTACAGAAAGACTATTTATGAAGAAGTAACAAACCATCTGAAAGGACCCTTAAATGCGGAAACCAGATCTTCTTGATCTAAATTCAGGGTCAAAAGTTGCCATCACTACGAAACTTGATGCAACTAGGTTAATAGAGTTAACTCATATATGGCTCATGTCAATGAGTTCTCATTTGGCATGTAGAAATCAAATCTGACATCAACAGCACCGGATGCCTCACCATTGTCTTTGTACTCTATATTCATTATCGACCCAGTTTCATCATCTTCCTGATACTCTGGTTTCACTCGCCTTACAGGCACGGTAACAGAACACACAGTTCCGAGATCTATATCAGTTGCGACATTGAGCTGCACCTTCTCCTGAGATTCAATCTCCACAAAATCTGACAAAGCACTGACAATGCTCTTCACGATCTTCCGTTTAGCTTCATCACTAACAGCACATCTATCAGCAAACAAGATCATCTTTAATCGCTGCTTAGCAATCATTGCATTGGAGCTTCTTCTTGTTTTTGGTGGCGGGAAAACAATCTTCCAAGCTAAGTTTAAACGCTCAAAGAAGTTCAAGTTGATAGCATGCAGTAAAAAAGTCTCGGCATCTTGGTTGAAAGATTTAACAGATGTTTTATCATCTCCTGTGACTCCAAATGACAGATTGGACTGGCAGCGAAAACTGGAGCCATTAGACACACTAGTCAACTTTCTAGGGGCAATCTCAGAGATACTTAGCCCTCCACTTGGGAAACTAGAAACATCTACCTGCATATCATGAGCAGTTTATTTTAAATTTGATGGCTTAAATAAAAGGCAGTTCTTGATAGGTTGCACTTCTAGAGTTATCATTCAAAGAGATATTTTATATCGAAATTTCCTAGAAAATATTATCACCTACCCCTGAAAAAACTCAAAACAATATCTCATGACTCATATTATGCATGAGAGATTCAATGTTACTAGTGGTTAGAACGTGACACCCTAATGGATTTTCCTTCCAAACTATCCAAAACACCTCTATATGTTCCTTCCAAACTATCCAAAACACCTCTATATGTTCCTACTCTCCCCAATACCCCCCCCTAATTCCCAGAAACTCCCAGTTACGAACACCATTTTGTTCATAACTGTCAAGAATCGGGAACATCCTCAGCCAAGTATGCATTGTGCCATTGATCGATCAGTATGCCATACATCACTATGAATCCTACTGATCTTCTCTTTATTTGATGAGAAATTCTACTGATATTCAGTATACAGTCGGTACATAAAGATAGCAGGCTGATACTAACAAGCAATGTAACATACACCAATAGATATTTCTCCTAGTAATTACAGATTATCTACACTTAAATTAGGAGTCTACAGGAGCAGAGCTTTCTTCCTTAAAAGAAAAAATCGGCTTCAAGCAAGCAAACTTTGGGCAGGAGGGAGACAAAAAGGAAAGGACAGAAAGTTGAGGACTAATTACTTCATTTACATACCACTCTACCAGCATTTCTATAATAGCGGGCAAGATTAAGATCTACATCAGGAATTTCTTCAGCCAACAAAACAATAGGAGAAATATCAGTCTACAAAATGCTCATAGACAACAAGGCAGATGTTTGGCTGACAAGAAGAGAGACCAACAGCCCAAAAGTAGAAAGCCTAATTCCTAGAGTTAGAACCGATACATTCTACAAATATATCATAGTTCCAGATTGTCAGAAAACTATCAGGACTGTTTACCAAATCCTCCAGGTGAAAATAATCACATCCCTCTGTTGAGTTTTCTCACCCTTAAATCAAAATTCCCCAAAATAATTGTCCGTGTTTACAGCCTATTTCTAAAATGAAATCATCATTATCTATTCTAATATTTACCAAGTTTTTTTTTTACTTAAATTTTTTTCCAACAAACCATTGTCTATAACAACACTCAAAATTTTGGAACACCTTGCTATAATTCTCATCATTCTTCTTTAGAAGCATTCATCAAAATATTACACTATTTTTCACAATATTTTTGGAAAATGGTAACAACTTTAGTTTTATCCCACTTGGTTATTCCGTATAATCCAACTATTGAGGAGTTCCACAATGCACTTGTAACCTGTAACCAAGGTAATTTTTTTTTTTTTTTTTTCTTTTATTTTTATTTCCTCTTCCTCCCCCATTCCCACCCCCTCCCCGATTCCTCCTGCCAGCCCAACCCCCCTCCCCACTCCCACCACCCCAGCAGCCCCCGCCCCCCCCACCCCCCGCCCCCCCCCCCACCACCCCAGCAGCCCCCGCCCTCCCCCACCCCCCGCAGCCCCCTCCCCCCCACCACCCCGTCTAATTTTCCGGCGCCGATTATTTTCGGAGGTTAGGGTTTTTTTTCTCGATTGAATTTCGTTGAATTTAAGGACGATTGAGGAGAGAGAAAAATGACGATGAACGGCAATGGATATGGCGGAGTTGAAGAGGAGTTTGTAAGGAGACATCATCAACATGAAGCTGCTGATAATCAATGTAGTTCGCTTTTAATCAAGCACATTAATAATCCTGTTCATTTGGTAATTTCTTTTTTAATTAATGTTTTGGAATTTTTTTTAATCTCTCGGTTTTTTTTCTTTCTGTATGATTTGTGGTTATCTGAAGTTAATTGATCGATCCAGATTGAATTTCTTTTATTTGTGATTGAACATTTTTAAATTTAGTTTTCTTCTAATCTGTGATTGTTTAGTTTGATCCGTTGTTTTGATTTCAGTGAACTTAGTTTTTGTTCAACTGGACATTTTAATTGGACTGACTTATGAAGAATTCAATTTCTTGTGAACATTTTTGAGGAGAGAGAAAACTGAAGGTGGAAAAATGGTGATTGATGATGAAGGAGCTCACTGCGATTCAAATTGAATTGAGGTCAGAGGAGAGAGAGAAGAACGAGAGAGATGGGGTGTGGTTGAGAATTCGACGGGGTGGTGATTGGGGGGATGCTGGGGTAGGGGGAGGGGGGTTGTGGTGTGAGAAGGGTGGTAGTGGGGGTGAGGGAAAGTCGCAGTGGGTGGTGGGGGGGTGGTTTCGGGGGGTGGAGTGAAGGGGAGGGGGGGGGGAGGGGGTTTCTCGGTGGAAAGGGGGGGGGGAGGAGGTAGAAAGAGGAAGGGGAGGGGGACTGGTGGTTGAGGAGGGGGAGGAAGGGGAAGGGTGGCAGTGGGGTGGGGTAGGAGTAGAAAATGGTAAGGGTGGGGTGATAAAAAAGCAAAACAAAAAAAAATTAAGTAAAACCAATAAGAGCATGACACGTGACGTTTTTAACCTGTTAAACCGGTTCTTTTAGGTCACGGGTGCATTTTTGGCGGACCTCCCCAATAGTTGGGAGTATTTAAAAATAACTCATAGTTAGGGGTATTAAAAGCGGACGGGCCAAAGTTAGGGGTATTATGATCCATTTTTCCTAAATTTCTTGCATTCTTTTTAGAACCCTTAATTATTTGCAACTTCAATTGAAATATTCATATTCTATCCTTCTTTAGAAGCTTTCATCAAAATGTTACACTAGTTTTCACAATAGCTTTCTTTCATTCATCCCAGAACCCTACTTAATCCCAACTGCAATTGAGACATCAGTATTCTATCCTTCGTTAGAAGCATCCATCAAAAATTTACACCAATAATCACGACACCTTCTTTCAGTCTTCACATAACATCTCATTATTCACAACAGCAACAAAACCATCCGCATTCTATCCTTCTTCAAAAGTATCCATCAAAACTTTCCATTAATAATCACTAATCATGGCAGCTTTGTTTCATTCTTCCCATAACCCCTAAAATTTTGCAATCACATCGAAACATTCATATTAGTCATCCCATCCCATCCCATCCTTTAACCAGGAGCTACTCAATTGAGTATTTGAAAGTGCAGCAACCCTTCACCACTGACCGCAACGAAATAAACTTGCTCCAGCCCAGAATACGATTAATCCATCATGGGCTACATGAGCTCCAAGTAGTTCACCGGAATCAATGGGTAATGTTGCTCCAGTACCTAACCAAAGGGCCACTAAGGTACCAACCAAAAAGACGGTTGTAGGCTTGTAGCTACTGGACGACAAAATGGATTTTGAAAAACACAACATAAGCCAAACTATGCCATTGTCACAACTCACAACCATGGAACAACAGGAAAGACGCTCCGTAAAACAGTATAATTCCCCCAGCTCTTCCCTCAAGTTTCAAACCCCAATTTAAATAAAAGTAAGGTCTTTTACTTCCTACCAACATCTCAAATTTCTTGCAAAACTTCCCTAAACACCCAAACCGATGCTTAAAATCCAATCCCAGCTCCATTACAACATACAAATCAAGGGCTACTCAAACTTCCATATAATGGGTGCAAATTAACCCTAGAAATCAACCGATTCCCCCAAACTTCTCACAAACCCACAAGCGCAAAGAACCTAAAAAGCAAGCATACCCACTTAAAATCGCAATTATAGTAAGAGAATGAAACACACCCACTAAAATTCTATGCAATTAACACATGAAAAACAGAGAAGAATGACAAGAAACATAGTAGAAGGACGTAAAATGAAGGAGGGAAGAGGGGAAAAAGAGGAGAAAATACCTTAGAAGAAGAATGCGAGGAGGTTCGAAGAGGAAGATGATGTGTCCGATGAGGTGCTAGTGTAGCAAATACACCCAGATCCCCTGAAATCGCCATTTTTCTCTCTCCCTTTTCTTTCTCTCTCTAAACTGGAATATATTGGCGCATTCACTCTTTAGCTCGCGCTGTTGAACGGTAAGCTCAGAATTTCCATCTTTTGTTTTTGCTTTGTTTTTGTCTAGGGTGAGTAGGGAGAAACTCATGTCATTACGGAGAACAAATTGTATGGTCTATATGGGCACTTAGGGTGCTTATCAAGCAAGTTGGTCATGAGTTGATATGTGCTTCATTCGACTCATAAAGGTATTGAGTTTAGTTATTTCCTATCGAGTTTGAAATTCTCTACCTCAACTTGACTCGTTATGGTTTCTTTTTATTTATTACTCTATTATCTTGTGTATTTAATGTAAAGTTCTTTATCTTGATAGACATTTCAAGAAACTTACAAATAATCTGTTTGATATTTTATCCTAAAAAGAGTTGACATTTGAAATAGTGTAGTATATATAATGATTAAAAACTTATCGAGCAGCTCACGAACATATCGAGTCGAGTTTAGGCTAGTTCAACTCGACTCGTTCATGTATCGAATTGAGATTACGCTCTAGTCAGGCAAATTTGAGTCGATTTTTTACCGATTCGAGTTCGAGTTACTCACGGGTTGTTCATCTCAATCCTCACTTCACCACCCGTGGTGAGGATATATCCACGTACATCCTCGTCTTAATTGGATTACTGTATAAATCATCCCAACCTCACGACCCCCTTGGGTACCTACACGACTACACCCGCCTTATCTTTTGCCATACCCTCCCCACTGCACACCAACTTTAGTAGAAGTTATGAAAAAAAATAGTGCAAAAGAAGAAATTGTTTTTTTAAATTGATTTTAATATGGTTATTTCCTATTAAGTAGGTAAGATTGAGACAAAGGAGAAGTCGAGTAGGTGAGGATGAGGAGAGTCAGGCGAAAATGAGGTGATGTGGGCAACAACTGAGCTAGTATAATTCAATATCTACATCCACCCTCATCACTTATGCCAGGTATAACTTTCATCCCTATCTCCGCCTCATCATCCACAAAATCTATCTATCCCACCTAATGAGGACATATGCGAGGCAGGTCTCAACAAAACCTACCCTAGCAACATCTTTATTTATTCCAAACTTACCCCCCTATTTTCACTCCCTTAAGTCTCAACAAAGAATTGGGAATCCCTAGCCAAGAGTCAAGGCTATATTGAGTATATGAATTATGAGATATGAGTCATATGACTATGGGGTACTGGGGTTCACCGTTCATGTTAGCGTAAATGTTCCTACTTCCTAGTTCCTACAGTATAGGAGTAAGCGGTATGCCTCAAAATCTTGAACCCTGAAACTTTTTTACCCAACTCAAAAAATAGTTGATGAACAAACCACCACCACCATTGTCACAGTGAATGGGAAGATGGGCAGCATACCGTCTCCTCCACCGCCTAACCTCATTATCAGCACCATCACCATCTTACTCTATTCGCCCCCTTTCTCTCTTCCTATTATCTTCAGATCCCACAACCCTATTTCATCGTTTTAGACCCTTTTCTTCTGCCCCATCTTCATCTTATGCTGCTCTTGCACATGATTTCGATTATGGGTTTCGTGATTCTTCTCATAATAATTATGTAGATGAAGTTCAATCCTTCCCTGATGTGGATGAACAACAACAACAAGAAACTGCTAATGTTCCTGTCAAAGCATTCTTTCTTTCCACAAGGTTTACCCTTTTCACCTCTTTTAATATTGATTTTGCTTGTTTTTCAATCTGGTTTTTTTTTCCCAATTTTTATGGGGCCCATTGTTATTATTCTTATTTTTTTTGATGTGGGTTTTGTGCAAATTTTAATCATTAGTTGAAAGTTTATATTTTTTTGGGTTTTCTAATTGTTAGTTGAGCAAAAACCTATTACCACAACATTATTATGTTAATTTTTCCAAATTGCTTATATAAAATTAGTAATACTATGTAAAGTGTAATCTACCTCCAAAAAGACTGTTTCTTTTGCTTTTATGAACTTTGTTATGTATCTGTTCTTAATCTATGAGTGGAGATGACTGCTGTTTTCACTAGCAATATGAAGTAAAAATTGTATATAATATAGTAACAGATACTGCGCTTAAACTGCATAGAATTGTGATCTGTTTTGACAAATTGAGGAGAAGCTGTTGGTATAAGCCTGCAAATTTTACTCAAAAGAGTAGAGGAAGACTTCATAGAAAGTTGTTTAAATTGTGTAGATGATATATCACCTTGAGATGTATTCTTGTTCTCTTTCACCCTGGTGTGTTCTATTTGGGGCTTGATTCCCTCATGCTCACCTTGCCTTATTGCTATGTGTTGTGGATTTTATCATTTGGCCTCTCAGAATCATGGTTTTGGCAGTATCGATTTGAGGAGCATGCAGGCAGAGAATGCTGGGAATGTTGTTCCTCCAACCTCTCGCACCTCAAATTATGTGACACTCCGATTTTGCAATACACCTGCAGCAATGATTGTAAGATGATTTATGGATTCTCATTTTTTTTGTTTCACTCTCCTTGAGCTGGCTGTTGTTTCTTTTACTACTAGCTTTTGCTTATTTAAAGTAAGTCACTATTTGCTATGCTATGTGTTTATCGATTGCAAGTGACATCTTTGAAAAATTGAGCTGTTTATACAATAAATGCTGAGTTCCTTCTGATGATTCTATGGGGACCTGTGTCTTCATCGGATAAACTTGTGTAAAACAATTATATGGTCCACAGTTGTAGTTCCTCTACACTAGTATTCATTGTCTAGTATAATAGTATAATACCATACATTATAGCATAATTGACACTAGAAAGTTCATCACTTCTTGCATTGGGCTTTAGCACACGCTGTTGAACTTGTTACCTTTCAGTATCTGACTATAAGGACAGTAAGAAGCTCCCCTTTCCTTTTCCATCCTTTTTATCAGATTAGAATGAGAGTTCTAGTGAGAGAAGAACTGAGCGAGCATTCATCTGAAGATGGAAATTAAAGGAAAGGAGAACAAAGATTTCTTAGGCCTACTGGATAATCGAACTGCTTAAATGCTGAATTGGGCTTTTCAGAGCCTCGATTTTGTCAGCTAAGCTTGTTGGAAAACATATGGTGTATGTCAGGAAACTGGATTACTTAACAGTAAGTTAGCATTCAATGTTGTTGTAAGTTGAGTGACATGCACTCGTGAGAAACTTTTCATTCAACATATACACATGTGGCATAATACATGTCAGTCGTCAGCGGGATCTTTTGAAACTATTTTTTATCACTGACAATATAGTAATGTTTTATAAGTTTTCAAAGGGAATGGATCCTGATGGTAATAATGACTTTATATATTGATATATGGAAAATGAGACTTATTTAGTTATGTTACAAGTTTGAAGTTGTTTTTCAAAGATTACTGTGCGTTTTTTGGAGCGTATAGGCCAGACTTAGGGTAGAGCAATTAACAAAATGCAGATCAAAGGGTGTCACGTTTATGTCTTTTTTAACATAGAGCCTTTTAATTTTGGAAATTTCTCAAGGATTTATTGCCTTTATATGTTGCCTTTGATTCAGGGTATGGGAGTTGGGAACAGTGTGATTTCCAACCGCTACATGGTGGTGTTTCAATATGGATCAGCTATTCTTTTCAATGTTGAGGATCATGAAGTTGATTTCTTCTTGAACATTGCTAGAAGACATGCTTCTGGATTGCTTTCAGAGATGAGGAAAGATGGTAATTTCTTTTGAGAAATTCCTAGTTTTTTCTTGAATGAATTATCATATGTGCTTTCTGTGTGACGTGAGTTTTTTTTTGGTAAGTTACAGTAGTTATCTGTTAGTATGTGGGTTATGTTTTCTGAATTAAGTTCTATAATCCAACCACATAGTTTGTGTAATAAATAAATAGTGTAGTCGGCCATGCTGAAGAGATTGGAATTTACTCATTTGCAATGTTAATAAATCTTAAAGTTAATAATCTATTAAGGTTTAAATTCTTCACTGGATCTGAAGTACGGGGTGCACATGTAATGGATGGGACATTTAGTTGCACAGGTTAGAGATAACTCTGATATCAGCTTGAAAATTTATCGTTCTACAAATTTCAACCCAACAAATTTGATCAAAATTTCGACCCAAAGGCCAAATGGCCCAAATCCGAACCATTGAAGCAAATTGCAAACTTGATCAAATTTACATTGGGTTGGGTTGAATCTTTGGGCTAGTAATGCTGCAATAACTGTCAGATCAACACGAACCGATTTGGTAATAATACAAAAGATTATAGTAGGAGGGAACAGAAAAAGATGATCTGAGTTCAGTATCTTTACAAGTAAATTGTGTCAGCATGATATTTTGAAAACAACATCGTACAAAAAATTGAAATATCTTAATATTTTTTTGGAAGTCGAGGTATTTTTTTGAACTCCTACTCACAATCCTTCTAGTTGTGGCTTAGGCTATAAGGGTTAGGTTTGGCTTTGGGAGATCAGACAAAAATATCGTGATTGTCACAAAGTTAGTACATTGTTTCATCAAGGATACCTAATATGTTCTACTTATTGTCTGAATTAAAACAATTGACTCCCATTGTATGAGAGCTATACTCTAACCGCTAATTTTTTTTTTTTTTTTTTTAGATGACCAAGTACTTATAGTCTTATATGTAATATCGACCAAAGACATCAAAGAGCTATGATGTTGATTGTGGAATATCCATCTTGACAAAAAACTATGTATGCACTAAAATATGGAATATAAATGCAAGGGCCGTGCCTCAATTTACATGTGATGCAATCTTTTTGATAATTTGATATTTTACACTATAGGACTTTGGGGGGAAAAGTCAAAGATACAACAATTTGACAAGTAGTTCTAGTTTGGTTGTAGTTAGTGGTCTTTTAGTTGAACATGGGAAGATATATCTTTTATGAATTTGTTTAGGGATATTATCTCAGATAACCCTGACTTATAGGCCTTTTTCCAATATAACCCCGACTTTGACAGCCATGTCTCCAATAACCCTGAACTTGATTTTTGTCATTAAACCTGACGGAATTAGACACGGCGTTAACTATTTTGACATCTATAATTAAAAACCTATTTTTTTATAAAAAAAAACAAAAACATTTTGTATTCTTCATCCTCTCTCTTATGTTCTTCATCCCCTATCATGTCTTCATCCCCTCTCTCTCTCCAAATCCGGATAAAAATTCAGCTACATTATTGCACCGCCTCACGCAGAGGAGAGAGAAAATAGACCCACTAGGGTCGAGTAGCGGCAGCTTCGACGCATGACAGTTAATGGAGGAGAAAGAATGTGAGGAGAGAGAGAATTACAGTAAAATTGCAGACCAGCAAATCAAATGAAGAAACAGTAGAAGATTGAAGAATAGAAACCAGATGTAGAATAGAAAATAACATTGAGCCAAAATAAAATAACCCCAAGTTCTTCCTAATCCAACTATCAGATTCACCGGTTGCAAATCCAGCTAACCCTCTGCCAGCACCCATTAAAACGAAAAATCATTAAAAATAAAAGCAATAAACCAAGCCAAACAAATAAATGAATTATTATTTCAATGCAAAACCCTAACATTAGATCTGAAAAACAGAGTCCAAAATTTT
Organism: Beta corolliflora; assembly: GCA_947648045.1. Taxonomy (NCBI): domain Eukaryota; kingdom Viridiplantae; phylum Streptophyta; class Magnoliopsida; order Caryophyllales; family Amaranthaceae; genus Beta; species Beta corolliflora. The sequence goes on from CANSZD010001098.1 coordinate 225,337, forward strand.
CGATTACAAGTGAGAAATTATAGAAAATACACAAAAATCAGAAAAAAAAACAGAGATAAAAACAGTTTTAGTGCCTTGCAAGGGCGATTTTGATGACAAAATGTAACCCTTCTTGTGAATAGCTTGTTGAGGGATTCGACTGGTTCGTCTTCTACCTAACGAGCTTGAAAGACGATCCAACCGTCGGCTGAAAGAAACGGATCTGACTCAAAAACTACGAAGACGCAAAACCCAAACAAATGAAACCACCCACCAAAGAACCCGGAACCACCATGATTCACCTCCTCAAACCAATGGTCTTAAAACCAAAGAATCCAGAACTAAAGCGTCTTAAAATCAGAAATTAAACAAACGAACCAAAGAAAGTAGCTTGCAATAGAAGAGAGGGAGAAATAGATGATTTTGGTTTTTTTTTTTTTAAAAAAATGCAGTAAGTATTTTTGTTTGAAAATAGTTAACACCGTTAATAATTCCGTTAGGCTTAATGACAAAATACAAGTTTAGGGTTATCTGCGAAAAAAAAAATATGTCAGGGTTATTTGGGAAAAAGGTCTATATGTCAAGGTTATCTGAGATAATATCCCATTTGTTTATCCCATGTATTTCCATTTCCTAAGGCAGCATAGGTAAGCAACTTCTTTTTCTGTTTTCGAACAGACAACTTTACATACTTCTACTTCCCAGGAACTTCATGCCAACCAAACAGGCACTTCGTTTTTTGTTGAGCTATAAAACAGGGCCAATTATTGGTTTGAGATTTTGATGGAGTAGATTTCTATTATAAATACACCTTTTCTATTATTTGTTTTTGTGGGAAAAAAATAGTTGCCCATTTTCTTGTTTTATATTGGTTTGCTTTGGTCCAAGTGGGCATATTGATGAAGCTTTATTTAAGCTAATGTTGTAGAAAGTAAAGTATTGGAGATATTTGTTTTTTTTACTGCAAGCTAAGAAAGCATTCATCAATTATGATCTTTTTCAGAACCCTTCAATCGGCACCCACAAGAAACATGCCATTCTAGTAGCATTTTGTCTTATTTTTCATGGGTCAAGTTTTCATCAATATTAGTAGAAATAATGTTTTCTTGGCATCTGATGTCAGTGTGCAGGACACAAATTGTATTTTTTTTTTTTTTAAAGTTCTACTTTAACAAAGATAGACTGAATATCTTCTACAAGAAATAGAAGGAAGGTGCTGCACTTTTCAAGGAATCTGTAATGCAAATATATATGCAATTTCTTTTTCTCTAGTGTAATCGACCTAAACAGCTACCTAGACTTCACAAAAAAATTTAAAAGAACTTCTCTTTCTAGGATCTTTGTACTTCGGTCTCGTCTCCAGAATTAATTTGCTTCTATATTCTGCAGACTACATGGTAAAGGAGAAGCCTGCACTTGCTGAAGATATGCAGGGTGGTGCTGACTTTATAGTTCTTAAACATCTTGACACTGATGGTATTCGCATTATTGGAAGTGTGCTTGGCCAGAGCATTGCTTTAGACTATTTTGTGTCTCAGGTGATTCTCCTATCTTTGCTGCACATACATACATATATCTATTTAAAGGTGTAATGTCTAGTTACTGAGATATACGGAAGAAGCCTGATTATGTTATGTTTTTCTTGCATATTTCAGGTTGATGTTATGGTTGAAGAATTTGCAGATATAAATCGTGCAATGGAGAAGACTGGAACTTTTACGATGACTAGGATGAAGCTCTTTCAACTAGTTGGCAAAGCAAATTCAAATATTGCTGATATAATCCTCAAAGTTGGACTTTTTGATAGGTATCTTCTCAACTAAAATTTATCATTGTCTTATTTGTCTATGTGACATGTAAAGATGTGGCATGATATGAGAATGATGTACTCTCAACAGTTAATTGCCCGATTATTTTTATTGTAAGCAGGCAGTTTAAGTAACGGGTGGATCATTGGAACCATCTATTTTGTTCACCTTTCTAGGCTCTTCAAGTATTGACTATGAGACAATTGGTTGGTAAAGGATGTTCATTATATGTGACAAGGATTGTAATCCCTCACTGACATTGACTATAGTAATACCAGCTCATCATCAAAAAGATTTTTTAACCAGTTGATAGCTAGAACATACTGTATTAAACCTTTGTAACAAAAGCTAAACATGTTTCTCCTCTCTTATCCCCCCCCTCCCGAGGTTTTTGATCTTCTCACCTTTCTATTTGATTTTCTTTTTAAAACCGCGAGGGTAAATGGATGCAGGGTGGGGGGGGGGGAGAGGGATCAGATGAGGCTTGAGAACTTTAATACTTGGCTCAGATGTTGCACCCAGATTAGAGCCATTGTATTCTACTTTTTCCTGAGCTTCCTGTATTCTAGTTGCCCATTTCACAGTAGGAGGATACTTCTTTTGTTCTCGGGTGTTTCAAACATTTCCACTTCCCTAATATGTAGTCAATTAAGGTTGTATAGCATAAGATAGCCTTTCTCATCTGTAATGGAGAAATTGTGTTAGATGGACAGCTTATTATGATTCTGTTATGCAACTGGGGAAGAAGTCGTGTTGAATTTGTGTTTACTGCTATGTAAATATGTAATTGGGGAAGAAGTCATGTCGTATATGTGTTTGTTGCAAATTCTACTGCGTCTAGTCAACAGAGGTCTTGATTGGTTTGGGGGGGGGTAGCTGCTTACTAAACAAAAGGTTAAGCTTAAGCAGCAACAAAGTTTCTGATTGTGGGAATGAAATTGGTAGGAGGAATCCATCAGAGAGAAGATTATTAGAGGTAGGCAGTTTGAACTCTTTTTTTCAGAAAAGAATGTTTGTTCATATTATGCAAATTCTGTAGAAATGATGCAATGTACAATTCTGTATTGAAAGAATTATAAGAATTATGTGAATATGTTGCTTGCAAATGATGTTCCTGAAACACTATTCCAACAACATATATGTTGAACATATACTATGGCCAACTCCAACAGAACTCATGAAGGCAGCAGTTCCAGTAGATAGTAAGACAATACTGGGCCTACGCCTTTCTTTTTAATTGTCTGGAGAAATTTGAAATCTTGAAATGTCTTAAAAAAAACAGGAATGCTCATATTCATGTCCCTTTTATTTTTGTAAGAGTGTTCAGGTTGAACCGCCACTCTTAATAGCCTGGTTAAGTTACAGAGCTAGTTAGGAAGAAGGATACAAAATGACAAAATCTTTGGAACTCCTAAAATAAAATATCTATAAGCATTTTGTCTACTCGTGAAAGATTTTGTGGAGTTTTTGCTTGTCTTGGACAAGATCCTTTTGCAGCATAAAAGCATGAAAGTTTCTCTACTTTGCTGTAATTTCAGTCAAAGGCTTCCATTTACACACTATCTGATTGATTACCACCAAACTTTCCACACACTAGCTTAGTTTAAATTACAGGAGCATTCTTGTTCTAATAATTAATGTTTATTCTGTTTTCACATTATTCAGATCAGAGATTGCTTGGAGGGAGGCAAAATACGCACAAATAAATGAGTATCTTCGTGAAGAGTACGAGGTCACTCAGCGTTTTGGAAATCTTGATATCAAGCTGAAATTTGTTGAGGTATGATACTTACTCTGTTCGTCATGGGGGCTATATGGGTTTAAAGTGGGCCAAGGGTGGCTAGAAGTGGGGTAAAGCGAGTAAGTCGGGAAAATACATTTCTTAGATGAGAATAAAGTGAAAGTGGTTACAAAAAGAAATGAGTGAATGTGGAAAGTGGGTAGAACAAGAAGAAATAGAAGGAGTTACCATTACTATAAGTTACACATATTGGATAGAACTATTATTTTGAAGTTGTTTGTTTAAATGTTTTGTGCTTTCTTTCTGGGATAATGCAGCACAACATCCATTTCCTGCAAGAAGTGTTGCAGAATAGGAGGTCAGATTTGTTGGAGTGGTGCATCATCATCTTGTTGAGTATTGAGAACGTAATTGGATTATACGAGATCATTCGGGACTCGGCGGCTGGTTCAGTGTGATGATCAGCTAGCAGAAGTTTATTTTTTTGGCAGCAAGCAAATTTTGCATGGTGTTCAACTTGATTCTTTATTTATCCTATCTAACTTATAGCAAATGATATACTACATGTTTCAGCGACCATTGATGCAATATCAGGTCTAATATGAATGAGACTCTTCAATTTTTCTTGTATATATAAAATGGAATTCGAATCCCCTAACTGTAAGTTGCAATTGTTCTCTCTGCTGAGGTTTCAGTAAATTTGAGACTTGCTTAGGTTTCAGTTAAAATTCATAAAATTACATTTACTTTAGATGGAAATAATGTTTCTTTTGATTGTAATTATTCATTTACGCATCTTCTGTATACATATTACTTATCTGCGAAGAAGCTCGCATCTTTTCCAATTTTCAAGACGCATACTTGGTAGGGAATCTATTGTAGTAATGGCATTATATTATTTATGGATCTTATCTAAAATACAAGTTTATGGTAATACTTTGGTGGCAAATTGGTTTGGATTAGGTTCGGTTTGGGTTAATTTAATTCCTAATTGGGTTTATTGTGACTTGTGAGTTAGTTGATTATAGAAATCCCACCATAGTACGGCCTACGGTGATAGTGGGGGCAGTGGGGCTCCATCGGCAACACAACAATTTTTAATCTTTGGTTTAAAGATTTTCAAAGTCATATGATGCAGGAGGGGTTTTAGCAGAGTCATTGGTAATGGGAATCTCACACATATTCTGCGGGATAGTTGGGTTCAGAGTAAACCAATAACGTTCCGAAGGGGGATTAATGAAGAGAGGAGTGGAGTTCAGTGGATAAGGGATTTGATGAATTCGGGAAGGAAAACTTGGAATTCCTCGTTAATTTGGCGAATGTTTCCTAAGGATGTGGCTCATCGTATTCTATCCATTCATATTCTTGAAAGTGATATGGACGATTCTTATGTTTGGAATAGGACTAACTCCGGAGAGCTTACAACCAAGGATGCTTATGCTATGTTGCTCTCTTCAGAGTCCTGGCAACGTGGCCAGAGTGTTGACAGGAAGTTCTGGAACAAGTTATGGGCAACAAATATAAGACCCAAATGGAAAGTGTTTGTCTGGCGCATTCTGATGAGGGCATTAGCGTTGAACATCAATCTCAGGAAGAGGAATGTGTGTGTCAGTGAGAGATGTTATCTATGTAAGGAAGCGCTTGAGGATGAGGCTCATTTATTCAGAGATTGTCCAGTAAGTGCTAGGATTTGGTGGGGCTCATGGCTCGGCATTCAGGTACGCACTTCTGATCATGTCTCAATTAATTTTTGGATCACCAATTTCATGCAAAAGTTCTGGAAGGAGGATGGTCCACACAGTACTAGAGTAAGAGGATTTTTTGCAATTATGTGGGCGTTATGGAGGCATAGGAATAACGTTGTGTTTCGCAATTGTGACCCAAATCCATTGGAGATTTTGCGTATGGCAGACCATTTTATTAAGGAGGAAGAATGGAGGGACAAGTACTTTGAGGTGAGGAGTGGAGAATGTCGACGGAAAGTTAATCCTAGGAAGGAAGTAGTGGCAATGTTTGGACGATCGCAGGAAGTGTCATGCATAGTTAATGTTGACGGTGCTTGGAGAAAGGATGTTAGGAAGAACTGCCCATCGGCAGGGATTGGTTGGATGGGGGTATTGGAGGATGGGCAGGTGTTCAAGGGCAATGACCGAGTCAAAGCTATTTCAGCGCTTCAGTGTGAAGGAATAGCGATCTTACGGGGATTGCAGGAGAGCTTGCACTGGGGATGTACTTCTGTTAGTATCCATACAGATTCCACTATGCTAGTATGTATGATATTGAATAATAGATTCCCGTTTCAGTTGGCTAGTATAGGTTATGATCTTCATTTGCTTTGTAACAAGTTTACATTTTGCGAGATTAGGAAGGTTGATAGACAGGTAGTACAAGCTAGTCATGATTTAGCAGTTGCAGCTAGGAATGGTAAACTTCTGTAATATATGTAATTATGTTTGTTCTTGTTGTCAAAAAAAAAAAACTCTTAAAATTAGTTAACTGGTTTCGATTGGATGATAAACAAGTTACTAAATAATATTGGGTGCAATTTTGTGTCACATTCATTCTTTTTTTTCCAAGTCGAGTAATAAGTATCGATTATGAAATTCCAACACTTGAAAACCCTATTATACAACTTCCTATACCTCCATCACTGGTAACTGTGGAAGTGTAACTGCATATCAATACAATATACACAATTTGAAGCCAGTAAACCCAATTTGAAGCCAGACTGAGGTTGAGGTAGTGGAGTAGTAGCATCGCTTCCTACCTCATATCCCTGAGGTCTAGGTATCAAACCTCATGGGACTCATTTGAAGATTTCCCCTTCCCCCCTCAAGTGAGTCCCCTTCATCTTACCTTAAAAATAAAATAAAAATTGAAGCCAGACTATCTCACTTAAGTTATGAGCACGTGCTTCCACATGGCACCAAATGAGCTCTCAAAATGTAAGCTTTTTAAAGCTGTGTTCTCTTCAACTTATTTTTGCTGAACTTGATTCAATTTTGCTGAATTTATTTTTGCTGAACTTAACTTATTTTTATGAAACTTAATTTTACTAAATTATTTTTGCTGAACTTATTTTTACTGAACTTATCTATGCTGAAACTTAGAGTATTTTTTTATTTGTTGAACTAAACTTATTTTTACTGGACTTGACTAATTTTTGCTGAACTTATTTTTACTAAACTTATTTTTGCTGAAATTATTTTTACGTGATTATTTTTTGCTGAAACTTATTATAATAAGCTGAGGAGAACATAGCCTAATTCATGTTGTTGTACGCAAACAACAAACTTGTCCCACATAGGTTGTGATGAGAAATTAAGAACATGATCATATAATTTTTGAAGCTCCAACATTTCGTACAATATGAGGATTGAAGAATCACATAATTATAGACCAAAAATAATCACTTCACCACCCCACTAGACAAATTTCCAAGAATCCTAAAAGCTCAAAATTCTTCGACTCTACGAGCAATATGAGGCGTATCATAAGCATCTCTAGGCTTAGATTTCTTCACTCCTGCAGTGATCCATACTTTGTCAGACTTAGGGCCTTCAACACCCACACTTGCAATTTTTACCCATACTAACACCTTGGTCTTCATTCCCTCGATACCCATCATCTTTCCTCTAAGCAAGATCGCTTTCACTCGTGTAGCATATCTTATAACTGATGAGTCCTTAAAACTCACCTCGGAAGGGTGGGGGAGGTACACTATTAGCTTTGCTTTTGTCTCGTCAAACTCGTAGCATGTTATATTTTCGGGGAAGAGGCCCGGTGGTAAGTTGTAGTCTCTCAAAAGTTCAGGTAAGTTTTTTGTTGGCTTTCCTGCATAAGCAAGGCGATTCATGAGATTTTGAACTAGATAGTGTATTAGTAACTAATTTCCATCAAAGGCATGTAAGTTTTAAGAATAATATATGCATTACCCTTTAACTTGTTGAATAGCCATTTTGCCTTCTCTTCCACTACACTTGAGACAGCCTGCAGAAACATGGATTTTCCAGATAAGGATCTACCAAGAATCAGCAGGAGCATAAAGATATTAAAGTTATTTCAACCTTTCATCACAACCATCAAAATGAAAAGGCCATACAAAAATTTGGTTCTTACTACACCAGGAGCCAAAGATAGAAATATTAAACATATACTAACATCAAATGATGCTTGGTGTTTGTCATAAATAATACCAACGTATATTTCCCAAAACACAAGAAAGATTAGGAAGAATATTTAGCTAAAAAGGTAATACATCTTGTTCCCATCTCAACAAAATTCCTAAATGGCTACATAAGCTCTAAAGATCACAATTTTACAATAAGAATAGTGGATCATACAACAGAACTAAATTCAAGGAAGAGTTTGAGATCTATATCTTGGGAAAAACCCAACAAGCATCTCACTGCAGTGGGGTCTAAGGAGGTATTGATCAATGTACATAGCTCTGGTTCTAAGAAATCAGAGTATTACAAAAGCTCATGTATTGCTTGCTTCATACATTAGGATTGAAACACTTAAATCCTGTAGATCAAATTATCAGAGTTGACGAACGTTACTCAACCTAGCCATTTTACCAAAAGTCTGATCATTTAGAAGTGTCGGACATGGGGAGGGAGCAAGGGAGGGCATCAAGGTTTTTCCAGGCTCTAACAATTGTGCCATTATCCCATTTTCTGGGACAAATTCTAAGGTATTTCCGAGAATACTCAAAGGCTAGGTGTACCCCAGGATATTTTGGTCACTCACTTGCTCATTTGGATGGCCTCAAATCAGTAACCAAAATATCCTTGGGTACACCTAGCTCTAGGTGTACCTCGAAATATAAAGGACATGTTGATGTTATGGCTTGATCCTATGGTGCGTATCCTACACGAGTTTCACATGGCATAATGAAGAGTTGGTGTAACAAAGGATGGTAGGCAGCAGCTTTCATAAAGATCAATGCTGTAATGCATATGCATCTCCTCACCTACTCTTATACCTCGTTTCGCAGCCACACAACTTTCCAATCTTTCCAATTCTCAAAGCTCAGGGAACTACATCTAAAAGGAAAATTTACTCGAGACACGACGAGAGCAGACATTTATCTGAAACTTCAAACTCCAAATCCAATCTAATTTCCTCTAATTAGCCACTAGAAAATGTAACTATGGACAAATAACATCAGCATAAAAGCTCATATAGACATTAGAGTTTAGACATTATAAAGAAATCAGACTTCAATCCTAATTTAGGCAATTAACATAGCATTTAAAAGAACATCATAACCTAAATTTCATATAATTCATACTGCTATAAAATTTCTAATTCCCCACTAATAAAAGTAGCATATATAATTTACCAACAATTACATTGGATGTATTTCCTATCTAAGAAAACGGTATCTCACAAATCAAACATGAAGGAAAACTTGGCAATAATTATAGAGAATGTAGTAATCCTTAACACTCCATGCTTCACTTAATTTCCATCATCACTCATAGATCTCACAAAATTAATAACCAAATGCATGATAAATTGACAATAAATAAGAGAAAAAAATAGAATAATTGGTCTACAAAATGCAAGATATGTGCAGAAAATGTAGATAAGAAAAGGAAGAAAAAAAAGAGAAAGGAACAAACAGTGATATCTTGGGAGATGTCATGGAGTTCTTCTTTGGCCTTCTTAGTTATCCAGAAGCTTCCAGCAGCAGACTTTATGCTCCCTACTTTTGTCAGAGCTTTCTCCATTCTCTCTCTCTCTCTCTCTCTCTAAAATGGGTGAGTTGAGGAAGAAGAAGAAGTAGAGTGAGTTCAGAGAGTGAAGAGAGAGAGAGAGAGAGAATTGGAAGTGGGAACACAAAGTACACAAAACACAAGTGAAGAAGAGAAGAAGACTCGCCTGCTTTTTGTTTTAGAGGAGAGAGAATGTGTGTGCGCGAGTTGCACTGCGGACAAACATCCCCAGCTGTTACACAGATTCCATTAATGCTTTTTCTTCCCTTCAAAAAAATTAATGCTTTTTCTTTCTTTTTTGAATACTTTATTAATCTTTTTAATCTTCACAAAAGAGTAATTTTTTTAAAGGAAGGAAAGAAGGTCCTTTGCATTAGGGGGAAAAAAATTACAAAGAAATATGGAAAAGAGAGGCTATATTGATTATATATGTACATAAACTATATATCGTGTCTTTAGCTGAGTCGAACTAAGCTGATTGGGGTAGCTCGATTTGGCTCGCTTCAAATGAAACTTGAGCCTAATCTTGTTGAACTTTAAATTGTAATTTTGGTTTAACTCACTACTTTATATTCAAAGTTTGACACTTTTAAAGAAACAATTAAGGACGACGGAAGTGTATGGTAAGATCCTAGCTCTTGTATCCTCTCAACCCTAGTCCTTGGCGGAGTGAACTTCTGAATATAAATTAAAGATTCTAAGCAAGACTTCAAATATCTAATCTAAACTAAAGAAGAAAAAAAATAATTCATCTGTTTTAAAACAAGTGAAATACTTCTCTCTTTTATGTGAGAAATATTTGAGAGAAGTGTTTTACTTATTTTAGAACGGAGGAAGTACTAAGATTTGCAAAGAGGGGATGGAAAAAATCGAAGAAGGGTTTTAGTAATCAAAATCGTTGTGTAGCCAATGACACAAAGACATGAAACCACTCGATTGACCACCTAGGGCTAGCTATATGAGTTCTATTCAAGAGAAAGGTAAAAACTTCCCTTATTAGGAACAGATATATATATCACTCTTTGCATAATGCCTATTAAACTATTAAGGCTCCGTTTGTTTAGGAGGAAAAATAATTTTCCCCATTTTTCGTTGTTTGGTTGGACAATAGATTCAAAAAGGAAATCAAATTTTCATCCCGTTGTAAATATTTTCCTCTAAAATTAGAAGGAAAATTATTTTCCTCTCACTCTCTCATTTCCAACTTCTCCATTTCCCTTTCTTGAATTTTTTCCTTCAATAATGCTAAAATGGGTATTAATTCCTGAAATGTGTCGAAGTTCAAATTAATTCCATGGGTATTGTTCACGTAGGACCGCTGCCAAAATTTTGGTTTTTTAATAAAACCGCTACTCCAAGTAGCGGTTAATAGCAATAATGTTTCATTAAAGTTGACCGCTACTTCAAATAGCGGTTATATTGTGTCCCAAAGATAAGTTATAAGGCACGCATATAAACCGCTACTCATAGTAGCGGTTAATTGGAGATAAATTTCAACGCAACACAAAAGATCCAGTGCGCGCCACGCAGGAGCCGTGCGCTCCACGCACGAGGCTTGCGTGGCGCGCAACAGACCTGCGCTCAGCGCACGCTTGCTGCGCGCCACGCAAGCCTCCTGCGTGGAGCGCACAGCTCCAACGTGGCGCGCACTGGATCTTTTGTGTTGCGTTGGAACTTATCTCTAGTAAACCGCTACTCTGAGTAGCGGTTTTACCTTGTAAACCGCTACTTCAAGTAGCGGCTTATCTTAAAGTTAACCGCTACTCTGAGTAGTGGTTTGCTTTGCCGAAAATTAAAAAAAAAAAAAATTTCTCGCGTGCCGTCTTACATGGACGGTACGCATGGAATTAATTTCAACTTCGGCACATTTCAGGAATTAAAACCCAATTTAGCATTATTGAAGGAAAAAATTCCCCTTTCTTAGCTTAATCATTTTCCATCAAATCAAACAAAGGAGAACTAATTTCCATTTGCGTTTTCCAATGGAGATTATTTTTCATAAAAACCATTTTTTAAGGGAAAATGTTTCCATCACCTGTCAATGCTTACTTTTTTTTTAAATAAAAAAAAACATCCTTGTAATGAAAGGATATTATCAGCAAAGCGAATTCCAATAGCTGGCACAACACATAAACTTCAATTTCCCAATGAGGCTATTTATATTGGCCCAATGACGCGAGAATCATCAATGCTCAATTGCTCATATATCAACATGGTGGGCTCATCGAATAAAAGTTATCGGTTCAAGATGCAATTCAAGCACAGGTCACCACCGCCTTCACTCTTTAAAAAACACACTAGTTTTTGGGCCCGGGTTATATCCCCTACTAATCATTGATCTATTAATGTTTTACTATAAAATAATAACACTAAATATCACTTGGTTTAGTGGTTAAAATTTCAGTATATAAACTTAAAAACACAAGATCAAATCTTATAGAATACATTTTCTAACTTTTTAGTTGTAAATGGATTACATGGATCGATTAAAACACCCTAACGGGGAGCCCACGTAGCATCATTCCTTGTTTAGAAACATTTTTTAATATTTTTACTATAATAATTTGTAATTCACATATTTTATTGAATAAGACGTGTGTATAATAAAGTATTGTGAAATGGAGGAAACTTTCTGCCCTAAATAGATCACTTTTACTAGAAGTGACTCTTTTAAAGCAAAAAGTGAGCTTATGGTTAAAAGTGACCTATTTTGACTGAAAAAAACTCATTTTGAAATACAAAGTGATTCAATTTGGCTAAAAAATAAAGTGGTCTCATAATAAATTTATTGTGCACCAGATGCACACAATAATAATTGTTTGTAATTTTTTATTTTCAAAAAAATTTGATTAAATATGATTCTTATTAGAAAGAGTTTGCTAATTATTTCACTAGTTTTTTTTTATACTTCTATGTAGTTAAAAATGATAATACTTAATAAGCCAAATTTGGAAAGGGTCTAGAGAAAAACTTCACTAATTAAATAAATTTTTGTTTTTTATTATCTTTCTTACATCCCATTACTAAAATAACTACCTTTTTAAATTTTTCTCTAATTTCACTACCTTTTTAATTTTTTTTTTCTAATTTAACTACCTTTTAAGTTCCTCAATTGTTGGTTTTTCTACTCTTTAACGAATTTCGTCCATAAATATGTTATGTAGGCATCAGTAATGAATTTTTTTCTATTTCCTTGAAAATTCTCTTCAATAGTTCTACTTATAAGTATTCTTCTTTCTTGAAGCATCATTTCTCACATTTTTTCTTCAAATTCTCTTCCAACAATCTTCAAAAAATTAAAGTAAGAGTTTGTTCTACATTCTTGTTTCACTCTTGGGTAGCTATTCATTCAATTTCTTCCAAGTATGGTAAGATTTTTTTTTTCTTTTTCAAATTTCGTGGATAGGGTTCACACAAATTGGGGATATATTGTGTTTAAAAATAGGGCTTGTAATTGGTAATGAAATGTGCATAATTAAATGATTGTTGAACAAAATTGAAGCTCTGATATGATTAATCTTCAATGTAATACGTACCTCCATTCGTAGAAGCCATAATATTGAAAAACTTCCAATTTGCAAAATCCCCAATTTGTTAAGAACCCTAGTTTTTAAAATATAAATTTAAATTTTACTTTGAGTTGTTGAAATTGGCAAATTTTTTTAATTGCAATGAACAATAACAGCCTTAATTCAGATTTGTGAAGATTGATTTAAAGAAAGATTGACAAATTGTATTTGAAGTTGATGAAAGGGATAACATGCAGAAAAATCGAGGGAGAAAAGACATTAGGGAAAAAAATGAAAGTGGGTCCCACTTAACAAAAAAATGGATGAAATCTGTTTAAAGGTAGCAAAATTAATAATTTGGGACAAGAAAGGTAGTAAGTGGTGCGGGCGCACCTCATTAGCTGGTGCGGGCTCACCTACTAATCTGCTCTGGTCTGACAGTTCAACTTAAAACGCGCATAGCTCTTTTCTTTTAGATCCAAATCAAGCTTATGACCAGTCGTTGGAAAGCTATCGAAATAATATTTCAGATACAACTGGAATTACCTTCATCGGATTTGTGGTTTGAAAGTTATTTCCATTTGAAGTTCCCTGTATAAGATTTTATTGTGCAATGTGCTCCTTTGTGCGAGCAGACATGGGGCATGGTGTGAACGCACCATTTCTCAACGTGTGCTATATTTTCATTGCTTTCTTTGTCAACTCTACAATTGTAGCTGCCTTAGGTAGTCCCACCTATATTAAGAACATGACAAGCAGGGTGAAAGCAAATGTACTAGAAATTTGGTCAAAAATGACTGATAATCTAGCAAAATGTCACTATGATCAAGAATGATCAAGTGAATGAAATAGTAGGGGAAAGGGAAAAGAAAGAGGGAAGAAAGGGGAGAAAGAGGATCAAAATAAGCTAAAAAGAGTCCATAAAGTGCATTAGAAACACACTTATCAAACTCTCCTAAGCTTAACATTTTACTTGTCCTCAAGTAAACCAAGAATGAGAAAGAAGAAAGAAAAGAGGATAAAAGATGAAAAAGAAAAACCATGCAACACACTAACCTAAATGCTCTATATGCAAAGCTACAAACATGACATGCAAGCTAAATGAGTTCATAACAAGATTTAGGAGACCAACCAAACACAAGAGGAAAGATGACTAGGAAGCACAAGAGTGACTCAAGAGATCCAATCCACCGATCAACCGAGTCTTCTTGAAAACTAGGCTTTCTAGGAGTGATTTCTTACCCCTCTCCACTTCCCAGTCCCGAGATGCTCAACCATAATAGCTCGCCTCTACCACATTTTGATGACCCCCATCATGACTTGCACAAAATCTCACCCGTCACTACTAAATTGACCAATACTAGTCTAGAAGTCAAAAGGGACTTTATTAAGGTTGTAATGGGGCTAGGTTAGGGGTGAGGATATCAATTTGGGAATGTGGTGCAAAAAGGGTAAAGCGGAACTAGGGGAAAAAGACTCCCCCAAGCTAGTCCTAACACCAATTCGATTTGAAAACTCAAACACAACCTTTTTTTCTTTTTTCACTTTGATTTTCACTTTTTGAACATAATTTTCATATTGCTCATCAATTTGCTCTCTCATTCTTTTCTTTCAATAGTAATCCAAATGAAACAATAGGAGCTTTCTTTCATTCTTTCATTTCATTCCTTTTCTTTTCTTGTCTCGCTATTTTTTGAACACAACCATTTTTTTTGGCAATTATACAAGCACATCAACTTACTTTCAACCAAGATTTAGTATCAAAACAACTCAACTCAACACAAACGAGACATGTACTCCATTTTGAGGAAAGTTTGACCATGACTTATTATTAGGGTTAAGCAAAAATAGGATAGAAAGACTCAAATGGGTTGAGAAGCGGATAATTATGCCGGTATAAAAAGTTTTTTGGCTTCTGATCTCCTAATTCTAGCAAAATGAAACGCCCTAAATCATTCTTCTATTTAGTTCGGTCATATGTAATCTTGGGGAGCTAAAATGAAAGTCACAAGTTAGGCGATCAATGGTGAGGGTTGTAATTGAGTCTTACGAGGTTCGTGGCCCTCTTTCGGAGTACATCGCACAAGGGACAAATCAATCCAATCAACCAAGTCACATAATTTCAAAAAGACTCTACCAAAAGTTACCGTTCTCAAAGATCATCTAAAGTCACAATAAGACTTCCAAAACCATTAAGTCAAATGCAAGGAAGGTCTTCCAATCAAGTTATGAACACTCTTAGCAACATATCATGCATGCAACCAAACTACCCTAAATGCAGAAAAGAAATAAAGAAAAGAAAATATTTTTGGGAATAATTGATTTTAATAATACAACCTTTCACCGATTAATTTGTAATAAACCAACCTTTCAATTATTCCTGAATAATGCAACATTAATACCCTATTTACTTCTAGTGAGTCAAAATGACTTATAATCGTCTAAAACATTAACTCTTTACCATAGAAATAGGGGCATAGAGGCAAGGGAAGAGAAAAATAGACGAGCTAAGAAATGTGACTTACCAAACAAACTGATTATCAACACGTCAAATCCCATTAAAAGCAAATACCCCCAAAAGGTTGCCTTATTCAAGAATAATTGAAAGGTTGACTTATTAAAAATTAATCGGTGAAAGGTTGTATTATTATAATCAATTATTCCAATATTTTTGTGTTTTTTTTTCTTCATGCAAACCTAACATGCAAAAGCACTAAAAAGAACCTAATTACAAAGAGGAGGAAGAAATTGTTAAGATGGAGGGAACACATGCTAACTCCCCCACGCTTAATACAAACTCCGTCCTTGGTGTATACAAGCAAAGAGAAAGTAAGGGAGGAGGTAAGGGCACAAAATCAAGCAAAAATCCTTTTAGGATCATTAGCTAGACCTTACCACTAAATAATTGGAAAAATTGATTTAATCAGTCCCAACTATGGGCGTCCTGACAAAAACTGTCCCAACTATCATTTTTTATTGTTCAGTCCCAACTTTAACCCCCCTTTACACTGGTGGTCCGAGTGGACTGGTGACTTGCTAAACCGGTAAAAAACGAATTAACCCTTATTTTTTTATTTTTTTTCACTGTTTTTTCTACCCCTCTTTCAGTCTCTCTCTCTCCTCCCTCCCCCTTCCCCGCCACCCCACGACCATACAACCACCATTGCCACCACCCCCGCCCCCGCCCCGCACAACCTTCTCCCAGCCTCCCCACCCCGCAGCCATAGAACGCCCCCTCTGCCGCCGCCCACCCTCCGACCCCCAACCCCCAATCCCCCCGCATCCTCCCCGTTTCTCTCTCGCGCCTTTCATCTTTAGGGTTTTCGGGAGGTGGTTTTAAAGGTAGTGGAGGTGTTTCGAGGGTGGGGGAGCTATTTCTGGGGTGATTTCGAGGGTGTGGGAGGTGTTTCGAGGGGTGGGGGGAGGTGTTTCGGGGTGATTTTGGGGGTGGGGGAGGTATTTTGGGGGTGGGAGAGGTGGCGCGGGATAGGGGGAGGGAGTTTTAGGGCGGAGGAGGGGGGTGGCTAGAGCGGGGAGCGGTTTCGGGGGCGGGGATGGGTGGCGGGGAGCCGAAGGAAGGAGAGGTTTCGAGGGAGGGGGTGGTTGGGGGGCGGGGAGGGGTGACGAGGGAGGGGAAATGGGAGGTGGGGGAATGGGAGGGACAGGGAGGGAAGGGGGAGGGTTTCGGGGGTAGGAACAGGGGAGTTTTAGGGGGGGGGAGGGTTGGGTGGGCCGGGGATGGGTGGGCGAGGCGGGAGGGGTTAGGGGTTAGGGGAGGTGGGGGAGGAGGTAGTGGGGTGGAAGGGGAGGGGGTGACAGTGGAGAGGAGGAGGGAGCAGTGAAGGAAGGAGGAAGGAAGAAGATAGAAAAAAAAAGAAAAAAAATGGCAAATTACCTGTTACAACAGGTTTCTAACCTGCTGAGACTACAATTGTAAAATGCCCTTCAAAGTTGGGAATGAACAATAAAAAATAATAGTTGAGATTGTTTTTGTCAGGACGCCCATAGTTGAGACTGATTAAATCAATTTTTCCTAAATAAGTTGACAAATATCTTAATAGTTTGTCATAAGCATTAACACACATTTCACAATGGATCAAATAGGTATGACATAAACAAAGAGCATGCACAAATTTTAATGCGTCTATATGCTTACCAAGTGATGAGTGCCGAAAATAATAAAATTTTCGAGAGAGGAAAACACATAGTAGTTGTTATTTTTTGCAGTTTATTGATTAAAGAAGAGGTGGTTTAAACCACCATTAAATTTCCTTGTGTGTTGTTCTTGTTGATTTTTGAAGTGAAGTTACTAACAGATTTTGCGTGCATGCTTCATCTAATTGCCAATGTTCATGCGAGAGTATTCAAGCCCTAAATAGAAATTGAACGAAATTACGAAAATTTACAACTGAAGATAAACTCGGGGAAGAAATAATTGTGTTTACGTAATATAATATGGAAAAGATTAATCCAATCTAGCCACATTCTTTTTTGGGTGCTTAAAGTTTAATCCAATCTAGCCACTGTTGTCCATAAACCTCTTAGCTTTCGGATATGCAATTACCAAATACTTCCAAAACCTACTTAGATCTAGCCTTATGTCTTGCCCTTTGAGGTAAATACTATCCAAGGCAGACCAATTTCCTCTAATAATTTTATTTGGATTCCTCACAATTTTGTGATACAATCCATACTTCTCAGCTAAGCTACTTTCTTCTGCCCTAATCTTATACTCTACATACTCAAATCTCAAGCCCTTTGCCAAATTCTTGAAGTATGAATCGGCCAACCATTCATTGCCAAGTGGCACGATTTGGATGAACAATGACCTCGGTCGAAGGAAGAGTGAATGTGTTAGAGCAGCACCATGCACTCCTATCATTCCATGGCTTGCATTGATGAGTCTATATGCATCACACAAGTACGTAAATTTTGTTGGTTGAAATAGCACAACATCAAACCCTGCCTCCTTTGTTGCCTCTATAATTTCCTTTTGATTCAATATTACACGGCCCACATTTCCTGTCCTGCCCATAAACACAAGTCTAGGCTTGCCTCGCCACTAGAGGTGGTATCGTGTGGTGTAACGGGACATTTGCTATATGCAATCTCTAGTAACGAACGAAATCCATGAAATGACCGCGTGTGGTACAAATGATCAATCGGTTGTATGGTCATCGGACCATGTGATATGAGCCCTACCGCGACTGAGGGGAAGCAATGCGTGGCTGTTTGGTTGTCAAGATTAACAATAGGATGTCTAGTGAAGGCATTCAATAAGACCTCATACTTGTTATACCACCAATTTGTAAAATTAGTGATCACAAGTGTGACATCTTGGTTAGGGAAAAGGGTATTGATGGTAACATATAGAGGTATAATGCCATCATTAAAATCATGGAAGAAATTCCCAGTGTAGCCACTAACACTAAATACTAAAGCCGGAGTTTCATGGTAGATTTGGCAAACCTTGTCAATTGATGAGGTTGTAAGAGTAATTTCACTTACTAATGACATGGTAAATTTCTCCCATTTTCGAGGGTATGGACGAATTTTCTCAATTAATGGAGGAATAATTGAGTTTTGAGAGCTTAATCCAACGGTGGAAAATGTAGTTGTATTTGGGTCTAGTATGGTTGGACGGTTGAGGAAACACCAATCATAGTTGTCATGAGATCGGTCGCATATGATTGGTCCACCTTGTTGTGATTGGATTAATGCCCATGAATTTGAAAATGAAACGTTGCATGTTTTCTTTGCCAAGAGCAAATCCTGTCCTAGAGTTGAAAAAAGAAAAGAAATTATCAGAAGATTAAGCAGTAATTAAAGGCGAAGTTTTGGGAAAAAAAACTCTATATATGTGGACAAAATCTTTTCTTTTGTTTCCTAGTCTAGATTTGTGGCTAAATGGGTCAAATTAAGTGGCTAAATAAATCAAAGAAACTCTGACGTATTCCTTCAAAAACTAAAAACCAAAACAAATTTTGAAATTTTTGGGATTGGAAAATGTTGTTTAACCTCAAAGATAAGATAATTGGTTTTACAATAACTAAAAGACCATTAGCAAAATAAAATAGTATTTTCTCATGCCTTCTGGTAAAATTGTCATTTAAGTGTCGATGACCCTGTGGGGTGGGGTAATATTAGTAATTGTGGCCACAAAAATGAGGCATGATATATTTCCTCTGTTATTTATTGGATGTAACATTGCTTTTTTTAATTCACTCACCAACAGGCATATGTTGCATATTAAAAAAAATGACGTACGTAGTACATTTGGATCCATAACACTAAGTTGTTTTATGCCAATTTTAGCACGTTTCGACAAGTGAACTAGCCAGTAGCAAATTGACAAAGCAAACCACAATTAACTACTACTAGTCTACTACTCCCTCCGTTTTCTTTTGTTGTTCCTATTTGAAATCTTTTTGTGAGAGGGGAATTGGTCAAAGTAGGAAGAACTTTCGGAAACGGAGGGAGTACTACTTTACAAAAATACTAATCCCTCCATCCCAAAATATATATAGTTCTTGTTTCTTTTTACACGATCTCCAACACGTATCTTTAACCATCAGTATCTTTAGCTACGTATTAACAAAAATTATAAAAATTTGATACTATAAAACTACAAATTGAAACAAATCTAACAAGATCCGACATGAGTCGTTTTTTTTATAAATATCAATGAGAATATTTGGTCAAAGATTTTGAAGTTTGACCATAAAAAATGTAACCTAAACTATAAATTAAGATGGAGGGAGTAGTCTATATGTAAGGGTAATTCCAAGCATTTTGGGATCGAAATTAAGTGCTGTCAAACTAAAATCAGCTTATTACTAAGAGGCAGAACTAGATTTGTGAATTAGATGAATGTTTGTACAAAATTAAATGAAGACATCCATACCTTCGTCGTTTGTTGGTGAAGTTATTCTCATAATGAGCAGCAGAGATATCTGGACCGCAACGACCAACATGAAGACAAAACAAACTTTCTCTATCCTTAGATTTTGCTTCATTTATTATTTTTTTATTATTATTGTTAGAGTCACCCTTCTGATCTGAAAGCAAATTTATTAAACAAAAAAATTAGCAACCAAAATGTATAAATTGTTATTGAACTATATAAGAAAATAATTATACTATATTACTTGAATTTCAATAATGCAAAAAAGAATCATTTTATTGTAGAGTAGCTTTCAATTATTAGTCGAAGAGGTGGAAGTAATAATCAGATTCGGTTAGGATTTGTACGTCAAGTCTTACATAAACTCCACTTTTTTAATACAGATTTGAAATCGGATTTTCACTTTTTTAGATTTGGATGAAATTATTTTTCATTGGTTCAAGTTGAACTCGGATCAGATTCATATAGAATTGCTATTCCTTGTTGCAAGAGAGTTGCATTAACAAGCAGTGTTATATGTCAATAATTAAAGACATTAATCATCAAAGTTATGCGTTGACAAAAATAAAAGTCAAAGTTAGCGACTAATAAAAAACGGATCGAGTGATACACAAACTATGGGATAAAAGATTTAGATTCTTCTTCCCCTTTATTCTTCTTTCATACCAAAACTTCTAAAAAATAGGATCACTATAGATTTTGTCTCTCTTCTCCCCGTGATCTGAGATCAAGTTCATGTCTGACTACATGTAATATCTACAAACATTATGCATCTGAATTAGGGATGACAATTGGACGGGGCGGGTGCGGAGGATGGTCCTTTTAAACCCGCACCCGCATAAAATTCCCGTCCCCATCCCCTCCTCACCACCATTGCGGGGGAAGTTTCAAGCTAGACCCATATCCCCCCAGCGGGTACATATCTAAACTCATCCCCCACCACCCGCATGGGTACCCATGTCCGCTTCATACCCGCGTCGTACCCACGTCGTACCCACTTCATACACGCAACTATCCTCCCAATTGTCAAACAATATGCTAGAACTACTTCATAGCATAATATAGTAAAAAAAAATTGATAAGTTATAGCCCATATTACAAATTTACAATTTTCAAAATAAGATAATTAATAATATAAGTATATAACATGAGTTTTTATAATAAATTTTCTTATACATAATATGTTATTCAATAAATAGAAGGGTACGAGATGGAGGAGATAGATAGAAGCGGGGCGGGTGGCGGATGGGGATGGGGAGGGACGAGTATAACACAAAATCCACACCCGCTCCACCACCCATTGCGGATATGATTTTCATCCCCATCCCCACTAAACCTAGACCTATCCCCTCCCCAGTTGGGCGAGGACGGAGCGGACTCTCCTACTTGACCCGTCCCACTGACATCCCTAATCTGAATGCTTCAAATTCAATCCCCAAAAGTTTATAGGAATAGACGAGATTATAGTAACTACCAAACACATTAGAAATCAAAATACGTCAATGTGTAGTAGGACACTTACCAGTTGTAGTGTAGCAAGATTATACACCCTTAATTCTATATCTTACGATCACGCACGACGAAGCCGATTGGGCGAGCGAGATAGCGCGCTAGCAGTGAGAGATAGAGGAAGAGGAGATGCAGGAGAACAGCAAGAAGAGCTGTTCTAGCAGAGGAAGGTAGTGGGTGGTGAGGACTTAAGGAGGGAAGAGGGTGTTCCTTGAGGGATCTCTGAAGTTTATTTTAGTATGAAAATAGAACAAAGAAGAGTGGAATAACGAGATGTTGAAATAAAGAAAGAATGGTGTGAGGATATACTACCATATATGTGCACTTAAACATGTGAAAATTGAAGAGGTGATGAAATAGGAGTACATGTCTTTTGTTTTCAAACGAAAATGATAATTCTATGTATCTTTCCTAGTCAGTTTAAGTTTAACTTTTTTAATTAAATAAAAATAATCACTTCAAAAAAATAAAAGAGAATTATGTTGAAGTTATATTTTGAAAATTAAATAATAACCTTATGAATAGTTGTTCAACTTTTTTTAGCATTTTCATGGTTTCCCTTAAGTATGACATACATTTGATTATTAAAATCTTAAAGTTAACAGAACAAGGTCAAAGTTAGAACCACTTATAAAAAGTGGGAGTATAAGATATCGTTGATTGATAATGAATCATCACATTCATAGATATATCACGCACAATTCACCATAGAGTCAAAATAAGAAAATGATACTTTCACTCCATCAATTTAATTAATATAATTTGATAACATGTCATATTATATCAATATCCACCGCATTAAAAATTTACCCTACTTTCCTCTCTTATATTCCACTTTCTTTTTTAAGACACATATAGCTTTTTTTAGACACAATAACGCCCCTCTCTCTCTCTCTCTCTTTTTCTCTCTCTCAAACCCTATCCTCTCCTCCCCCTTCTTCATCAATTATGGGCTGCCATGGATGATTTCATTCATGATAAGCCCCTTTTTCCCCTTTTATTTTCAGTTTTTAGTTCATTTATTTCTTGTTTTGTTCAATAAATTAGTCTCTTTTTATGAGATTTTTTCAAACCCTGTTGTGGGGATTTTAGTCTCTGTTGTGGAGATCTCATTCTCCCTTATGGAGTTGTGAGTATGGTTTTTTTGTTTTTAGGTATGAGAAATTGTTCTCATTGGTTGAAGTTCGAGACTCAACATGAAGGTATTGGAATCTCGGATGCGGTCAACATGGCTCGATCAAGAATGCTTCCCAGACTCTGTCAGAATGATAGACTTCCTCATCAATAGCTGCTTGATTCAGCAGATACAAGGGGGCTGCGCTGTATTGCTCGATTTGGTTCATTGTAGTTTCTTCGAAGATGAATTTGATTTAACCTTGTTTGATTGTATCTTGTTTTTCTTTCATACCTATTGTAGATGCCGTTTGGTCTTCAATTAATGAAATTTCTCTTTCAAAAAAAAATATACTCTTGTTTTTTAGTGCTAGAGAGCCACTAGGGCCGGTGATGAGAATCGATCCCATGATCTCCGATAATCGAGAGGAAAGCTCTAACCAACTGAGCTATGCCTCACTCTCTTTCTTATACACTCTTGTGACTCTACCACATCCCATTTAAATGTGATACGTTCTCAGTTTCAAGTAGAATTAATTTCATTTTAAAGTACTATAAAGAAAGAGTGCGTCTTGGGTAACATGTTATACTATAACTTATTGTGTAACATGCATAATGACATAGACTTTAATAAAAATGACATAAACTATACAAATAATGAAATAAACTCATGTCATTTTCTCATTTATTTTATATCATTTGAGTTTTTTTTTCGAAAGAAACGGTGGTTTGTGGGTTGTTACATCATAAATTATTGTGTAACAGTTACACCCAAGAATTTATGGTAAGGAAATGTATTGCCGCACCGAGTGTGCAATAATAGTTTATGCGACTATTAACGCTAATAGGAAGGAATATTATTTTAAATGTTTTTGAATTGATATGGCAAGCAAAAGGAAATAAAATGCTATAACCTGTCGATTGAATGTGCAAAGTAATCAATTAATGAAATAAAAACATGAAAGAGAAAAGGAATCATATGGTAATCATTGTTTTTTGTTTATATTGAATAAGTACAAGCCTACTATTTTTGTAATTCATATTAATTTAATTAAAATTATTGCATAATGAAAGCATCTGATAAGTGAAAATAGGCTTGAAGAACTAATAAATTAATGAGGAGAGTTTCATCTACTTTCAATCTCAAGCAAGGGTTATCCCTATAGCAATTGGAAACGAGGATACAAACTTAATTACCATGGTATTAATCTACCTCTTGTGCCCTTGGCAAATATGGAACAACTTATATGCATAACTTGCAATATATGGGGTTCATACATTTTAATTCATAAAAATTCACGTGTGAATTTAGTATACACAGAGAAAACGTACGTATATGGGAAAATCGATTAATATATATATATATATATATATATATATATATATATATATATATATATATATATATATATATATATATATATATATATATATATATATATATATATATATATATATATATATATATATATATATATATATTAGACTACTCTACCTCTTATCAACTAATTTCAAGATAAAACACCACTGAGCTTATTATATGCGAACAGTCTTTAATTCAGTCACAACTTGTGTTGTGTGTATATACTCTCTAAAGGTCAATTTCCTCGTAGATTATACGCACTCACAAGAGCTACTAACATTAACTTTCACATCAATATGTGATACAGTAACAGAATTTCGTATTAGGGTAGTTAACTAGTTATGACATCCGCTTGGACTATAGTCTATACTCATTACACATCCATATCTAGCATTCTAGCTATATATTAATCCTTAAGACAAAGATTAATTTGATTTTCTAGTCACTGAATATAGGAAAAGGAATACTTTGTGAATATTTTCAAATAACGACATATTCTAAGTTCGTCAGCTTCCACTAGCAGCACTACAAACTCGATTACCACTGCTCCAAATCCAACAAAAAAATTGCACCGATCATCCTGTTTTATATTTTGCTCATTTCGGTCGAACCCGCTTTGCTTATTTTCTCATTTGAATCCTTCAAATAAGCTATTGGGCATATATTAGTCTTGACTATACCATGTCCAATGTACACCCGATTTGAAGAGAAAGAATAAGGAGCCTCCAATCTCACTTGCTTGCTATGAACTTCCTTCATTCGTTGCAAGATTGTGCCTTGTGGATCAAAATTCAAATCCTCTTACACCTACTGTCTGGCATTCAACAGATAAACTCCCGTAGCTACCCCGAGATGATATTAGAAATAAATGATTTAAAGTCCATAATCTTTGCCTACTTACTCATGCAGTTCCAACATGCCAATACCTTTAATATTCGACGCCTATGATTGTACACCATAAGTATAACTGAAGATTGACGGCCTAATAAATTTCTTCATTTTAGGGCGGCGCCTAACGTGCAAACCTTGGTGCTCCATCAATCTCTTGGCCTTTGCATAAGCATTCTTCAGACATCCCTTGAATCTTGCTATGTCTAGCCTAAGATCTTGGCCTCTTAAGTAAATATTATGCAAAGCAGACCAATTTCGACTTGTAATCAAATTTGGGTCCCTTATGAAAACATGATCCTTGCCATATTTTTTCAATCAAAGTACTCTCCTCTGGCTGTATTTTGTACTCCATGTACTCCAATTTCATTCCCTTAGCTAAATTCCGAAAGTAGGTCCTTGCAAGCCAATCACCGCCAAGTGGAACCACCTGGATAAATGGTGCACCAGGCTGAAGGAAGAGGGAGTGTGTAAGGGCAGCTCCGTGAACGCCCATGATTGCATGGCTGCCATTTATTAGCCGATAAACATCGCATAAATAAGTGTAGGCTGATGGCTCAAATATCACCACATCAAAACCCTCCTCTTGAGCCGCCTTTATAACATTGTCTTGGTTTAGTATGACGCGTCCAACAGGCCCTGTTCGGCTCACCAACACGAGCCTTGGCCTACCTTTGATTTTTGGTGCAGGCCACACGAGACATTTTCGATAACCTTCTTCAAGCAAGGCACGGAAATCAAGGAAGCTCTTTTGCCGCGGCATCAAGGTAGGGTTTATAGTCATGGGTCCATGGGATATAAGGCCTGCTACAACAGATGGGAAACAATGAGTGACTGTTTGGTTGTCAAGGTTGACAACACGATGGTTGGAGAATTGAGGAAGTATGGCTTCGTATTTACCATACCACCATTCACTATAGTCGGTTATGACTAGGGTAACTTCTTGATCAGGAAAGAGGGTGTTAAGAGTGATAAAAAAGTGGGACAAAACCGTCATTAAAATCATGGAAGAAATTCCCTGTGAAGCCACCAATGCTGAATACTAAAGCCGGGGTGTTGTGGATAATTGTGCATGAAGAGTGGGATAATTTTGTGGTCAAGGTGATTTCACGTATATTAGACATGGTGTCTTTGTCCCTTTTGCGAGGGTAAGGGCGAAGTTTTTCCACTTTCGGCAGGTTCATTGAGGGGGTCGATGATCTACTAAAAAACATAGCATCTTTTGGTTCCAATATAGTAGGACTTTTAAGATGACACCAATCATAAAGCCGATGGGATCGATTGCAAAAGAGGGTTGTTGGTTCAATAAGGTTTGGATTGCTGGATAAATGTCGGGTTAATGAGATCTTTAAACTTGGCTTATTGACATCATGTTGGACGGATAACCTTGAGATTGGTGATAATAAGGCACTCCTCATCAACTTTGTTGGTCTCCATGTTTTGTCCTCTGCAAAGGATCAAATAAGTAACTAGTCTTATAAAAATGCATGTACTTAAAGAATACGTTAAGTTCCAACTAAATGCAAAATCTAGGGGGTAAAATGAAACAGTAATAAGCATACTTGGAAAAGTAAGAGTTGGCAAGGGACAAGGAAAATCCATGTGAATCTATTTGCACTGTTACAAATGTACAAGTAAAATCTTGTGGACAAGGCCCATCATCAAGGTGTGACACAACATCAAATGTGGCATTGAATGATTTGGAGCTTCACGAGAGTGAAACGTAAATGTGGCGATATTGTACGTTATGATATCTTAGATGTATGCAAAAAAATTATCATACACCTGGGTGTACCGTGAGCATAGTTTACTCAAGGCTATTTTTCTGCTAATTGCTCATTTGAAATCATCCAAATGAACAAAATGTACTAAAAAAAGGAGAGTTCCAAATGAGCAAATTAATGAGCAAAAAATAGTCTTGAGTTAATGTATGAGTGTCAAAGAGTTAGAGACATCAATGAATCAAAATCTTTTGTCCCACAAATTTGCATTGCACTTGTATGCCAATTTTTGTTCTTTATTATCCTTATTATCACTATTATTCCACCATTTGCTGATTATAATGTAATATAAACTGAAACCAACCAATTCAAGAGACAGTATTACATAAAAGGTAAGATTGTGAGACATAATATTTGAAATCTATTAATTTTTTGGGTGCACGCACGAGTTTTCTTCTCAAAAGGTGTTTTGAGGTTTGACAAAAGAAAGGTCCAAAGGTGTGATTATTATGGAGTTTGTGATAATGAATTATATATAATTTTGTAAAAATGGCTTCATGCATTGCTAACGCCCATGGTTATAAAACTTCATCTCGATAAGTTTTTCTTTGTAAATTTCCATTACTTCTCAAAATCACCTACCAAATAAGTTTAGTTGCAACTAGGGCTATGTTTGGGAACATAAGCTGAAATAGAACTGAAACTGATAAGGTAGCTGAAAGGAGTTGAAGTGATAAGGTAGCTGAAAATTTCAGCACCTTAAATTGAGATGCTATATTTGATAGCAACTCAATTTCAGTCAATTTTTGAGCTTAAATAAAATTTAAGCTCTTACCCAAAACACGACTATTTATTTTAGGTGATTAAACTTTTAGCACCTACTCATTTAAGGTGACTTAAATGTGTTGCCAAACAGAGCCTAGATTTACGAGAGCAAGAGAGCCCACATATATATCTATATGCAATGATCTAGTGAGAGAAAATGCCATTCAAGCATTTTGCTAACTATAGTGTCTACAAATAAGCATTATGTATAGTTAATCCTATTCACCATACTTACAACCAAGTTCCTTGATTCGTAATTTTAGGGGACGATAGACAAGGTAAAAAAATAACAAATGAATAATTTACGATAATCTAAACATCAACACGAAGAGTTATTGGGGGAGTGATTGAGTCATTAAGTGTTAGAAACTAATTTTTTCATTCTATAAAAACAAATTTCATGAAATACCTATTAATTTTAATGGCAACTAAGCATCTTAGCTTGTTTCACCTCAAAAAGTATAAGGTTGTCCTCTTCAAAACACCCACTATTTTTTTAAGGCTAGAAGAAGTTCCCATTACCTAAAAAGACTGGTAGAAGTATGTAAAGCCCGACAAAGAAGGCCCAATTCATTACATTTAAATAGTCACACTTAATCACCCCCTCCATTCTCTTACAAAAAAAAGAAATAAACTTTAAAAAAAAACAGCAACAGGGGAAAAAGGCAGGGGAGATGGTACAAATTTTAACATACACCCGATTGTATCGTGAACATGATACACCCAATTCTATTTGTTTCGCTAATTTGATTTCATCCAAATCAACAAAATGTAGTAAAAATGAGATTTGTAAATGAGCAAATAGGCAGAAATTAGTGTTGGGTGTACATGAATGAACTCGGGGTCCGGGGAGATGGAGTATGAACATGATCAGATAAAAGACTAACTAAATGGAATATTTTCTTCTAAAAATGGACAAAGAATTCCTTCAAAAAAAATGGACAAAGAATATTCTGCAGTAATTAGTTTCGAAAGAAAAAAAAAACAACTTTAAAAGTTACTAATAAATTATCATTTAATTACCTTGATGACAAGTAGAATTTCTGAAGATGAACATAAAACCAAATTGGAGTGCAAAGAATAATAAAATGCGCCACCATAATTTCTCTGCCTTCCATTTCTTCATTCTTGATCCCTGCTACTTGTCGGTGGCTACTACACAACTTACAAAATGGAAACAATTTTTTTTAGGATATATACTTGCTCTTAATAATATAATCAACAGAACAAAAAAAAAAATAAGATTGAAGAGATAATAAATATTACCAAGATTCATAAAATGTACAAGCTATAGTTTTGAAGCTTCAAGCGTATCTTAGCCGCCACGCAGAGAGAAAACAGAGAAAGTGTGGAATGAGTGGAGTTTGGGTTTATGCTAGGAGAAATTAAAACCAAGTTTTAAGCCATAATAAGTGAAATATGTGTCCACCTTTTGTGGGTGGGGTGGTGAGTTTGGTGCATGATTATAATAAATTTTAAAGTGACACTTCTATCACTTTCTTTCTGTAATGTGTGAAACAAAAAATATTTGGAGAATTTTAGGTAGTGTCCAATTTATGTTTGTGTTCTTGTATTATTCAACTTGATGACTTGTTAGGTAATATCTAATTTTGAAACTTATTTAATTGATTTCATGTATGGAGTTGTAAACTTATGATACGTTGCATATATGTTGTTCCTCATAAAAAAATACTAAGGTTGTAAGTAGGGGTGTTAATGAGCCGAGCCGAGACCGAACATGGCCAGGCTCGGCTCGGCTCGAGAATGTGAGGGACCGAGCTCGGCTCGAGCTCGAAAATCCGGGCTCGGCTCGAGCTCGAAAAAAAAAAATTTGGCTCGGCTCGAGGCTCGGCTCGAATTCGAAGTGTGTGAACTGTTCGGCTCGAAAAAGCTCGAGAATGTTTCTAGTGCATTTTTCAGCGCGCTAATTCCAATTTCCAGCTTTTTACAATGAACTAAGCACATACTTTAAAGTTTTAAACTTTAAAAAGAGAAAAAAAAATAGTTTAAAACAAATTTGACAAAGTACCCATCAAATTAAACAAAGTTTACAAGTCACAACAAAGTTTTACACAAATTTCATTTAATAATAAACACACAAACAACTCTTTCTCTTCCTTTGAGATAAAATCGAAAAAGAAAACTAAACATCATGATGGAAAGTCGAAAATTTCATATAAAATCGACAAAGAAAACTATAATAAATGAAAAATAGATATAATACCTGTCATCCTGCTCGCTGCTCGCTGCTCGCCGCCGAGATCAACCACCCTGCTCGCCGCCGAAATCAACCACCTTGCTTGAACGGGAGAGTGAGAGAATGGAGTTTTAGGGTTTTTCGAACCTTGAAGGCTCAGCTGGGAAGAATTAACGCTTCTTCTCCCAATCTTCTATTTGGTATTTTGGTTTGTATGTTTTAGTTGGGTTTGGGACTTTGGGCCGAAAATTTTAATTTGGTTTAAATTTTTAAAGTGGGCTTAAAACTGGGCTATATTTTTTAAAGTAAAAGTCCATGTTGGATTAATAATCAATCTATAAAAAATTGTATTTTAAAAGTTTTCGAACATGTTTGCGAGCTTTCGAGCCGAACTCCACTAGGCTCAGGCTCGGCTCTCGTTAAGGTCGCGAGCCGATCTCGAACTCGAGTCGAGCCCTCTCGAGCCGAGCTTTGACCGAGCTTTGACCGAGCCGAGCTCGAACAGTTTGCGAGCCACACAGGCTCATTAGCACCCCTAGTTGTAAGGATGCTACTTTGAAACGAGTTACTAACCAATACAGATGGACTAGTGTTACTGTCAAACACAAGCAACAATTTATTCATAAATATATTGTATCATTTGAGCGTGCAATGCACCACATAAAAGACGGAATAACGGTAGGAATTTAGATGCTTAATGCGGAAAACGAGTATCATATACTCAAACATCTAACACCAAGATCTTTGCATAAATTAACATGAATCTATTAAGAGTATAGAATATACCTCTTGATGCGTGAATTCTTCTTACACCACAAGCCTTCTAGTGGAGATCCTTTAGAACGTCAAACGCCGTTCCTCTAGTGTTGGTCCACGAACAATCCTTGGATCACCACGTATGCTAGTACGGAAGAGAGGAGAACTCTCTTGCTTTTGAGGTGTATGATGGCCGAATGGGGGGAAGGAAGTGCAAAGGGAATATCAGAATTTTCTCCTCTAAAATGATGTAAATGTCCCTCTACTTTGTAACCCCCATATGCCTATATATGGTGGTTACAAAGAGATGTTTCATGAGGCTTTATTTGCCTCATAATGTCACACATTATGAGTCTAATAAACTCATGAGTTACAACTCATCCCACCCATATAAAAAACCGCCCAACCCATTTCACAAATGAATTTGGGTAATATCCAAGGGTTATCACATTGTGTGACCACATAGGACCCAATAGATATTAGTAGTTGGCCCAGTTATACTAGCCCAACAAACCGCAATTAACTTCTAGCAAAACGTCGCGGTCACCTAATATTATTGAATATATTATCTTCATTGTTTGTCCATATACATTTAGTTTGTTACACTTGATCGAGGACAAAATCCTTCAATCTCGCTCCCACTTGTCTAAGAACAAGTGTGTAACCTTCAAACTCCTTAAGTCGCTTAATGTCTAACTTGATGACATGGTAACATCATATGTAAACCATACCTACTTTCAAGTTGTTTCTTGAAATCCGAGTTCGAACTGTCGAAACAAATGATTAACTCCTTAATCTATTTGAGCACGACCATGCATTTTCAGTTCTCGCTCTTCAAGAGGCCAAGACACCAATAATCCTAACTCTTAGGAGGACTTTATCCTGTCTTGTACAACCAAAACTCCCACTCAATTCGTAGCAGCTCCGATCACTGCCTTTATAGCCTCCTTTTACGGCACGACGTTTAGCAGTGTCAAAAAACATACTAATCCTTAAGTAAGAATAGTGTCATACTCATGTCAAAGGAATCCACTAAATATATTAATGAGATTCTCGTAAACCTTTTAGAGAACTCCCACTTGGTCTGCCCAACGTGTATCAACTATACACGCCTATGCAAATGACTAGACATCTCTATGTCCTCATAGCCCATGAAACTGCGCTATCAATTAACTTGCAATCTAGTCCATGAAACAGAATCATTTACGTTCAACTTTAATGATTCGAACTAGGGACCAAGGTATATTATAACTCCTGTTCACTGGATAGGGTTTCATTTGTCAAATCACATATTTGATAATCCTATCAAACGTTATAAAATACTTTGAACGTTTTATTTAATACTAAACCAAGATTAAATAAGAACATAACCTTTTATTGATAAACATAACCAAACATATCACAAGAGTAACTACAACTGTGAACTAATTAGAAGTAAATAGTACACAATCAAAACCACTCTCCTACATGCTTAAGCCCTATAGCCCTAGTATGACTCTCATGCTTAGGATGAGGCAATGGTTTAGTCAAAGGATCATCGACATTGCTATCCGTATGAACTTTGCTAACTATTACATCTTTTCTCTCAACGATTTCTCGAATGAGATGAAACTTTCTAAGTACATGTTTACACCTTTGATGTGATCTTGGTTCCTTAGACTAAGCTATGGCACCATTGTTATCACAATGTAAAACAATACCATCTCCAACACTAGGCACTACTCCTAACTCCAGAATGAACTTCTTCATCCAAACGGCTTCCTTTGCTGCATCTGCCGCAGCAATGTACTCAGCTTCTGTTGTAGAATCAGCGACAGTGCTTTGCTTTGAACTTTTCCAGCTCACTGCCCCTCCATTTAGACAAAAGATGAAACCAGATTGGGATCGAAAATCATCTTTGTCAGTTTTGAAGCTCGCATCTGTGTAACCCTCAACAATTAACTTACTTTCACCTCCATACACTAAGAAATTATCCTTAGTCCTTCTTAAGTACTTTAGGATATTCTTAGCTGCACTCCAGTGTGCGTCACCTGGATTTGATTGGAATCTGCTACACATGCTCAAGGCATATGAAACATCTGGTCGAGTACAAATCATGGAGTACATAATGGACCCTATAGCTGACGCTTAAGGAACACTACTCATTCGCTTAATCTCATCAGGTCCAGAAGGACACTGAGTCTTGCTAAGAGACACACCATGTTGCATGGGTAGAAAACCTCTCTTAGAGTTTTCCATATTGAACTTAGTAACGATCTTATCTATATAAGTCCGTTGGCTAAGTCCAATCATCCTCTTAGACCTATCCCTATAGATCTTGATCCCCAAAATGTACTCAGCGTTTCCAAGGTCTTTCACAGAGAAACAACTCTTCAACCACTCCTTGACTGACTCAAGCATGGGAATGTCGTTTCCTATGAGAAGTATATCATCTACATACAAGACCAAGAAGATTATGTTACTCCCACTTTCCTTCTTGTATAACAAGACTCTTCTCCGTTTTTGAGAAATCCAAACTGTTTGATTGCCTCATCAAATCAAAGATTCCAACTCCGGGATGCTTGCTTCAATCCATAAATGGACTTTTGAAGCTTACATACCCTCCTAGGATATTCTGGATCCACAAAACCTTCCGGTTGTGTCATATACACATCCTCTTTCAAGAACCCATTCAAGAAAGCGGTTTTGACATCCATTTGCCAAATCTCATAATCATAAAAGGCAAAGAATCGCTAGGAGAATCCGAATGGATTTAAGCATTGCTACTGATGAAAAGGTTTCGTCATAGTCTATACCATGAACTTGCTTGAACCCTTTTGCAACCAACCTTGCTTTGTAAACCTGAATGTTACCATCCTTGTCTATTTTCACTTTGAAAACCCATTTGCAACCAATAGGTGTAACCCCATCGGGCAAATCCATCAAGTCCCATACTTGATTTTCAGACATGGATGCCATTTCGGACCTCATGGCTTCAAGCCATTTTTCGGAGTCTTCACTCATCAAAGCTTGCTTGTAAGTAGTAGGTTCCTCAAATTTTAAAATCATTATTTCAGAACTTTCGGTTAACAAGAAATCAACAAACCTTTTGTTTGGTATTCTTGGTCTACTAGACCTACGGGGCCGCAACGGAGAAATTTTCTTCTCAACAATTTGAGAATTTTCGCACGAATTAGATTCGAGTGGGACAAAGAAGAGGTTCGTGTACGGGATGCACGTCCTCCAACACTTGGTCGATTATGGGAGAAGATTCCTCCAAAGGAGGAAATACTTCAAGCTCCACAAGCGACACTTGTGTTTCTAACTCTAACATAGGTTGAACTATGTCCATTTGTTGCTTTTCTCGAACTTCTTCGAGAAATACATTACTCCCACTTGCCTTTTTGGAAATAAAATCTTTTTCCAAAAAGACACCACGACGAGCAACAAACACTTTGCCCTCAATTCGATTGTAGAAGTAATAGCCCTTGGTTTCCTTGGGATAACCCACAAAGAAACTCTTATCTGATTTAGGGGCGAGTTTATCTGAAAGTAAACGTTTTACATAAACCTCACAACCCCAAATACGTAGAAAAGACAAGCTTGGAACTTTTCCACTCCATATCTCATATGGTGTCTTTTCTACAGCCTTTGATGGAGTTCTATTAAGTGTGAAAGTAGCAGTTTCGAGAGCATATCCCCAAAAGGAGATTGGTAGATCAGCAAAACTCATCATAGACCGAACCATATCAAGTAGAGTTCGGTTCCTCCTTTCGAATACACCATTTAACTGAGGTGTTCCAGGCGGAGTTAGTTGTGAAAGAATGCCACAACTCTTCAAGTGATCACTAAACTCTTGGCTTAAATATTCACCACCACGATCGGATCGTAGTGCTTTGATTGTTTTGCCAAGTTGGTTTTGGACTTCATTCTGAAATTCTTTGAACTTTTCAAATGATTCCGACTTATGCTTCATTAAATAGACATATCCATATCTACTTAAATCGTCAGTAAAAGTAATGAAGTACCCAAACCCTCCCCTAGCTTTTGTGCTCATTGGTCCACACACATCCATATGTATTAGGCCCAATAGATCACTGGCCCTTTCACCCTTTCCAGTAAAAGGTGACTTTGTCATTTTACCCATTAAACATGATTCACACACATCAAATGGCTCAAAGTCAAAAGATGTTAGAAGTCCATCTTTATGTAACTTCTGAATGCGTTTCGCGTTTATATGTCCTAAACGACAATGCCATAAGTAAGTAGGATTAGTATCGCTTGATCTATGTTTTTTGCTGTCTATGTTAAGGACATCTTTGTCTAAGTCTAGAAAATATAGACCATTAAACCTTTTAACAGTGGCATAAAACATTGAATTCAAATAAACAGAGAAACAACCTTTCTCAATTGTAAATGAAAACCCTTCATTATCCAAAACTGGAATAGAAATAATGTTTCTGGTAATAGCAGGAACATAATAACAGTTATTAAGCTCTAATATTAAACCGGAAGGCAAAGGTAGACTATAAGTCCCAACTGCAACGGCCGCAACTGTTGCACCATTTCCAACGCGCAGTTCTACCTCCCCTTTAGCCAAGGTTCTACTCCTTCTTAGTCCCTGCACATTCGAAATAATGTGAGAAACACAACCGGTATCAAATACCCAAGAAGTAGATGTTGCTAAATTAATGTCAATGACACCTGAAGAAGAAGCCCCAGATTTCTTATCCTTCAGATACTTCGGGCAGTTACGCTTCCAATGACCTATCTGATCACAATAGAAGCACTTGGCATTTGCGGCCACCTTTGGCTTTACCTTTGCCTGTGGCTTATCAGCAGTTTTAGTGGCAACTTGCTTGCCCTTGTCTTGCTTTTTCTTGCTAGCCCAAACCTTCTTAAAACCATTTCCCTTTTGAACCATAAGAACTTCCTTCTTAGGTGCAACAGAGATGTTTTGCTCGGCAGTCATGAGCATCCCATGTAACTCAGCAAGGGTTTTCGACACCCCATTCATATTGAAGTTCAACCTAAACTGGTTGAATCCTTCATGAAGTGAGTGTAGTATGATGTCAGTAGCCAACTCTTGGTTATAAGGAAAGCCCAACCTCTCCATTGCCTCGAAATAACCAATCATTTCGAAGACATGAGTGGCAACTGACTTGCCTTCGACTAACGCACACTCAAGAATAGCCTTGTGAGTCTCATACCTCTCTATCCGAGCCTGTTGCTGAAACATGGTTTGCAGCTGTCGGATAATACTGTAGGCATCCAAGCTTGCAAACCTCTTTTGAAGGCTTGGTTCCATAGCCGCGAGCATAAGGCAAGTAACAATTACAGACCTTTCTGCAATGGCCTTATGGGCCTCCTTTTCGGCTTCAATAGAGGTGGTTGTTAAAACCGGGATCGGGGTTTCAAGAACATCCTCTCGACCTTCGGATCTAAGAACAATTCTTAGATTCCTTTTCCAATCAAGGAAGTTGTTCCCGTTCAACTTATCCTTCTCAAGGATTGAACGTAAGTTAAAAGGTGAATTATTGTTGTTACCAGACATGATATCTACATAGAAGATGCAAAAGTAATAAGTATGTTTATCATAATAGCTTTTAACAAATTTTAAACACTTTAAAATAAAATCCATGCACTTGATCAATTTCAAAGTGTCCCTTTTGAATCAAGTGATTCTAAGATCCTATCAAACATGATTTATAAGTGGACTTTGGCCTCTACTTAAAACCAAGTTTAAAAGGTAAGTAAACTCTTTTACTAATTACAACAATTGTAATTCTTAGTTGATGGGTGATTGCCAAGGTGATTATAGCTCCCAGGTAAGGAAGTTACCCACAACTTTGGGGAGAGCCTTCCTAATCCTAGACAGAGCGTGTCACCCCAACACAAAACCCAATCCTTTCCTACAAAATCCAAAACCGTTTTGATGATTTTGTTGGGCCAAACCAAACCAAAAAATGCAAATTTCGGAAATTTACTCTCTTTAACACTCTGCTTTGGCAGAACCTATTACTAACGATCAAGGTTTTAGTAGATGTTTATTTGGAATAGCAAAAACCCAATATTTTATTTTAAGGGACCTAAGTAAATTATTATGTTGATTTAATTACTAGTGAACATTTAAGTAATTAAATCACAAGCACAATAAACTTAGAAAGCATTTAAAAGGAATATTTAAATGCATAAAATAAAATAAAATGTGATCCTAGTATGGCCCCTAAACCTAAAGACTACTCTTTAAGGCCTCCATTGTTGAATCACCATGAATCTCCATCCTCGTGCTTCATGGGATAAGATTGAATCACCATTCTTCTTATTACTACTTGAATAAATATTTTGGAATTTAAACTAAAATATTACAATAATACCATAGATGCGTAGATCGTATTTAGATTACAAAAATACATTAACGATACGCAGATCATATTTTCTATCAAAGTTTGGGCCATACTAGTCACTGCATGCATCCATAATATCAAATATATATAAACATGTATTTTAATCAACTATTAAAATTAAATTATCAAGTTTTAACAATTTTAAAACATAATAACACCATCAAGATTTAATCTCATATTAAATCATATGGAGAGTACCTTAGATAAATTTTCTTAAAAAATTTATCTCCCAAGGGCTTTAAAATATTAATCTAACAAATTTAATCAACTATTAAATTTAAAGCAAAAAAATACTAAAAAGCACTTTTAAGGCACCCTTTATATTTTAATCATATTAATATATAACAATAGTTACTAACTACTTAGTAACCCCTTAAACTTAACTAGTCAATTATCACATATAATTAACTAGTAAAATTAAAGTTCATTATTTTAATTCAATTATGACTTAAATATGAAATTAATCACCATTAATTAATCAATTTGCAATATTGGAATATACTCAAAAAAAAAAAAAATAATTAAAACTGCCAAGGCAGCATTAGTGTCAAGCACCATTGCCACCCCAACAGGCGGCCACCACTGCAGCGCCGGCCACCGGGGAGCGCCGGCCTTTTCAGGCCATCACTGACCACCGGCGACACCGCACCGCAATGGCCACCGCACGCGAGTAACACAACAAGCGTGCCAGGAAGCAGCAGCCCGCCGCAGGAGGCTCGCCCAAGGCACGCTGCCCCTGCCGCCACCACACCGGTCATCGGTCCGGCGGTCATGCCGCCTGATCACGGAGATCCAAATTCCTCCACCCTCCCACTCAATTACTAACAACCCTTGTGCATAATTGAATGGAATTTACAACAATTGTTTTGGGGAAAAAAAAAGGGTTCATATCAATTTTCGATTAACAAAAACAAAAAAAATAATATGAATTCTTGAATCTAACACACAAAATCTGATATTTTGTGATTTTAGGTTTTAATTTTGAGTATAATATATATACATAATTAATATCATAATATTAATCATGCAAATACACTCATATATAAATCCCTCCCTTAATCGAATTAAAATAATAAAAAACACCTCAAACAAATGATCAAATTAATCTATGTCACACATTATGAGTCTAATAAACTCATGAGTTACAACTCATCCCACCCATATAAAAAACCGCCCAACCCATTTCACAAATGGATTTGGGTAATATCCAAGGGTTATCACATTGTGTGACCTCATAGGACCCAATAGATATTAGTAGTTGGCCCAGTTATACTAGCCCAACAAACCGCAATTAGCTTCTAGCAAAACGTCGCGGTCACCTAATATTATTCAATATATTATCTCCATAGTTTGTCCATATACATTTAGTTTGTTACACTTGATCGAGGACAAAATCCTTCAATAACTAGATTTATGCATTAGTACTCCCCCACATCCCTTACATATTCTTCTCGGCGCAAGTCACCAATGTTGTCAACTTATCATCAACCTCTATTTTCTTCTTCAATATCATCGTTATGTATCACAACTTCCCATAGAAGTTCCACACATAAATTATAATCCACATGAACTTCAAAAATACAATTTATCAAAAAATAATTCTACACATCATATACTTATACTTTTAAAAAGTTAAAAGACTAGCTAGAGTTAGGGTATGTTCTCTTCAATTATTTTTTGTGAACTTTTTTTATCAACTCTACTTTTTGTTACTTTTACGTTTTTTTTGAACTTTTTTTGAAATATGTAAAAATAAGCTGAATAGAACGAACCCTTAATTTTGAAAAAGAAATAACCAGAACCTCTTATAATTAATTAATAACCTCACGGCTATTCTCACTAAGATGATGCAGCACCGACAGCAAAAAAAGAAGAAACGTGATTTCAAATTCGAAACCTCATGGCTCTTAGACGAGAGTTGTGAAGCAACGGTTCGAGAATCTTGGACTGGCTCGGTTGGTGATGATATAACATTGCGCCTTGCTTCAATGGCTAGTAGTTTGGTAGGTTGAAGTGGTAAGAAGTTCAATAACATTGGTGAACAGATCAAGAAAGTGGAAAAAGAGCTTCATGAAGCTCAAAAACTTCTAATTTCAGAGGAGAATTGGATGATCTGAATGAAAAACATGAGGCTTATTGGTATCTGCGCTCTAGAGTGGCGAAAGTGCGAGATGGAGACAGGAATACGTCATATTTCCACCATAAAGCCTCTCAAATAAGGAAAAGGAATTATGTTAAAGGTTTGTTTGATGACCAGGGTAATTGGTGTGAGAAGGAGGAGGAAGTGGAAAATATTTTCACAAGCTACTTTAGCAACATTTTGACTTCTTCCTCCCCCTCTGATCACAATATTAATGATGTTCTGCATTATGTTACTCCCACCATTTCTGAAGTTTGCAACCGTGCGCTGCTTAGACCTTTTCTAAAAGAAGATATACATGGAGCCCTGCAGCATATGCACCCTTGTAAAGCCCCCGGGCCTGACGGTATGCATGCTATTTTCTATCAAAGATTCTGGCATATTGTGGGTGATGATATTACTAGTTCTGTTAGTAATATCCTTAATGGTTCTATCTCTCCTGCTAGTGTGAATTAAACTAACATTGCTTTGATTCCTAAATTCAAAGACCCTACTAAAGCTGCTGAGTTCCGCCCCATTGCTTTGTGTAATGTGCTCTATAAGCTAGTTTGTAAAGTAATTGTGATCAGATTGAAGGAATTTCTTCCTTCTATTGTTACAGAAAACCAGAGTGCCTTTGTTCCTGGTCGGCTCATAACGGATAATGCATGCTCTCATTGCTATGGAAGTTTTTCATTCTATAAAGCATCATCTCCGTGGTAGAAAGGGCACTATTGCTATGAAGCTGGATATGAGTAAAGCTTATGATAGAGTTGAATGGGGTTTTCTCAGGATGCTGCTTTTGACCATGGGCTTTGATGGTTGATGGGTCAACTTGATCATGAACTGTGTCTCTTCAGTCTCCTATGGCTTCATTATTAATGGAGGTGTTTGTGGTTCAGCTACTCTTGCTAGAGGCCTTCGACAGGGAGACCCCTTATCTCCGTATTTATTTGTTTTGAATGTTGATGCTTTCTCTAAAATGATACATAGTAAAGTTCAGGAAAGATTGATTCATGGAGCAAAAGCCAGTCGCAGTGGTCCAAAAATTTCACATCTTCTTTTTGCAGATGACAGTCTCCTTTTTACCAGAGCTACCTGACAGGAATGCGTAGAAATAGTTGATATCCTCAACAAATATGAATTAGCATCCAGGCAGAAAATTAACTATGAAAAGTCAAAAGTCTCTTTCAGTACGGGTGTCAGTGCTGAACAAAAAGAAGCTTTGTTGGGAGTTTTGAATATGCGTCAGGTGGAAAAACATGACAAGTACCTTGGTATCCCCTCTATTACAGGCATATCGAATACTACTATTTTCAACTCTCTCCTTGATAGAATTTGAAAGAAACTCCAAGGGTGGAAAGAAAAGTTCTTATCCAGAGCCGGGAAGGACATTCTTTTGAAGTCAGTGATTCAAGCCATTCCTACATATCTCATGGGGGGTATACTAAATTCCTTCTTCCATCATTCAAAAAATCCACTTTGCTACGGCTAGATTTTGGTGGGGAGATTCTGATTCTCATCGAAAAGTTCATTGGAAAAATTGGGAAACATGTGCACTATAAAATGTTTGGGTGGAATGAATGGGTTTTAAGGACCTAGTTGTATTCAATGATGCTTTATTTGGGAGGCAAGCTTGGCGTTTGGCTCGCTTTCCTAACGCTCTCTTCGGAAGGGTTATGAAAGCGAAATATTTCTCAAGTTGTGATTTCTTGGATGCTCCCCTTGGCTACTCCAGTAGGTTTTCTTGGAAAAGTATTTGGAGTGCAAAAGCGCTTATCAAAGAAAGGTGTATGTGGAGAGTTGGTAATGGTACTAAGATAAACATATGGGCGGATCCGTGGGTGGTGGGTGATGAAGGAAGATTCAATACTAGTGAGAAAAAAGAAGGGTTGAGCCATGTGAGTGAATTAATTGATTTTAATGATGTAGAGTGGAACATCCCTTTGATTCAAGAGACATTTGATGATAATGATGTAAGAAGAATTTTAGCTATTCCTTTGAGTTCTATGCTTGGTTGCGATGAATTGACTTGGGCTGTAACACCCCCAAAATCCATACACATCTAAACTACGTTGCATCAACTTTGGGAGTGTTACCGCCGCGGTGAAACGCAAGGCATAATAAAATCAAAACGTTAACAACTCCTTATTAAGAAAACTACATTGCAGCGGAAATAAAATGCTAACTTTAAACTACAACTCGGGAATCATTATTGACCCCTTTTGTTTAAAACCATTAACTATGTAAATCATAAACAATCTCTAGGATGTTCAACCAAAACAATTTAAAAGTTTGTAATCAAAAGTATCCCCCCGTATGCCCAAACTCATGCAGCATCACCAGCATACCTAATCTGCTCCCCATTGAAATATCAATGGTTCATCACAGGTCAACAAACAACATAAATAACAAACAATCAGCTATGCTGAGTACGTACA
Organism: Beta corolliflora; assembly: GCA_947648045.1. Taxonomy (NCBI): domain Eukaryota; kingdom Viridiplantae; phylum Streptophyta; class Magnoliopsida; order Caryophyllales; family Amaranthaceae; genus Beta; species Beta corolliflora. The sequence continues at coordinate 266,319 of CANSZD010001098.1, forward strand.
AAATCAGTTACATAATACACTAAACATAATCAGAATAATAATAACAATTCCTAAACATGATTCTACAAAAACATTAAATTCCGTTTTTACAATTTATTTGGCATCGAACGGGCACCGTCATCTTTCTAGAATCATACGGGCTACTTAATTCTTAATAGACAACTTGGTCTATTAGATGAAATGTAAATACGGTTTCGTTCCGTTCCACATCCATCACCTTAGTATGCATACCCCCAAGATCGTACGGAACCTTCCGCCTACTTGAGTTATCAAAATTTATAAGGACACTACTGTCGTCACAGTAGGCCTGCGTAGGAGTGTAGAACAAGTCCCACACTCCCCCCATTGTTCATACTTGTAGGGATTCCAACTACAAGTTTATCGCCAAAGATCCTTCTTAGTGATATTCATTCATACAACATTATGCATATAATAATTTAATTTTCCTTCTTAGATACATTGCTCAATTCTTTAGTTTAAGCAACTTATTGTAACATCCTTGCTACAACAATAAATCATAGGATTTCAATCCTATTCTCATTTCATGCTTGTGATACGATAGAATTACGCATACCAATAATAATGCATTTCAACTCACAAGTCATACAACAAGGAAATACATACAGATTTCCAATTGATTTCATGTTACCAAACAATCTCATCAATCATAACCATACAATTGTTCCCTATCATGATTCTAGGTTCCAGTGACAGAATTCATAACCTAAACATGATACTAACGTACCCAATTGAACTAGTACGCGTACGTACCTTGTAACGGAGAATCTTCGCTGACTACTTAAACGTTCCGCTTATGAAATTGGGACCTAATCGAATAATAAAAGTAATTCAGTTCTAAGTCCTTGGTATCATTAAAATAAAAAACCAGCTTATCCAACTATGTAAGATTTTAGTATTTCGAACAATAAATGAACGTTCTTGTTGGTTAGACTTTTCTTTCATAAATTTTATTGAACTAACATAATTAGAACTTACTAATGAGGTGTTTATAAATCTGATTTTGTTTAACTTTTACACTACTTTGTTTACAATAACAAAACTTAACTAGATACCTATATAAGAATTATAAAATCAGATTTGAAGAAATAAACCAAAGTAAGAATTAGTAGTATATAGTAAATCTGATTTTGTTTAGTTCATAATATACTTTTATTTAAAGTCACAAACTTAAACCAATATACATAAGTATAATAAAAACAGAATTAAGAAATATAATTATCATAAGAACTATAAACATAATTCTAAATCTGATTATTTTTACTAATTCTATACTTTACTTATAATTACCAACTTAATCAAAGATGCATAAAAATAACAAAATCAGATTATATAAATTAATTTAAAGAAGAAAAGAGGGAGGATAACCACCACACGTCGACCACCACACGTCGCCGCCGAGCCTCGAACAACGCCTGGACGGTGACGAAGAATCGCAGCTGGCTTGCGCGACTCGCACCGCAACCCAGCGCAACACCTTTGACCAGCGCGACACGACCCTGCACCCTCGATCCTCACGTGCGACCTCCGACAGAAGCTAGCGACTCCGGCTGACTCCTGTCCTCTTCGAACTCCGGCGAGTGTGGGTTCCCAGATGCAGGGGAAGAAGAAAAAGAAAGGTAGAGGAGAGAAGGAAAGAAAGACGCAGTAGAGAAGAAAGGAGGAGAGAGAAAATCTCTTGGAGGAAAAAAGAAAAGAAACGGCTGGTCAACTAGTAAAGAATAGGGTTTTATTTCCTTTTTTTTTCTCTTATTTATAGCATGTGAAACCTATGTAACTAGGACTTGTTTTCCAACTCAAATTCATATTTCTTATTTATTTTTATTTTGAAAATAAAACAAAACCGAATTAAAATATAATTAGGTACAAAAGTAGGTTGTATATTTAAATTATAATTGTAGGCTTACCCAAACTATATTATAAAATACTTTCACTTTCACTTTATATTTTTTTTTATAGCAAAATAACTCCCAGAAATACGGAGTATTACAGGCTTCCCCCCTTAAAGGAAGTTTCGTCCCGAAACTTTGAGGTAGCCAGTCTTAACGACGATCTTTTGCACTTCTAAGTCCCAATATTTCACAAGCGTTTTCTAGTTTTGGCAAGTCACATAAGCAATAATACACATAAATAACAGACTTAAGCAAATTTTAGGGTGGAAGCGCGAAATTCTATCGCATTCTTCCCCCCTTAAAAGAACAGTTACGTCCCCGTAACTCACCTACCCCTTGAAAGAGCTCAGGATATTTCATGCACTCGAATGACATGTTTAAAACTTTGCATACAATTGGTTCTCCCTAAGTGTATGTAAAATAAGCCTCAAATGTCCCTCATGTTCTTCCTTGCTCCTTGAATAGATCAATATATCGTCTATGAACACGATTACGAATTTATCGAGGTAGGGTCGAAAAATCTTATTCCCAGAATGACGTCTAGGTTCGATAAATTAAACTCTATTAGATCGGAAGGAAAGAAGCTCCAGACGAAATAACTATAGGCATAGAAATTGACTCGGACTCAACCAATGCTAGAGTTGTAATAGTTGTATGGGCAACAAAAAAAAAAAAAAGATACTCCAGAATCGAACAAGACTTTAACAGAAAATTGAGTTTATAGAGAAAGTACCCGTGACAACATCTCTACGAGCTTCCTCTTCGCTAGCCGTCATCATATACAGCTTCCCTGTGCCCCTATTATCATTATTGTTGGTCACATGGTTCCCATTTGGTGCCTGATTATTTGCATTGGTTGTTGGTTTGGAGTAATTAGAGTTCCCTGACCCATTGTATGCATTTCCACCATTCTCATTCCCATTCATAGGCTTGTCTCCATAGTTCCCTTTTTCTTGACTATTGGGGTTAACCTTATTCCTCGAATAGCACTCGTACGCTCTATGCCCCATTTTCCCACATTCATGATACTCCACCTTATTACCCTCGCAATCCTTCCCAGGATGGTTGTATGGGCATTTCTTACACCTATACACACGCTCAGGTCTGCGGTTATTGGTGTTATTGTTGCTGTTATTGTTATCGTTGTTGGGTTCCTTATTGAAGTTTCTTTGGGAGGTTTGATTGTTTTGGTTCCCATGGTGTTTCTTGTCAAATCTCTGAACCTTGGGATTTGGATTCTCCTTTCGCTTCTCACCGTATTTACCCCCTTCCTCTCGTTTCCTTATGGCATATAGGTGGGCAGCTTTGCCAAAGACATGGTCCAACGAGGTGAAAGTATCTCCCCCGAGTCTCCCTTGTAGGTCAAGGGTGAGCCCTAATTCAAAACGTGAGGCCTTAGCTTCCTCAGTAGGGGCAATTTCAGGAGCAAATCTCATCAGCTCAATGAACTTACGGTAATATTCCTCAACAGACAGGTTCCCTTGTTCTAGCATCATAAACTCTTGGGCTTTCTGCTTTTTGAGGTATGGAGGGTAATACTTATCCCTTAGGGCTTTCTTGAAGGTTTCCCACCCAAAGTCAGGTTGTTTGAGGAGGTTGTCCTTAGCTTGGGTCCACCAAAAGTGGGCATCCCCCTGTAGGTAATAGCTTGCTAAGGGCACAGTCTTGTCATCCGGATAGGAGAGGGTAAAGAACAGTTTATCGAACTCCCCAACCCAGTTTTTCAATTCTTCAGGTCCCCTTTTCCCATTCAGTACTGGTGGGTTCCTACGGGCAACCTTTTCAGACAAGTCCCCATCCCGATGATGTCCTTGGGCTAGGTTAACTGTGATCTGCACTAGGTCACGAATCGATTGCTCGACATTCAGAGAGGTATCAGGCGTGCCGCCTTGACGAACCATTCTGCGCTGAAAAATTGACACAACGGCTGTTTCAGCGACATGCACATAGTCGTTTATTTATTTAACTACTACACATTGCCACATTGGCATGTTTATATAACACGTTTTTATTGCGAGCAATCATTAAGTCTCTATTGACTTGCAATACAAAACATCTCAAATAAGATGTTACATCAAATAAAAGAATAAAACTGTTGTATTATTATCGGAAAGGGTAAAATTTATTGTTTCCAAGGAAACATAATATGAATTAATAAAGGAATAAAAGAATACTAATTTGCTACTTGGTATGCAAGCCTTATTAAGACTGAAATAAACGAATAAAATAATATTCTAATCCTAATTATATATTCAATAGAAACTAGGGACTATAATGGTGAGCTTCGTCATCTGAGTTAGGATTTTCTATTCCTTTTTCCATGTCAGCTTCATCCTCAGAAGACTCGTCATCCTCTATAGGTTCATCTTCCTCCAGAGGTTCTTCCTCTTCTTGGTCATTTTCCTCAATCGGATCCCCTTCAGCAGGCTCGTTTTCATTAGGATCTTCCTCTTCCTCATTTTCTAAGTCAAGTATAGGTTCAACATTATCTTCCCCAATCACTGCGATGAATGTCCTATTATTCCCCTCATCATCGGAAATGTAGGCAACAGTTCTGAGGTTTGACGCTATGTTGTAGTCCTCGGGTATGAACTCATCCTCAAAAGTTTGGTACCTAGCTCTTTTTGCAGCTCTAGGTGACGTTTGCGGCTCAGATTTAACTCTAGGGTTCTCAGAATTCACATTAGTTCCAGAACTTTCCCCCCACATGATAGGTTCCTCTAACTAGAGGTGATGAGGTAAGGGGCTCCCAACTTCTTTTCTCACGAATTCTCCATTCATTTACACAGTGTTTAAGATCAGTAACGAAATGTCCTACAGTAGGAAGGTATTGGCTCTAGTAAGTGTGTTTGGCTATGTTAAAACCTCTATTTTCTAACCATATATCCCCATATCTACGGTGTATGAAAAGGTAGGGTTCCTCCTTAGGAACGTACTGCAGCATAAAATATATTTTCTCCATTTCAGTCTTTAGTCTAGTATCTCCATGTAAGGTTCTATATTCCATAACAGCTTTAATCTTATAGGCCCAGGTGTCCCAATCTTCCGCAATTCGGTATTTCATCAGGTATTCCTGAGGACCTAGGTCGTGAACCATATGCGAATTTAAAGAAAGAAATAGTCTAAGTTTTGTGAATTTAAGGTTTTTAAGTATATATATTATATATAAACATATATAAGAGGTAACACGATTATTTTCAAATTTAGAGCTCCTTAAAGAGATTCAAAATATTTACAACAATTAGATGGTTCTTTCCTAAAATATTCGAAACAAGGTTTTAGTTCAATACATTTTTGAAACATCTTTGGAATATTATACTACTTCGAAATTTTAGGGAATAAAATATTTCAATAACTAACTTAGTGCGTCTATAAAATATCACTATCTATGCACCTATTCTTGTACATCCTTCAAATCTATTCATACTTCGAAGATTTCAAAGAACCTTTCACAAATTCAATCAAGCAAACAACACCACATTTCATATAATCAGAACATCTTATTCATTCCACAGTATTTGCATACTTTCTGTAAACATATCAGACAAGTAAGGCAAGAAATGCATTACAAATAAAATCATTCCTATGATTTAATGTACGCAAAAGTAAGATATATGCTCTTATCCCATACTACCCATTTTAAAATTCGTTTGAAACATCTTTGAAAATAGGAACCTTTTGGCTCTGATACCAGTTTTGTAACACCCCCAAAATCCATACACATCTAAACTACGTTGCATCGACTTTGGGAGTGTTACCGCCGTGGTGAAACGCAAGGCATAATAAAATCAAAACGTTAACAACTCCTTATTAAGAAAACTACATTGCAGCGGAAATAAAATGCTAACTTTAAACTACAACTCGGGAATCATTATTGACCCCTTTTATTTAAAACCATTAACTATGTAAATCATAAACAATCTCTAGGATGTTCAACCAAAACAATTTAAAAGTTTCTAATCAAAGGTATCCCCCCGTATGCCCGAACTCATGCAGCATCACCAGCATACCTAATCTGCTCCCCATTGAAATATCAATGGTTCATCACAGGTCAACAAACAACATAAATAACAAACAATCAGCTATGCTGAGTACGTACAAAATCAGTTACATAATACACTAAACATAATCAGAATAATAATAACAATTCCTAAACATGATTCTACAAAAACATTAAATTCCGTTTTTACAATTTATTTGGCATCGAACGGGCACCGTCATCTTTCTAGAATCATACGGGCTACTTAATTCTTAATAGACAACTTGGTCTATTAGATGAAATGTAAATACGGTTTCGTTCCGTTCCACATCCATCACCTTAGTATGCATACCCCCAAGATCGTACGGAACCTTCCGCCTACTTGAGTTATCAAAATTTATAAGGACACTACGTCGTCACAAGAGGCTCGCGTAGGAGTGTAGAACAAGTCCCACACTCCCCCCATTGTTCATACTTGTAGGGATTCCAACTACAAGTTTATCGCCAAAGATCCTTCTTAGTGATATTCATTCATACAACATTATGCATATAATAATTTAATTTTCCTTCTTAGATACATTGCTCAATTCTTTAGTTTAAGCAACTTATTGTAACATCCTTGCTACAACAATAAATCATAGGATTTCAATCCTATTCTCATTTCATGCTTGTGATACGATAGAATTACGCATACCAATAATAATGCATTTCAACTCACAAGTCATACAACAAGGAAATACATACAGATTTCCAATTGATTTCATGTTACCAAACAATCTCATCAATCATAACCATACAATTGTTCCCTATCATGATTCTAGGTTCCAGTGACAGAATTCATAACCTAAACATGATACTAACGTACCCAATTGAACTAGTACGCGTACGTACCTTGTAACGGAGAATCTTCGCTGACTACTTAAACGTTCCGCTTATGAAATTGGGACCTAATCGAATAATAAAAGTAATTCAGTTCTAAGTCCTTGGTATCATTAAAATAAAAAACCAGCTTATCCAACTATGTAAGATTTTAGTATTTCGAACAATAAATGAACGTTCTTGTTGGTTAGACTTTTCTTTCATAAACTTTATTGAACTAACATAATTAGAACTTACTAATGAGGTGTTTATAAATCTGATTTTGTTTAACTTTTACACTACTTTGTTTACAATAACAAAACTTAACTAGATACCTATATAAGAATTATAAAATCAGATTTGAAGAAATAAACCAAAGTAAGAATTAGTAGTATATAGTAAATCTGATTTTGTTTAGTTCATAATATACTTTTATTTAAAGTCACAAACTTAAACCAATATACATAAGTATAATAAAAACAGAATTAAGAAATATAATTATCATAAGAACTATAAACATAATTCTAAATCTGATTATTTTTACTAATTCTATACTTTACTTATAATTACCAACTTAATCAAAGATACATAAAAATAACAAAATCAGATTATATAAATTAATTTAAAGAAGAAAAGAGGGAGGATAACCACCACACGCCGACCACCACACGTCGACCACCACACGTCGACCACCACACGTCGACCACCACACATCGCCGGCGAGCCTCGAACAACGCCTGGACGGCGACGAAGAATCGCAGCTGGCTTGCGCGACTCGCACTGCAACCCAGCGCAACACCTTCGACCATCGCGACACGACCCTGCACCCTCGATCCTCACGTGCGACCTCCGACAGAAGCTAGCGACTCCGGCTGACTCCTGTCCTCTTCGAACTCCGGCGAGTGTGGGTTCCCAGATGCAGGGGAAGAAGAAAAAGAAAGGTAGAGGAGAGAAGGAAAGAAAGACGCAGTAGAGAAGAAAGGAGGAGAGAGAAAATCTCTTGGAGGAAAAAAGAAAAGAAACGGCTGGTCAACTAGTAAAGAATAGGGTTTTATTTCCTTTTTTTTTCCTCTTATTTATAGCATGTGAAACCTATGTAACTAGGACTTGTTTTCCAACTCAAATTCATATTTCTTATTTATTTTTATTTTGAAAATAAAATAAAACCGAATTAAAATATAATTAGGTACAAAAGTAGGTTGTATATTTAAATTATAATTGTAGGCTTACCCAAACTATATTATAAAATACTTTCACTTTCACTTTATATTTTCTTATTTATAGCAAAATAACTCCCAGAAATACGGAGTATTACATGGGCACTTACAAAGAGTGGTGACTATTCTATCAAGACGGCCTACATGCTTGGGAAAGGAGGGAATCTTGACCTTTTCCACCAAGCTTGGGTTGATATATGGAGTTCAGAGGCTATTCCTAAGGTTAAACATTTTCTTTGGAGGTTGTGCACAAACTCTCTCCCTGTTCGAGCACTTTTGTGCCACCGCCACTTTATTGAGGACGCTACTTGTCCTTGGGGATGTGGGGAGGATGAAACCACGTCCCACACCATATTTCTATGCCCTTGTGTGGTGGAGCTGTGGAAGGCTTGTGACTGTGCATCCCATTGTGTCCAAGCTACGACTTCTTCTATGTGTGATCTTGTGGTGTCTTGGCAACACATTGATCCTAAGGTGAGGCAAAGAGGTATGTATCTTGCTTGGCTGTTGTGGGCGGAAAGAAATAAACTGGTGTTTCTGCAGCAAATTACGCCCCAACGTGTGCTTGTTGATCGGGTTGCACGACTTGTGGAAGAGCATGGCCAATACTCGAAATTAATCTATCACTGTCCTCGCCCTGGTCCCTCGTGTACTAGTGCTAAAACGTGGGCTGCACCCCCTGATGGAGTCACTAAAATTAATGCAGATGCATCACTGACAGTCGAAGGTTGGGTCGGCCTCGGGGTCATTGCTCGTAACTCGGATGGTCATGTTCTCTTTGCAGCCACTCGACATGTGAAGACTTTTTGGACACCTGAAATAGCCGAGGCTAAGGCTCTTGCTTCCGTGGTAAGGCTTGGCAAGCGTTATGGTCTTGAGAGGGTTATTTTGGAATCGGAATGTCAAGTTGTCAATTTGTCATCAACCAACTCTCAAAGCATGGTCTGTTTCTCTCGGGTATGGATTTTATCTTGAATGATATTCTCTCTATTTGTAGTTTGTTTAATTATCTTTCTTGGTCCTTTGTTAAAAGAGATGGCAATTTTGTTGCGCATCATTTAGCTAAGCTAGTTCCTTTTGGGGTTGAACAAGTGTGGGAGAACCATTATCATATAGAAGTGGCTCAATATGTACTCACTGACACTTTGTCGTTGAATTAATACTAGCTTGGTTTTTCCCCTAAAAAAAGTTAATAACCTAGAGTTGATTACAAAATTACCACGACCTCTGAAAATTAATAAAACCTATTTAACTGTTGCCGCGACAAAACCTATTTAACTGTTGCCGCGACTCGTGGAAAATGTCCGAGGGTTATTACTGAGAAGAAAGCTAGAAGACAAAAAAAAGAGGGAGGGAATGAACCTTACAAGTTAGGAGAATAACATAAAAGAAGGGCTGGTGATGCATTTACAAATTGCAATGAACCATGCCAGTTTAAATGAGTAGCATGTGATTTGCTCTAACATTTATGTAATATGTGCATCACAGTGCATGTTCAAAAGAAAGAAGCATCTATGCGATATGACTAATATGAGTTGTGGTTTTTTATATTTCTTGTACTTATCACCTTTTTTATTAAATTACTGAGTGGTAGGCACAATATTCAGAGTTGTTAGTGATGAACAATGATTGTGATTAACTTAGATGTGTTGCAAATTCGGTGTGAAAGTATTTTGGTTGAAAGAAGAAATTCATCATTTTATTCATATTACAAGTTCAAATCATTAAATTTAAATTATGATAATAAATTGATGAATGAGTAGCTTTTATTCAAATTTGAGGTCGCTCATTTTCTTAGTTGCAGGAAATTGAATAGAGCGAGGTTGATTAAGGGAGAGTACCACGTGTGTAAATCACTAAATTGTCAAGGGTTTCTAGTATTTTCTCCATTTTAGAGATTTAATGCAATAGTTGATTTTTTTACAACATTTTTATAATTTTATACATGATTTTTTTTGCATTTATCCAAATGTATAATTTCAAAACTTTACTTTTTTCTAATATTTACCAATAAAGAGTTAAAATATGAACGGTAAAAGTTATATATTGATAAGCGTAAAAGTCAAATTTTTATTTTTTGGGCTTTGTTATGTTATACTTCTGTATTTATTCACTTGTTATTATAGGCAAAAGCTAACAAGCGCCCCTGGAGCGTTAGATAAAATAACTAAAAACAGAAATATTAAATGAATCTAAACATAAATTATACTGATTAATGCGTGATTTTGAAATACTATTTTAGGATTTCAGGAAATATATTTCGTGCTTATCCAACGTCCCGGGACGTCTGTTAGCAAGATCTTTTTAATGTAGCAGAAAGTACGGAGTAATATATTGCTTACCCTTTTCTGTTCCTCCTCCCTCCACACCTCACTCACTCTGGAAGATTCTTCATTTGCCAAGTGGCATCTCTTAGGGAAAATGCCTGCTACATCTGTGCTGTTAATCGGCCTTTTCCGTGACACATGTCTAGTGTCTAGTCCCTCACACTCATGATTTCATGAATCATCATTCATCACTATATTTTACAAGTCTACTACCATCATCTAATCCCTTCTGTACGGCTAAGCCATAATCCAAATAATGAACATAAAATGAGTACAATAATGTGTCAACACACATTTCATTTAGTTCATAAAATTCCATCCTAGCTAAGGGTTAAATAGAGATTGAGTAAAAGTGAGAAATACAATTTGAAAGAATATATAGTAGGTAAATTAAAATGATAACTTTAGATTGAAATAATTTTTGTATAATTACTTTTAATGTTAAATTAATAATCCTGCTAGAGCTTGAGATATTAGTCATTCTCAACTTATGAGCTAGGTAAGTTGTATTTCAATGATAAACTATTCTTTTTAATGAATGTTTCATTTGATTATGACGGCTTGCAATATAAAATTTGACTATTAATATCTGTGTATTTAAGAATTACAAGAATCTAATATTATGCAAATATACATTACAACAAATTTAACAAACTTTCATATGATGAAATTTAAAGTAAGAAACTATGGATCAAAGTATCAGAACTTTAACCTTGCAAAGAACTTTCACATGATGATATTTATATATATACATATTAAGAAAAAATTAATCCGGATCAAATTTAAGAGCTTTATCCTTGAAAATACCCCTTTGTATAATGGCAATATGCATACACAGATCAGCTACTAGGTTAAATACTTTAAGAACTTTGACCATGAAAAAATGTTTACACCTAGTAATAAGGGCAATATGCATACACAGATTTAGCTACTAGCTAGCTAGGGTAAATACTACCTCCATTTATAAATAAATGTTCTGTTTACCCTCCAAAGCACTACTTCAAACTTCTTCTCTAATTATACATGCAAAATAAAATTATAGAACTTCAATATTAATACTATACTATTTGTTAAAAATATAACTTTAATTTGTTAAAAATATATACTTTAATTTGGTAGAATGACTCCCTCTAATTAACCATTAGGAGTAATTGGTTAGAACTCTGTATTACAAATAAATGTTCTGTTTACCCTTGAAAGCATTAAGCACTACTCTAAACTTCTTCTCTAATTATAAATGCAAAAATTATAGAACTTCAATATTAATATTGCTTTAATGTGGTAGAATCACTCCTCTAATTATTCATTAATTGGTTAGAACTATAGATAACAGATGGTTCAAAATCTTTCAATATATAATCTAGACCCATAGTAGTGCTCCTACCCTGTATAATTAAACAAAGGGTATTATGCCTATATAAGTAAATTTAAGTAAGTAAAGTGCATACTAAAGGTAACTTCTTAGTGAACAATGGCAAGCGAGGATAAGAAGAAAGATGGAGAGAAAAAGTGTGAAGAGATTGAAGAAACTATAGAATTAAAAGAACTCTCTTTATCCCAAATAAAAATCAAGAAAGTACCACACATAAAAGATTACATACCATCATCTCAACTAAAAACAGTCACAAACCCACTATCAAGAAACCCTTACTACCACCCTACAGAAGCCTTTTACATTTCTCCATCCTACGACATCCTCCTCAAACAAGTGTTGTACGACTTCTCCGACACCAACCGCAACCCATCTTACGGCCACGTCTTGGCCTACCACCGTTCGGGACCTCGCAAACTCGTTTACTTCGACCCCGATGAGGTCAAGGCCGCTATAGTCACCTGTGGCGGCCTCTGCCCCGGTCTCAACACCGTCATCCGAGAGCTTGTTGTGGGGTTGTCCGACCTCTATGGTGTTACCCGGATATTCGGTATCCGATCCGGGTACCGGGGTTTTTACTCTTATGATCCTCTGCCTATTACTACAAAGATGGCCCATAATTGGCATAAAAGAGGTGGAACAGCCTTGGAAACCTCTAGAGGAGGGTTTGATCTTTGTAAAATAGTTGATGCAATACAACATCATGAGTTCAATCATGTATATATAATTGGTGGAGATGGCACTATGCGTGGTGCGGTTGAGATATATGAAGAGATTTGCCACCGCAAACTCAACGTTGCGGTGGCCGGGATCCCGAAAACAGTTGATAATGATGTTGGGATCATCGACCAATCATTTGGGTTCCAAACCGCGGTAGAGATAGCTCAGCAGGCTATCAACGCCGCGCATGTGGAGGCGGAGAGTGCCGTTAACGGTATCGGGTTGGTTAAGCTGATGGGCCGAAGTACGGGCCACATAGCGTTGCATGCAACCTTAAGCAGCCGTGATGTGGATTGTTGCTTAATCCCGGAAAATGATTTTTTCCTAGAAGGAAAAGGTGGACTTCTTCAGTTCCTTGAACAACGGTTGAAAGAGAATGGACATGCAGTGGTTGTTGTGGCGGAGGGTGCTGGCCAGGGGTTGATACCGAGAACGGAGGAGCAGCGGTGCGACGATTCGGGTAACCCCGTGTTCTTAGATGTTGGGGTGTGGTTGAAATCGGAGCTTAATAGATGGTGGAAAAGAGATCATCCAGGGGAACTTTTTACAGTGAAGTATATAGATCCGACGTATATGGTACGCGCGGTTCCAGCTAATGCAACTGATAATTTGTATTGTACTTTGTTGGCGCACTCGGCGATTCATGGAGCCATGGCAGGGTGCACGGGGTTCGTTGCGGGCCGTGTGAATGGCAATTACGCGTATATTCCGGTGAAAGAGGTGGCTCAGGCGAAGAATGTGGTGGATACAAAGGATCATAAGTGGGGTTGGGTTAGGTCCGTTACTAATCAACCAGATTTTCAGAGAAGTTAAAACAAAGGTCCTATGATACTCATGTTTGTAATCTTGGCCTTAGCTTGTAAGACTAGCATATCTTTTGCATATGGTAAGAAGCTTTTACTTTTCTTTTTAAATGTTTCTGATAAATGAAGTGAGAGTTATGCTATAGATAATAAAGGTAAATTTTGTTTGTCATTGTATGGGTACATCTAAGCCTGGTGTCGGACATATTATATGGCCGACATGGGCAATTAAAGACGCGACCTCACTCAGAGCATCCAAGCCATTCCTGATAAGTAGGCCGAGATGGTATTCGCGGCCACAATAAAGGACAAAACAAGGAAACCTTCCCCCTAACCAGACTCACCATAGTCGTACACGTGTCAAAGGATTACGCATCATGCCAGATGAATAGTACTACTATAAATAGCCAAATGGTACTATTCTGCAGGGACATTCTCTCACACTCTTAAGTTTTCTCTCTCTCTCTCTCTCTCTCTAAAATCCTTATCGGGCACTTACTGACTTGAGCGTCGGAGGGGGTTTCCTCGCATCCCCCCCGAGGGTAGCTCACGTTTGTCTTTCTTGCAGACTTCCAGTCTCGGACGCCTACTCTGACACTACCGGACACTTCCTTGTCCGGCTACGTTTCATCACCGAAACAACTTGGCGCTAGAAGGAGGGGCCTCCTACCCTTGCGAAGCAGTCATGGAGAAGACAAATGACGCCAATCGTGGTCCATCGGGGTCGGAGATCGGGCAAGGATCTTCTCATCCACCTATCACCAGATCCATCGGCGTACCTCAGTTCCATCCCAACATGCCAGAGGGCAATGACCAGCGTACTCGAGAGAACAATGTTGCTCGGGTAAGTCCCGATCTTCGTTCCTTTCAACTTGGCCCAGCTTGAGCCAATTCTCGCCGGATCGACCGCAAACCGTGGCGTCCTTCATCCGGATGTTACAAGGCACTCCACGGCCCTAACAAAGATTCCCCGCTAGTAACACAAGAGGCGTTCAAAGACCGTAACGATCACTGGCCATGGCCGGTAGAAACGTTGACGGTACGCCAGTAAGAAGGATGCGCACGTTAACACCGGAAGACCGTCAGATGGAAGAACAAATTGACAATCCAGAGTACGAGGAAGCCGATTTGGAAACTGAGGATCTCAATCACTCAGAAGAGTCTCGCAGTCGCTCATACCGAGAGTACAAGACCGCAGTGTTAGTAACTATTCGGGTGGCGGACATCTACTAATCAAGCCGAAACTCTCCCCATTTGTTCCCGAGGTTCTTAATTACCCAATGCCGCGAATCAAAATGCCATCATGCAAGTTTGACGGCAGCCTCGGATCCCGACGATCATGTCGCAGCCTACGAAGGACACATGTATTTGTACACGCAGATAGATGCTATCCGGGTGCAAGGTTTTCCCGTCCACTCTCACCGGCATAGCTCGCGACTGGTTTAAAAGTCTCAAACCTGGTAATGTATCCAGCTTTTTCTCGGCTCCGTCCATGTTTAGTACTCACTTCGTAAGCAACAAAGGCGTCGTGAGCGCACAACCGGGGAGTTATTGTCAATCGACAAGGCGAGACCGAATCTCTCCGAGATTACATCGGGCGTTTCAATGTGGAAGTCGTATCTATTCCTCGGCTACAGCCAGGATGTAGCGATTTTAGCATTGATGTCGGGGTTAAGAGAAGGGACTGCGTTCAGGAGTTATCTCGGACGAAAATCTTTCACGTCGTTAGGGCCAGTGCTGGGCAAAGCAAATGATTTCATAAGAGGAGAGGAATTTGACAAGGCAGCTAGTGGCCGGCATGGGGATTCTGAGAAGAAGAAGGAAGATAAGTCACGGAAAGATAAAGGTCGTGAAGTTGATCGTGGTCGAGATGAAAGAAGAGAATCCAATATGGTCAAAAAAGGAAATGACCGGGAGCGGGATGGTCGAGAAAAAAATGAACGTAAAGATAAGTTTGAGGCGTACACTCAGCTCACTACCTCCCGGGCACAAATTTTCACAATGAACAAGGAAAGTGACAAATGGCAGAGACCGAAGAAGATGTTTCATAAAAATCGGGATAAGACCAAGTGGTGTGATTTTCATGGAGATCACGGACATTTAACTGAAGACTGCCGACACCTCAAGGATAATTTGGAGGATCTCATCCGCAGAGGGTATTTCACCCAAGATAAAGCTCGACAAGCGAAGGCGACTTGATGAAACCGCAGAGACCGTAATGTTCATCCGGATAGGAGAAATTCATGTGATTAGTGGCGGTCCAATTCATGGCGGAAGTATCAGTGGGGCAAAAGCCGCTTAAAGGAGTTCCGACATCGGGTGAATTTTAACCGAGTTGCCGGTGGAGAAAGCCGCCACCATGCCCGCCATGTCGTTCTCATTGAGAGGATGCAAAGCACGTGATTTATCCTCATGACGACCCGCTAGTGGTCACCTTAAAAGTTGCAAATTGTTTAATTCACAGAATTTTGGTGGATGGAGGTAGTTCCGCCAATATTTTATTCCTATCCACTTTCGAAAAATTAATGATTGGCCGGGAGCACTTACAGCCAGTCCGGTACCCAGTGATCGGATTCACTGGGGCATCTGCAATACCCGAAGGCATTATAAAATTGCCGGTCAAGGTGGGCGAAAATAGTGAAGCCAGGGATGTGATGGCCGAGTTCTTGGTAGTAGACGTTCGGGAGCATACAATGCAATCATTGGACGGCCATTAATTCATGACATACGTGGTGTGGTATCTACTTATCACTTGACTATGCCGTACGTATCCAATTCGGGTACAACAAATCAAGATCGGGGAAACCAGGAAGCAGCAAGGTCATGTTATTTAACGGCTTTAAAGCAGCCAGCAAGAAGGGTCCCTATCGAAGAACTTTGTCCGCCATCAAGAAAGGATAAGAGAGTTAAGAAAAAGGCCGCGGCAGAAGAACCATCTGAGGAAAAGAATGAAAACGCCATGGAAGTAACCATGGAGGAGCTAGAAGTACGACCAGAGGATTGGCCAAGGCCCAAGCCCGATGGAGAATCCAAGTTAGAAATGCTTCGGCGGATGATCCGTAAAGGACTGTGGGTCGTCGGAACGGACATGGATCCGGAGGTCGAATCAACTCCGGTGACTCTCCTTCGAGAAAACGCTGATGTATTCGCGTTCTCGGCGGATGAGATGCCGGGAATAGACCCGGCCGTGATGGTTCATCGTCTGAATGTCGACAACTCGGTCCGCCCAGTCAAGCAGAAGAAAAGGAATTTTTCAATAGAAAAGAACAAGGCCGTCAGAGAAGAGGTTAATAAGTTACTAGCGGCCGACTTTATTGAAGTCCGTGATTACCCGTAATGGCCGGCAAACGTCGTTATGGTGAAAAAAGCGAATGGTCAATGGCGGATGTGTGTTGATTTCACTGGATCTTAATAGAGCGTGTCCAAAAGATCGTTATCCCTTGCCAAGAATTGATCAATTGGTAGATTCAACTAGCGGACATGCTCTTTTGAGCTTTATGGACGCGTTTTCAGGATACCATCAGATCAGTCTTCTGGAAGAGGATAGAAAGAAAGCAGCCTTCATCACGATCGTGGAGTCTTTAATTATAAAGCAATGCCTTTCGCCTACGAAACGCAGGGCCACATACCAAAAATTGGTCGACAAAGTATTTGCTGAGCAGAAGGGAAGGAATATCGAAGTCTATGTGGACGACTCAATCGTCAAGAGCAAAACAGACCGCGAGCATATTGATGATCTAAGAGAAACCTTTAGTACTCTGAGAAGATACAAGATGAAGCTCAACCCGAAAAAATGTGTATTCCGGAGTTAGGGCAGAAAGTTTCTAGGGTTCATGGTCGCAAGAGGGGAATCGATGCTAACCCGGATAAAGTGCGTGCTATCACGGATCTACCAGAGCCGAAAGGAATAAAAGACGTGCAAAGATTAACCGGGAGGATGGCTGCATTAACTCGTTTCATCTCCAAGTCGGCCGACAAGGCCCTACCTTTCTTCGCGTTATTGAGAGGAAACAAGAAATTTGAATGGGGTGAGGAGCAAAGCCAAGCCTTCGTCGCGATCAAGGATCATTTAAAGACTCTACCCACCATCACCAAAGCCGTAAACGGGGGATACATTGCAGCTTATATATCTCGGCTTCTTCAAAAACCGTCGCTACTGCTCTATTGGTAGAAAAAGAAAAGAGGCAAAGAACCGATATACTTTATCGGCCACATCCTAAACGGACCCGAGAGCCGCTATCACCGATTGAGAAGATGGCGTTGGCCGTGATCATAGCAGCCGTAAAGCTCGTGCCATATTTCGATTGCCATCCCATTCGAGTCTTCGACAAATCAACCGGAAAAGGCTTTGCAAAAGATGGATAGCTCAGTGGCGTCTTTTGAAGTGGGCAAAGGAATTGTCCGAATATGATATACAAGACAAGCCAAGGACCGCGATAAAAGCTCAGGCGCCGGCGGATTTTATCGTCGAGGCATCTTACGACGAAGAGCGGTGTGGAAGATGGCACTTGGTCGTTAGAAGTAGATGGCTCGTCGCCAGCTAGTGGCTCGGTGGGCCGGCATTGTAATGACCAGCCCTGAAGGAAATATTTTTGAATACGCCATCAAGTTCACCTTCCCAAGGCCAAACAACGAGGCGTAATACGGCAAAGAATCGCAGTGGTTGAGGATGTGCATATCACCGGGGCCAAAAGCGTATCTTTGAAAACGGACTCACGCCTAGTTAATGGCCGGTTGAAAGGAGAGTTTGAGGTCCGAGAAGCAAACATGCAAAAATACGTGGAAAAGGCCAAAGAATTAATAGCCCACGTGACTCACGTTGATGTTCAAGCCATCCCCGTGGCCGAGAACATTAAAGCGGACGCACTCTCGAAACTAGCAAGTTCTCGATTCTTTGAACATTGAAAGATCCGTTATGATGGAGGTTTTGAAAGAGAAGAGCATCACCGAAAAAACCGTGATAATAAATACCGTCGATCAGCAAGGCGAATGGTTCGACCAAATAGTGGCTTATAAACTCACGGGATCACTCCCTTCGAACACGATGGAAGCTAGGAAGTCGAAGAGGCGAGCAAATTGGTATGTCATTTACCGAGATGAGCTATATAAGAAATCATTTAGCTTACCGCTATTGAAATGTGCAACGGCATGGGAGTCGAGAAAAATTTTGGAGGAGATTCATGAGGGGATCCGTGGAAATCACATTGGGGGTAAAGCATTAGCATTAAAAGCATTGAGAGCTGGATATTATTGGCCGAGTATGTTGGCGCACGCGCAAGATTACGTCAAGAAATGCGACAAGTGTCAAAAATTTGCTCCCATCATCAATAGACCCGCGAACGACCTCCAACCCTATAATATGTCCGATACCGTTTGCACGATGGGGCTTAGATATCCCGGGGACCTTTTACAACGGCCACCGCCGCCGTAGATTCCCGATTGTTGGTATCGACTACTTCACAAAATGGATCGAAGCGTAACCGACGGCAAAAATAAAGTCGAATCAAGTCAAAAAGTTCATTTGGCAAAGTATAATGACAAGGTTTGGTATACCAGCTGCGATAGTCTTTGATCACGGCACGCAATTTGACTGCCGGCCAATCAAAAATTTTCTATCCGAGTTCAGAGTCAAGTTCGCATTTTCAGCCGTATGTCACCCGCAGAGCAATGGGCAAGCTGAAGCCGCTAACAAACAGATTCTCACAGCCTTGAAGAAGAAGTTGGATGAACTCAAGGGAGCTTGGGCCGATATGATTCCTAGAAAGATATGGGCCAATAGAACAACAAAAAAAGAGGCAACGGGAGAAAGTCCATTCAAGCTAGCTTTCGGAACGGGCGGTTTTGCCAAGAGAAGTTGGTCTACCCTCATATCGGATTAAATACAAAGATCTAGAGAACAATGATCAGCCCTTGAGAGAAAATCTAGATTTTCTAGCGTAAAACAAGGCCGATAGCGGAACTCAAAGCTGCTGCATACAAAGATCGTATCAGTAGAGCATATAACAAGAGAGTTCTTGAAAGGCCGTTAACAAAAGGAGATCTAGTACTACGAAGAACGGCAGCCACCGGAAAAGCTCACGCTGAGGGAAAGTTAACAGCAAACTGGGAAGGACCATACCAGATATCCAAAGAAATTGGTCCCGGCTCATTTGTGTTGAAAACAATGGACGGCATTGAACTTAAGAATTGCTGGAACACAAGTGTTTTAAAGAAATACTATGCATAGATATCTCATGTAAAAGGCCAAGGGCCGTTACTTTTTCATATCAATAATATAGCTTCCCATGAGCACTCCGTTAATTATTTTACGCTTATTTTAAGTACGCCACGTTCCATTAGTAAAAAACGGCCACTTAACAGGCCACGTACAAAAATGACCATATAACAGGTCTAAGTACAAAAACGACCACATAACAGGTCTAAGTACCAAAAAGACCATATAACAGGTCTAAGTACAAAAACGGCCACATAACAGGCCACGTACAAAAATGACCATATAACAGGTCTAAGTACAAAAACGACCACATAACGAGTCTAAGTACCAAAAAGACCATATAAATGTGTCTAAGTACAAAAACGGCCACATAACAGGCCACGTACAAAAATGACCATATAACAGGTCTAAGTACAAAAACGGCCACTTAACAGGCCACGTACAAAAATGACCATATAACAGGTCTAAGTGCAAAAACGGCCACTTAACAGGCCACGTACAAAAATGACCATATAACAGGTCTAAGTACAAAAATGACCACATAACAGGTCTAAGTACAAAAATGACCATATAACAGGTCTAAGTACAAAAACGGCCACTTAACGAGCCACGTACAAAAATGACCATATAACGTGTCTAAGTGCAAAAACGGCCACTTAACAGGCCACGTACAAAAATGACCATATAACAGGTCTAAGTACAAAAATGACCACATAACAGGTCTAAGTACAAAAATGACCATATAACAGGTCTAAGTACGAAAACGGCCAAACAACAGGTCAAGAACGAAAACAACACAGAAGCTCACAAAAATTTAAGCTTCATTACTAATTACTGGCATGGCGGCCAACTACAAGCAAAAATGTGGGCAGCCACTAAAAAGGCACCAAAAATTCATAACAGTAATTGTAATAGTAAAGCTTATCCAAGGTACATGCCATATTGGGCCGAATTCAAGGTTTACAAAATATTAGAAAAACAAAATTCTAACAATCTATTAGAATCAATCGAAGAGCCCGGAGATGACCGCCAAAAACATCAAGGAAGAAGCACCTCTTCATCCCGAGCAACGGGAAGAACGTTAGCAATGACATGCTCATCGCAGATAAAGGGCTCACCCTCCAAAGGGCGCGTATGAACATTTTCTCGCAAAGGCGGTTTCCATCTCGTCCCGCTTGAAATTCGGATGAGAGTGACAAACACATCTTTTGCAGCCTACCCATCCGCCGTCATATCTCTCTCCCAACATACCAACAAACTCTTCGATTTTTTAAAAGCTACCACACCCGAGCGCCGCATCATCCTTGGCCTTAGAAATGGCAAGGGGCCATCTCGTCCTTAAGGGACGCCGGTGCAGCCTTCAAGCTCCGCTGAATTTTTCTCAGCCTTCTCAACCTTGGCAGCCTTGGTTCGCAAATCCGCCATTTCAACATCAACACAATTGCCCGCGATGCCTTCTCGGCATCAAGCGCGCCGTACATCGTCGAGTGAGCCGGGCAAGATCAAGCTGGGCCCGAAGCTCATCCAAGGATTGCTTCGCCTCTCGACTCGATTGATAATGGACAAATTGTTCAATAAGCTCAATGGCGGAATTGTTAGTCCGCATCGTAAAGACGAGATTAAAAAAAAAAAAAAAAAAAAAAAAAAAAAAAAAATTTTGATGAATGATGAATATCGGATCATAAACCTTACCACAAAGAAGATCGTGAGCAAGTTGGGCGGCCGGTGCTACCGGCTTGTCTACCGGACAATCAATGGGCAACCGGAGGCCCTTCAGAGACGATATCCGAGAGTACCGCCATTAGCCGGAATGTCAAGCATATAAAGATTCATCTTCCCTCACGTCCCAGTTGGGTTGATAAATTCTCCCGGGGACAGAAGGGGACGAAAAATGCAGCCTTCACGGCGGCACCGAGGACGATCTCTTTGTGCTCGATCCATTCATGTATCCGAGAAAATATTCCCTGACCAAGATTTGTCAAAAGCTCCTGAGCACTTAAGATGTCATAAATCTTCGGCGCATGGAAGAGCCGGATCCCAAGTGTCGTCCCAATGTCGTCAATAGCAGCGTTCAAAGGAGAGAACCCGGTGGGGGATAATATCTCGGACGGGATCCGTTGTCCGGAATACTAGTGGCCGCTTCCGTGGTTGGGTCTCGGAAGCGGCGGCAACATCCAAGGCTCGCCTCTGCTTGGGACTATCGTCGAGAGCTCACGAGGCCGCCTCGACCTATAGTCACACCACCCGCCACGGCGGACAGAACGTGTACGACAGACTAAGGGACTCCCGATCCCCACGTCCAGCCAGACCGACCGGGAGTGCGACGGGAGTGCGGCCGGCACGGCGTACACCCTGCCCGACCTAAGTTGCGACCACCACGGCCGCGATCCGCACCCTCCGAGACCCCCAGGTGAGGCCATGAACAAGTGTCGTAGTCAAAGATGGGCTCCTCGGAGTTCGAGACATTGGCGTTGAATCTTCGTTGAGACCCAACTCCTCAAGATTTAAACCGACAGACCCGCAACAAAGAAAGCGGAAGGATTAATATCATATTAACCAACGTAAAGCAAAGGCATCAAGTCCCACGTCGGACCAAAAGTCGAGAGGCGAACCTTTCCGGGTGGGTCCGCGCAGAAATAAAGCCGACAAGGGTTCGTTTCCAGCATGTACTTTGCATGGGGAAGCCGGCCACAAGGAATCCGTCCCTCGGTATCTTCACCGACAAGTAGTAATAGTCCCGACCTCTGACTCAAAATAATCAAAGGCTTTCGCTCTACGCCGAAAGACCATAAGAGGGGACGTCTTCCATCCGAGTAACCCTGCTTAGTAAAGTGGCGACGAATAGGGAAATTTTCCCGGCACCTTAACCCAATAAAAAGCGGGTTGCCAACCTTTTAACCCAATCAACTTAGGGTAGACGGTAAGCTTATTTTTGGCCGTCATCAAGCTCCACCATCCTTTCTCGGTAGAACCGCCTGGTCGCAGCCCAATGAAGACGACGAAAGAGGTTGAGTTCCTCAGAAACCCTAAATAACGACGAGTCCAAATATAAGCGATCGAGTTCCTAACGGCCAAGGGTGTCACCGAGCAAGGCAAATGTTAAAAGCCTTCAAAATCCGTACCAAGGTTAAATCTAGAGGAAAACGCAACCCAAACTCAAAATGGTGCGCGTAGACAGCTATGTGCCCCGCCGGCAATCGGTCACTTTTGATCCCTTATCTGGGACTATCAACTTATATTCCGATGGGAAAGCATACAACTTCTCCGCAACATCGCAAAGAGTTGAGATCTATGGCGCATTGTCGTCGCCGGGATTTACATATGACCGTAGATTTCGGACCACCGCTATAATCTATTGGTAACCATATCCCGTAATGCTCGACATCATCGCGGTCGAGAATCGGCTCGGCCGAGAATTAGGAGGCATGCTGGAACTTTCCCCCAAAACTATCTCGGTTTGACGAGTATTCTCATCCCGCCGTAAGTCGAAGGACCATCGGCCTCGTCCATTGTAGCAATAGAGTCGTTGTCGGAACCTAAATCAATAAAGGTGGATGAGAAGGGCCGGTTTCGGGAGCAAGGCGATCATAAAAGTCATCCGCCACCACAACCCCAAAGATCCGCTAAGTTATCTAACCGGTGCATGTTCCCTCAAAGGCGGAACATCAAGTCCGGGAACGGCGTCGGGGAAGGGTTTCTAGCAAGACGGCGAGCTAAAATTTTATGTCTTAACTCCCGGAGTGTTTGTCTATCACCACTCATCCTCGCGGACAAATATTGGGAAGTTAAATTTTCTTGCTCGAGGTAGAGCGGTCATTAAGAAACTTAGATCTAAGTTCCCTATCTCCATCGCCAGTAAAGGGCGTGTCGCCTAACAAACGAGTTCTCTCCTCCCTAGGGCCGGGAAGTAGACGAACTATGCCCGCCATGAAGGGAAGCAGAGACGAAGGCTCACTTTCGGACATAAGCTTATCACTAGTATTTTGGCTATCTGAGCAGTCCGACATGTTTCGATGAGAAGAAAGAAAAAACAAAAACAGTTGAAAGAAAGTTGGAAAAAGGTACCTGAGAAAAACCGATGGAAAATGGCCAGAAAATCACGCTGTTTCCCAAAAAAAAAAAGCGCAAGTGAAGTGTTCCAAAAGCACGAACGTAAGAACCTTCAAGTTCGACAACGCCGGAGAAAGCAAATTTGCCGTAAAGTTGGAAACTTCGAAAAGAAACCCTCGAATAAAACCCGCATCGAAGAGAGGCGAAAACGTTAAAATTCCTCGTAAATAAGAAACGAAAAGTTACCCGAAATACTTTTAAGGAAATTTGGTCACCAAAAAGGCAAGATTTTGGCAAGAAAAAGGAGGATTGAAGTTCTTGAAGAAACTATGCAAACCAGAGAGTTTAAGGTCAAGATGAAGGGTAAACAAAAAGAAAATGAAAAATGGCCTTATAAGGACAAAATTCAACGGCCGAGATTAGAAGACTCATCAACTACTCGCTGGATGCGCGCCAAGTGCCAACCTCTAAACAAACCCTAAATAAAAAATAAAAATGGGCGGGATTCTAGGAAAAAGTAATAATTACACTTTTTCGAAATTCGAAGTTCTCCCTGTGGGCAACACGTGGCAACGTAAAAATTGTCTCCAAAGAGCATAAGTTCACTCGCGTCCACAATGCAACATCAATGCCTGGCCGCAACCCCCAATGATGCCGGGGGGCTAGTTGTATGGGTACATCTAAGCTCGGTGTCGGACATATTATATGGCCGACATGGGCAATTAAAGACGCGACCTCACTCGAGCATCCAAGCCATTCTCGATAAGTAGGCCGAGATGGTATTCGCGGCCACAATAAAGGACAAAACAAGGAAACCTTCCCCAACCGGACTCACCATAGTCGTACACGTGTCAAAGGATTACGCATCATGCCAGATGAATAGTACTACTATAAATAGCCAAATGGTACTATTCTGCAGGGACATTCTCTCACACTCTTAAGTTTTCTCTCTCTCTCTCTCTCTCTAAAATCCTTATCGGGCACTTACTGACTTGAGCGTCGGAGAGGGTTTCCTCGCATCCCCCCCGAGGGTAGCTCACGTTTGTCTTTCTTGCAGACTTCCAGTCTCGGACGCCTACTCTGACACTACCGGACACTTCCTTGTCCGGCTACGTTTCATCACCGAAACAGTCATCAATCTTATTTTGTAGCTAGGAATAATTAGTTTGCTTCCTGGTCATGGATCCTGATAGCTGATAGGGTGAAGATTATGCGGAGTATTAGAAAAAATTCAAGTTGATGACTAACGAACTAGTAATACTTGGATCAATTTGAGGAGTTGTTTCAAAGATATCTTATAAACATAATTAACGTCCCTCAGAAATAGCATTATTAAGTGGATGTCATCTAGTTTATTAGTTGGTAAAGTTTTGTGAGGGTGATATCCGAGACCTAGGATCGAATCCTGTCTATATCACTGCGCTTAGTCGTTCATTTACAAAAAAAAAAATTATTAACATTATTACTATTTATTATCACTTATTAAACAAGGCGTAGAGGATGATATACTATGTAAAATTTGAATCCAAATCTTATGTCCCACAAATTCTATACCATTGAATGTTGGATCAAATAATAATAATAACAACCATTAAAACAGAGTAGTAGTTATATATACTCTCCGTTAGCATTTCTAGTTGTTGAATGTTGATGACCATCCATCTCCACCGACAAAAAGCAATGGAACATCATCACCATTCCTTAGAGATCCCAAGAATTATAAACCATCAAACAACCCGATCTAACACGCCGCTTAGGTTAGCAAAAATGTATTTCATTATGCATATTAATGCCAAGTTTAATTTCAGGTGGTCCTCAACATATAAGATTTTATTATAAGCAAATCATTCATCTAAAAGTATAAGAATTTCATGTTTCTTTTAATAGTACTATCCAACCTTATACATGAATCTCTTAGCCTTTTTATATGCATACTTTAAGTACTTCCTAAAATTAAACACATTTAGCTCAACATTTTGCTCCTTCAAATAAACCCTTTTCAAAAGGGACCACCCTTTTTTCTGAAGGGTTGTTGGGTCTTGAAGAATTGGATCATATTTGTTGTATTTTTCAACCAAGCTACTCTCTTCAATTCTTATTTTATACTCCAAATAGTCCAAGCCCATCTCTTTAGCGGGTCTTCCATAGCACATATCCGCGATCGAATCAGTCCCTATGGGTACCACTTGTATAAAAACCGAACCGGTCGAAGAAACAATAAATGGGTCAACGCCGCCCCATGGACCCCAACCATTACATGACTCTCATTCAAAACCCCATAAGTTTCGGACAATGAAGTCTCGGGCTTGGGCTCAAATACTATCACATTGAAGCCCATTTTTTCCGCCATGGTCATGATATCAACTTGGTTTAGTATCGTCCGGCCCATCCCATTGGCTCGACTAAGCAAGACTAATTTGGGCCGATCCATTTGATGTCGAGAAACAAAATGTTGGGCTTTACCGTAGGCCTTGTTTAAGAAAAATGGAAATCGAGAAGCGTTGTTGGGTTGGGCAACAAGTTTGGGTCAATAGTCATGAACCCATGTGAGACTAGGCCCAAAGTAGCAGATTTAAAACAATGGGTATTGGTCTCATTATCAAGATTTATAATTGGGTAATTACTAAATGCAGCAAGGAGATGGGTGTACTTACTTACCCACCAATCACGTGATCTCTCGATCACAAGGACAACATCTTGATTAGATAAAGACATTGATCGGACGGTGATGAAGAGGGGAAGAAATCCTTCGTTGAAATCATGGAAAAAGTTTCCTGTGTACCCTCCCACACTGAATACAATTGCTGTGGTGTTGTGTAGAATGTTGCATTGTGGGCTTTGTGGGCCGGAAATTAAAGTCACTTCCTTTATATTGGACATTGTGGAGTTCTCCCATTTTCGTGGGTAAGGTTTTATTTTCTGCATCGAAAGTTTTGGGCCTGTTGGCCCAATAACATAGAAAGTAGAGGTGGTGGGGTCTAACACTGTTGGACCGTTGATTGAGCAAAGATCATAATGATAGTGAGAACGATCACAACTGATTTTGGATTCAATTTGGGGAGTCGAACTTTGTGGGTCCTGATGTATCATCGGCTTCTCATTTTGAAGACTTTTATCTGCATTGCCAACAAAAATATGTTTTTTTTTAAATAAAATTATTACATTAGGGTAGAAGTTACTAAAGTAAATATTTTTTTTTTAAAAACTCCCTCATGAACCAAAGTAGAAATAAGAGGGGACTCTATAAAAAGTACTACTTCCGTTTCATATTAATCTACACACTTACACTTTTAACATTATTCATCAAATTTCGCACTTTGATCATTTGTGAATTATGGTTAAGAGAAAATATAGTCATGTGGGGTCTTGTTTGATTCGTCTCGATATGTAGTTTTAGAATATCGACTTTTTATATTTTTTACAAATACAAAATTAGAGATATAAAGGCTCAAAGTAGTGCATCGGCATGCGTGAAAAGTGTAAGTGTGTAGATTAATATGAAACGGAGGTAGTAGATAGATAAGGAGGGGAAGTACATACATATGTCGCATTTCTTGGACATTTTGTACCAATTTACTAGGATATTGACCCTTTTTTAGATAGTAAATTTTCTTATTTTCTTTCCCTTGATAAGTCAGGTTTAGTCTTGACATAAGATATCCTTAACTTTTGTAACTTTCTCTATAACAAAAAGGTGACACTAAGCATATATAGTGCCTCTAAAAATAATGTGGGGTCCAACATTTTAAGAAGTAAAACTCAATAATATGCTTCATTAGCTCTAATTCTTACTAGCAAATTATACACGTGATGCGTGCCTGATTTTTTTTTCAAACATAAATTATATACTTTTTTGGCATAAGTAGGGGTAAAAACTTGAACATTAGACATTTTTATGTCTAAATTTCATAGGTTAAGCCTTTATCACTTAACACTTTTTTTTAACTTATTCTTTCTTTTAGGTTTTTAAAATTAAACTTGATAAGCGATAAAAGAATGTTAAGTGAATTTTTTAGGATTTTTTATGTTGTATTAACATAGTCTTTTGTGTTAAAAAAACCATTTAGTTTGTTAATTGATCGAATTTTCCGTTTTGATGTAATACTTGATTTTGTTTGTGAATTGATTGATAAAATATTTGATTGATGTAATTTTTTTTTTTACTTTTTTTTCCAGCATAAATGTATTAAATCTTATAGTCAATGCTTTTTTTTTTTTTATGGTTCAATTATAACTTGATTGCCTTCAACATTTAAGTTAATTTTTTAATGTTATATTTGAGTTTGACTTTATTTTTCCTTTTTTTGATAGTTGTTGATTTACTAATGGGAAATTAAGTAAATTTATAGGGGAATAGGGGATACTAGAGATTATTTGCATTAAAAGTCAACTTATTGACTTGCTATTTTTAAAATAAGAAAAAATTATGTTTCAAAACGCTCATTGCAGATTGCAATCGAACATATCCTTATTTAACAAAATTCAATCAAACATATCAATCATTAAAAAAGATAAAATTCCACAGGATTATTATGTTAAATGAAATTATATATGACCAATATTAAACAATTTTTATATTCAATAAAGAACAGTATTGGCAACTAACTTAGAACAAACTTTTTTTCCTTTTTTAACGGGTAACTTAGAATTTAGAACATGCTTAATGACAGCATTTTGAATCTAGTATTAAAACTCAATTGCATAACGATCTTAGTATCTTTTATAGTAACTTCATATTAGTAATAACACAAAAATAAGGTGCATTTTTCAATGACTTAAGAGCCACTTCTTGAATATCCCTTTATAGGGATCCAGGAGTTAATTAATCATATAATATATACGATTATATTAAGCAGTGGAGTAATGTTGTCCAAAGTAGTGGAAGACTCTACAAGGGAAATTGATCGTAATGAATTCCCTAAAATAATATGGCATCATAAGTTGCATGGCTCTAAATTTTTCGATGCTAGCAAATCTTGTTCGGAAAGGTGTGCGATTGGTTTTTGTTAAAGCTTTTTAATATGAAAAATGTTAAACCCATTAATGAGACTTGCATTAAGCCAGTTCATTGATAAATTAGTTTCATCATACACACGTATGTACTAGGTGTATACTATATAATTAGGCAATATTGACTTTAATACTACAAATTATGGCGCGGTATCATACCACTAATTTGACTAAGCTTTATTTATGTGATAAGAAAGCTAATTTGGTGGTGCGAATGTTATAAATGACACCGAAACTAACTTCTCTCGACACATGATCATGTGACTTAATTAGGCTTCTAATTAAGGAAAAATAAGATAAATGAAAGAAAAATGTCAAAATCGAAAAGAAAATTATTACGGATTCCACGTTGTCGGCAAGAAAAGTGAGTTCTGGCGTCATTTATGACACTCGATGTACCCAAGCCAACAGTATGTGGTGTTTTGGCTACTAGTCAAAGTTGGTGGCGCTGGATGCACCCGCGCCATAGTTTGTAGTGTTCAGGCCCATTTTGCCATGTAATTATGGCTAATTTTTTTTGTTTGTTTACTCATTTTAAACTATTATCTCTCCTAATGCACTTTATGAGAAAAAATCTAGCTTTTAGTCTTGAGCTACGTCCAGCGTAATTATATTTTTTATTTATTTATATTTTACTTTAAAATGATAACATCAAATATGACTTGGTTTAGTGGTTAATACATTACTCCCTTTGTTTTCTTTTATTGTTCCTATTTGGAATTTTTTTGTGAGAGAAAATTGGTCAAAGCAGGAAGAACTTTCAGAAACGGATGAAGTATTATATAAGCATGAAGTCACGGGATCAAATCTTATATAGTGCATTTTTAATTATTTTTATTGTATGTGAATTACATGTTTTGATAAAACCCTAAGGGAGAGCGTCATGTGGCACCGTTCCTTGTTTAGGAACGCTTTTATAATATTAGTATAGATATAGACAAAACCATGTTGTAGTCTTTCTCTAAGAAGGCAAATAATCTTAGTTAATTTATAACATATCATGCATGTATAATAACAAAGTATAATTATCATGACATACACTAAGGATACATTCTTCAATTAAATTTTCTTTGTAAAATAAATTTATCTGAACTTATTAGCGCTAGACCTAACGAATTTGGACTTATGGATCCTGAAATTTACTTATCATAACTTTTATGTACTTATTTGTGCTTTACTTAACATAGCTTATATGAACCTAGAGTAATGTTAGACAATAACAGTGACAAAAGACTAAATTCAATCTCAAAAGTTAGTTATTACCCAAGACTCCGTTGACTTGGAAGATTTCCCAAAATAACCAAAATAACCACGACTATGCCATATGACAATACAACTCTTTTCAAACCTAGAAAAAGGGGGGAATTATGAAAACTTTTCTATATGAAAAGAGGATTCTAAAGTTGTTTAATTGATTGCACCGTGCATAATATACAATGGTTGCATAGGAATTTTCTATCATTATCAAACAATTAAAATTTAGGAAACATGCATGTAGTGTCACAAAAACTAGAAAATCACAAATTTTGCACCAAAAAGTTAATAAACAAGAAAATCACAATTAAGACAAACAAGGAAAGAAATCAAGGAGAGGGGATCCAAATTAAAACAAAGGAAATAAAGCATGCACCTTGATATCTTTCCATTATTGAAGGTGTTGTCCAAATGGAAGAGGCGAGAGTATTGAATCGGGTAAAAGAGCTATGGTCTGCGTATAGTATTGATGTAATGCAAAAAAGGAGAACCACCAAGTAAGAAATCACCATTGCATTACCATATCTAGATGATAATCTCTTCTTCATTGTACCATTACTAACATCATCAATCTTCATTTTATAGTTCGTATATAATTGATTTCTTTCCTTCTTAGCTTTCTTCAATCATGCGTTACTTTTGTTGATTTTGGTAGCTTTCGATTTTCACTCTGACTCCAATCCAAACCAAACCAAACCTAATCATACGTCAAGCTAGCGATATATGGTTGGGCCTCCGAGCCTAGAGTAAATTTTACTTGCCGTTAAAAGAATATTGGAAAAAATGAAATGATGATTTTTCGCTACTTTATTGATTTGGAGAGTTAGAAGAGGATATAGTTTGAGAAATTTTTTACTTCGCATATTATATGAGTAATAAATTTCTCAAAGTACGATTTGTACGTAGTAAACTGGTAATTGAAGCAAAGGGAAGACCTGCCTAGTACGCAACACTTGGGACTTTTGGACTCATACGGTCTTTGTTGGTAAACGGCCTAGGAATATTCGTGGGCTCTATACTGCTGAGTTGAACACTTGAACTTGGTGTAAAACATTGAGGTGCTAATGGATAATGTCAGCCAGGCCCATTTTCCAAAATTAGTCTAAATTATACTAAATTACTAACAACAAATAAAATGACTTGTGTAGTTGTGTAAAGGAGAAAGAAAAAGGAAACCATGCACATCCCTATACTAAGTCCATATCTGTAATACAAATATACAATCCCTACAGGTAGTCCTTGAACCCATACAATACATGTGTGTCATTTCATAACCATCCTATATATTTTTTCTCTGCTAATTTAACATTAGAGGTATGTTATATAGTCACACAAGATCCTATTTGCCTTCTCTATTTAAGCCCCTTGACTTTTGACTAACTTCTTGGTCAATATTTTCATTTCACAATAAAAATCAACCCGAGCATGAACTTAAAACTCTCATTTATTGGAAAGTCCTTACCATTTGATGTCATTACATCCTCGATCAATTCCATTGGATCATTACTAAAACCTCCGACTTAGACTAACCTTAAGATTCTGATCTTTGCCCCCATCACTTGAATGCAGTATTAACATTTAACCCCATCTCTAATATGAGATCTACGTCCATCAAATCCACTAATAGTAAATTTCCTAATACCTCTCTCAAGGTATAAGTCCTCACTACTAACATAAATAATGCTCTCCAACGCTTAGCTCTAAGAACATATACCCACCCCAACACACTTTAAATTAGTAAACTTACAAAAAGAAGTTTCTCAAATAAACATATAGACTTTATGATTTTTCCTAAGAAACTTTCTTGGCAATGTTAGTGATATTGGGTTTTTCTCGTCTTCTGGCCGGAGGAGAGTTTGACCACATCTGAGTTGGCGGGGTTAATCCTAAAACCAATTGGTAATAGGTAGAGTAACCGATCAATCTATATGTTAGTCATTCTCTCTCTACCTCTTCAATGTGGGATAACTAGTCACAATTCATATGTGGGTTATACCCTTAAAAGTTAAAAGAACAAACCCCTTACTGTAAGATATAATAAAATCAATTAGAATATTATCAAATCTTTGTAAGGGAAATTATCTTTAACAAGCTAGATCGTATCTTCAAAAAAAATTGCATGTTTAAGATCAAATTCTTACAATGATATTATTTTCTTTGATTAAGATTATTTTCCATGTAAAAATATATTTTTATAAAATATTATTTTTCTTTCCACAAAATTATTACCATCAAATATAACTATTTCAATTATTCATAATACTAACTTTGGTAGATAAAATAACTACAAATAATTATATTGTAGAAAATAATTATACCAATAGCACTTAACATTAGCCAAACAAGTTAATTTTTACATTTTACTAAAGGCAAAATTGACCTCAACACCACAAACTATGGTTTGGATGCACCCAACACCACAAACTTTGACTAGTAGCCAATCTCAAGCTTTCTCTCTTGAAAACTCTTCTTCTTCACAAACAAATCTGAAAACTGTTAGTTCTTAGAAGGTTCAGGGGTATCCCGAAAAGGTATATTCGGCGTCATTTATGACACGCACCACTAGGGTCGTTCAAAGACCAGGGGTCGGACGGAATACGGGCCAGGACCGGACCGGAATTTGGACCGGACCGGACCGAAGATTCCGGTCCGTTCCTCGGTCCGAAGAAAATCCTGATTCCGGGTTTCCGGTCCGGTCCGGTCCAAACCCGGAAAATTCCGGTCCGGACCGGTGGACCGGAATTTCTTATTTTTTAGTAAAAAAAGAAGTTTATATGTTAAAAAAGTTTAAAATGTAGTAAAAAGTTAGAAATATAACAACCTACTATTTATTAACTCTAGGAATATTGTTATTAAAACTATTTAATTTTAATATATCTAATTTATAAATATTTTAAAATAAAAAAAAAATTTTAAAAATAAAGATTCCGGTCCAACAGGTCCAAAACCAGACCGGACCGGACCGGAATTTTTCCGGTCTGGTCCAGGTTCAAATTTTTTCCAGATTCCAGTCCACCGGTCCAGCCAGTTCCGGTCCGGTCCTGGACCGGTGAACACCCCTACGCACCGCACCCAAACCAATAGATTGTGGTGTTTTGCCTACCAATCAAAGTTTGGGGTGTTAGGTGCACCTGAGTCATAGTTTGTGGTGTTGAGTCTAATTTTGCCTTTACTAAAAGAAAATTTTACCTATTCTTCAATCTCCGAATTTGAGTATCCAGACTTTATTAAAACAATTTGCATCATAAAGATATACAAAGATACATAATGCAAAAATAGTTTGTGTTTATCATTTCAAAACTCTTAAGGTCCTAACAAACTTAATATTTTTCTTTGCGAACGACTCTAAAGTCACGTGAGTCAAATCTTGAATCTCATCGTTGTCTACTAATGTGAGTTTCAACTGAACAACAATCTTAATTAGCACTATTGTTTTAATAAAGTTCTGAGTATTAGGGGCCATAAGAAGCTTAATATTAGCACCTTGAACGTACATTCCATGTCATATACCAATAAACATAGTATTAAACATTGGAAATATAGGGAAAACCACTTTAGAAGTTCAAAAGGAACTATCCGAATGGCACTCACGGCCTGTTTGGTAGTTGGTTATAAATGGTGGTAATGGAAATGAATTTGTATGTAAATTTGTGAAGAAAATTATTGTTCATTCCCCTCACTACTGGAAAAAACGTTAAATGACACAAAAGAACACATTCGGTTTTCCTAAAATTGAATCAGTTAACTAGGAGTTTTTTCGCGCAATTTGTAAGAACTAAACTAATCTGGATGGAAAGTGTGGACCAAATCAGTTAGGCTTAATTACCTTATAAAACGCACAACCCATGTACTCGAAGCCTCTCTCACAATCTCACTTTCCCGCTTTTCCTCTCTCACTCCTCTTTTCTTATGGTTTCAAATCGCTCTCCTTACTCCTCTTCTCTCACCCCCTCTCACCAAACACCAACCTCCTCCTCACGCCGTCGCTCGCTCACCGTCCTCTCTCACACACGGGCTTGGACGTGCTTCGCTTATTAGGGTTTCATTCATCTAGGTTTCGTTTGCCGTCGCTCAACGTCCTCTCTCACACCAGGGGCGGATCCAACATGGGTACAGTGGGTTCAAATGAACCCACCTGGAGAAAAAAGAGGAAAAAACTGACGAAAAAGCAAAAAATAAAATGTTAAAACCAATTGCGCATCGCATTGAATCAGTTGAAAGTCTCTAGCACAGTGGCTTGATGGGTTTTGTAAAGATCTTTGGGCCCTTCAGAGACGCGAGTTCAATTCCTCTATGGAGTGTTGGAGATTTAGAGTATAAGGTTAGTTAACTTCATGATATATTGTTTGAGTTACTTGGTAATGGTGTTGTTACTCGAATAATATATGTAATAATATGCTATATGTATTTGCGCTTCATCGAGAACGTAATGAAGAGTAGCACGCTGGATCAAGGGCGAGGAAATGGTGATGGTCGCGACTCGCGACCATTGTCGCACCTCGCGACGGTGCTCATCTCGCGACTCGCGATACTGATCGCGGCTCGCGACGATGTCTCTGACATTTGTGTTGATTCGCGTGTTTTGACGGTTTGTCAAAGTATTGTTTTGGATTTTCTGAAATAGAATAGCATTGTTATAAATATGAGATCTCTCATATGATAAAGGGGGTTGAGAAAACTACTTCTCTTCTTGCATACAAACTCTTAAGATCTAATTTTGAAATTCTTCATCTCTACAAAATCTCACAAACTCGTTTTCATTGAATAGTGTTCATAGTAAGCGTGACCACTATTGTTCTCTTCTTTGTATCTCGAAGGTGAATTCCGTGAACCCGTGCTTTACGATTAGGGTCGGAATATTACTTTTGGGAAAGTGATCCACGCCTAGAAGATTGTTCATCTTGTGACCCTTTTGTTCATTTCTATTTTCCCTAACAATCCAAAAGTAATATACATTGCAAGATGAGTTCAATTCGTGAAATGTCTGCAAATTTTCACAAACTTGACAAGTTCGAAGGTGTTGGCTTTAGAAGATGGCAGAAGAAGATGCATTTCCTTCTCACTTCGTTAAGTGTGGCGTATGTTTTGAGCACTCCCAAACCCGAGGAAGTGGAAAATGAAACTGTTGAAGAAATTCGGAGGAGAAACAAATGGGAGAATGATGACTACATATGTCGTGGTCACATCCTTAACGGTATGTCCGATGCTTTGTTTGATATTTATCAATTTGTTGAATTCGCTAAGATTCTTTGGGATGAACTAGAAAGTAAATACATAGCCGAAGATGCTTCTAGTAAGAAATTTCTTGTTAGTAATTTCAATGCTTTTAAAATGGTAGACTCTAGGTCGGTAATGGAGCAATTCCATGAAATTCAAAGAATCTTAGGGAGTTTTAATCAACACAACATTGTGATGGATGAGACCTTTGTTGTTTCCTCTATAATTGACAAATTACCACCCGGTTGGAAGGATGTTAGAAATTCTCTTAAGCATAAGAAAGATGATATGAATGTTGAACAATTGGGTGCTCATCTTCGGATTGAAGAGGGCATTCGGGTCCAAGATGGACAAAAGGATATCAATCCTAATTCTTCCACCGTTAACATGGTGGAGGATGGTAAATCAAAGGAGTCTTCTAATCCTAAGAAGAGGGCTAACAATTTCACCAAAGGCAACAATGGGAAGAAGCCTAAGTTTGGTGGAGGTGCTCAACGAGGTTGTTGGGAATGTGGAAAGTCCGGTCATTTCAAGAAGGATTGCACCATTTGGAAGAAGAAGATGAACAAAAAGAATGGTGGGAATGGCGAGTCTAGCCAAACCCATACCAAGCAAGGTATGTGTACACAAGTTTCACTTAATTCAAATCTGAATTTTGTGTGTATGATTTCTGAAATCTTTTGTGTACAGGATGATTGTTCATGGTGGATCGATTCGGGAGCATCAAGACATGTATGCAAGGAGCGGTCTCTATTCAAGACTTTCAAGGAGGTTGAGAATGGAGAAGTTCTTTACATGGGCAATGATTCTACGGCTAAAGTTCTAGGTGTAGGACAAGTAGAATTAGTGTTTAGTTCCGGAAAGCCTCTTATTTTAAGAGATATATTGTATGCTCCGGAACTTAGGAGAAATTTAGTCTCCGGTGCTACTTTGAATCGATTAGGTTTCAAAATGGTGTTTGAAGCTGATAAATTTATATTATCTAAGGGTGGTACATTTGTAGGACTTGGTTATCTTTGTAATAGCATGTTTAAACTTAGTATTTCTAATGCTTTGAAAGATACTTTGTTTGTTGTCAATGACAATTCTTCTCTATGGCATAATAGACTTGGTCATGTTAACTATAAAAAGTTGTATTCCATGTCTAAGCATGATTTAATTCCCTCTTTTGATCCAAGTATAGAGAAGTGTAGAACATGCATGTTAACAAAGATAACTAGAAATTCTTTTCCAAACAATGTGGAAAAAGATACTTCATTGCTAGATTTGGTGCATAGTGATTTATGTGATTTTCATAGCACTCCTTCCTTAGGGAACAAGAAATACATGATAACTTTCATTGATGATTATTCTCGGTTTTGTTATGTATACTTGTTGTTTACTAAGGATGAAGCCCTTGATAAGTTTAAGATCTATAAGAATGAAGTTGAATTGCAACTAAGTGACAAAGTTAAACGGTTTAGAACCGATAGGGGTGGTGAATTTTATGACCCAAGTTATTTTCAATCTACTGGTATTATACATGAAACTACCGCGGCTTATACACCACAACAAAATGGTATAGCGGAAAGAAAGAATAGAACTTTGCAAGAAATGGTAAATTCTATGTTATCCTATTCGGTTTTAAGTGATGGTTTTTAGGGTGAAGCTATGTTAACAGCTTGTCATATTTTAAACCGAGTTCCAATGAAAAAGAACGAGGTTACCCCATATGAACTTTGGTATAAAAGAAAACCAAACTTGAGTTATCTCAAAGTTTGGGGATGTCGGGCAATTGTAAAAGTGCCGGAACCCAAACGTAAAAAGTTGGGTGAAAGGGGAGTTGAGTGCATCTTTATAGGGTATGCTCTTCATAGCAAATCCTATAGGTTCTATGTTATAGAACAAAATGACTTTTGGTCAATTCACACTATTGTGGAGTCAAGAGATGCAATTTTTGATGAAAATAGATATTCATCAATTCCTAGACCAAAGGATATTACTCCTAATACCAATGTTCAAGCAATTGATCAAACTAACATTGATCAAGGAGTTGGACTTGATCAAACTACCATTGATCAAGAAGTTGATGTACAAACTCTTGATGAGAATGTTGCATCAACATCATCACAACCTAGGAGAAGTAAAAGGGCGAGAAAAGAGAAATCTTTCGGGCCGGACTTTCATGTATATTTGGTTGAAGGATCAAGGAGTTCCATAGTGACTAAGTTTCCATATATATTTAATGTGGAAGAGGATCCTTTAACGTTTAATGAGGCTATGAGGTCTCAAGATGCTGCCTTTTGGAAAGAGGCAATTGATGATGAGATGGATTCCATCATGGGAAATAACACTTGGGTTCTAGCTGATTTACCTCCTAAGTGTAAACCAATTGGGTGTAAATGGATTTTCAAAAAGAAAATGAAAGTAGATGGAACTATTGATAAGTTCAAAGCCCGTTTAGTGGCTCAAGGTTTCTCACAAAAACCGGGTATTGATTATTTCGATACATATGCACCCGTTGCTAGAATCTCCACTATAAGGTTATTAATAGCTCTTGCGGCTATTCATAAGCTTGTGATCCATCAAATGGATGTCAAGACGGCGTTCTTGAATGGAGAACTAGAGGAAGAGGTTTACATGCGACAACCAGAAGGGTTTGTCGTGAAAGGTCAAGAGCATAAAGTATGCAAGTTGATTAGATCTTTGTATGGGCTAAAACAAGCACCTAAGCAATGGCATCAAAAGTTTGATGAGGTTGTGTTGTCTAATGGTTTCAAATTGAATAATTCAGACAAGTGTGTTTATAGCAAATTCGATGACAACGGTAATGGTGTCATGATTTGTCTATATGCAGATGACATGTTGATATTTGGAAAGGATTTGTCACAAGTTGAGTGGACAAAATCTTTTCTATCTTCACAATTCTCCATGAAAGATTTGGGGGAGGCGGATGTCATCTTAGGTATAAGAATTAAGAGAGACAGTGGAAAATTAATCTTGTCACAATCTCATTATATCGAGAAAGTGCTCAAGAAGTTTAATGTTAGTGATTGCTCTCTTGTTTCAACTCCTATGGACCCAAGTGAAAAATTGTTGCCTAATGATGGCAATGCCGTGTCTCAACTTGAGTATGCGAGGGTTATAGGTTGTTTGATGTATGCTATGACGAGTACTAGGCCGGATATCGCATTTGCGGTGGGGAAATTAAGTAGGTATACTAGTAATCCTAGTATGGAACATTGACAAGCTATTCGTCGAGTGTTAAAGTATTTGAAGAAAACCATGGACTATATATGGTTTGTCCTATAGTGGATATCCTTCGGTTTTAGAAGGGTATTCGGATGCAAGTTGGATCTCTAATAGAGAAGATCATTCCTCCACAAGTGGATGGGCTTTCCTCCTTGGGGGAGGTGCGATATCTTGGGCTTCCAAGAAACAAACTTGCATTGCGGATTCTTCAATGACATCGGAGTTTATAGCTCTGTCGTCGGCAAGCAAAGAAGCCGAGTGGTTAAGGAATCTTATGTTTGAGATACCTTTGTTGCCAAAACTAATATCACCTA
The DNA here is from genome assembly GCA_947648045.1 of Beta corolliflora. NCBI lineage: Eukaryota > Viridiplantae > Streptophyta > Magnoliopsida > Caryophyllales > Amaranthaceae > Beta > Beta corolliflora. The sequence continues at coordinate 304,795 of CANSZD010001098.1, forward strand.
TTGCCATACATTGTGATAGTGATGCAGCTTTGGCAACAGCTTATAGTAAAGTGTATAATGGTAAGTCAAGACACATTGGTGTGAGACATAGTTATGTCCAAGGACTTATCAAAGATAGTGCTATCACTGTTGACTATGTGAGAACTACGTATAATCTAGCGGATTGTTTCACAAAGGCACTAGCTAGAGATACGGTAAAGAGGATGGCAATCGGTTTAGGATTGGTGCCTATTGGAAATCACGAGTAAGGGAATCTTAACTTAACGCCCAATAAGACATTGGGTCTTGAGTTCAATAAGATTAATTTCCTTATTTGATGATTGAAAGAACTTATATAATCATCCAAGGTAAAGTTCTTTAAATCTGTGATGATTTAAGAGGATGTTTAATCTTAATAGGTCTCTTGACATTGTGCTTTGTCACAGGAGCATGTTTTCAAAGAAATCTACCTATGTAAGTGCGAAGTTTGGCCGCTTCAAGGAGCTAGTGAGGCATAGCTTTGATGCACTTATGAATTGATATGGACACATGGCTAATTAGTGTCAAGTATATATTGAAAATGAGTAGTTAATCTTGTGTGTGTAATATCTTCAAGTTTTCATTATGTGTTGCTAATGGTTCAATCGTTTCTCGACACCATTTGGATACGAATGCTTGGAATGTGTATTATACTAAGTGGAAGTTCAAGTCTTTGTACACTTTCATTTATGCATGAGGTTGTTTTGTTTTGATGATGCTTGTGCACTAACTATTTTTGTATACTCTAAATGGGGGAGGATTGTTGGAGATTTAGAGTATAAGGTTAGTTAACTTCATGATATATTGTTTGAGTTACTTGGTAATGGTGTTGTTACTCGAATAATATATGTAATAATATGCTATATGTATTTGCGTTTCGTCGAGAACGTAATGAAGAGTAGCACTGTTTGGATCAAGGGCGAGGAAATGGTGATGGTCGCGACTCGCGACCATTGTCGCACCTCGCGACGGTGCTCATCTCGCGACTCGCGATACTGATCGCGGCTCGCGACGATGTCTCTGACATTTGTGTTGATTCGCGTGTTTTGACGGTTTGTCAAAGTATTGTTTCGGATTTTCTGAAATAGAATAGCATTGTTATAAATATGAGATCTCTCATATGATAAAGGGGGTTGAGAAAACTACTTCTCTTCTTGCATACAAACTCTTAAGATCTAATTCTGAAATTCTTCATCTCTACAAAATCTCACAAACTTGTTTTCATTGAATAGTGTTCATAGTAAGCGTGACCACTATTGTTCTCTTCTTTGTATCTCGAAGGTGAATTTCGTGAACCCGTGCTTTACGATTAGGGTCGGAATATTACTTTTGGGAAAGTGATCCACGCCTAAAAGATTGTTCATCTTGTGACCCTTTTGTTCATTTCTATTTTCCCTAACATGGAGTGTTTTGGTTACTTTTTTGTTTTGTTTGGTACCTTTTCCTTCTTCTTTTTTCTTTGTTTTGTTTTTTCACTTGTGATGGCAACATCATCCCGGGATGATTTGGTTTTCGATTTTTATTTTGTTTTCTTGCTATACAATTCTACTTTTTTTTTCTCTCCTTATTTTTCATGCACAAACAGCTCTACTTTTAAAGTTTGTTTAGTCTTCGATCAGTTTTAAGTTTTGTAGAGCATTTTGCACATTTTTTTATTTTTGGAAACATTTACCTGAATAATTCCCTTTTCACCCATTTTCTGAAAATAATCTCAACTTTGCATTATTTTGATTAAACTCTCAAGTTTAAATGGTATCTTAACGAAATCTGAACTATTCATTCTCCTATATACTACAATATGCTCAAAATGCATTAGTGAAGGCAAAAGGACAAAAACATCTTGGGTTGTTTTGAGAAGCATCTAAAACATGAAACTATATTTGTATAACCCAAAGTTGGGATTACTAATATCAAAATTTTCTTTTTTAAGCTTAGTTAAAATCCAAATTGTTACCTGTGATACATTACTTTTGAATTTTGTGTCTTCCAATTTTCACTTGTAAATAGTTACTTGGATATAAAGTTATTCCAAAATAAAAAAAAATTTAGGATTTTAATTGTCCTTTTGTGCATCAATATTTTTCAATGCTTAAACAAGTACTACACGTGCAATTACTAACATATTGAATATTTTCATCAATTTATCTCGTATTTGTTTTTGAACAACTTCAAACCCACGTGGGTCAGATCCTAGATCCGCCACTGTCTCACACTGGTTGCTTATCGCCTCTCTCTCACTGCTCGTTGTTGCTCATCTAGGTTTCTCTCGCCGTCGCTCGTTGTCGCCTAGTGTCTTCTCTCCTCGCTTATTCTTGTAATTTCGTCGTTATTTTTGTTTAGATTTTTGTTTTCTTTATTTTGTAATTTCATTTTTCGTTTAGATCTAGGATTAGATTTTTGTTTAAAATCATATATTATCAATGCTGAATGTTGTTGTTTTTTGGATTTTTTGCTAATTTACTGCTATTTTCCTCTCTCACAGTCGTCGCTAATTTACTGCCATTTTTGTTCTTTGTTTTTATTAATTTTTTTGTTGATTTGTGAATTGTATTACACATTACTTATGTTCATGGAAATTTGTATGGGACAAAATTTGTTCTTTTATTTTTTATTTTTTTTGGAGTTTCCTTCAATTCATGGAAATTTGTATGGGACAAAATCGGTGGAAGTGGTTGCGAGTACAAAGCACGGTCCAAAATGTGCTTTTCGCAAAGTGCATATTGTTTTTAATATCACACTTCACTCAACTGATCCGGTTTGGGCAGAAAATAGTATCAATTAACTACACTAACTAGTCCGGTTCTCTGCCCAAACCAGTTCAGTTGTCTTCTTCTAGCAGCTCCGCCCTCACCTGCTCCGGTCCATTTCAGATCAGTAAGGCCTATTTTGACCGGAACAATTGAGGTTTTTTCCACTAGTGCATGGTAGTGCTAATTTATCATAAAGTGTCTATTTTTCTTCTTAAGTTTCCATTCTCATCCAATATCACGCCTTGTAGGTGGTAATGAAAATTATTGAGATATATTACTGATTTGGTGAGATTGTGATATCAATATAAGAGATATAATTGTATCCTTTGTAAATATAGAAGTTCTGCTATTTCATTCCTTAATTAGCTGCCGTGATTTACGGCTTGTAGCCCAAGGCAAGATCTGTGATATCTCTTGTGATGTATATATTGTGATGATGAATGAATAAAAGGGAGGAGAGAGTTTTGAAGGAGACTTAACATGGTATCAAGAGCCTAGGTGAACCCTGAGTGAATCAAACATAGTTTGTTTTATATTTTTTCTTTTTCAACCACCATAAGAGATTATGGCTGGAGAGGATGCGAAGAAACCTGAGAATGGCGAGAAAAAGGTCGATATGACGTATTTTCTGGGATCAAGTGACAATCCGGGCAACGTAATTACTCCAGTTCAATTGCGTGGTCCGAATTATGATGAATGGGCGAGAGCAATACGCACATCTTTGCAGGCAAAAAGGAAATACGGCTTTGTGGAAGGGATTATTCCTGAACCCACGACGCCGGAAAAGCTTGAAGATTGGATGGCAGTACATTCAATGCTCATTGCGTGGCTTCTTAACACCATTGAGCCATCCCTGAGATCCACTTTATCATACTATGATAATGCAGCAATATTATGGAACCATCTCAAACAACGTTTCTGTGTGGTGAATGGAACACGTATATGTCAGTTGAAGGCCTCTTTGGGAGAATGTAAGCACGGCAAGGACGAAGAAGTCTCAGTCTACTTTGGGCGATTATCCCGTCTTTGGGATGAGCTTGTGACATATGTGAAGACACCGGTGTGCAAGTGTGGAGGATGCAAGTGTGATATCAACACTCAGGTGACTAAATTGCGAGCTGAAGATTTTCTGCACCATATTCTTATTGGTCTTGATGGTGCGTATGCAACAATTCGTTCCACCTTGCTTTCACAAGACCCTTTGCCCAATATTGATCAAGCATATCAGAGAGTCATCCAAGATGAGAGACTAAGGCGTGGAGAGTCCTTGTCTCATGAAACCCGTGAGAATGTCATGGCTTTTCGGGTCGGTTTCGATGCTCGAGGTAAATCTAAATTTGTCGACAACTCTGACAAATTTTGTACTCATTGCAACAGAGAAGGTCATGATGAGAGCTCATGTTTCCAAATTCATGGGTTCCCCGAGTGGTGGGGGGATCGTCCCCGAGGTGGTCGAGGACCGGGTCGTGGTACTGTAATGACAGGCAGAGGAGGAGGGCGAAATGCTAGTGGCCGCGGTCGAGGACCACACACAGCACCTGTGCGTGCCAACAAGGCAACCACAAATAACAGTCCATCTGCAGTTAAAGGTGGACCGTCCCAAGCTTCACCAAGTACAAGCGAGGCAGCAGGTATTTCCGGGATTACTCCAGCACAATGGCAACAACTTCTTGATCTTCTAAACATCCCAAAAACCAAGGATCGCCTTCACGGTAAGAATGATAATGCTTGGATTATTGATACGGGAGCTTCCAATCATGTGACGGGAAACTTGCAATGTATGGTTAATGTGAAAAAGATTTCAAACTGCCCAGTGGGATTACCAAATGGGGACGATGCCAAGGCAACAAAAATAGGAAGTGTCTTTTTGAATGGTGGTCTGTGAATTGATAATGTCCTTTTTGTCCCACAATTAACTTGCGGCTTGATTTTCGTCACTCAATTAATTGATGATTCTAAGCGTATCGTTCAATTTTCTAATACATTGTGTGTAATACGGAGACCAGGACGACGAGGATGTTGATTGGAGCGGGTGAACGAACCGATGGACTTTACTTTTTCCGTGGTGTTCGAAGGTACATGCATTAGCGATGGCGGAGATTCATTAATGGACTTATGGCATAATCGCTTGGGCCATCCATCGGACAAAGTGTTGAAGTTCATCCCTAATGTGAGTCAATTGAGTAGAAGCAAGAATAAGGGAGCATGTGATGTTTGTCCCCGTGCCAAGCAACGTCGAGATAGTTTTTCTTTAAGTGAGAATAATGCTAGTGATATTTTTGAATTGAAACATTGTGATTTATGGGGGCCATATCGAACTCCTTCCTCTTGTCGGGCAACTTATTATATGACTATTGTAGATGATTATTCGCGTGCTGTCTGGGTTTACCTTTTATGCAATAAAACTGAGATTGAGACTATGTTTCTTAATTTTGTTGCTTTTGTTGATCGTCAATTTGACAAGAAAATCAAGAAAGTTAGAAGTGACAATGGCACGGAATTTAATTGTCTTCATGAATATTTTTTCAAGAATGGGATCGTTTTTGAAACATCTTGTGTGGGCACTCCACAACAAAACGGGAGAGTAGAAAGAAAACATCAACATATTATGAATGTGGCCAGAGCGCTTAGATTTCAGGGTCATTTACCAATGTATTTTTGGGGAGAATGTGTTTTAGCGGCATGTTATCTAATTAATCGAACACCCTCCAGTTTGCTTAATTATATGACACCTTATGAAAAATTATTTGGTAAAGTCCCTAACTATGACACCATGAAAATTTTTGGTTGTTTATGTTACGCCCATAACCAACGGCGTGATGGTGATAAATTTGCAAGTAGAAGTCGTAAGTGTGTGTTTGTGGGTTATCCTTATGGAAAAAAGGGGTGGACGTTGTATGATTTGGAATCAAAAACATTTTTTGTATCTAGGGATGTCAAATTCTTTGAAAATGAATTTCCCTTTTCTGTGAAACCCAACACTCATGTTACTCCCCATATTAATATTGATATAATGGATGATGTTAATGATCTTTGTTGGGACACGTCTGGTGCATCAAATGGAGTGGAGATTGAACTTTGTCATGATGCATCACATGGAGGGGAGTGTGTCTCAGTAGCCTTGGAAAGCGCAAATGGGCAGCAGCTCCAGGGGGGGTTGCGTGGTAGATATGGAGCTACTGGGGCACCATATGAGGGAGAATGTGTTGATGAGCATGATGGTGTTGTAGTTCCAGGTGATAATATAGAGCATGGTGAGCCAGAGATGGCTGCAAGTGAACCAAAGTTGACTTCCCAAAGAGGAGAAAATATGGAGGTAGAATTGGGAAGGGGGATGTGAAATAAAATTCCATCGACAAGATACAAGGATTTTGTCACTCATACAATTCGAAAAGTAAAGTCCTCAGAAAGTTCTTCTGCCCAACAACATGCCTCAGGTACTCCTTACCCTATTACTCACTTTGTTTCTTGTGAACGATTTTCTGTTAGACATCGAAATTTTGTTGCTGTTTGTGACGGCGGGAAAAGAACCTAAAAATTTTAAGGAAGCTGTAAAACATCTCGGTTGACGTAATGCTATGGCCAATGAGGTACGAGCTCTAGAAGATAACAAAACGTGGGTCATGGCTAAACTACCCCACGGGAAGAAAGCACTTGGAAGCAAGTGGGCCTACAAAATAAAACATAATTCGGATGGGAGCATTGAACGGCGAAAGCAAAGTTTGGTTGTTTTTGGACATCATCAAATAGAGGGACTAGACTATGGTGAGACATTCGCTCCGTAGCAAAGATGGTGATTGTTCGTACTTTCTTGGCAGTTGCGGCAATCAAAAAGTGGGAAGTACACCAAATGGATGTTCACAACGCCTTCCTTCACGGCGACTTAAATGAGGAGGTCTATATGAAAGTACCTCCAGGCTTTAAAAACACTGACCCAAATTTAGTTTGCAGGTTGCAGAAGTCATTATATGGATTAAAACAAGCTCCCCGTTGTTGGTTTGCTAAACTAACTGCGGCCTTGAGGTGTTATGGCTTTGTTCAATCATATTCAGATTACTCTCTCTTTACGTTGTGTCGGGGAGAAATACAGATCAACGTATTGGTGTACGTGGATGACTTGATCATTTCTGGAAATGATATCACATCTTTGAAGATTTTTAAAAGTTACTTGGGAAAATGCTTTCATATGAAAGATTTAGGAGTCTTAAAATATTGTTTGGGGATCGAGGTAGCTCGCAGTTATGAAGGTATTTATCTTTGCCAGAGAAAATATGCTTTGGAAATTATTGAAGAAACAGGTTTGTTAGGTGCTCAATCGGCAGAATTTCCAATGGAACAACACCACAAGCTGGCGTTAGCTAATGGTGTATCTCTTGAGGATCTAGAACCCTATCGAAGACTTATAGGGCGTTTGATTTATTTATCTGTGACTCGGCCTGATCTTGCTTATTCTGTACACATTTTGTCTCAGTTTATGGAGCATCCTCGAGAGGAACATTGGGAGGCAGCCTTAAGGGTTGTTCGATATTTGAAGAAAAATCCAGGCCAAGGTATTCTTCTCAGTTCCAGGAGTCGACTGGAGCTAGAAGGATGGTGTGATTCAGATTGGGCTAGCTGCCCACTTACGAGACGTTCCTTAACAGGATGGTTGGTGTTACTTGGTCTTTCTCCAGTCTCGTGGAAGACTAAGAAACAACCAACTGTATCGCGTTCCTCTGCAGAGGCTGAATATCGATCTATGGCAGCCACCACTTGTGAGTTAAAATGGCTTAAACAATTACTTGGAGATTTGGGAGTTAGTCATCCTAAGGGGATGCGATTGTTTTGTGACAGCCAATCAGCATTGCATATAGCTCAAAATCCAGTATTTCATGAACGAACAAAACACATCGAGGCTGATTGTCATTTTGTTCGTGATGCGGTGACACAAGGCCTTCTCTGTCCCTCCTATGTTCCTACAACAACACAACTGGCAGATATTTTTACAAAGGCATTGGGACGTGCACAGTTTGAGTTCCTTCTTCACAAGTTGGGCATCCGCGATCTCCGATCCATGCTCCAACTTGAGGGGGGGTATTGAGATATATTACTGATTTGGTGAGATTGTGATATCAATATAGGAGATATAATTGTATCCTTTGTAAATATAGAAGTTCTGCTATTTCATTCCTTAATTAGTCTTAGTGATTTACGGCTTGTAGCCCAAGGCAAGATCTGTGATATCTCTTGTGATGTATATATTGTGATGATGAATGAATAAAAGGGAGGAGAGAGTTTTGAAGGAGACTTAACAAAAATTGCTTCCCATTGGAGAAAAAACACAAACTTAGGGGTGATATTACTTCCCCATTGAGAAAAAAACACAAACTTAGGGGTTGAAATTACCTGGAGATTTGAAAGATGTATCTCTTATAACATTACACTTAAAATTCATTCTCATTACCACCATTTATTAACGACTACCAAACAGGTCGTGAATGGCATCTATGTCTCGATCGGGAACTTGATATTTGCCAACAAGTCCGAATGGTACGAAGAAATTCATCCTCATTCAAATTCAAATCCGACCCATCTTAATTCCCACAATTTTATAGCAACCCGATTGGTCTAAAAAAAACACATATATGCCTAATAATCAAATAAGGTTTAAAATGCATTTATCCCTATGCAATTATCCATACCCTATGGGCTACGGCAGTGCGTCCAAGTTCCAACCTCATGAAGCTACAAATTTACGATAATACACAATCTTAAGAATATCTTTGGGTACTTATTACTTAGGGAGTGGCTCGCACACGTCTTAGACTTGTATCTTGTACGCATATGAAAAAACTTTCGTGCATGCAAACATTCATTGCATAAATAACAAAAATAAGATTCCCTGTACGATGAATTACCAGTGCGTTTTCTTGCGGTTTTTTGGTCGTGATAGCTTGGAGAACCAACAAACTAAAGGGATGTTCTGTTGTGTAGTCAGAATAATAAAACATTAATACTACTCGTAGTACTATTTGCTATAAATTTCTAAGGCTATTTTCTTGGTCTCCAATCATAATGACAGAACAGTGTATAATCTACTGCATACACATATGTGTAAAAATTCTGTTAGAACTTGAGAAACCCGTGAATTTTTTGCGCATGATTGAAGGAGCAATCTTTTCAAATTGCCAATTTATTTCCATCTCATTACATGTCTTTCTTTATCGCTTCCCATCTATCACTCATGTTTTTTTTGCCTTTTAGCAATCCCCCACTTGGCTCTTTCATCTTGCGTCCTACCCCACTTTACATTTGCCAAGAAATAATTCTGTAACTTTTTTTTTCATGGATCTCCATTTCCTTAAAAATTACTTAGTATAAGTGTACAATAATTGACTTTATAAAAGAACATCAAATAGATCTCAACCCAAAAAGAAAACAAATAAGTAGATCCTTAATCAGTATTACTTCTTTTATGAAAAAATCGGCACAATTACATATCCACACTTAAAATCATGAGACTTTATAAGAGTAATAAAGACAATGTTCTTCATGTACCGTAGACACAATGATACATGATGTATTATTCTGATTTTTTTTTAAATTTTTATATATTTTTGTTCATTTTTTTCAAAGTTATGAGAATTCTTTTAAGTTAATTACGCTCCGATTTCTTGATCTTCAGTTAAAATATTGAGTAAAAATAATTTTGATCAACTGAATACGAACCTTTCTCACAATCAAATCCTTAATAAGATGAAAGCATTAGCCAAAAGCTTTACAACTAAATGAAGTTTATATTCATAAAGAGAAACGTTGCACGAGTTTGGTAAAAAGCGTCAAATGAAATCAAATTGGCAAGGTAAGTTCACTATAAAATATGCACAAGATTTTGAGGAGTACATGATTTACTTGGTAAGGCTATATACGTAATGTCGGATTTATATTTTTTATACCGCGGACTCTTTTGGGGGTGAAAATTTTCCATCCCTTCATGAAAAGTCATGGCTACAATTAGATTAGAGGGATCCCTATGATATGGCCTCATCTACCCAATGTATAATAGTTAGAAAACGATTGTTGTGCTATATTAATTTTTTTTATAATGATCGTAATAATTTTGGGGCCAAATTGATCCTATTTGCAATGTATTCCAAATAAAATGTTGTTGAGCAAGCAGTAACGGACAAGTTTGGTCACTCCCAAATTAGTGCAGTTATTAAACCAATCAAATCTTAGCCTAATGGTAAAGATTTGGTCACGTTACTTTAAGTTCAAGGTCATGGGATTGGACTCTACTATGGGCTCTTTAGAGTGAAGTTTCCCTTATCACCCCCTCACTTCCAATGAGTTTGACTGAAAATTGATTGGTAAATCTGTGAGAGATGGTAATTCAGTAGGATCTTTCTCCTTACCTATCTAAAAAGGAAATTATGGCTATTAATTTGATTGTGCTAATTGTTTTAATTATTTTTATTACGATTATGACAACTTTGTCTCTTCTAGTGAGAGTAATGTATTCTATGTGGTAGGAAGAATTGTCACTCCTATTTTGAGATTTTTATTTTTTTGTAAATTTAGGAATGAATTCTAGTCCATTTATGTAACATTATATAGCTATAAGTAGATGATAATGAGATTGAACAAAAAATATCCGTTCTTTTCAATTTATTTTTGCTTATCTAAACTTATCGCAAGTTATTATCTGAAATTATTAGACCTTATCTAAACTTATTATTATGATAGCATAACTTATTTGTGAATGCATGTGTCAAACTTTATTATTTTACTTATCTAAACTAATTAATTGAATATATTTTTTCTTATAAGAACTGAAAATAAATAAGGTGGAAAAAACAGACCTAATGTCTCGCTAACTCTCCCATTAACCTCTACCTTTAAACATAAACTCTCGCAAATCGATCTCTTGCTTAGGTAGAGGAGGGAGGCCATACATACATTTGAATCTAGCATGCTTTACAAACATATATAATAGTTATGAAAAAGACATGACAATATTGTGACCCCTCAAATTTGCTCTCATTTGGCACATTCATGTATAGACCACGGAATACTACTAGCAATAGAGAGTAAAGTCTATATACAATAATTGAAGTTTGGGATGAAACCAAGGATACGACTGTTTTGATTGGAAGAAAATTGAGGAGAGAGAGTGTGATAGATAGAATGATTGATCGTTAGTGGGATGATATTTGTAACGCATGTAAATACTTACTCCATGCTTTAGTTTGGCTTTATTTTTAAAATTTCTTTTGCTCCTCACTAAAATTATACTTACGCCTTTCCAAATGAGAGTAATTGCAATATGGTGTGCAAATAAACTCGTTATCAAATAAAGTAATGGTGCAAGTTTGTAACTAATTTGAAGATTTCCGAAAAGTAATGCGTTGCGACTAATTTGGTTTTTAGAATATAACTAGTTGATGTCCCGGGCGATGTCCCGGGTCATTGCGTATAATTCGTTTATTATTATCTTATGAAATTAATTAATTGAAATACATATGTACATATCAGCGTATGCATTTAGACACATGACTACCTCCAATGCTTCATAACTTTCAATTAGTATTGAGTATCAAGTGTCAGTGCATAATAATTTTATTGTGATAGCATTCATTTTTCTCAATATGGGTCAAATCAAAATGAGTCATTTATAAACAAAGAATAGTTGTTTACCTTAAGTGAGTCACTTGAATATAAGTAAAAGTGACCCATTTAGGACAAAAGGTTACCTGAGTCTAAAGGGTAGCTTTTTATCTTAAATAAATCACTCATATATAAATTTATAAGTGCCTATTGAAGACAAATAGTTATCCACATCTCACAACAAACTCATACCATACAATGAATCGGTCCTTCAAATTAATTGATTCGATACGACAAACTTTGTGATATCATTTTTCGGGTCATAAAGACATGCATGTTACATTTCGTTCCTATTTATACATTGATTGAAATTAACTACAATATATTTTTCTCAAATTTCTCCTTCAAATATTGTGTTTTCTATCTTGTAAAAGGCTAAGCATAAATTAAGGGTTGGTGGGCTCATTAGAGATTTTTTATAATGCAGCAAAGTTGATTTGATCTTTTATTATCACTGTTATGATAAACGGAAACTTGATAGGTAATATAACTTGTAACATGGGGATATATTAGTATATTACTCATTTACTTGGTAAGTCAATTAATGTAGGAGTCGAATTGGTGTGTCAACTTAAGAAGCATAATTACTTCTACTTACAATAAAAGATCAATATGAGCTTGTAGATGAGTTGGTTAATGTATTTGTATCTCAATGGAGAGGTTGTGGGTTTAAGTCTTAACACCCACATTTTTATTGTTAATTTGTGTCAATTGCTTAGGAGGGGGAGAACATGTGGCAGCATGCCAATTGTTTGTCTTGAGTTTTAGATATATATATAGATGGGGAGATATATGTGTATGGCTAAACAATAAATTGCATATTGCCAAATAAGATACCCAAACCAAAACACAACTTATCTAGATATCTTTCGCTATTTTTTCTAATAAGCATTTTGTCATTTAGTCTTTCTCATTATATATATATTACCTACAAAAAGATGATGGAAAATTTTGAGCACCTTTTGTTACACTTTACAGCCTTGTAGTATTTGTTTTCGTTGATTGTGCATTTTGTCCATCACCATTCACCCCACTTACATAAAATTGGATTTGTCAAAGGTTTGCACATGAGATAGGACCCTTCTTTGGCTTCTTTTTAAGCCTTTAATCCATCACCCCCACATGTCTCTTTCCTCTTGACAAAGGCATGCTTAAATCTCTATCATCGGATAGGTTACGCTTTTAATCTTTTGCTGCTTAATAGTTATAATTAGCGGATCGTGAAGCTTCTATGTCTACTCTACTATTAAGATTGCGATCACTTAGCTTGATTCTCATAAATATTTTTCTATATTAATAAATTCGTTTCTCATAATTTTTTTAATATCAATGATTTGTATCTCCGATTATCTGTAATGTATGAACAAAACATATCTTTAACTTTATAATGTTATGTCATTTAGGAGTATGTATAATTAATAGTAAATAGGTCTAATGAACCCATTATTCTTTTCCCAGAAAGAACTCGGTTTTAAGTTGATAAAATATACTGAAAGGTCGTAATTTCAAGGGTCGTTTGGTTCACTATTTTTGGGTTCTAAAGAAATGGATTTGGTTCCCTTTCTTCTTGTTTGGTTCAACATCTCATCAATAATCCATTAAATTACTTAATGGTAATGGATTCTCCCAATTTGTTACCTTCCCTTCCCCCTCAAATAACAAAATCCATTACTTGGTGGTAAACTGGTAATGGTTACTACTTACCATTCATTTTCATTTCTTGGCTTGAACCAAACACTCAATAAAAGTAACCATTTTTGTTACCATTCCCCTCCGCTATTTATTATATTCATTCCCTTTCTATTCCATATCTTGAACCACACGACGACCCTAAATGTTAATTGGACTTCTGGCTAGTTCCTAAATTTTAGTAGATAATCCGAATAAACGCATGGATAAGTTTTTCTTGTTTCTTAGTGTTGAACCCCATATATGTTGTGCACATGTGAGTTGTCCCACATTGGAGAAAGATGATAGAAAGTACTACAATATAAGCTAGAGGAGCTACTCCTACTATTGCCAATTGGTTTTAATATGGGACCTTATTTGGGCTTGTATGTGGACCGAACTCTCCTCCTCCTTATTGGGTTGCCCAAGCCCATTTTCAGTCATATCAAATTTATCACTTATGCTCTGTGAGCCTAATACTCATAAAATATCCAATGTAATTGTTACATTCAATTACTCATTAACCAACTAGATAATTTAGAATCATTTTTTATTAAATTTAATTTACCAAAATCCCCTTCACTTTTTTTTTGAAATTCTGAAATTTGTGCTACAGTCTAAAGTCAATTTCCTTGGGGAAAAATAAAGAAGAATTTAGCTTTAGATGAAGTTTGACTTCTTAACTTGAGCTGCACAACCTAACAAGCACTAAAACTTATCTGCCACATTGAATTACAATATACAAATCAGACATATATTTCATAAGCTAAAGGTAATTATTTGCGCTAATCAATCATTGAATCGATACTAGGGTGGTTATCTAACAAACTATAGGCGGCAAATTATGGTTAATGAGCTTAAAAGGACAAAAGGAGGTACTTACTGGGACTTGCTAGTTGCTAGGGTGGTTAATCACTTATTCTATAGCAAACCGTAGGTGGCAAATTAATAGTCTCTTTAACAATAGAAAGACTATAGGAAAATGATTAAATTAAATGATCAAGGTGAGCAAGGACAACAATTAATGCCCATATGATCCTGTAGTTAAATTGCAAAAATAAAATCATAAAAATTGATGACAAAATCCCTTATAGAAAAAATTCATCTTATTAGTATAACATCTTTTGAGATTTTTGTAAAATTAGATTGGATCAATAGATAATTCACTAATGATCAAATTCGAGGTCATTGGATTTGCGATGTGTAGCGATAAAATTTATTATTTTTAGTGTATGGTCATGCTGGCATCAGGGCATGGATGAGATCGATTAAATGAGAGACATCATGACATGACAAATAATGTCGTGTATATATATATATATATATATATATATATATATATATATATATATATATATATATATATATATATATATATATATATATATATATATATATATATATATATTTCAACTTCTTAGCAATGCACCTTATGTTAATCATGTGAAAGAAAGATAAAAATAATGAGAGACACAAATGATATAGCATAAATTGAGAGTGAGAAAAAACAATGAAAATGTAATAGAACAAAATGGAAGATACTAAGATAGAGTGAGATTATATAGCAATATGTTCAAAATCTCATTTATTGCATGTGTGTCACGTGCATGGCAAATGGCAAACATCTTTTTCTAAAAGGGTAATGTAGATTTGTAGTGATGCAGTCCGTAATTCCACCCTCCCCAAGAACCCAACAAAGTTTCTCTTGTTTTCTTTTTCAGCCTTTGCACCTACTACTATAAGACAATGATTATTTATTGTTCAACCATTCCTATCAATTAACATTCAAACAGTTAGGCCATGTTGTTTTAAGCTAAACTGATGTGAACTAAATTAAACGGGACTAAACTAAACTGAATTAAATTAGTAATAATAATAATAATAATAATAATAATAATAATTCATGTTCTTAAGTTTGTATATACATCAACATTAAACGGATTCAGCTAGGTACAAAGGCTAGAAGCCCATAAATGAAGCTTAATTCAACTAGAAGGATTTACATTCTCCACCGTAGAAAAAAGTTTATTAGAAAAAATGGAAAAAGGGCTAGGAAAATATAAATAAATCCTTACAGTTAGAGGACCTGTGAAGATCATAAATTTTAAGATATTATTCAATTTTTTCATACAAATTTGGATGTTTGACGTGTATAATATGATAACAAGTATGAGCAAATGCACTATACTACCTCCGTTCCTATTTTTTTTGATAATGTGAAGAGCTTTTTCATTAGTTTAAGGATCAAATACATATTACAACCAAAGGATAGCTCATCAAAGCTTAGGGGTGTTCGCGGTTTGGGTTGGTGCGGTTTGGGATATAACCCAACCCAAACCGCAAATATACGGTTTGACATTTTTCCAACCCAAACCGCACCGCACTTTTGCCCAAACCAACCCAAACCAAACCGCGCAAAACGGTTTAGTGCGGTTTGGTTTGCGGTTTAACCATTTTTTCCTCCGCGACATTAATTTTGTAATCTAAGAGTAAAAAAAAAATTGTTAATATATATAAAGAGTCCAAATAAATATGAAGTTGACTTCATAATTAAACATAAATAGTAATTTATCAAAAGTGTCCAAGTTCTTTACCTCAAACTTCTTTTTCGGTTTATCTTGTATGCCACTTCATCGAAGTGTATTTAAAAAAATCAAAATAGATAAAAAAATTTTTTAAAAAAAATCATATAAAATTGCGGTTTACGGTGCGGTTTCGGTTTACAAAAATTAAAACCCAACCCAAACCGCAAACCGCGGTTTGCTTGAAATCATAACCCAAACCGCGAAAAAACGGTTTGGGTTGCGGTTTGGTGCGGTCCAGACCGCACTCTGAACAGCCCTAGACAAAGCTAACATCCCAAATTAACTAACTGACCAAGTATGCACTATATATTGTAAAGTAAAACCATTTATACAAAGTTAAACTCTACACTATCAAGCAATCAGCAAAAGGTTAACCCCTTTTAACCTATAGTTAAAGTTAAATTTAGCTTATATATTTGTATTTGAAAATTTTCAAAAATTTAACATTTAACTTTATACAAGCTATTGCAATTCTTGAAGAGTTAATGAGATATGTCAAAATGTGGACCTCAGTGGGCCAATTGGAGACCCCAGCCGGGAGGATTATTGAGAGCTCAACTTTGGCTATAGCCCGTGGTCAGGTGGATTACCAAACTTATTGGTACGAGATATAGGACCTCATTAAATTGCCTTGTTCTTATCTTAAATCCAGTAAAGTATGTGTAAAACAAACTCAATGATTTAAACGGAGTGATAAAGATTTTGAGACAAGGGAAAAGTATTGTCACGACTAATAGATATGATGGATCAACTGGTAAAAATTTCATGATACCGGATAAATGAGACAAAAGGGTACTTGAGGGGCTGAGGCTACTCAATGCTAAAGGATTTTCTTTGAAAGTTAATCAACTTGAGTTATGACCTATGTACTTGAATGGTCGCATTACTATTTTACTTTTACAGTCTATTATAGATGTATATTGTCATTTTTAATTTTTCAACATACCTCAAAAACTGGAATGCTAAACATCGCCCTCAAATTTCTTAAAATCGCCCCGCGCCCACCAAACATTTCCAACTTTACCCTTCTTTTTTCTATTTTCTTTTCCCAAACCACCACCTCCTGCCGGCCACCACCACCCCGATTGCCACCACCTCCATCCCCACCGCCACCTCCTCCAGCCCCACCGCCACCACTTGCCACCACCAACCTGAATTTTTTTTGGGGCGACGGGTGGAACGTCTGGCCAGGACGTTCCACCCATGGCCAAAACGTAACGTCTTGGCCAGACGTTCACATCTCCCTTGCCTTCAACCTTTAATGGTCTATCATCTGCAATGTAAACTTTCCCGAATTTTTCAAATTTCATATTTTGAAACAAATCCTTGCAGGGAAAAGAATGAAATGAAGAACCCAGATCCATGATCCATGAACCAGTTGAGCTCTCTGTAATCCCCCGTATTTTTATGGATTTTATAAATATATTTTAATATATAGTTATTTATATTTTAATATATTTTAGCATTTTAATGATTTATTTCTTCAAAGGTTGACTATTTAAAAGTCAAATGAATTGTTTTAATAATTTATTCAAGTCAAATGTTTATTAAAGTCATGCTTTGAAAGTACTTGAAATTGTTTGAAACACTTAATGGATTTGTAAAAGAGTTTAAATGGGCTTGAGGAACCCAAATACTAATCCTAGTGATGTTAGGAGTTCAATCATCAATCATATTCATCACCAAACTCTATTTGAAGCCCAATTACTTTTTCCTAAGCCCACAAAAGGAGAAACTATAAATACCCATAAACCCCAAATATTTTACCCACACATTATTTCTCTCTCCTGATTCCTCCAAAGTTTTCGGCTCCCACACTCTTTTCTTTCTTTTCTTTTCTTCCTTCCTCCTCTTCCTTCGGTTCATACTTCCGGCAACCACCAGCTCCGGCCACCACCGCTGCTGCCGCTGTCTGCCGCCTGCCTGGCCGACGTTCTTTCTTCCCTCCTCTTCTTGCTTTGGTTTGTTTCTTTTCTTCCTCCTCAAGTTTTGATTAAAGATTATGTTTTTATGTTTTGTTTTAGTACTAATTATGATTAGAGGCTTTATACTGTTTTAATGGTAAATCTATGATTATATAAATTATGTATTGAAAGAATAAAATTTCAGATTTGATTATTATATTTAGATTGAGTTTTAATATATCAAAGCATGGATTTTTAGGGTTTAAGAGATGGGAAAATCATAGTAGCATGTTATAAACTATGAAATTGATTTAAATTATGAATTTAAGCATGTTTAAGTATGTTAAAAGAGAGTTTTACTAAATTATGTGCTGCTGGAATTTTAAAAAGGATGTTACTAAAGGAGTTTTAGGGATTTTAAATGACTAGTATAGTAGTACTATGCTAGGAAGTATAAGTAATTGAAGTTTTATTGATGGAAACAACTTTTAAATATTTATAAGGGAGTTTTAAAGTATTTTAAAGTTGCTGGAAATTTTTTGAGTATTGATTAGAAATTTATATTGGTTATTTTAGGCGGATAATTCTCTATAAGCGACTTTTAAGTTGGTTAAAGTGGCATTCCAGTTTGTCTACGCGAGGTACGTACATACCTATGTGTTGATTGAAATAGTATCATGATTTAAGGAAGGAAATTATGTAGTATCATGTATAGGAACTATGTTGAGTTCATATGTGATATTTATTATATTGGATTTTGCATGTTTTTTGCTGTGGTGTAAACATGTGGATTATGAAATTTTATTGTGAGATTTATATATCATGTTTGTATGGAAGATTAATGCAAGCATGTTGGTTGGGAACTTTATTGTTATTAATTCACATGGGGGAATTAATATATTTATTAGCATTGGATCATGTTTGATCATTGTTCCCTTTTTGTATTTCACTGTTTTATAAGGACCGTGGGCCTTATTTGGTAAGTTGATATTTTCTACCTATGAAAGGTAATTGGTTGTTGGCTAGGTTCAACAAATAAGAAAGTTGGATTAAAGTTGAAAGTAATCTTGGATTGTAAGTTGTGTGATCACTTATTTAATCCTAAGATAGAAAGAGAATTGTGGTTGTTTGATGATTTGATTATTTGTATTGCTTGTGAGTCATAACAAGTAATAACTGGTAATTCATGTAAAGTGAAACTAGATAGCAATAACTTTGGACTGGTGCACGTCTGAAGTATGGACAATTAGGAGTTGGAGTACATGGTGGTAGCCCATGGCTTTTTCTGGGTTTCGGGTTGATCACCGTTCCTATTTTATTAAAAGGTTCCTCGATATCGTAGGTCAATTTGGAATACGGAGTCGTGTCCGTATTTCGTCTTCCTAGGGGAAGGCTGTTTTAGATGAGACAACTCGGTCCATTGTCTATTCCAATTAAAGTAATAATAATGGTGTTTAAGTTTAGTTCATTAAAAGTTGTCTGCAAGTTATTATGTTATTATTTATTCTTGCCTATTATTCATTAGTATCATGTTAGGGTTATATACTTGTGTAGTATGTAGTACTCAGCTTTGCTGATTACGTGGTTTTGTTGTATATGTTGATCATGGCTTTGCCTTATTGATGTTGTGATGACCCATTTTGGTGAGCAGTCTCTAGGGATCAATAGTGCATAGTCCATCTAACAGGTTCGAAGATGGTGCATCATTGGGATCGGGATTGTGGAGAGCTTGTGTATTTTCATTTTGTACTTTTGAGTTATACATTGTATAGTTGGTTTATTTGGTTTATTTGGTTTCGAGGTTTTCTTTGGATGTTGGTTGGTTTTGGAGTTGACTTTATTGTTGACTAAGTTTATTTATAAAGTTTATTATTATTTTTTTCCGTTGTAAAATTCTGAATAAGCCGATACGTTTTTACACGAGCGATAATACTTTAGTAATTCTCTATGTTTTATATTAAAAAGGTGTTTTAGAAAAGAGAGAATTATTGGGGTGTTACACTCTCTAACTGCTTACCACCAAAGCATCAGAAACATACTCCGTTACGGAGTTCGTCGAAACATCACTCTCTTCATCACTATCTTGATCCTCTTTCTTCTTTTTTCCTCCCCTTATCCTTGTCTTTGGAATACTGACATTGTCTCCTATAGTGACATTTCTCACCATATCCCCAGCACTCCGCTTCTGCCTTACCGACTCTTCCACCGCTCTTTCCCCTGGACTTTCCCCGCTTAGATCTCCCATGTTGTCTCCCCCGTCTACCCTCGGCGCCATATGCTCCACCAAATGACTCCCCAGAATCCTTACGTCGATTACTCTCACTCAACACCAAATTCCGTAACATCATCCAACTTTAGTGCTTCCTCCCCTGCAAAATTACTATTAGCAGCAACAACAGTCTCCCACTCTTTTGGTAAAGAGGACAACAAAATCAAAGCTTTTACCTCATTATCAAAGGTAATTTTCACATAGGCCAATTGACTAATAATTTTACTAAATTCATTAATAAATTCAGCAGCAGATTCACCATCAATCATCTCAAGTTCAAACAAACGACGCATCATATATACCTTATCCACAGCAGAAGGCTTCTCATACATGTCTGAAAGAGTCTTGATCAACCCCGCCGTTGTTTTCATGTCCTTGACATTAAAAACAACACTCTTTGCCAATGTCAATCGAAACAGACCTAGTGCTTTCCGATCCAACGTTACTCAATCTTCATCTTTTATTGCAACAGGCTTCTTTTCCGACAGAGGTTGGTATAGGTATTTCTTATACATATAATCCTCAATCTGCATCTTCCATAAACCGAAATTCGTACCATCGAATTTATGGATCCTCACTTTCCCGTTATCCATTTACATATTCAACACGATCTAGCCGCATAACGATTCAACCTAGCTCTTGATATCACTTGTTAGGAATAAGTAACGTAGGCGCTAACAAATCAAGTAATCGAAGTATAATATACTGAGGAATTAAGAAACTAAAGCAATAAAAACAAATAAGAAGATTTAATGTGGAAAACGTTATTAACTTAAATTGGGAATAGGAATATATTGTTTGAATTTTTTTTTAAGGTCCGAAATTTTTATTTTAATTATATTGTCCGAATTTTTTTTTAAGTCGAAATTCGTTTTTCGAATTATATGTTGGTTCAAATTTTTTTTTAGTATGTTCGAATTTTTTTTTAGTATGTCCGAATTTTTTTTTTCGGAACTAATAGGCGAGTTTCTTTTTATTTAGTTTGATACTTTTATTATTTTTGTTATTTGAAAATTATAATTAGTGTCTGCATTATTTTATTACCTTTAAAGTTTTATTTGTTGTATTGTGAGAATGGGTAGTATAGGAAGGGCATATAGGATAGAAATATTATATGCCTGCATTGAATAGTTAGTTCAGCATGTTATTATTTTTCTTCCCTGCTAACTATTTATAATTATTTTTCTTCCCTGCTAACTATTTATAATTAATTTTCTTCCCTGCTAACTGTTTTTATTTTTTCTTCCCTGCTAATTGTTACATTCTTGTGCCTATGATGTTAATGGCAACTCTTTATTGTTATTGTTGGGAATTGCGTACAGAGAGAGTACTAAATATATTATTGAATATATTTATTTGTTGTAGATCCTTAATCATGTCTGCCAGAGTAGGAAGTTACCAAAATCCCATTGTAATAAGTGATGATGAAGGTGATGATAATAACTGTATACCAGTCCAGATTGGATTATGGGTAAAATATTAAGGTCAGAGGTGGCCAGTGATGATGAGCTCATTGTGGAGTTCGACCGTGCTAGGGGTCAGACCAGACTGGACATTTACCATGCATCCTTCAGGTATGAAACTGATTCAGAGTCATAGGATGAAGAGCCTCAACCTACAAGGAGATCTAAAAGACAAAGGAGATACGTCGAATATTATGACGAAGACATAGATGAGTTTGAAGATGAGATCTTCGTGCCTGAACGATACAAGGAATCTAAGGACAAGAATGATAATGTGGTACCTTAGGTTACTATTTATGTTTACGATTAGAGAAAACAATATAGTATAATAATATAATAATATTGGATAGTTGGCCAACAGTGATTAGAACTGTTTTATAGTACCATTGTTTTAGGAAAATATAATGTTATAGTAGCAATTATTTAATAATACCCTTTTGGAGGAATAAAAGATAATTATTTATTTATATGAGTGAGCAAGAATTTATTCTGGGCACGTGTTGGGAATCTTTTATTATTTAAATTTTTATTATGTGATTAAATTCTTGTTTGGTCTACTTATGTATTCTGATGTGAATATTTTCTTCATGGAAAATTATGTGGTTACTAGAGAACATTTTATGTTGTACTCGGAACTGTTTGAGAAATTGTTTGTTGATGCGATCTTTATGGTTAAATCAAATGTTGCCTTCGTCGAGAATGGCATGTAATTATGTATCGAACCTAAAGTAGAGTACGTTAATTTCAGGTCACGTACTAGAATGGCAAACAACAATAACGATTTAGCTGCTGATATTCGCCTTTTGGCGGAGAAACTGACTCAAGATAGAACTGAGCGTTCCGATTCTGCTGGGGACATGTTTGAGAGGCTAGCCAAAGTTAAACCACCATATTTTAAGGGGCAAGCTGATCCTACCTTTTTGGAGAACTGGATTAGAGAGTTTGAGAAAATCTTTGGGCTGTGAACTGTCCTGAGAGTATGAGAGTAGGTCAGGTTGTGCTGTACCTAAAGGATGAGGCTGATTTATGGTGGAGAGAAAGTGGAACTAGACTGAGTGCTGCCGAGGGATTCAATTGGGATTCTTTTGTTATTGCCTTGAGAGGGAAGTTTTACCCTGCCTTTATGAGGAAGCAGGAAGCTCAGGAGTTTATTAACCTGAGGATGGGGACTATGACCATTTCTGATTACTATAGCAAATTCATAGCACTGTCGAGGTTTGCACCTGAAGTAGTAGCCACTGAGGAGTTAAAGGCTCAGAGGTTTGAGCAAGGTTTGACTGATGAAATCCAGCTGGGGTTGGGTGGTGAAACTTTTTCATCCCTAGATATTGTTTATGGAAGAGCCGCCCACATTTATGGTCTTCAGTCGAGGCGTGATAAGAAAAATGTTGTAGTGGGTGAGAAAAGGAAGGATTTCAATGCTGGGGGAAATCAAAGTAACTTCAAGAAGAGTAGAAATGGGAATGGGAATTTCCAAGCGAGGAATAATCAGGGCTACAACAATAAGGGTCAATCTGAGAGAGTGTACCACTATAAGAAGTGCAGTAATAACCATCCAGGTAAAGACTGCAAGGGAGAATTGGTGACCTGTAACTACTGCCAAAAGAAGGGCCATAGGGAGTATGAGTGCTTTGCTAAGCAAAAGAAAGAGCAAAATGGCAATGGGGGTAGTAACCAAGCGAGGTCTGGATTTAACCAGTCAGGAAATCAGGGTTCGAAGCCGATAGGGGCACAGAACAATTAGGGGAGCTACAACAAGCCTGCTAGACTGCTAGTGAGAGCAACCAGAACAAGGCTCCGGGCAAACTGTTCGTGATGAGTTGCAATGAAGCTGAACGATCTGCCGACGTAGTGTCTGGTACTTTTTCTATTAACTCCGTGCTAGTTAAAGCATTATTTGATTCGGGGGCAACTTATTCTTTTGTTTCGTCGTCTGTTATTAAAAGTCTGGGGTTAGTAGATTTTGAGGTGATTGATGTGCCTGTTAGTATACCTACTGGTGAGACCATAAGGTGTACCAAGTTGTTCAGAAATTTATCTCTGAAGATAGGAGACTGTGTCTTTCCTTCTGATTTGATAGAATTTAATATGGGAGACCTAAATGTAATTCTGGGGATGGATTGGCTAAGTTTATACAAGGCCAAGATAGACTGTGAAGTTCATAAAGTAGTTTTAAGAAACCCTTTGGGTAAGTTGACCTCGTATAGACGTTTTGGAAAATTCAAGAACTTTGGGGTTATTTCCGCAATGCAAGTAAAGAAGTTAATGAAGAAGGGGTGTGAGTTAAATTTCTGTAGTGTGCAAGATGTGAGTAAAGAAGCTGGGGTAAATATTGAGGATGTTCCAATTGTGAATGAGTTTATGGATGTGTTTCCGAGTGAGATTTCGGGTATGCCGACCTATTAGAGCTGTTGAGTTCACCATAGACTTAGTTCCTAGAACTGCACCTATATCTAAAGCACCCTATAGAATGGCACCTCCGGAGATGAGTGAGTTGAAGACGCAGTTGCAAGAATTGTTCGATAAGGGTTATATTAGACCTAGTGCATCACCTTGGGGAGCTCCTGTGTTGTTTGTTAAGAAGAAAGATGGGAGTATGAGGTTGTGCATCAATTATAGGGAATTGAATAACGTAACCATCAAGAACAAGTATCCTTTGCCTAGGATAGATGACCTATTCGATCAATTGAATGGAGCGAGCGTGTTCTCGAAGATTGATTTGCGTTCGGGGTATCACCAGTTGAGAGTAGCTGATAAGGATATACCTAAGACTGCATTTAGGACTCGTTATGGTCACTATGAGTTTACTGTAATGCCTTTTGGGTTAACCAATTCACCTGCCATATTTATGGACTTGATGAATAGAATTTTCCATGAGTTCCTAGATAAGTTCGTGGTTGTATTCATTGATGATATCCTGATCTATTCGAAGAATGAAAAAGAGCATGATGAGCACTTGAGGATTATATTGGAGACGCTTAGGAAGAATCAATTGTATGCCAAATTCTCAAAGTGTGAGTTTCGTTTGGAGAAGGTAGCATTTTTGGGTCACTATGTGTCTAAGGAAGGAGTCTCGGTAGATCCTGCTAAGATTCAAGCTATGAGTGAGTGGCCAACTCCGAGGAATGTGTCTGATATTCGAAATTTCCTAGGTCTAGCTGGTTATTACAGAAGATTTGTGAGAGATTTCTCGAAGATAGCGAGACCCATGACCAACTTGATGAAAAAGGAGTCAAAATTCGAGTGGAGTGAAAAGTGTGAGGAAGCTTTTCAAATTTTAAAAGAACGTTTGACCTCCGCACCTGTTTTGACCCTACCTGATGGGAATGAGGGATTTGAGGTGTATAGTGATGCTTCAAAGAATGGTTTGAGATGTGTGTTACAGCTGAATGGGAAGGTGATCGCGTATGCATCGCGTCAGTTGAAACCTTTTGAGGCTAATTACCCTACCCATGATCTAGGGTTAGCTGCTATTGTGTTCGCCTTGAAGATTTGGAGACACTACCTGTATGGGGTAACCTGTAAGATCTTTACCGACCATAAAAGTTTGAAGTATATTTGCACCCAGAAAGGCCTCAATATGAGGCAAAGAAGATGGTTAGAATTGATAAAGGATTATGACTTAGACATCCAATATCATGAGGGAAAGCAAACGTGGTTGCAGATGCGTTGAGTAGGAAGTCGAGTCATAGCATGAATGCCTTGATAGTTCCTCGAGGAGTTGTGTCGAGATATGCAACGACATAGCCTAGAAATCTTAAATCCTGGGGAGATTGAGGCAAGATTGAGTGCTTTATCATTGGGGTTGTCAATTTTCGACGAGATCAAAGAGGGTCAAGTTGGGGATGAGCACCTCGAGAAGGTTAAAGAAAAGATAGGCCAAGGAAAGGAAGTCGATTTCAAGATTCATGATGATGGTAGTCTGAGGTTCAAGGGGAGGTGGTGTGCATGTACCACAAAAATGTGATGAGCTAAAGAGACGTCTTATGGATGAGGGCCATAATACACCGTATTCAGTGCACCCTGGGGGTGACAAGTTGTATAAGGACCTTAAGCAGATCTATTGGTGGCCAAACATGAAGCGTGAGGTTGCCGAGTTCGTGTCTAAGTGTCTTACCTGCCAGAAAGTCAAGATAGATCATAAGAGACCCATGGGGAAAATTCAATCCTTAGAGGTTCCTGGATGGAAGTGGGATTCCATTTCAATGGATTTTGTGACTGCTTTGCCTAGAACGAGGAATGGCAATGATACCATTTGGTTTATCGGGGACCGTCTGACGAAGTCGGCCGTTTTCATTCCAATCAAGGAGACATGGAAGAAGAAGCAACTTGCGAAGACGTATGTTAAGCACGTAGTGAGATTGCATGGGGTTCCAACCGATATTATTTCAGATCGTGATTCGAGATTTCTTTCGAAATTTTGGCAAAAGGTTTAGTTAAATCTTGGGACAACATTGAAAATGAGTACTGCCTTTCACCTGCGACCCATGGTCAGACTGAGAGGACTAACCAAACTATGGAAGATATGTTGAGAGCCTGTGCTATTGATTTTCAGGGTAGTTGGGAAGACCAATTATATTTGATTGAGTTTTCATACAACAATAGTTATCATGCGAGTATTAAGATGGCACCTTTTGAGGCATTATATGGAAGAAAGTGTAGAAGTCCCATTTGCTGGAATGATTTTAGTGAGAGCATAGTATTGGGGACAGAGTTCATTGAGGAGACTGTCAAGAATCAGGCTAGAATTCAAGTTGCTCAAGATAGGCAAAAGAGTTATGCCGATTTGAAGCGAAGGGAAGATGAGTTCGAAGTGGGTGATAAAGTGTTTTTGAAAGTATCACCAACTAAGGGTGTGATGAGATTTGGGAAAAAGGGCAAATTGAGTGCCAAATATGTAGGTCCATATGAGATTCTACAAAGAATTGGGAAGGTAGCTTATAGGTTGGCTTTGCCAATGGAGTTCGAGAAGATGCATGACGTATTTCATATTTCCCAACTCAAGCGTTACATCCCTGATGAGCGTCATGTCTTGGAGCCTGAGAGGATCCAGATTGATAGTAGCCTCACATATGAGGAAAGACCTGTGAAAATTCTTGATAAGAAGGTGCGTAGTACACGCAATAAGGATGTCAATATCGTGAAAGTGCTTTGGTCGAACCATGAGTCCGAAGAGGCAACGTGGGAAGCTGAAGCTGAAATGAAGAAGAAGTATCCAGATTTATTCCTTGAGGTGAGTTACGAGGGCGTAACTCGTTTTCTTTAATGGGGGTAGAATGCGATAGAATTTCGCGCTTTTTACCTATTTTTATGGTATTTTTATGCATTTTATGCTTATTTTGGCGATTTGCACATGTTTGGTGCAAAATAAATAGATTCTCCGCATAAGAAAAGGGTGTTCATTAGTAACACAAGTATTTTAAGTTGGCAAAAGAGTGCACATGAGTGGCACAAGTATTTCTCCAATAGGAGTTGAGCTAAAAAACTTTTGAAAAGGTGTGAGTTTTCGTGTCAAGTTTCGGGACGAAACTTCTTTTAAGAGGGGTAGATTGTAATCCCCGTATTTTTATGGATTTTATAAATATATTTTAATATATAGTTATTTATATTTTAATATATTTTAGCAATTTAATGATTTATTTCTTCAAAGGTTGACTATTTGAAAGTCAAAGGAATTGTTTTATTAATTTATTCAAGTCAAATGTTTATTAAAGTCATGCTTTGAAAGTACTTGAAATTGTTTGAAACACTTAATGGGGATTTGTAAAAGAGTTTAAATGGGCTTGAGGAACCCAAATACTAATCCTAGTGATGTTAGGAGTTCAATCATCAATCATATTCATCACCAAACTCTATTTGAAGCCCAATTACTTTTTCCTAAGCCCACAAAAGGGGAAACTATAAATACCCATAAACCCTAAATATTTTACCCACACATTATTTCTCTCTCCTCTTTCCTCCAAAGTTTTCGGCTCCCACACTCTTTTCTTTCTTTTATTTTCTTCCTTCCTCCTCTTTTCGGTTCATACTTCCGACAACCACCAGCTCCGGCCACCGCCGCATCTCGCCGGCAACCACCGCTGCTGCCGCTGTCTGCCGCCTGCCTGGCCGGCGTTCTTTCTCTCCTCCTCTTCTTGCTTTGGTTTGTTTCTTTTCTTCCTCCTCAAGTTTTGATTAAAGATTATGTTTTTATGTTTTGTTTTAGTACTAATTATGATTAGAGGCTTTAATTTACTATTTTAATGGTGAATCTATGATTATATAAATTATGTATTGAAAGAATAAAATTTCAGATTTGATTATTATATTTAGATTGAGTTTTAATATATCAAAGCATGGATTTTTAGGGTTTAAGAGATGGGAAAATCATAGTAGCATGTTATAAACTATGAAATTGATTTAAATTATGAATTGAAGCATGTTTAAGTATGTTAAAAGAGAGTTTTACTAAATTATGTGCTGCTGGAATTTTAAAAAGGATGTTATTAAATGAGTTTTAGGGATTTTAAATGACTAGTATAGTAGTACTATGCTAGGAAGTATAAGTAATTGAAGTTTTATTGATGGAAACAACTTTTAAATATTTGTAAGGGAGTTTTAAAGTATTTTAAAGTTGCTGGAAATTATTTGAGTATTGATTAGAAATTTATATTGGTTATTTTAGGCGGATAATTCTCAATAAGCAACTTTTAAGTTGGTTAAAGTGGCATTCCAGTTTGTCTACACGAGGTACGTACATACCTATGTGTTGATTGAAATAGTATCATGATTTAAGGAAGGAAATTATGTAGTATCATGTATAGGAACTATGTTGAGTTCATATGTGATATTTATTATGTTGGATTTTGCATGTTTTATGTTGTAGTGTAAACATGTGGATTATGAGATTTTATTCTGAGATTTATATATCATGTTTGTATGGAAGATTGATGCAAGCATGGTGGTTGGGAACTTTATTGTTATTAATTCACATGGGGGAATTAATATATTTATTAGCATTTGATCATGTTTGATCATTGTTCCCTTTTTGTATTTCACTGCTTTATAAGGACCGTGGGCCTTATTTGGTAAGTTGATATTTTCTACCTATGAAAGGTAATTGGTTGTTGGATAGGTTCAACAAATAAGAAAGTTGGATTAAAATTGAAAGTAATCTTGGATTGTAAGTTGTGTGATCACTTATTTAATCCTAAGATAGAAAGAGAATTGTGGTTGTTTCATGATTTGATTATTTGTATTGCTTGTGAGTCATAACAAGTAATAACTGGTAATTCATGTAAAGTGAAACTAGATAGCAATAACTTTGGACTGGTGCACGTCTGAAGTATGGACAATTAGGAGTTGGAGTACATGGTGGTAGCCCATGGCTTTTTCTGGGTTTCGGGTTGATCACCGTTCCTATTTTATTAAAAGGTTCTTCGATATCGTAGGTCAATTTGGAAAACGGAGTCGTGCCCGTATTTCGTCTTCCTAGGGGAAGGCTGTTTTAGATGAGACAACTCGGTCCATTGTCTATTCCAATTAAAGTAATAATAATGGTGTTTAAGTTTAGTTCAGTAAAAGTTGTCTGCAAGTTATTATGTTATTATTTATTCTTGCCTATTATTTATTAGTATCATGTTAGGGTTATATACTTGTGTAGTATGTAGTACTCAGCTTTGTTGATTACGTGCTTTTGTTGTGTATGTTGATCATGGCTTTGCCTTATTGATCCTGTGATGACCCATTTTGGTGAGCAGTCTCTAAGGATCAATAGTGCATAGTCCATCTAACAGGTTCGAAGATGGTGCATCATTGGGATCGGGATTGTGGAGAGCTTGTGTAGTTTTATTCTGTACTTTTGAGTTATACATTGTATAGTTGGTTTAATTTGGTTTCGAGGTTGACTTTGGTTGTTGGTTGGTTTTGGAGTTGACTTTATTGTTGACTAAGTTTATTTATAAAGTTTATTATTATTATTTTCCGCTGAAAAATTCTGAATAAGCCGATACGTTTTCACACGGGCGATAATACTTTAGTAATTCTCTATGTTTTATATTAAAAAGGTGTTTTAGAAAAGAGAGAATTATTGGGGTGTTACACTCTCTAACTGCTTACCACCAAAGCATCAGAAACATACTCCGTTACGGAGTTCATCGAAGTATCACTCTCTTCATCACTATCTTGATCCTCTTTCTTCTTTTTTCCTCCCCTTATCCTTGTCTTTGGATCCCTGACATTGTCTCCTATAGTGACATTTCTCACCATATCCCTAACACTCCGCTTCTCCCTTACCGACTCTTCCACCGCTCTTTCCCCTGGACTTTCCCTGCTTAGATCTCCCATGTTGTCTCCCCCGTCTACCCTCGACGCCATATGCTCCACCGAATGACTCCCCAGAATCCTTACGTCGATTAATCTCACTCAACACCAAATTCCGTAACATCATCCAACTTTAGTGCTTCCTCCCCTGCGGAATTACTATTAGCAGCAACAACAGTCTCCCACTCTTTTGGTAAAGAGGACAACAAAATCAAAGCTTTTACCTCATTATCAAAGGTAATTTTCACATAGGCCAATTGACTAATAATTTTACTAAATTCATTAATAAATTCAGCAGCAGATTCACCATCAATCATCTCAAGTTCAAACAAACGACGCATCATATATACCTTATCCACATCAGAAGGCTTCTCATACATGTCTGAAAGAGTCTTGATCAACCCCGCCGTTGTTTTCATGTCCTTGGCATTAAAAACAACACTCTTTGCCAATGTCAATCGAACCAGACCTAGTGCTTTCCGATCCAACTTTACTCAATCTTCATCTTTTATTGCAACAGGCTTCTTTTCCGACAGAGGTTGGTATAGGTATTTCTTATACATATAATCCTCAATCTGCATCTTCCATAAACCGAAATTCGTACCATCGAATTTATGGATCCTCACTTTCCCGTTATCCATTTACATATTTGTTTATGCCAAAAATCGCACAAGGGACGATTATTGGTTGGGACGCCGATAACTAGATTAAAGCAAGAGAAACAAAGGACGAAATTCAAATGACAAAAATAAAGAAAAGGAAGACATGAAATGGTGACGCGGAAAACCCAATGAAGATGGGTAAAAACCGCGGGTGGCTTGCATGTCCACCAATCCACTATGATGTCGGCGTTAAAGCCACGTTGAATACATGGACATTGGATGTTTACACGATGCTAATCATTGATAATCTAAAGTATTTGACTAAGGGAAGAGTTATACAAGAGTATCTTTGAGAAAACATAATTACTTTTTATGATCGTGGAGTGAAAAGTAATCGAGTGAGGATGGCCGTTGATGATGTATTTTTTCTAGGTTGTCTCCTCTGAATCGCCCTTTAATAATGCTGATGTGTTCTCCTTTTATGGCTCTTTAGGCGGTTGTGAGTGGTTGACCAAAGAGACATGTGCCTCCTACAATGTAGGACATAGTGGTTGTACTTATGGCTTAGTCTTCTTGTTGTTTGTGGACTCCTCCAAGTAATGTATATTGCTTTGACACGTTCTAGGACATTAGTAAGTGCTTCCTTGATTATAGGAACGGTTGCAACAACTGCGTTTGGTCTATTGCTCCTTCTTGTCGGGCCGATTGCATACGTCGCGTCGGTCGATCGTCTTGGCGTCACATAGAGTATAAATCAGTTATAACTGTCCTTGATTGGCTCCTTGATTCTCTCCAACTGTTTTGACCTTGGTTGCCAAGTAATCCTTTATCCCATGTGTCATTTGAATAGTCAAGTGAGTGGAAATTAGGATCCCACAAACATAGGAACAACCTTTGGCTCTCTTTTGATGTTGGTAACCGCCTCCTAGTATTTAGGGATTTCTTCTGAGTTGGTTATGTTGTTGGGCGTCGACTGCTGGCTTTCGTGCGTCGCGACAATACTCACCTTGCGTCGCGTCGATACTCACCTTGCGTCGCGTCGTCTCTTTCTTGTCGTCGCGACTTTACTTTCTTGTCGTCGTGGCGTCACTCACGACGTTTATGATCTGTCGTTCAGACGTCGCTCGTCTCTTGTCCAAGCGCCATTCGCCTGTTGTCCAAGCGTCATTCGTCCGTCGTCCAGACTGACACAACTGTCGTCCAGACGGAATCAATTGTCATCCAGACGTCATTCATTCGTTGTCCAGACGGACTCAACTGTCTTTCCAGGTGTCATTACTTTACTAATCAATTGTCTAGATGTTGTTCATCTGACGTCATGTCATGCAGATTTTGACCATAACAGTTAGCCCCCATTTTCCTAATTGAAGCATGTCGAAGATTAGGAAAATAGCCTTTGCCTTTGAACGTCATGTCTATTGTTCTTTCACATCATTGACTATCGAGGCATGATTGTCAGTTGGTGACTTTTGTCATCGTACATTTGCTGGCGACATGGCCAATAAAAGACTCTTAGAATGAATACATAGAGTGAAGTTAAATTATATGTCAGATAACATATCATAGGGGGAAATTTTGGCGACATAGCCACTTAAGATGTCGTAGAAATAATTCTGGTGACATGGCCACTTACGATGTCGTAGAAAGAATTCTGGCGACATGGCCACTTACGATGTCGCAGAAAGAATTCTGGCGGCATGGCCACTTAAGACGATGTCGTAGAAAGAATTCGGGGGACATGGCCACTTAAGACGATGTCGAAGAAAGAATTCCGGTGACATGGCCACTTAAGACGATGTCGTAGATAGAATTCTGGCGACATGGCCATCTAAATTGTTGTGGGACGAAGTCTGGCGATGAAGCCACTCAAGATCTCAAAGCATGAGATTCTGGCGTCAAATCCTACCCAATATCTTAGTATAACAATTGTCATTCTTTTGTAATCATTAAGTTGCTTTTCAGGTCGCCTTATATGTGTAACCTTGTTGTGTCATGATGCAGATGTTATGTCATAGTTTATACGTCATTAAAAAGCATGTATGCATGTCGTCATACGTATCGACGCTTAGTGTGTTTGAACATATGCATGCATTAGCTCAAGATGAATAGCTTAAATGAAATAATTATAGGTGCATCTGTTGATATACAGTGTTAAACTCAAACGTCTTACTGGGTGCTTTAGTGAATTTAGGCATAAATACAGTTCCATGCCAATATTCCATCATAGCAAACCATGTCATTTAGTGTCACTTAGCTAATGCATTATCCATTGTTACGAAACTTAATTTACATTGAAACACAAATGTCATGACATATAAAAATTTCATCATTGAAATATATATTGTGTGTCTAAATGCGCCCATGTATGTCTATGTGTGTCGTTTAAGTGTCGTGTGTAAATACTACGTGTGGTGTGAACATGTGTATATTTTTACCTCACGATGTAATGTTTGAACTTTAATAAATGTAGTGATCATCAGTCGGTCTGCCGATATCTGGCGTTAAACTGTATGTGCTTAGTAGATGCATGTGAGACAAAAAATGAGTACCTTTCTTATGTCGTCATAGCTAGTAGATCATGTGAACTAATGTCATGTGATGCTATTGACTCGATGCATGTTCCATGCCTTGGAAACTCGTGTAATCCACGTTTGTGACATCATGGTTGGTCCTTATGTCAAGCTGGTGCTCAGCGATTATCATCGCATCCTCTAGTGGTAGGCCTTGTATCGCGTATAGATACGTGTTGCGTCGTCTTTTGGCTAGCGTCGCGTCGTCAGGATGTAGGCGTCGCGTTGTCTTTTGACGGGCGTCGTCTCGATCATCAGGTGACAGGTGTCATGTCGTTTGGAGATAAGTGTAACGTCGTCTAGAGACAAGCGTCACGTCGTCTGGAGACAAGTGTCACGTCGTCTGGAGACAAGCGTCACGTCGTATGGGGACAAGTGTCACGTTATCATCGTGTCGTCGGTCACTAAATCTGCAAAAGAAAGGATACACCAAAGAATGTTCTTGTGGTAACCAAGTTAGTAGTGCTTGTAAGGACCAATATAAATATATGTAATAGATCAGAAACAGAATAAAGCGTTCAAATGTTAGCAATAAGTAATTCATAGGAGTCAATGATAAGAGTAAAAATTGCAGAAATAGATTAGGAATTGTTTAACTGTCGTCATGAGTTTTAGCAACGTCGGTGGCTCGGTCATGGTACACCAATGATTTGTTTTCGTCGTAGCGCTTCAGCTGTTGAGTCTACGTTGTCGTCCCCTAAGACTTGTAATATTTAAGATTCTATGTCATCTACCATAATCTAATATATGGTCTCGTTTGCCTTTAACATACTCGTTGTCTACTGCTCTTGACGTTGACGACAAACGCTGGTTTTAGTGATGAATGCCTTATATAATGTCAAACAACTGGTGTTTGGCGTTTGAAGTCAATGGACAAGGATACTTCTCAAGAATCAGAATTTTGTCAATGTCATTGCTACACGATTGACCTGTAAAACTAGTTGTAAACGCAATCTCTCTTTGGAGGTGTAAGTAAAAAGTACTTTCATAAGTATGACAAAAATATATGTATTATAAACAAGGGATAGTCAAAACGTCGAAACATATGTAAAAGATGATGAGAATCATAAAGGTATAAGTAACAGAGACAAAAATTGCAAAGAATAAAGTGAAACGAAGAAAATCAACAATCAAGGAGGAACGAAAGTACTATAAGATTGAGTGACTTTACGATTGAGTACTCGTTGATGATGTTTTGATATCTGCATGGATCAACACAATGCTAAGTGTGGGTGTCAGGTCCATTCGTCAATTTATTCTTGTCATCACTGTCGTGACCGTAGCGTCGTTGTCATTAAACTTGTCATCATTGTGTCAAACGATTTTCAATCTACATTTTGATGTTAGCTTTGAATGTCTTATCGTTGATAAGCAATCTTGGTGAAAGAATTGAGTCCTGCAATTGACGTTAGTTCAAGCAAAAGTAGTAACCTCTTTGTCACTTTTCAACACAGAAGAGTTGCCAATGGGGTAACAAACAAAACAAGAGTAAATGATAGTGTAATTACGTTATGGTTAAGTGCGACAGATACTTTACGTAATAAGTCTTCATCACAATCATCTAAACCATAGCATAGAAAACAAAGTTTTGAAAGAGTTTTGTAGCACACCTATGTGGCATCGACAATGATTACAAGTTGCAACTTACTCGACGACGTTAATGGTCAAAGACATTCGAATGTCAAATTTTGTCATGCTGGTATCAGCCCCCGATGTGATCTTTGCTTGATTTTTTTTGGATGTCTTTCATGTCATGATGACACCGAAAGTTTCTAGCGTCTTTACCTGCTTAAGATCTATAGACTTCTTTAAGTGACAGTGTGTAATCATAGTTGACGTCGAGCCCCCATGACACATATGTCGTTGACTAATATTATACCTGTACTCGAATTCTATAAGCATAATTGTTAATCACTTTCGAAGTTATGACAAAAATATGATAAGTTATAATCTAAAAGTCGCAACAATTAAATAATACTATCATGTCCCCCTGTGGTGACTTTAGGACAAAACAAAGGTCTTCACACATGGAACTTAGTTTTGGACTGAAGTTAGCCACAAAATTAGATGACGCTTGTGACTTTAGAATTGTCCTTGGGTGGTAACTGATAGTGTAGAACCTTGACACTATAATCTATTCTCCATTTGTCCTGACAAACTTGCGTTATCTCAAAACAAACAGATTGATGTAGTTAGTCATGTCCGAATCCGAAACATATTAAATTGATACCATGATGTTAAATTGTAGTTTACCAAAGCAAATGTAAGTAATTTTAAAGAGAATTACCTTACTGTCACGCCAAGTAAAAAGAACTTACTAATGTGTCGTCGCATGCATGGGTGACGGTTCGTGACAGAGGCACTAAGATGACGTCACTGTTAGGTCGACGTTGGACTGTTTGTCGCGACGACTTCATTTTCCAGATGAACTTTTTGGTCGCGACCGACTTATTGATTTGTCACGACGACCTTCTTCATTCCGACGCGACGACAAGACTTTCTTCATTTGGTCGCGACGATCTTCTTAGTCGCGACAGGCTTTTGATTGTCACAACGACTTTGAATTTTCGAATAAGTCATTAACATATACTTACATCATGGTAAATGCGTGCTTGGTTGGTCACGATGTTAGGATCAATACTTGTTGCATCTCCACGAGAAAAAGCAAGACAAATAGAAATTAACAAATAAAACTTTGTTACCTATTTCGTCGTGAAGTCGGGAAGTCAACGATAAATAAGGTATTTGCGTCATCACAGTCAACATCTGCTTAATTGGATCGACTTCACCAATGTGACTGTTGATCCTCAACTTCATGACTGAGTCGGGTCATGCTTGAACTTCGGTCACACTATGACGATACTTTGTGCTTTGATTTTGCTGAATTTTCGGATGTCAATCGGCGTCTGGACGTCAAGACATATTCTAACGTCGCCATGCACACCATCGTGACGCAAAGAAGATGACGAATCACCACTTCGATACTGACGCTTCAAATAAAGCTATATGACACATAGACAGGACTCTGTGTTGTGAAAGGATTTTTGTGGATATGCGCCTAAAGGGAAAATCTAGTCATCGGCCCCACGGTGGGCGCCAAATTGTTTATGCCAAAAATCGCACAAGGGACGATTATTGGTTGGGATGTCGATAACTAGATTAAAGCAAGAGAAACAAAGGACGAAATTCAAATGACAAAAATAAAGAAAAGGAAGACAAGAAATGGTGACGCGGAAAACTCAATGAAGATAGGTAAAAACCGCGGGTGGCTTGCATGTCCACCAATCCACTATGATGCCGGCGTTAAAGCCACGTTGAATACATGGACATTGGATGTTTACACGATGCTAATCATTGATAATCTAAAGTATTTGACTAAGGGAAGAGTTATACAAGAGTATCTTTGAGAAAACATAATTACTTTTTAAGATCGTGGAGTGAAAAGTAATTGAGTGAGGATGGCCATTGATGATGTATTTTTTCTAGGTTGTCTCCTCTGAATCGCCCTTTAATAATGCTGATGTGTTCTCCTTTTATAGCTCTTTAGGCGGTTGTAAGTGGTTGACCAAAGAGACATGTGCCTCCTACAATGTAGGACATAGTGGTTGTACTTATGGCTTAGTCTTCTTGTTGTTTGTGGACTCCTCCAAGTAATGTATATTGCTTTGACACGTTCTAGGGCAGTAGTAAGTGCTTCCTTGATTATAGGAACGGTTGCAACAACTGCGTTTGGTCTATTGCTCCTTCTCGTCGACCTTGCATCCGTCGCGTCGGTCGATCTTTGGCGTCACATAGAGTATAAATCAGTTATAACTGTCCTTGATTGGCTCCTTGATTCTCTCCAACTGTTTTGACCTTGGTTGCCAAATAATCCTTTATCCCATGTGTCATTTGAATAGTCAAGTGAGTGGAAATTAGGATCCCACAAACATAGGAATAACTTTTGGCTCTCTTTTGATGTTGGTAACCGCCTCCTAGTATTTCGGGATTTCTTCTGAGTTGGTTATGTTGTTGGGCGTCGACTGTTGGCTTTCGGGTGTCGTGACAATACTCACCTTGCGTCGCGTCGTCACACTCTTGTCGTCGCGACGTCACTTTCTTGTCGTCGCGACGTCACTTTCTTGTCGTCACGACGTTTATGATTTGTCGTTCAGACGTCGCTCGTCTCTTGTCCAAGCGTCATTCGCCTGTTGTCCAAGCATCATTCGTCCGTCGTCCAGACAGACTCAACTGTCGTCCAGACGGAATCAACTGTCATCCAGACGTCATTCATTCGTTGTCCAGACGGACTCAACTGTCTTTCCAGGTGTCATTACGTTACTAATCTATTGTCTAGATGTTGTTCATCTGACGTCATGTCATGCAGATTTTGACCATAACAATATTCAACACGATCTAGCCGCACAAAGATTCAACCTAGCTCTTGATATCACTTGTTAGGAATAAGTAACGTAGGCGCTAACAAATCAAGTAATCAAGTAGTCGAGCGAGTGACTTTGACGGCCCAACATCGTTTCATGACGACAACAATTCTGATGACTTCTCCCACCAGAAATAGTGAATTTTGTCATTCCGATGCCGTTAACTTTTCACTTCTCGCTAGTCACTACTATATATCCTCAGAGTTTAATATTGGAGTTTTTGGTAAGTAGATCTCGTTGTCGAGATACGGAAATTTGCACATGGTCTTTGAAAAATTATGATTGATCAGTCGATCTCCTCTTCTATATCTTGCTACAATTGACTATACATATATGAGTAAATTTCTTATACAAATATCAAGAAGTTAGGAAAAAAGACGTGGTTGAACTGGAGGGGAAAAGAAGGTGCTCTAGTTTAGAGGAATTAAGGAACGTGTAGAGATGAATTTCTGTGATGGTAGACACAGAGGAGAGAATGAAAAACTAATAAGGAAATTAAGTCTTCTCCATATATCAAGAAATTAGTAAAAGAACCAGGTTTATGCCCATAAACTGATAAGCTTATGCCATAAATTGATAAAAAAAAAATCATAGAGAGATACAAAAATATTAACTGAAAAATAGATGGTTTAAACTGATATAAAAATATCTTAAACTATTACAAAAGTGCCTTCAACTTATACAAAAATGTCGTAAACTAAAATTAATGACTGAAACGCGTCTCAGCCAGGACACTTTGGTTATTAGATGGCTCCTTCTATTTATCTCTTTTTTCTTCACATGATCTCATTAAAAACTTTGTCAATCTTCAATGTTGTAAATTTGTAATAGAAAAAATGTAGTAAAGTAATTTCTCTCAATGTGGAACCATAAACTAACTCTGCCA
This sequence comes from Beta corolliflora, assembly GCA_947648045.1. Lineage (NCBI taxonomy): Eukaryota > Viridiplantae > Streptophyta > Magnoliopsida > Caryophyllales > Amaranthaceae > Beta > Beta corolliflora. The sequence goes on from CANSZD010001098.1 coordinate 342,878, forward strand.
AAGTTGTGTTCTTCTCACCTTGTAAGATAGATTTCACCAAAGATAAGATAAGTTCGGCAAACAAATGTAAATTTTGCAAAAAAAGTGAGTTTCGATCAACAAAACTGGTTAAGCACACATGAGTTAAGTTTAACAAAAATAAGTTTAATGAAAAAAAACCTAAGTTTAGTAACAATTTATTAAAGGAAAATTAATTTAGTTCGATCATAAAAAAGGTATCTATGAAAAAGTTTGTTCATGGTTAGGGTAAATAATTGTAGAAGAACAAGTGAACAAGGCGACCAACTTTAAATGTAGAGCTACTGCTATGATAATACTCCAAGGCATTAACACCTTTTTTTTGACTATCTAGCAGTGGTCCTACTGCAAAATTTTAATGACTTTAATAACAACCCCGAAATGTTGAATGTGCCAGAAAAGCAAAGGAGTTATTTTAATTACTTTTTCGTAATCCACTCTCTTTTTTTCTTTCTGGGGCACAGAGAGCGCCCCACTGTCTCGGTAATGGGTAGGCTCTACTCTCAAGTCTCAATCTTTGAAATCACAGCATCCAAGCATTAGTACTACTGCTACTCCCACTTTGATTATACAACTAGTTTTATTTAAAGCTCTAGGCCCTATCCGATCTTTTAACATTAGTGTAAATATTATAATGTTTCACTAATAATAAGACTTAGCTAAGTATCTGAGTACTCGAGAGCAGCAGGTGATAGCCTAGTGGTGTTGGCTTCACCTCCGATCCCAGAGATCATGGGATCGAGTCTCCAATTTTCCCCCTTCCTTGCAAGAGACTTCATCTTACCTTTTAAAAAAAAAAAGGTATCTGAGTACTCGGGTCGAATACAGATGTTGTAAGGCTTTCTTTTCGCCCCCTGTGATAAGAGGAAGAACTCCTAGGCAAACAGAAAAGACTGGGGCTGTCATCTCCAATTGAACCGCATTCATCGAATGTGTTTGCGGATTTGGATTGAGGGCCATGTGGATTGGCTAGTGTCTTCTTCGGCTAATGCCTCCGCCCGTTTGAAGTCGTTATCAGCTGGAAAGCAAGAAGAATCCCCAATTTCTTCCCCTTTTTACAAGGGGAATATATATATATATAATCAACTATATGGAGAATGTTACATTTATTGAAAGAAAATTTACTCACTAAAAACATAAAATTAAGCCATATTTTCTATGGCTGAGTTAGATTTCATTTAACATTATTCCCAACCCCAAATTTAGTAGCAGTCGTGTGCTTTTATTAATGTACAACTTTAGCCGTTTGTATGTTTTTATTACTTATTATTGTATAGACTACAAAAGGTTTATATTTAAAATATACATTGAGATAATTCCAACCTCTTATATAATATATATAGCGCCAATTTCAGATTGTTACCTTTAAATCGGGACTGAGAAAACAAGGACTATCTATTTCTAGTGGAGTTTTCATCATCTCATAGTATTGTGTTAGGGTAAAACAAAGACTAATTTGAGTAAGATACTACTACTAGATATATTAGTATTATAGTACAGCATTAAACTTAAGATTTAACATTAAACAAAGACGTAACAAATTCCTATACCCAAGTACCAAACACAGCTGAGCTGCCTAGTGAAGTGTCCAACAACTCCACTTTTAAGAAAGGACCAATCTTCATGAACTCAGGGGACAGACCTATTATGATTTTCTCTCTCCTAAGCACATAATTTTTCACTGACCAAACTCAGCATCAGAAATGAACTTCAGAGAAGCAGCAGAGAAAATTAGCAGCATTGTGTGATAGAACAAGGAAGCAATGGCAACAAAAAACTACAGTAAAAACAGAACACTTAAATCAGTGAAAACAAAAGTTGTAGAAACTTAACCTTAATGCCCTTTAGTTGGCTAAACTCACCAATGCAAAAACTGTACAACCCAGAAAAATCTTAAAGCAAACACATTTAAGACCTTAAAGTTAGCACAAACCAATCTTCCTAGCAGGCTAACACCCCTTCCCCTACCTTTTTCATTCTTTACCCTCCCAAAAAACAAGCTAAAAACACTGAAAATCAAGCTACTGCACTCCCAATTCATTGATTTATTCGAGAGACGTAGCGAGGATTCTTCTAGTACCATCTAAAACACACTAAATGCTAAGAAGATCTGGCGGTGGCGATTTTGTCGGAGAGCCTACTATGGCATCGGTAGGTCGTTGAGGTGATTCTAAGGGTGAGACGTCCCCTTGCTTAGGTGTGGAACCCGGTGGTTTTGGGATCTCCAAAAGTATTTGAACCACCTCTCGCATAGTTGGTCGTTCCACTGCCTGTTCTTCGACACACAACATGGCGACATAGAACACGTGCATCACCTCATGAAGAGGAACTGACGGGAGTCTAGGATCCAAGATCTTAAGGACTCCTTCCTTGTTCCCGTCAGTCATTTTTCTCACCCATTGAACAATATCAACTCCGTCACCAAATTCTCCAACCGGCTTCCTACCAGCTATGAGTTCTAAGAGAACCACCCCAAAGCTGTAAACATCGCTTTTCTCATCAACCTTCAATGTGTAGGCATATTCTGCATAACAAGTAAGCCAGATAAGACATTGTTGTTAGTTAGCTTAACAATTAGTATTAAATGATTAAGCTCATTGTATAACAAATTACAAATACATATTAGAATATAGCGAATCTAAGAATCCGTTTCAACAGGATCAAAGATTGATTAGTGGAGTACTTTACAGCCTTTATCAAATGCTACATAATCTTGAAATAATCTAGTCACTTGGTAACTGACAAGACCCACAAAAACTAAATAGTACAAGCATTAAGGAAGCTTGATCATTTTTGGATTCTCGTTAGGAACTAGAGTGCTCTCTAAAGCCTTAAGAAAGCGACAGAATTGATATGAACTACCATTTGGTAAAGTGGGGAACACCTCATAAATGTATTTCCTTTGTGAATTTAAGTCAAAAAAAGGCTATTGCAACAAACCAGAACTGCTCGAGAAAGACATCCAAACAGTCACTATTAACACACTTAAAACAGTCACAAATATCAGGTAACACAAATTCAAGCAGTTTGACTAATTAAGTACTAATAAAGTCTAAAATTTACCAAATTCAGCTGGCTAATTAATTTGCAATGAAATTGAGATTAATTATCTTGTAGAGTAGATTGCAAGAGACAATACCTGGAGCAATGTATCCATAGGAACCAGCAATAGCAGACATGCATTCTGAAGTGCCCGAATCTTGCAAGAACTTGGCAAGGCCGAAATCAGCAACATGAGCCTCAAAGCCGGTATCCAGAAGGATATTGTTGGACTTAACGTCACGATGAACGATCAACGGCGAGCAGTCATGATGGAGGTAGCAAAGCCCCTTGGCTGCCTCTACCGCGATCTTATACCTCGTATCCCAATGCAAATGACCGCCTTTCTTCCCATGTAGCACCTCCCCTAAGCTTCCATTAGGCATGTACTCATACACCAATAGATTAGTCTCATGGTTTGAGCAGAATCCCAATAATCTAACAATGTGCCTATGTCTAATCTTCCCTAAAGTCTGAATCTCAGCATTAAATCCATGATCATGGGATGAACCTCTATGCATTGCAGGAAGCCTCTTAACAGCTACTTGATCACCATTCGGCATATTTCCTTTGTAAACAATTCCAGCACCACCTTTTCCAATGATGTTATCTTCCTTTAAGCAATCCAAAACATCATCAGCAGTGAAGTCTAACCGTTGGAAGGCGGTTAGCTTCCATGCCCGAGACTCACTCGCTTTCTTAAGCGACCGAGCCTTGATAATGGCAGCTATTGCAAATATGATGGAACACAGCAAAAGGCCAATCACCAAGAGTAGCTTCAATGAAGCAGAGAGACCTTTAGAATGGGATTGATGTGGAGAACCAACAACCCCATTTTTGCAAGGACCCAAATAAGGTCCACACAAATCAGGGTTACCCAAAAACGAAGTATAGTTAAAGTAACTAAACTGCCCACTTTCAGGAATCAAACCAGAGAAATTGTTATATGAAAAATCAACAGATGTTAAACTTTGCATACTAGAAATAGAGCCAGGAATACTCCCACTCAAATGATTCCTTGATATATTCAAGTAATTCAATATCCTCATACCAGTAATCTCCTTAGGAATCTCACCTGAGAACTGATTCCTACTAAGATCAACAAATGTAAGCAACTTACACTTGCTAATCTCCGACGGTATTTCGCCCGAAAACTTATTACTACTAAAATCAATCTTAGAAAGCTGTTGCAACCTCCCAATCTCAGGTGGGATACTCCCACTAAACTTATTCCCATCAAGCAACAACTTCTGAACCCCGGAAAAATTACCAATACTCGACGGTAACTCCCCGGTAAGCTGATTATTCGACAGCGAAATCTGCCCAAGATTAACCGCAATCGAATCCACCGTAACAGGAAATCCCCCAGTAAGAAGATTATCCTGAAGCTCAACTTGAGTAAGTTTAGGTAACCCAAACAAACCTTTAGGTATAGACCCATTTAAGAAATTCTCCCCCATTCTCACTCTACTAAGTGACTTACAACTCCCCAAACTCTCAGGAATTGGACCAAGCAAGAAATTCCCTAATGTAATCAAAGTCTCTAATCTCTCTCCTCTACAAAGACTTGGTGGTAAAGTCCCAGTTAACTTATTAGAAGAAAGATCTAGAAGCTGTAATCTTCCATTAAACCCTAATTTCTCAGGTATACTCCCAGTAAAATTATTCTCCCAAAGTTGAAGAACTTCCAACTGTGGTAAATCTCCGATAAACTCAGGTATACCCCCATGTAACTTATTCCTAAACAAATTCAAAAGTGTCAAATTCTTAAGCAGAGAAAAACTCTCAGGAATCTCACCAGAAAACAAATTATTCGATAAATCCATAGATTTTAAACTACTTAAATACCCAAATTCAGAAGGAAGATACCCAGATAAAGTATTCACTTGAAGAAACAAAGTATCAAGTTTCTTCAACTTCCCTAACTCCACCGGAATTTCACCGGATAATCCACAGTTTGCACCATCAAATCTAACTAACTCCGACAAATTCCCAATCTCCGGCGGAATCCCACCGGAATATCCATTAAAATACCCAATATAAAGCTCTTTAAGTGAACTTAAATTCCCAATTTCCGCCGGAATATTCCCTTCAAGTTCATTACCAGAAACAGCAAGATACTCAAGTTTCCTCCATTGTCCGTACTCCGGCGGAATTTCGCCGGAAAAGTAGTTACCACCCAAATGAAGATGTCGGAGCTCCGACATGTTGACGACGGAAAGAGGGAGTGGGCCAGTGAGATTGTTGTTGTAAACGTCGAGGATTTTGAGGTTGTTTAGAGGAGAGAGAGAGGAAGGAAAAGTGGAGTTGAAGATGTTGTTGGAGAGATTAAGGTGGTTAAGATTTGAGAGGAGAGAGAGAGAAGATGGGATTGGGCCAGAGAATGAGTTTCCTGCAACACTAAGGTTTTGAAGGTTGGTGAGAAAACCTATGTCAGGTGAGAGAATTCCGGTGAGATTTAAGCCGGAAATGTTGAGTGAAATTACAGTTGGGTGATGATTTGAAGAACATTTGATGAAATCCCAAGTGCAGTGATGAGTGGAAGTGTTCCAGGAAGAGAGAGAAGATTGTGGGTCGTCTGTAATGGCGGATTTTATACCAAGTAAAGCGTTTTGTTCTGGTAATGTTCTGCCATTGATGAAATGAAGGTGGAAATTAAGAAGAAACAGAAGAAGATGAAGAAGAAGGATTCGCATTTTTGGGTTTTATTTTATTTTTAAAAGGTTGGGTTTTTTCGTCGGTAAGATTTCAGAGGAGTAAGGAAGAAGAAAAAGAGAGGAAGTGAGATGTAAGAGAAGAGGGTTTGTAATATATGTGAGTTATTTTTTTTTATTTTTTTTTGTTTTTTGGATTTCAAAATTTCTTATTTTGGGGTGTTGTTTTGTTTTTGGGGTGTTTGTTTGTCGTTTGCTTGGTTTGTTCTACTCCTTTCTCTACCCACATGGAGCATGTATACTTTGCTTCTTACCTAAAAGTTTTATTTCTTTGCCAAAAAAAAAGTTATTTTTTTTATTGTTTTTCTTGAATTAAAGCAATTGCATATAAATTTTTTTTTTTGTTTCCCTAGTATTAGGATGTCCCTACCATGGTGATGGTAATTGGTATGATCCATTGATACTACTATGTCAGTGAGTATATTCAAAAGTTGTTTAGAAGTTAGAACTACTCTAGTTATTTAAAGTAGGTGAATAATTTGATGCTCTTACTAGTTTACTACATATTCACAAAAAAGTTTATTTAAAGTAGGTGTTTTCTTTAAGGGTTTACTGTATTAGAGGTTTATTGATACTTTGTAATACACTTCTACAATGGTTATAAAAGAGATTGGGTTGTGTCAGTTGAGCATTGTAATAGAGAAGTGAATAGAGCTGCAGATTGGTTAACAAGTTTTGGAGTAGATATGGTAGACAAATTTAAGATGTTGGAGGCGGTCCCTTCGGATCTTCGAACCGTTTTATTAGAGGACTTGGGGGAGTAGCTTGGCCTCGTCTTGTTCCAGATAGTTGTGCGTCTCTTTTGTCTTAGATTAGCTGGGGTAGGAAGCTTAGTGTGGTATTCTTTATTTTCGGGTTGTTGTGTGTTTGGAGTCTTTGTTTAGTATAGTTTGTGAGTCTTTGGTTAGTTTCTGCTTTATTTTGTTAGTTTTCTTTTATAGTTTGTACTTGGACTTTGTCCTCTTTTAACACCAAAAAAACAGTGGTTATAATTCTTCATCTACAAAAAGTTGAGTCGATACAAGAATTTTCTTCTTAAATTGATGATGGAACGATGAATCCACTTATGTAAGGTTATATTGGACAACGATTTGAGAATGTGTCAAATTATCATATTTAAGCTTCTGGATTCATAGTTCTTTTATAAGAGATTTTTATCTGGTTTCGTTGATATTGAATCTTTATTATACATGTCCTTCTTATGAAATAAGTAGTCAGACTTTTTCTGTAAAAAACTATTAATCTTTATAGATAACTTACACATTGATTATAATATAGTTCTAAAATAAGGTAATATACGTGTTGTACTGATTGGTACTTAATGCCATAGCCAATTAGCCATAGATTCATCCCAGGATCGACTCTCACCATAAAGTGGAGCAAGGGCTTAGTGTTACACTAAAAGATTTTGTCATTGATATTGTATGGGGGTTATCTAAGTTCCATACCGGTCCAACTTGACCGCTATTGACCGTCATGGTCAACTCATCCAAGGAAATCCCATTGATTGGGAATGAGTCAGCTACGATACCGACATATATGCTATGTCGGCTTCATTCAAATACCTTACCGGTGTTTACCACTTGGGCCATCATTAAATGGGCATGGGTCTGATCCAGTACTTACTCAACGCGCCTATGGACCTAAAGATAAGTATCAAAAGATGATAGAATTGTATTCAACCAATAAGAGCAGTGTCCTACCTTGCTTAGGACACTGCCGGCTCCCATAAATACCCCATGATCTGAGTCATAAGGCACGTTCACATATTCTAATATACTCCACTTGAGATATACTGGTCATTACCCTTTACTGACTTAGGCATCGGAGGGGCGTTCCTCGGATCAACCCCTGAGGTTAGTTTACGTGTTCTATCTTGCAGGACACCAAACCGACAAACATAGTTGAAGGATACCGGTTCACTCCAACATCATTTATTCCATACCGGAACAATTGGCGCTAGAAGAAGGGGTGAACTATACCTTTAGTCTTAAGCCACGATCTTGCCAGCCTACCTGCCCTATGGATCCTAAGCAAACTTTTGGGATGCCGGAAACTGATGGAAACAACACTCCTCTGGGGAAGGCACCACCTGGTTTCCCTACCCTGCAACCGGTGGTTGGATCCTCCAAACCACCAGCTGATAAGTAAAGATGACAATTATCCATGGGTGAGTGGATTATCCACCCATCCGCCCCGAATAAATCGGTGATCACCCGCGGTGAAGCGGATGACGGGCGGGTGATGGATTGATCGGGTTGTGGGTCGGGTCGGATATGGAAGATATTTTTTGGACCCATCACCCGCTCCATCCATCCATCCATTAATATATCCATCCATCCACCCATATATGTATATAATATAATATAAAAAGAAATTTATTTTTTTACTGCCACATGTCATTTAAGGTAATTAAAAATAATAATTTTTTAAGGGATAAAAAAAACGGTTATTTCACCAAATACCCCTGACAAAAAAATTTATTCACCAAATACCCCACTTTTTTTCGAATTCACCAGATACCCCTGACCTTTTAAAAAATTCACCAGATGCCCTTAATGACAAACGACGGTTAACTCCGTTAGTCATTAACCCTAATTAACCGTAATTAACCCTAAAAAACCCTAATTAAACCTAAAAACCCTAAAACTAACCCTAAAACCCTAACTAACCCTAACCCACCCTAGCCCACTAGCCCTCAACCCACCTCAAGCCCACCAACCCCACAACTCTAGCCCCACCACCCCCCCAACCCCACATCTCCGGCCCCACCACCCCCTCCCCCTCCCCCACCGCCGCGCATCCCCATCCCCCCCCCCCCAGGCCGCCGCCCCGGGCCGCCGCGCCTCCTCATCCTCACCTCCCCCGAGCCGCCGCGCCCCCCCCCTTCCCACCACCCCCGCCCTGCATTCCCCCTCGCATCGGTTAGTCCCTCCCCGTCGAATCCCCTACAACCACGCAACCCTCAGTCGAATCCCCCACAACCACGCGGCCCCCGGTCGAATCCCCCCAGACCACACGCCCTCCCAGTCAAATCCCCCACACCGTGCCTCCTCCCTCGCACCGCCTAGTCCTTTGGTTACAATACAAAGCCGCCCCATGAACGGACGAGATCGAGTGAGTGAGGGAGGGGGGAGGCGCCGCGAGATTGAGGGGAGAGGGGCCGGGTGTTGAAGTGACGCGAACCGACGCGGGGAGGGGGAGTGTTGTTGAACCGGGCGCGAGGGAGGGAGGGGAGGGAGGAGGAGGCGCGAGGGAGGTCGAGGGGAGGAGGCTGCGGGGGCTGCCGGGGGGGGGTCGGGAGGGGTGGGGAGGGGGAGGGAGGGAGGAGGAGGAGGAGGAGGGGGCTTCCTGGGGAGGGGGAGGGGGGGCTGGGGTTGGGTGGTGGAGATGGTGGGTCTAGGGTTGGGGGGCTGGGGTTGGGTTAGGGAGAGAGAGTGTTAGGGTTTTTAGGATTTACTTAGGATTTAGTTAGGTTTAATTAGGATTTTTTAGGTTAATTAGTTAATTAGTTAACGGAACACTAACGTCCGTTAGCCAAAAGGGCATTTTGGGTAATTTTTTTAAAGGTTAGGGGTATCTGGTGAATTTTTTTAAAGGTCAGGGGTATCTGGTGAATTTTGAAAAAATGGGGGTATTTGGTGAATAAATTTTTTTGTCAGGGGTATTTGGTGAAATAACCGTAAAAAAAATACATATAATTACTTTTTGGTGTGGAATAAGATTGATATTTTGTCGCTTTATTGTTAATTTATGAGACTATGATTAATTTTTCATATATTAATTCTAAAAAATAGTTTTTGTTCCTATTATCACCCGTTTTCCACCCGCCCCACCCGCGGATATGGGTGAAATTTTTGGAGGGTGATGGATGGTGTGGATGGAGTTTTGGGTCACGAGTGATGGGGCGAATGGAGCTCCACCCGACCCATCTCCGATCCATTGACATCCCTACTGATAAGGGCAAGAGTGCCGCTGAAACCCCTCAACCCAACATATTCGAGGCATTGCAACACATGTATGTTCAGCCCTAAACAGCTCAAGAGCGCTGCCGAGGTCTTCCAAGCCATGGCGAGTCAGACTCCACCGACCGGTCGTGCTAGCAAGCGTCCCCTGAATAGGCCACACAGTCCTGTGAGAAAGATGCGATCTTTCGTGAGTGGCCGACAGGGTGACCAAAGCCGACATGACCCGTATCAGGGGGATAATTCAAAGACTTCCACAGAGCCTATGGGGGAAGGACATGAAGAAGATCAACATGACACTGAGATCCAGCAATCATCTCAGCCTCGGAGAGAGAGCGAGTATGCCAGGCGTCGAGCACCGGTATCTCTTCGAAATTCTCCTTTCTCGACTGCCATACTCCAGGAACCTATGGAGAAGATCAAGATGCCGACATGTAAGTATGACAGCAAAACAGACCCTGAGGACCACATATCTGCTTATGAGGGACACATGCTATATTGATAAAAGTTTGATAAATCATATTTATATATAGTTTTTAGGTGCATTTAGGTTGCATTTTAGAGGATTTAGATTCATATTTAGATTCATTATTGCATCATATTCTTAAGTTATGTTATTCTACTCCTATTCGGTATGTTTTCTTGTTTTTGATGAATTTCAGGTAATGAGAACGTATTTAGAGTATAATTAGCTAAGCTTGAGGATTAGGAGCATTTGGAAAGAAACTACAATGCATAAGGATCGTATGGATATGTCATAGTACGAGTTTGAGCGAAAACGAAGCGGAAAATCATTAGAAGAAATGTGAAAAAGGAGTTATGTCTACTCTTCTGATCATAACTTTTGATGTGCTTCTTAGAATCGAGTAATTCCAGAATATTTGGAACCTATACTTGAAGATCTTTCCAACTATAGGTGGCACGCCCCTAGGAGACTTATATTCAAGGAGTTATGCCTTTCCGAAGTTGAAACTGTTTATGCTGGAATCTGCCACGCGTACACGCGGATCACTAATCCGCCCATTTAATGATTTATTTTCGACTTTCCTTATTTTTGTAACTTACTTTCCTAGTCATATTAGATTACCTAGTATTAATTATATTAAGTTTTTACTCTTTCTCTCTCCTCCTCCCTTCTCACGTTATTTTTGAGTCTTAGGTTTAGTTTTTGTTTTCTCTTATTCTCTTTCTCTCTAGCTTTAGTTGTAAACCCTAGTTTTTCTTATTCTTCATTAATTCATGAGTTTCATTAGTTTCTTTCCTTGATTTCTTTGATTATGCTTTTCTTTGTAGATTTAGATTTCATTATTTATTTCATGATTGAGTAGATTTTATTTCTAGGGTTTGGGAATCCATGTGTTATATGTTATGATTCTTGATTGATATTTATTGATGGTTTAATTAGTTACTTATATCTCTAATTGATTAGTGTTTTTATTGTTAATCTTGCAATCTGATCAATTATCTGATTAAATATTGCTAATAATTATTTGTATTGACCAAGATCTTACTTTTAGAGGCTTACCTACAATTAGCAAATCTGATTATGTTAGCGATCGTACTGCATATGTTGATTTGAGAGCGTTAAGACCCCACCGTAGGATTAACCTGTGCTCTAGATATCTGATTAATTGAACTATTTATGATATTTTGATAGATTATAGTTATAAACATGGTGAACCATTGCCCTGGATCCTTTTAGTTTGATTTTCATAGTTTAGAACCTTAATTATAATATTCCTTATCTTGTTTAGTTTCTCCATATCTTAGAAGCTAGATTAAAACAACCATCTCTCTGTGGATTCGACCCTACTTACCCTACTACATTGTTAGAAGGTTTTGTATGAATTATTTTTGACAGGTGTACTACAGCCTATCAAATTTTAGCGTTGTTGCCAGGGAGGCGGTATAGTTTTATTTATTTTTTATTGTTGGTGAGACTAAACTGTATATTTTTTCCCTTTTGTAAATATTTTTAATTTTTATAACTTTGTTGTGTCATGGAGTCATGCTATTTTGATGATGGGGATAATTCTTTTGCTAGACAACATAGTAATAATTCTTGGGATTCTCATGTTTATAGTTTTGATACATCATATCAAAATTCTCCCGATTTTTACATGAGTTCTCCTGAATTACCTAATATGTTATGTGAACCCCATGTATATGCTAGTAATTCTAGAGCAATTTTTTCTTTTCCTCAGTTTGAAAATGAAGCATTATGGAAATACTATCATAGACTTGGCGATTATATTGGTTCTAATCATGGAATTGAATTGTGGGATATGTGCCTAGTGGTTTATGAGGGGTTAAATGAAGAGACTAGGATGGTGGTAGAATCTATGTGGGGATTTCTATTCCAATTACCTGATTATTGTTGGGATTTAATTGCGTGGTTGGCTAGGGATACTTATGAGTGGGAGATGTCTTCATATGCTCTTTCACCCCAAACTTACCTCGACACCACCTCTTTATTGTTCTAATTTCTAATTCTCATGATATTTCTTCGTGTGATGTGATATTAGTAAATGTTTCCCTCAATTTGAATGTAACTTTTTTTTTTCTAATTGTCAGTCTAATTTTCATGATATTTCTTCGTGTTTGATTCTCCATATTTTTTATTTTGTATTTTTTTTTTTTTTTTTTGTATTAAAAAGAAGTTAAGGAGCAGTAACAGTCCCCCCTGACAGTTAACACCACGGTCAGACCGTGGGATTCATCGCCACACCACAGCTGGCACGTGGTGTCTACTGATCAACACCACACAGCAGCCCACCCATCCACCTCTGTTTCCTTCTCTCTTTCGCAGCATCCCTTCTCTTCTTCTCCCATAACAACACCCCTACCCAGAACCAACACCACCACCATCAAAAGCTCAGCACCTCCTGCGCTTCACCCCCATCAGAACCAGCATACCCGAATCCACCCCTTTTTCCCTTTTTCTTTTTCTCCGCCTTCCCACTCCAGCTTGCACCACCACTATCAAACCCGCCGCCCAGCCACCTCTCTTCTTCCCCTCATTTCTTTATCGCTGCGCACCAACACCATCACCTCACAGGTCATTCGGCACCAGCGGACTACCACCGTCCCCTCCTGGTCTGGGTAGCAAATCAACGCCCCCCCTCATGATCCTCTCTCTCCATCCGGCATCTTCTTTTCCCGCTGCTCTCCGCCCAGCGCACCAGACAAACCACATCGACATCGCGCCCAGTAGCCACGCCTCTTTCTCTGTTTTTCCTTCTATCTTCTGTCTTCATATTTCTTCTTTCTTTCTCCTTTTTTTTTTTTTTTTCTTCTCCTTCTTATTATTAATCTGATTTTATTTTTTGTTTTTCATTTTCTTTTGTCTACTTTTCCCCCTTGAACTTCTAATTTTTTAATTTTTTTTTCATCAATAATTGTACTAGGATTCATTCAAGGTGGCACAAGTCGGTTCAAGTTGGCCTTCACAAAACATTAAGACGTAATTGTAGAGCATATTTGACATCTTCACCCCTTTCATTGGGTAGTAAGTATCTATTGTCTATTGTTTCCTTTCTTGATGTTAATTCTGAATTTTTGCTTGAATTTTTATATTGTTGCCATCTTGCTGAGATTCTTTGGTACACATTGATTGGATTGTTAGGATTTGGGTGGTTTTAGTGGTGAATTGTGGCTCTTGGTGGGCAACTTTGGTGTTATGGCGATCCTGGGGTTGGTTTTCGTTCCTTCTCTAAACTGGTTTGTTGCAGTGAGGACACTGCAGATTCTAGCTTGGGGGAGGAATATTCTATCATTTATTGCTCTCTAGTGTAGATTTTATTGCTTTCGTAGGATGTTGCACGGTTTTTAATGCTTATTAGGAGTGGGAGTTTACGTGTAACCAAAAAAATTATACTGCTTTCTTAGTTGCATTAGCATATTTCATTTCATTTTAGTTGCATCTATGGGACTACTGCTAACAATTTTTGAGAACCTTGTTGATATCTTATTATAACAATTCATAAGCGTCACTCATCTTGTTCATGATACTTTATAGCACGATTGTTTCGCAATTGATTGTTTGTGGTAAGATTGATTGATCTCTCTCTGGCTCGATTTAACTTTATTGTGCAGACAACTTAACCCAAGTGAGCTTTTGTGCCTATAAACTGACGTATTTGTGTCAGTTCTATTTTTTTCATGTGGGATTAGTTCCTTAATTGTCGCATTGATCTTGATTTTGACGTGGTACTCTTTGATATTTGATAGTGCATACATTTTGATATGATTGAGGCGTTTCATTTCATAATCTAAGCTGCAAAGTTATTCTTGTTTTCATATTATCTTTCCTCTAGCCCCGCTGAGCCTTTCTGACTATGTTTGATTGATATCTACATTACAAGCCTTTGGCCTAATTTGATTCTTGTCCTAAGCCTAGCTTGGGGGAGCGAGTATTAGTTTGGTTCGGTTTGTATTGAATTAAGGTGCTCTGTTTGTGGTTTAGATGGATGAAAAAATATGTTTTGTGAGCTTGGAAATTGGAAGTTCAGAAAAAAGAAAAAAAAAGTGTGAAAGCAAAATTAAAAAAAGTGAAAAATGAAATGAAAAAGAAGTGAAAAAGAGTTTTGAATAATGTGAAATAAAAAGGGTTATGATTGAATTTCTTGAGTGAAAAATGTTGTTGATTATATTTGGAAATTGTTGGTTGTGGCGTGGAGTTGTTGTGACCTTTCATGGTCATGTTTTTAGTTATATGATGCCCCCCCTTCTTGGGTTTTCCACCACAATTCCCAAATTATTTTCCATACCTTTAACCTCAGCCCCATTACAACCCTTAAAAGTCCTCTTGATCATTGTGTATTGTATTTCAGTATTAAGTGAGTCAAAAGTCAAAGTGAAAGAGTATATGCATCATCAGAGTCGACTTATTTTAGGTTGAGTGTAATTATTTATCCTTTAAACACATGAGAGATTTGAGCGCACATGACTATAGTGAGGTCTCTCAGGTTTGGTTAAATCCAACTTGGAAGAGATGGTATGCGGTATGATTGGAGAGTCGATTGCGATACATGACATGCTATGTGGTTTTGTTCGAGATTGTTTCGATGCTTGGTTTGTCTAGTGATTATATCTCTTGTGTTTTCAGTTGAGTGTTTAGCCCTGTTCTAGTCCTATATTGTAGGTTGTCTTACTTTTTCCGTGTCTATGTCTTATTGCTTGAGGACAAGCAATAGTTTAGCTTGGGGGAGTTTGATAAAAGTTTGATAAATCATATTTACATATAGTTTTTAGGTGCATTTAGGTTGCATTTTAGAGGATTTAGATTCATATTTAGATTCATTATTGCATCATATTCTTAAATTATGTTATTCTACTCCTATTCGGTATGTTTTCTTATTTTTGATGAATTTCAAGTAATGAGAACGTATTTGGAGTATAATTAGTTAAGCTTGAGGATTAGGAGCACTTGGAAAGAAGCTACATTGCATAAGGATCGTATGGATATGTCATAGTACGAGTTTGAGCGAAAACGAAGCGGAAAATCATTAAAAGAAATGTAAAAAAGGAGTCACATCTACTCTTCTGATCATAACTTTTGATGTGTTTCTTAGAATTGAGTAATTCTAGCATATTTTGAAACTAGACTTGAAGAGCTTTCCAACGAGAGGTGACACGCCCCGAGGAGACTTATAGTCATGGAGTTATGCCTTTCCGAACTTAGAACTGTTTCTGCTGGAATCTGCCACGCGTACGCGCGGATCACTAATCCGCCCATCTAATGATTTATTTTCGACTTTCCTTATTTTTGTAACTTACTTTCCTAGTCATATTAGGTTACCTAGTATTAATTATATTAGGTTTTCACTCTTTCTCTCTCCTCCTCCATTCTCACGTTATTTTTGAGTCTTAGGTTTAGTTTTATTTTTCTCTTCTCTTTCTCTCTAGCTTTAGTTGTAAACCCTAGTTTTTCTTATTCTTCATTAATTCATGAGTTTCATTAGTTTCTTTCTTTGATTTCTTTGATTATGCTTTTCTTTGTAGATTAGATTTCATTATTTATTTCATGATTTAGTATATTTTATTTCTAGGGTTTAGGAATCCATGTTTATATGCTATGATTCTTGATTGATATTTATTGATGGTTTGATTAGTTACTTATATTTCTAATTGATTAGTGTTTTTATTGTTAATCTTGTAATTTGATCAATTGTCTGATTAAATATTGCTAATAATTATTTGTATTGACCAAGATCTTACTTTTAGAGGCTTACCTGCAATTAGCAAATCTGATTTTGTTAGCGATCGTACTGCATATGTTGATTTGAGAGCGTTAAGACCCGATCGTAGGATTAACCTGTGCTCTAGATATCTGATTAATTGAACTATTGATGATATTTTGATAGATTATAGTTATAAACATGGTGAACCATTATTGCCCTAGATCCTATTAGTTTGATTTTCATAGTTTTGAACCTTAATTATAATATTCCTGATCTTGTTTAGTTTCTCTATATCTTAGAAGCTAGATTAAAACAACCATCTCTCTGTGGATTCGACCCTACTTACCCTACTACATTGTTAGAAGGTTTTGCAGGAATTATTTTTGACAGGTGTACGATAGTCTATCAAATTCTGGCACCGTTGCCGGGGAGACGGTATAGTTTTATTTAGTTTTTATTGTTGGTGAGACTAAACTGTATATTTTATCATCCCCAGTTTGCAGCAAGATGTCGCAGTTCTAGCACTGATGACCGGTTTGAAGGAGGGTACTGCCTTCAGAAGCTACTTAGGCCGCAAGAAATTGACCAGCCTGACTGAAGTCGTCGGCAAAGTGTAGGCGTGGATTTTTAATTCCTTTAATGCCTACACACGGTGTGAGCGCGTTTATTTGACTATTTCATTGTTAAGGTTATATTAAAAATATGTTTTGAAGTCGCCAACAATTCTTTAAAGGAAGAATCATAAACCTAATTGGATATTGAAACGGAAGGGACATCTTAGGGACTTATCCACGGTAGATATCCCCATTATGACTCTATAAATGGTCAGGAACCAAAAACCGAGTTCGGGGGTGAGGGTACAATATAGTCAGGAACTATATTGCCCATTGCTGTCCTCTACTAAATATCGATTTATTACAGATTTTATGCAAAAGAATAATCAAACAACATTTTAAGCACCCTAAAAATAATTAATCTAGATTGGTTCAGGAAACACATAAAAAGACTAATTATTTAGTGACAAGTTATTAAGCAATCAAATTACAAGGTTCCTAGCAGGTTGTCCAAATTATCTGAATTAATTAGATCAATTCTTTAGGTGTTGTTTAGCAATAATAACATGTGGGTGATCAAAACATGCAGGACAATCATAATAACATGAATATTATATACAAAAATAAAAGGAAAAGAGGTTAGAAATAACAAAGAGACGCGATTTTTAATTAAAAATCTACATCATGACAAGAAAATGTTAGTAACTTCAATATAATAAAATATAATTATTCAAGGATCCTCATGATTATACCTATGCGGTTTAGATCGGAGAGCGTAACAACCTTTAGGCGAAGCA
The DNA here is from genome assembly GCA_947648045.1 of Beta corolliflora. Classification (NCBI taxonomy): domain Eukaryota; kingdom Viridiplantae; phylum Streptophyta; class Magnoliopsida; order Caryophyllales; family Amaranthaceae; genus Beta; species Beta corolliflora. The sequence goes on from CANSZD010001098.1 coordinate 360,147, forward strand.
ATCGTGGAACCAGGAATATAATATGATCAGGAATAGGAATTGATTTGAAAGATTGAAAGTGTTTGAGTGTTTGAATATTTGGAGATTCGAAGTGTATTTCGGAAGTATTCGTTAATTTTTGTGTGCGTAAAAATAATAATTCGAAGCCGTCTCTGATTCGGGAAATCAGCCCGTATCTATAGGCAAAAAAAATCGTGCGCTCCACGCAAGCCCTGCGCCAGGCGCATGCCTACGTGGCAGACGCAAGGACACGCGTCAGGCGCAGATTGGCTCGCCTGACGTGGTCCGTCCAGTTAAAAACTCACACGTGGAAACGCGTTTTCGAAAAGATAAAAAAGTATCTTGCGTCTCACACAGGACATGCGCCAGGCGCAAGACTCTATGTGAGTAATAAGTACACGTATCAGGCGCTCATTGGCGCGCCTGACGCGTTCTGGCCAATGTACTGGACGCACGTGGCGCGCTGAGCGCAGCCGCCGCGTCCGGCGCATATTCCAGTATATTCGCTTTTTATTCTACGCGTGCTTTTAAGGTGCTATTTTTATCCCTAAAAATCCGGAGATTAAATTTTACGGGATGAAAATCTGATTTATGCTCTAAAGATAATAATAAAAGCATTTATGAAAATATTTCTTAAAACAATAAATATTCAATTGGGCTTTTAAAGTGGACTTAAAAATATTTTACGGGTTTAAATTACAATTAATCATCATGGATAATTAATTGGGCTTTTATAATATTATTCCAAAACACATATAGCTTGGTTATTCGGACTGCTCTTCCATTAGGTCGTGCCAACTAATACCGCGGTATATTTCATCATTGGACTCTTAAATGGGGAGACACGATTATGTGTCTACAGAAGCCCCCACTTTAACTGAGGTTTGCAAAACCGAAAGGCAAAGTACGCGTGTCGGGACGGAGAATGATTCCGGATGCTCTGCAATCCAAAATCACTCTTTTACGCCGTTACCTGCAAAATAAGCAAAAGTTTCAAGAACAGACATGTATGGAACATATTTGTAAATATGTAAAATGAGATGGTGTGAAAGAAGGTGTCATGAGCTATTTTCGGCCCGGCTCATGTCGGAGTTCTGTTGTCTCGATGGTTAATGGTCCGTGGACCTGGTGGTGGTCTGTCGCCTTTTTGATTGATGATGGTCCGCAGACTTGGCGGTGTTATGTCGCCTCTTTGATTGATGATGGTCCGCAGACCTGGCGGTGACATGTCGCCTCTTGATTGATGGTGGTCCGCAGACCTGGCGGTGGTATGTCGACTCTTGATTGAAGGTGGTCCGCAGACCAGGCGATGGTATGTCGCCTCTTGATTGAAGGTGGTTCGCAGACCAGGCAGTGGTATGTCACCTCTTGATTGAAGGTGGTCCGCAGACCAGGCGGTGGTATGTCGCCTCTTGATTGAAGGTGGTTCGCAGGCGGTGGTATGTCGCCTCTTGATTAAAGGTGGTCCGCAGACCAGGCGGTGGTGTGTCGCCTTTTGATTGAAGGTGGTCCGCAGACCAGGCGGTGGTTTGTTGCCTCTTGATTGAAGGTGGTCCGCAGACCAGGCGGTGGTATGTCGCCTCTTGATTGATTGTTCAATGTTGGGTACCTGTAAATACAAAGAATACACAGATATACAAATAAATAATTAAGGGACATGCATGTGTCCGGTGATGTGGGTGCTAGTGTATGGATAGGAAATTGACTTGACTTGACTTGACTTGACTTAAAGGTGTTATCGTGTGTGCATATATGTGTGCTTATGTGTGCGACTCGATGATGACGCTAGAATCCTATGGCTATGGACGACCGATCGCAATGCTTGACACAATATTGGATGATGTGGATATGCGATGCAAATGCAGAGATGTGACACTAATGTAGAGATATGACACTAATGCAGATGATATGACACTAATGCAGATGATATGATTTGATGACTTGATCGTTCCATTAGAAGCTCAAATTTTCGTTTAGAAAACTGTTTGAAAGAGGAGAAATGGGAAACCACAAGGATGATCCACGTAGATCATGTTTTATTCGAAATGCGTTGTAGTTGTTACGGGTCTAAGTGAGCCTATAAAACAGTTATGATCTCGTATGGGTCTAGAGCCCACAATATTTTGTATGGACTAGTAATGAAGTCCTGATCAAGGTACACATGGAGCCTATGAAAGAGGACAGAGAGGTACATGTTGTATATGCTTCGAGTTTTGTATGCCAAGGGCCTAAGTGATCCCATAAATAAATGTGATGTTGTATCCATGTGAGTTTTTAAAACCCAAGATGTCATATATGGACTCGTAATGAAGTCCTTATCAAGGTAGACTTAGACTTGGAGCCTATGATTTTCTGTGTGGATCGGTGACGAACCCCCCAGTTTTTAGCTTGATTGCTTGATTTTGAAGATATCTCGTCACACTTAGTGGAAGTTTCGACCAAAGATTCCATATAATGTTCCTAAGTAAAAGAGACAAGAAGGGCCAAAGAAAGACACACTCGAAAGATAAGGCGTGGTCATAGCGCTGAGTGTTGAAGGAATATGCTAAGGTTGGCTTAGAAGCGATAATGTAGCTGATAAAACGGCAAGGGATAAGAATAAGAAAAAGGCGGAGTCATAATGACTTGACTCACGCAATAAGGTAGGCTAATGATGCAGGTTCAAATCCCAGTCTAGTTCTAAGGGTAGGGATGAGCATTGAAAATTTATGATTTGGGAGATCACGTTTTTCTCATGGGCCTAGGCGAGCCTTAAAAATATATTTTGAATTAAAATAGCAGGGCCTCCAAAGAGGTTGCCTACGTATCCATGATGGAATCAGGCCAGTCGTAGATCTAAACATTTTAATTGATGGCCGAGCATTTTGCTTTGGAGCCATTTGCAATGAATTAGGCATTGAATTAAGCATTGAATTGGAAGAGGTCTTTGGCAAGGGTGGCCAAATGATGTAGGTTTGGTTTGGTTTAAAGCGGCCGGACCTCAGGGTGAGGTTTCCTACGTATCTTTAGCAGAATCAGATCATTCGTAGTTCAGGCTAATGAATGAGAAGATGCCCTGACTTTTGCCTAAGTCGCCCTTATGGGTTTTCGACCTAGCGGGCTTGGGTTTGTCTTTTATGGCTTATGGGAATGCAATGTGCATGGTTGCTTGAGTGAAGGTTTATTATAGAGGTATGATTGGACTTGTAATGGTTCTTGGTTGTGGAGGTCAAGGCCTTTGATGAAGTTCGAGGTTTAGAATTGAAGGTTGAAGGTAAAAGAAAATACAGTTGACGAAGCTATTGATGGGCTTATCTTTTTTTATTTTTTATTATTCGATATTTTTGCACTTCTTTTTTTTGTTTTTTTTTGTTTTGGTGCTCTTTTTTACTTGCCCTTTACATTGAATTGTTGTCAAGTGTACTTCCTATGAGGTAGGTTAAAGGGAGAGGGGTGTTATGCATGATAAGGATTGGAGAAATCGTTGCGGGAAAGGGGAGGAATGCCTCTTTTATATATGCCAATTGTTCATTGCCTTTATTAGAATAGTCATGAGAGTTAAAAATTCATTTCTTTTAAGGTGACAATTGTGATTTCCATTTATGCTCATTAGTGCAAGGATAGAAAAGAAATGCTCATTTATTAATTGAAAATTATGAGTACATGCAATAAGAGAGAAAATCCTATATTAGACTGGGATAAACAAGAGAGATGAAACAGAAAATGAAATCCTAAGTCTAGACTCCTACGTCGCGTGACAAGACGACTTCGTTGCTTCAATCTTCATGAGGTCTCTTTCTAAATGAAAAGAGAAGAGGTGTATATATTTTTTTCAACTGGACCTAAGCAAGTCCAGGTGTTTTAATGAATATATGCTATTGGGACTGGGCCGCGTCTTTGTAGTCTGGATCGGATAGCAATTGCAGTCTTTTGTCATCGATCATGTCTTGGATAATCGCCTGAAGGCTCATACACCTTTCGGTAGGGTGACCTTTCCCCCTATGATATTCGCAATGGGAGCCCTCATCCCATATCTGATTTCTTTCTTCTTTAGGTGGGTCATCTAGGGGTCTAATTGGGGAAATTGCACCTTTAGCCCAGACTTGGGGAAAGATTTGAGTATAGGTCATCTTTTGTGGGGTTTGTGCCCGTCGGGGTTTTAAATAATCCTTTGTGCCCATGTCAGCAACCTCTATCTTATTTGGGACCTCGTTCGAGAGAGTTGGAAGTCTTCCCTCTTCTTTCATGTTATGAATAAGGTGCTTTAACTTATAACAATCGTTAGTTCTATGCCCGTTTCCTCTATGGTACTTGCAATGGGCATTTTTGTCCCAATTTGGCCCTTTTCTGTCTTCCTTAGGATCTCGAGTGGGTCCTATAGGATAGAGCAATTTTCTAAAATGAAGATACTCGAATATAGCACCATAGCTCATGTGCAAGGATATGAACTCCCCCTTAGGCTTTCTTTTAGGCATGGTAAGAGTTGGTGCAGGTCTGGAATGTATCTTAGTAGATGCTTGGGCGTTAGGTGAAACATCAATAATTCTTTCGCCTCCTCTAGCATGAGGCGAGCTTTCAGGGATGGATTTGATGGAAGGGTTTATCAGCGGACTGTGTTGTGTGATGTCATGTAGTTCACTGATCCTTTGTCGGTCAGTCGTGATTGCGGTAAAACTATCTGGTGCCTTGTAATGTGCCTCTATCCTGGCGACACGTGCTACAAGATCTACGAGTGTACCCTTCCACTCATCAACTTGTTCTTGAGGTGTTCTTGACATATTGCGTATTTCCTATAATGGATCATCCAGGAGGAGATTAGAGATGGATTGATGATGGAGAGAAAGAAATGGAGTGAAAGAATGTATGTTTGTTTAAAAGTTGAGCTCCTAGGAACAAATCTGAATATCCTAAATGCATGAAATATTTTTTATTTTTTTTTGGATGCACCTAGACCTAATGCATGTATGCATGACTCTTTTGGATGCACCTAGACCTAATGTATGTATGCATGACTCCATCTATGCGTTCGAACCTGTAAAAGCTGCCTACATATCCCAAAAGAGGAAATCAGACCGCTTGTAGTTCGGGACCACTAAATGCTGAATGCATGAGATGAAATGGAGAACATGGATGCAATGAGACTTCTGATTGCCTTAATAACTCTAGTTATGCATGAAGTGTATGAATGATGGACTAGGCAATGCAGAGGGACTCCACTATGAGTGTTGTCCTAATGGATATGAAATTCTAATGACCTCAGAAACCCAAACTTGATAGACTTCTAATGACGTTAGAACTTTAGGCTTGGTGAATCTTTAAGGACGCTAGACTCCTAATATGCATGAGACTCTAGTGGAACTAAACTCCTAAAGTGAATGAAACTCTAGGGGACCTAGACTCCTAAAATGGATGGAATTCTAATGGATTTAGACTCCTAAGATTGACAGAATTCTAATCGTTTTAGACTCCTATTATGCATGGACTTCTATGGATTATACCAAAACATGACTGTTCACCTAGATGAGACCTAATGATGATAGAATTCTAAAAGAAAACAAAGATTCTCTTTTTTTTTTTATTAGGTGAAGTTAGACACGAGATGTTCTGAATGATCAATGACTCAAATGCAAGAAAATTACACTGAATTGATCACCACATTGCCTAAAGTGACGAAAAACGAGAGATGCACAACAATACGCCACGTAGCAACTCTGCGTGTGGTGCAGCGTCGTGCGTCTGGCGCAGGACCACCGCGTCAGGCGCATCCTCATGCGTCTAGCGTGCTGATCCCACCCTTGTTTTCGTGACAGTTTAGGCGATGTTTTGATAAATTTGGTATAATTTCAGGACGCGAAGACCGACGCACTAATTATATCGACAATTTAGGACGCACTAAGTTTAAGACGCACTAATTGACGCAAAGTGTTGACGCGAACAGTGGTCAAAAGACCAATTTGCGTGGGACGGATATACTGCGTGTCACGCAACAGATTTGCGCGGCACGCGGGCTTTGCGTCTGGCGCGGGAGCGTTGCGCCAGGCGCAACTTAATGTGTTTGGCGCAATGCTCTACGGCATGCATATTGGTAAATTGACGAGTGTTCGGGGCGAAAACGACGATTATTTTTAGATGCGATTTGCATTATTTTTTTAGGCGCAATACATATCAACATGTTAATAAAAGATGAACAGGCAAAAAAATGCAATCACAAATAAATGTCAAGTAACATGGATGCAAAAGTTCTCAACTTAGAGTCCAGTTCTACATTCAACTAGTGGTCAGGTTTAGGTTAAGGCTGAAAGGGTCCATGACTAAGAGATTGATCCCACGCTTCGTACCCCTGCTTAAAGAGGTGGCCACGTGTAAGACGCACTCTAGTTCTCAAGTCAGGAACAAGAGAACAATGCCATGATTGGGTAGGTTTGCTTATGACTAAGATCAAACACTATCGCACAGGAAACTTTTTGGAAGGACAAAGCCAAACCCCCCGAGGGTGACCTCACACATAGAACATGTGCTAGTGAGGCAAGGTAGATTGTCCTTATGGTGGCTGAACAATAGCCATGCACATGCAAAACAATATATTATTCTAAGGCATAAAATAAGAATGAATCGTATTTTTCAAGTTTCACCCAGTCATTTTGATACGCCCAAGTTATATGTTGTATATACGTTATTTTGGGTGCACTTTGCTAAAGGTTTGATTGTAATTATTAACATTCGTGTTTCATTTAGCCCTTAGCGGAAGTTCAGAGCTTTGCGAGATAATTTGTGTTAATGTCATGTATTCCGAGCTTTCAAGGTGAAATGCATTTGAATGATGTTTGCTTGAAGTTGTCTTTGGAGTGCTCGGGAAGTGTAGCATCGTAGCATAATGGCAATCATCGCAAGCCCAAGCCAAGCATGCGAACAACCAAACTCCACCGCACACTAAGCATCACCGCAAGCTCAGCACTACCGCATGCCTGCCTAGCAGCCTCGCCCATCCAGCAGCTCTGCAGCACACAGCAGCACCAAGCATCGCAAGCCTGCCCAGCGCTCGGTGTTAGCAGCACAGCAGGTCGCGACTCGCGAGGTATGTCGCGACTCGTGACCCCTACTTGTCGCACCTCGCGAGCTTCTCCGCGACTCGCGACCCTCTATGCCCAGCCATTTTGTGCCGGAAGGCAGCGTGCTCTTTGCGACTCGCGATCAGTGTCGCGACTCGCGATGCTTTTGTCGGTTCAGCGGCCACGTTTTGTGCGGGGTTTAAAAGCATCCCCAAACCTATTTTCAAGAGAGGACGAAGAGGGGACGAAGAGGAGAGCTGAAATGTAGGGGTTGGAGCAGCAAGTTTGAGGGGAGAGAGAGGATACTCCTCTCTTCATCTTTCCTTCTTCATGCTCCTCTTTCCATCTTTCCTTCTTCATTCCTCTTTGTTTTTCATTTCTTTGTTCTTCATTTCCTAGTTTTAGTTTTCATTTCTTAGTTTAGTTTTTAGGGATTTCAATGTTGGATTTGGTTTTTGCTATCGGATTGTAGCTTGAACTGTTCTTGAAGAAATTAACATGAAGCTTCAACCGTTATTGTGAGATCTTTCCTCTCTATTTAGTTTCCTTGATTATGGTTCAATTTCTATGCTTGTGATCTATGATTATTGCATAATTATGCTAGGAACGTTACTAGTTTGATTGTGTAATTAATCTAATGCTAGATTTAAGAATAGAATCGGATTGTTTTATTCTTTTATCAATTTGTAGCAAACTAGGGAGTAACTTAGATGCAGATCGTCTTGGTTATTTCTTAGGGAAATTGAATCAACTGTTGAATGTTTATCGCGTGTATGACATTAGCAGGTCTATTGGTTCTCTATGTTTATTGCTGCTATTGGATTGAACTTAGACGCAGATCGGACTAGGTTATACTTTAGTTAGGGTTTTATAGTCACACTGATCGTGCTATCAACTAAGAATAAGGAGAATGCGAGATTAGTTCTCGACAATAGATAATCATGGAAATAATTAGAGTGGAGGTTCAAGGATCGATAATGAATTGAAGTGGATGTTAATTGAATTCAAGAACTTCCCATATTGATTTCTCCTTTTGTTTATATGCTAGTTAGTTGTAGTTTATTTGTAAATCTATTTGAAACCCCCCTTGTTATTAGGTTTCTCGGCCCTTAGCTTAATCTAGGTATTGAATCCCGCTAAGTATAAAACTCGTCCCTGTTTCCCTGTGGATACGACCCCTACTTCCATTATACTTGCTTAGTGTGCATGAGAGTAGGAGAAATTTTATCTTTGGTTGGGTGGCGTACACGGCAAACGCCTACCACCAAATTTTCGCGCCGTTGCCAGGGAAACGGTGTTACTAGTTTGTATTTAGTGTGATTATTGGATGGTATTGCTTGTGCTCTTTGTTTTTGGTTAGCCACTCTTAGAAAAAACTCCCTTTTTGTTTTAGTTTCTAGTTTTCATCTTCCATTGAGCTCTATGTATTTCACTCTTGTATTTTGGACAAGAAGCATGGAACTTGTTGCTTAAACTCTCTTGGGAATGGTTGATTGAAGCTTTTGACGGTTTATTGTAAGATTTACTCTATATCTTGGTTATTGTCTAGCTTTAAATATTTATATTGATGGTCATGACTTGGATTAGCTAGGAGTACAACTAGTTGATGTTTGTTGTTGACTTAATGCTAGGTTTTGGATATAATCTGATGTTATATGCTCAACCATGTTGTAGTAAGCTAGGTATTAACGATGCATTGCAAGAGTTCTTCTCAATCAATTTTGCAGGTACTTGAAGTGGAGATTGACATGGAACCACCATTGTCACACATGGAGCACAACCCAATGATTAAGCTTAAGGTACTAAGTCGAGCTAACGACTTTAAACAACAGCGCTTCTCGGGAGGCAACCCGAGATCCCTCTTATTTTCTTTCTTTTCCTTTATTTTCTCATCAAATTTCCACCACCACAATTTTTTTTTCTTTCACCCACCGCCCACCCACTAAAAAGATCCACAACCAATCTTAATCCACTTGGAGCCAAAATCCACAAAAGAAAACCCGTTGGGAAGAGTTCAATAGCTAGGAGTTGGTAACACTAGAGGATTAAGATTGTTAATGTATCTTTTCGATCTCTTAAGCTAGGTGCAAATCTCAAAAACTTAAAAATTTGAATTTGTCATTTGTTTGGGTGATTCGAGGGAGAGGGTTGTGAGTTGGTTTATGAGATTTGAGTTGGTGTTGTTAAGAAATTTGAGTTTGACGGATTGTTTGGTCATGAGTCTTGAGCATTCGATCTTCGATTTACCCGATTTTCGATTTTTCTCCCCCCATTTTCAGTTTACTTTTTCTTGTAATTGTCGTCACATTGAGGACAATGTGTAGTTTAAGTAGGGGGGAGAGTATTCTTATTCTCATGTATCTATGTTGTATTTATTACTTTCAATTTGAAAAAATGAAAAAAAAATGAATGAAAAAAAAAAATATTAAAAAAAAAAGTGATGAAGTGAATCTCGCTGAGTTGAAAACCCGCAAGGGCGGGCGACTCGGGCAAAAATTGGAGGCTCGGATAGGTCGAAACCCGGAAGGGCGGCCTATGCAAAAAAGGGCTAGTTGAGCGGGTGAGTTTTGTGAGCCGGAAAAAGAAGAGAGATGAAAAAAATGTGAGAAGCTAGGATGAAAACCCGAAAGGGCTCCTAGGCAAAATGAGAGATTAAAGAGAGAATTATGTATTTTGAAAACTCATTTGTCGGAGTTGGTGTCATAAGGCGGAAGGTGTTTTCGGGTAAGGTTGGTGAATTCATCCTTGATTTTGTGAAGATTTGTTTTGGCTTTCACATTCTTTTGGTTGATTGATTGTTTTTGGGAGTAAGCATGGAATATATTCCTTTTTGTCTTTGTTCCATGGCTTGCTATTTTAAGTTAGTTGTTGTAGTAGTAGGTCATCTTTTGAGGTTTGGGAGAGCTGATAGTTTAGTGTGTCATGAGTTGGCATTTTGATTCTTGTTGGCGTTGCTGGTTATTGTTGTTGTTATGTCTTTATATATTTCAGGTGAGCTTGCATCTAAGTGTGGGGGAACCATCGTCCCTTACGTTTAGGTTTTGGGCGGATGTTGTTAAGATGTGATGATGATGATGTAGATGGTGGAGAGTGTAGGTTGGTGTTGATAATTTGGGTGATGATTTATTGGATGATCCTCATTTTGAGTTTACTCGAGGTCGAGTAAAGTTCAAGTGTGGGGGTATTTGATACGCCCAAGTTATACGTTGTATATACGTTATTTTGGGTGCACTTTGCTAAGGGTTTGATTGTAATTGTTAACATTCGTGTTTCATTTAGCCCTTAGCGGAAGATCGGAGCTTTGCGAGATAATTTGTGTTAATGTCATGTATTCCGAGCTTTCAAGGTGAAATGCATTTGAATGATGTTTGATTGAAGTTGTCTTTGGAGTGCTCGGGAAGTGTAGCATCGTAGCATAATGGCAATCATCGCAAGCCCAAGCCAAGCATGCGAACAACCAAACTCCACCGCACGCTAAGCATCACCGCAAGCTCAGCACTACCGCAAGCCTGCCTAGCAGCCTCGCCCATCCAGCAGCTCGGCAGCACACAGCAGCACCAAGCATCGCAAGCCTGCCCAGCGCTCGGTGCTAGCAGCACAGCAGGTCGCGACTCGCGACCCCTACTTGTCGCACCTCGCGAGCTTCTCCGCGACTCGCGACCCTCTATGCCCAGCCATTTTGTGCGGGAAGGCAGCGTGCTCTTCGCGACTCGCGATCAGTGTCGCGACTCGCGATGCTTTTGTCGGTTCAGCGGCCACGTTTTGTGCGGGGTTTAAAAGCATCCCAAAACCTATTCTCAAGAGAGGACGAAGAGGGGACGAAGAGAAGAGCTGAAATGTAGGGGTTGGAGCAGCAAGTTTGAGGAGAGAGAGAGGATACTCCTCTCTTCATCTTTCCTTCTTCATGCTCCTCTTTCCATCTTTCCTTCTTCATTCCTCTTTGTTTTTTCATTTCTTTGTTCTTCATTTCCTAGTTTTAGTTTTCATTTCTTAGTTTAGTTTTTAGGGATTTCAATGTTGGATTTGGTTTTTGCTATCGGATTGTAGCTTGAACTGTTCTTGAAGAAATTAACATGAAGCTTCAACCGTTATTGTGAGATCTTTCCTCTCTATTTAGTTTCCTTTATTATGGTTCAATTTCTATGCTTGTGATCTATGATTATTGCATAATTATGCTAGGAACGTTACTAGTTTGATTGTGTAATTAATCTAATGCTAGACTTAAGAATAGAATCGGATTGTATTATTCTTTTATCAATTTGTAGCAAACTAGGGAGTAACTTAGATGCAGATCGTCTTGGTTATTTCTTAGGGAAATTGAATCAACTGTTGAATGTTTATCGCGTGTATGACATTAGCAGGTCTATTGGTTCTCTGTGTTTATTGCTACTATTGGATTGAACTGAGACGCAGATCAGACTAGGTTATCCTTTAGTTAGGGTTTTATAGTCACGCTGATCGTGCTATTCAACTAAGAATAAGGAGAATGCGAGATTAGTTCTCGACAATAGATAATCATGGAAATAATTAGAGTGGAGGTTCAAGGATCGATAATGAATTGAAGTGGATGTTAATCGAATTCAAGATCTTCCCATATTGATTTCTCATTTTGTTTATATGCTAGTTAGTTGTAGTTTATTCGTAAATCTATTTGAAACCCCCCTTGTTATTAGGTTTCTCGGCCCTTAGCTTAATCTAGGTATTGAATCCCGCTAAGTATAAAACTCGTCCCCGTTTCCCTGTGGATACGACCCCTACTTCCATTATACTTGCTTAGTATGCATGAGAGTAGGAGAAATTTAATCTTTGGTTGGGTGGCGTACACGGCAAAGCCTACCACAACATTTAAAAAAAATTAATTTTTTAAAATCCTCCCTAGTGGAGTCGCCATATTGTAGGCGTGGATTTTTAATTCCTTTAATGCCTACACGCGGTGTGAGCGCGTTTATTTGACTACCCCATTGCTAAGATTTTATTAAAAATATGTTTTGAAGTCGCCAACAATTCTTTAAAGGAAGAATCATAAACCTAATTGGATATTGAAACGGAAGGGACATCTTAGGGACTTATCCAATGTAGATTTCTTCATCATGACTTCATAGATGGTCAGAAACCAAAAACTGAGTTCGGGGGTGAGGGTACAATATAGTCAGGAACTATATTGCCCATTGCTGGCCTCTACTAAATATCGATTCATTGCAGATTTTATGCAAAAGAATAATCAAACAACGTTTTAAGCACCCTAAAAATAATTAATCTAGATTGGTCAGGAAACACATAAAAAGACTAATTATTTAGTGACATGTTATTAAGCAATCAAATTACAAGGTTCCTAGCAGGTTGTCCAAATTATCTGAATTAATTAGAACACTTCTTTAGGTCTTGTTTAGCAATAATAGCATGTGGGTGATAAAAACATGCAGGTTAATCATAATAACATGAATATTATATACATAAATAAAAGGAAATGAGGTTAGAATTTACAAAGAGATGCAATTATTAATTAAAAATCGACATCATGACAAGAAAATGTTATTAACTTCAATATAATAAAATATAATTATTCAAGGATCCTCAGGATTATACATATGCGATTCAGATCGGAGAGCGTAACGACCTTCAGGCGAAGCAATCGTGGAACCAGGAATACAATATGATCAGGATTAGGAATTGATTTGAAAGATTGAAAGTGTTTGAGTATTTGGAGATTCGAAGTGTATTTCGGAAGTATTCGTAAATTTGTGTGTTCGTAAAAATAATAATTCGAAGCCGTCTCTGATTCGGGAAATCAGCCCGTATTTGTAGGCAAAAAAAATCGTGCGCTCCATGCAAGCCCTGCGCCAGGCGCAGGCCTACGTGGCAGACGCAAGGACACGCGTCAGGCGCAGATTGGCGCGCCTGACGTGGTCCGTCCAGTTAAAAACTCACACATGGAAACGCGTTTTCGAAAAGATAAAAAAGTATCTTGCGTCTCACACAGGACTTGTGCCTGGCGCATGATTCTGTGTGAGTCACAAGTACACGTGTCAGGCGCTCATTGGCGCGCCAGACGCGTTCTGGCCAATGTGCTGGACGCACGTGGCGCGCTGAGCGCAGCCGATGCGTCCGGCACATATTCCAGTATATTCGCTTTTTATTCTACGCGTGCTTTTAAGATGCTATTTTTATCCCTAAAAATCCGGAGATTAAATTTTATGGGATGGAAATCTGATTTATGCTCTAAAGATAATAATAAAAGCATTTCTGAAAAATTTATTAAAACAATAAATATTCAATTGGGCTTTTAAAGTGGACCTACAAACATTTTACGGGTTTAAATTATAATTAATCATCATGGATAATTAATTGGGCTTTTATAATATTTTTTCAAAACACATATGGCTTGGTTATTCGAACTGCTCTTCCATTAGGTCGTGCCAACTAATACCGCGGTATAATACAATTATTAGACCCTTAAATGGGGAGACACGATTATGTGTCTACACACAGCCAATGAATTCATTCGGGGAAAGGAGTTCGACAAGGCGGCAACTTCAAAGCGGTCTGAGGGAGATGGTAAGGAGAAAGAGAAAGAAAAGGACAAGGATAGTGACAAGTACCGGAAGGATAAAAAGTCTGACAGTTCCGGAAGAAGGGAGGAGAGTAACTCGGTGAAAAAGGGTCGGGAAGGACGGCCAGAACGCTACCACAATTACACTCCCCTAACGATGTCCAGAGCCGAGATCTACGAGCTGCACAAGAAGGATGATAAGTGGCAGCGACCGAGAAAGATGTACTACAAGGGCCGTGACAAATCAAAGTGGTGTGACTTCCACAGAGATTATGGTCATGTCACGGACGACTGCAAGGACTTGAAAGATGGAATTGAAGATCTGATACAGAGATGCTACTTTTAAGCAAGATTGCCGTATCCTGACCATGAGGGGTCACCCAGAGAGGATGACGGTAAAAGGAAATCAGTGAAAGAAAGAATCACTAAGATACATGTCATCTCAGACGGACCAATTCATGGTGGAAGCATACATGGCGCAGAAGCTAGTCTGAAAAGGTGAATTATCACAATACCGGGAAGTGGCCAGCACCTCCCGCAATGTCGTCAGTAGCTTTTATGGCAGAGGACGCTAAGGGGATCATCTACCCTCATGATGACCCTTTGGTAGTATCTCTGCAGATCTCTACTGCTATGGTACATCGCATCCTGGTGGATGGCGGTAGCTCCGCCAATATTCTGTTCATGCCAACATTCGAGAAGATGTGCTTGGGAAGGTCATGCTTGAAGCCAGTCTCATATCCGGTAATAGGATTTACGGGGGCCTCTGTCGTCCCTGAGGGCACCATTAAGTTACCTGTTAAGATGGGAGAGGGATCCCGATCCAGGGACCTTATGGTAGAATTCTTAGTCGTCGATGTACCGACAGCCTACAATGCCATCGTAGGGCGACCCCTGATCCATGATGCTCAGGCCGTGGTGTCTACTTATCAGTTGACGATGATCTATACGTTAAACAGTGGGAAGCCAGAAAGGTTGAAGAGAAATCAAGAGTCAACCAGAGCATGCTACTTAACGACTCTCAAGTCTTCTGATCACAAACGACCGGCAGAAACCTCACCATCAAAAAGGAGAAGGCGAAGAGCGGAGAATAAGGCTAACAAAGCCCTGTCCATGGAAAACTTTGAGGGAAGGCCGGCAGACTTGCAGAGACCTAGCCCAGAAGGAGAAACTGAGGAGATCAGCCTGGAAGAGGACAAGCCAGAAAGAACAGTCAAAATTGGGGCCAACTTGGGGGATAACGTTAAAGTAAACTTAATAAGTTTGCTTCGAAGCAATGTTGATGTCTTCGCGTTCTCTGCAGATGAGATGCCGGGAATTGATCCCGCATTTATGGTCCACCGGTTGAATGTCAACGAGGATGTGCGACCGGTAAAACAGAATAAGGGAAACTTCTTAGCTGAGAAGAATGCTGCAATCAAAGAAGAGGTGGATAAACTGCTAGCGGCAGATTTCATCGAGCCTTGGGACTACCCGGAATGGTTAGCTAATGTGGTGATGGTCAAGAAAGCTAATGGGTCATGGCGGATGTGTGTGGACTTCACAGATTTGAACAAAGCATGCCCCAAGGACTGCTACCCACTGCCCAGAATTGACCAATTGGTAGACTCCACTAGCGGTCACGTAATGCTGAGCTTCATGGATGCCTTCTCTGGATACCATTAGATCAGTCTCCTAGAGTCTGACTGGAGTAAAGCAGCATTAATCACTGATGCCGACGTCTATGTATAGCTATGCCGTTCGGTTTGAAAAATGTAGGAGCTACTTATTAGCAGCTGGTAGACAAGATATTCGCGGCTCAGAAAGACCGGAATGTGGAGGTATATGTCGACGATAACATCGTCAAGAGCATTACAGAAGAAGCCCACATTACTGACCTCGGGGAAACCTTTGCAACCCTTCGCAAATACCAGATGAAGCTGAATCCCAAGAAGTGCGTGTTTGGGGTGAGATCCGACAAGTTCCTCGGGCTCATGGTCAGTGAAAGGGGGATAGATGCAAACCCTGACAAGATCAGGGCCATAAGTGAGTTACCAGAGCCAAAGAGCATCCGGGATATTCAGAAGCTTACCGGCAGAATGGCAGCATTAACCAGGTTTGTCTCCAAGTCAGCAGAAAAGGCCATACCATTCTTCAAAGTCTTGAGGGGGCCGGGAATAAAAAGTTCGAATGGGGGGACGAGCAGAGGCAAGCCTTCGAAGCTGTCAAGGAGCATTTCAAGCAGCTACCAACTATCACACGACCCGAGATGGGGGATAAGCTTCAATTGTATGTATCGGTGTCTGTGAAGACAGTAGCAGCAGTTCTGTTGGTAGAAAAAGAGAAGCAGCAACACCCCATTTATTTTGTGAGTCATGTGCTGGCAGGGGCAGAACAGAGATACGAGTTGTTGGAGAAGATGGCATACGCCGTGCTGATAGCGGCTAGAAAGCTCGGGCCATACTTCGACTCTCATACCATCCAAGTACTCACTAATCAGCCTCTAGAAAAGGCGCTTCACAAGCTATGTCGTTCGGTTTGAAAAATACAGGAGCTACTTAAATGGGCAATCGAGTTGTCAGAATTTGAAATAGAATACCGGCCACGTACAGCTATCAAAGCTCAAGCTCTGGCCGACTTCATAGTCGAGACCACTTGTGAGGATACTGAGGAACCTGCCGGTACCTGGCATATATATTTGTGGACGGCTCCGCGGCCCAAACAGGAGCAAGGGCCGGAGTGGTCATGACGTCTCCAGAGGGAGACACGTTTGAATATGCTGTCCGCTTTGGGTTTAAGGCGTCCAACAACGAAGCGGAGTATGAAGAGGCAATAGCAGGGATCAATCTGTGTATTGCGGCACGAGCCAGGAAGATAAGAATGACAACGGACTCCCAGCTCATATCAAATCAGATTGAAGGCACCTACGAAGCTAGAGATCCGGTAATGCAGAAGTACATGAACAAGGTCAAGCAGATGACGATAGGACTACAGAGCTTTGAGTTAATTTTGGTTCCACGTACTGAAAACATAGCTGCGGATGCCTGTCTAAGCTAGCCAGCTCAAGTACAACTGATCTGAAGCGCAGTGTCATGGTAGAAACACTGCCGGAAAGAACTATAAACACCGCCATGTCAGAGGTAAACACAATCAGTCAGGGGAAGGAATGGTATGACGAGATAACGGCATACAAACTGACAGATAGTCTACCTGAAGATAAGATGGCGGCGAGGAAGATAAAAAAGGACGCCATATGGTTATGTGTCTTTCAATGGAAGTTGTACAAAAAAGGTCTTTCACTCCCACTCCTAAGGTGCGTAACAGCCCATGAGGCCACGAAAATTATAGAGGAAATCCACGAAGGAGTATGTGGAAATCATATCGGAGGAAAGATGCTGGCACTGAAGGCCCTGAGAGCCGGCTTCTACTGGCCGACAATGCTGGCAGATGCACAAGCCTATGTGAAAAAATGCGACAAATGCCAGAGGTTTGCTCCAGTCATCCACCAACCGGCGAATGATTTGTAGTCGATCCTGAATCCAATCCCTTTTACTCAGTGGGGGATGGATATCATAGGACCAGTCACGCTGTCGTCTGGGGGAAGAAAGTTCCTGATAGTAGGAATTGATTACTTCACCAAATGGATCGAAGCAGAGCCGACTGCAAAGATCACGGCTAATCAAGTAAGAAAGTTCATCTGGCAGAATATCATTACCAGGTTTGGAATTCCCATGGGGATTGTTATGGACCATGGCGTCCAGTTTGATTGCGGGCTAATAAAAAGCTTTCTGAGTCCCTACAGCATCAAGTTCACATACTCATCAGTATGTCATCCCCAGAGTAACGGCCAAGCTGAGGCCGCCAACAAGCAGATCCTGAACGCACTCAAGAAGAAGCTAGATGACTTGAAAGGCGCATGGGCCGATATGGTCCCAGCAGTATTATGGTTGTTGGCAACCGGGGAAACCCCATTCAGGCTGGCATTCGGCGCCGAAGCTGTGTTACCGGTCGAAGTTGGGCTACCAAATTGGCGGATCCTGAACAACGACCCTGAGCTGAATGACAAATTGCACAGAGAGGACCTTGATCTTTTGTTGGAAGTGAGGCAAGCTGCAGAGCTCAGGTCAGCCGCTTACAAAGACCGGATAAGCAAGGCCTACAACAAAAGTGTGCGAAGCCGGTCAATTGAGAAAGGAGATTTAGTATTGAGGCGCACAACAGCTCCAGGAAAGGCCCATGCTGAGGGCAAACTGACAGCTAACTGGGAGGGACCCTACCTAGTGAAAGAGGAAATAGTTCCTGGGGCATACCGGTTGGAAGATATGACAGGCAAGCTACTGAAGAATAGCTGGAATGCCAGCATACTGAAAAAGTACTTTGTTTAACTGCTCCCCTAGCTTATTTACTTAGTTAATAATAAAACGGTATTGTTGCCATAGTTAGCATTATTTAGTAGCACAACATTACAACAAGCCAAAACTAGTATTATTTGTTTCCAGTTGAATAATTCCGGTACGACCGGGAAGAGCCACTTTTAATAAAATGAGCATCTTCTAACCTACAACGCGTACAATTCAACATTAGTTCCTTGGCGGTCAATGACCTAATAGGATCTGCCGCCATGAATAACTAATAAACTGAGACTTCTGTTGGTCAACGACCTAATTGGATCTGCCAACATAAGACACAATCAACTATACATGTCCCCTGTCGGTCAATGACCTATCCGGATCTGTCGGCAGGACGCAGCGCCTACAACTCTGTTGCTGGTCAATGACCTAAATGGATCTGTCGGCAAGAAAGAATGTACGTAGGCTAATTTTAATCTTAACCGGTCAATGACTCTCGTGGATCTGCCGGAATAAAATAGACAAAAAAATCTATTTAACGGTCTATGAACCTACGCGGATCAGCCGTTATGATAATGCACCGATTGGCCAATGACAGGTAAATAATGAACAAAGCGCAATAAAGGAATGATAAAGGCAAAGCGAATAACCGATAACAGAATTTGCAAAATAAAGTATTTCATTGATAAAAGTCAATTACATCCTAACGGTAGCTATGAATAAAAGAAACCTGCCACAGGCGGCAAGGCTTGGAAAAGTCAAGAAGGGACGACCAAGGAAGACTCAAGCCAAGACCACAAGCGGCCTCATTGGTAGCCGCTTTGTCAGTATCTGACACCCCCGCCGCTTTGGCTTCAATGTCAGGAATTTTTAGTGACTCCTCCGCTGTAGATGCCGCCGCAGCTGTCGAATCAAGACCATCTAGAATAACAACAACCTCGGTGTCTTTCACCTTGTCATTAACGGTCTCATTGATGGCGGCCTCTTGGTCTTGCTCCTCAAACTCAACCCGGGGATCAGCATTGGCAATGTCTGCCTCAGTGACCCCCAAGTCAAGGATCTCGCCGTCTACAGGGACTTCGAACTCCCGGCGACCATGAGGGTCTTTCACCTTGCCCCACTCAATGTCGGGGATGGCGTGCCTTGCACAATGCATGGCGGCAGCTAGGGGTGTTCATGGGTGGTTAACCGTCCCGAAACAACATTTCGATTAGGTAACCGAAAGTTTCGATTCGCTCTTTTTGCGAACCGTGACCATGACCGTTTAAACCGGTTACCGCTAAGCGGTTAACCGTTTTTTCCGGTACGGTTTTTCGGTTAATCATTAACCGTTATTCAAGTTATACTATTATAATTTACTTAATGTAAATATATATTTTCTATTTATTGTGCATATAATTTTATATTATATATACTCTAATATAAAATGTATTATAAAGTTGATAATAAGTCCATTGGAAAACATAATAACAAATAAGAATTTAGTCTATTTCCTAATTATAGTGTTTAAATTAGTACTAAATTAAAGTTTCCAAATAATCACATACTTCCTCTAATTGTTGTTACTTAGCAACAACTATTAGAATTAATGTAATTGTTGGAAAATGTTTCACAATAATTAAATAGAGGAAAAAAATATTTCGATTTTTCGGTTAACCGTACCGTATAACCGTTATTTTTACCGGTTCGGTAACCGTATCGTTAAAACTTTTTTTATCGGTACGGTTACCACCCATTTAGACCGATTTCTCGATTTTTCGGTTTCGATTTTTTATGAAGACCCCTAGCGGCAGCCCAACCCCGTTATATACTTATATCTGTTGGCCAGACGGTTGACGAAGTCTATGGACTTCCGGTATTCGGCCACAGCATCGGCCTCCGGATCCTTAACAGCTCGAACCTCTTCCCTTAACTTCTGCAGCTCTATGTCCTTGTTCTTCAAGGACAGCATGTTGGTCTGGTTTAGGGCCTCAGCCGACTGCAGATCCTACATGACCTTGTCCAGGTCATTCTGAGCCGTCTTGAGCTTGTTTCGCTCATTGGTGACGGTAACCAACTCCTCACCCTTGGCGACCAGTTGCGCCTTCGTAGCTTTGTGACCCTCAACTTCGCCGAAATAGGCGCCTTGAAAGTATCGGTAAAGAACACAAAGCTCTTTGCCGGAGTGGGCCGCTTGAATGACGACACAATGAAAAACAGTCAATAAATGGACGACAAACATGAAAAAGTAACCGTTATCACACTTGACAGGGAAAGAGAAAAACAACTTACCAATGCCAGGTTATGGGCATGGATGGCATCGACAGCTTGGACCTCGTCCAGCGGCATGTCGTACTTCAGTTGAAAGCCCTTCAAGAGCCGGTAACCAAGATTGCCGCCTTCCAGAGGGCGGTCCAGCTGCAAGGACTCATCATCAAGCACATTGAGCTTTGGCTGGAAAAGCTCGCCATCGCGGACAGGCGACCGGGCCCATCTCTTCCGAAGAATCTCTGGTATATCGACCTTATCACTCTCGATGAAACCGATTTTGCGTAGCTGAGCAAAGTGCTCTAGCTTCGGAATCATGGCTGGTAAGGTCAGCTGTTTGTAGATGTTTGGGCACAGATAAGAGGTCCTGACCTCGTCTACCTGGCCTTTCAGCAGATTCTTATCCTTCTCCCCCCGGGCTACAGGGGTGGCAATCTCTTCGGCCGGCGCCTTCGTAGCCGGCCGTTTGTGCTCTTTGTCGCCCTGACCCTCTGTCTTCCTCTTCTGAGGAACGACCTGTTGCTGCTTTGGATCAAAGGCGGAGAAGCTTTCTCCTGCACCTGGGTGGAGTCGCCGCCATCACCGCACTGACACCCCAGCCTTACTTTCCTCCCCGGCCACCAATGCTGGTGGGAATGGATGTAAATTTTTTGGCAGGCTTTGGTGGCATGTTACTCATCGGGATATAGTTCTTATTAAGGTGGAGAACGTCCCGGATCAAGTGTTCCCGGCCTGAAAATTCAACGAAATAAACATCAGCAATCAGATAAAATATACTACGACAGTGAGATAGACGCATACAATGACCATAAGAACGACATGACCCTTAAAACCTACCATGAGGCTCGGCCTGACAGAAGCCTAGAGCAGACAAGGCCGCGTTGCCCAGAATGTAATCGGCATGGGGAAGCCAATTTAAGGGTACCGGGATGAGCTTTGCTCCATCTTTGGGTGCCAGTTTGGTGGAAGCGTCAAAAAACTCAAAAGCATCTCGCTCCCGGCGAGTCATACGCCGATCCGGGATGTGCTCCATTCTTGGACGAGGTTTCATCCAATACCGGCGCAGGGGGAAGTCTACAAGCACCCACACCCAGAAAAAACGGGGCCGCCAGTTTTTCAAACCGGTGAGTTTGGGGTACACCGTCAATTTTTGTGCCTTGGTGTACATGGATATCCACCCACCTTACCCAAGTTCCTTATCGACCTTGGACCGTTTCTTTTTACCCTTGCCTTTCCCCTTGGCGGAACCGTCTTCTTTTATCCAATGAAGCTTTTGGAAGAGGTTTAGGGTTTCCGGGAACTTCTTATAACGAACGGTCCAGGCATAGGCGATGAGATTACGCCAACCTAACGGAGTAAGTTGGGACAAGCATATGTTCCAGACCTTAAATATCTTGACCATAAAGGGGTCTAAGGGAAACCTAAGACCGAAATCAAACATATGAGCATATACCGCTACGTGTCCAATCGCACAATCTATAACCCGGTTGCCCTCAGCCGGCAGCACTAACTCATACCTGTTCGGAAAAGCAAAGGCTTCAGCCCCACTGCTGCAGAACTTATTTTTTATGCATGTCCTCTGCCAACTCGCATCGATCTGAACAAAAGAAGGAATGCCCGCCTCACAAGGCGGCATAAACAGATTGTCTAAGGTTTCATCGTCATCCTCCATAATGACCTCGGGAGGATCCTCTTCCTCGTCGGCTTCCAGCGTCGATGACTTATCGCCCAACATCAGGTCCCGCAGGACACTCTCCACTTCGGCTGAATCAACGGAAGAAGCGCCATCATCCTCCATGTCGTCATTATCAGCCATCTCATCTCCTTCCTCGGCACCGGGTGATGAAGCATTGGGTGCACCCTCCTCTAACAGTCCTACCGGCCTGGATGATGAGGGCTCCCCAGGGGGGTTAGAAGAGGTACCGGCCCTGGAAGGAAATAATAGGGGAACCGGTTGGCCAGCCCAATCATGGTACCATATTGGCCAGATACCGGCACCCCTAGGGCCTCCCCAAGGGCCCTAATAGCGGTCAGCGGAGAAACACGCAATACCGGCTCCTCAAGAACTCTCCCGGAAGTACTACAATCATTATTTAATTTAGTCCTAAGTTCATTAGCCGAATCTACTATCGGCGAGGTAGCGGAAACTACCAGGCTATCAGACTCAAAGTCACTATCGGTCATGGAAGGGGGGCTTTGAGATATATTTTGAGAATCAGAATTGGAAGACATGTTTATAATTTAGAAGAAAATATTACGAACAGAGAGGATTTGGGGGAAATACATGGAAAGAGAAAACTGACGAAAGAAGGGCAAGAACAAGTGCTAAATCAACCGGCAGGAAAACTCAAAAGAATGGCAGAATGTGACTTGGAATCTCACGACGAAGAATTTGCGCTTGATTGGAAGGAATTTGGCTGAAATTCAGAGAAATGACGAGCAAAAGAGAACTAGGGTTCAGAGAGAAAAATCGCTTTGAGTAATGCTTGAAGTTTGAGAGCAGTTTGAAAATGAGCAAAGGAAGTTGGACAAACCCTATTTATAGGGAAATTCGTGGCCCGGATCAGATGACCCTTCGTCTTCCTGTCCAGATCATGCCACGTGGAGTTTAGCTCAGAAATAGCTGTGGGCAGTAACTGACACACTAGTCACATCCACACGCAGATCAAGGTGACGATTCGTATTCCGCAAGCCAACCTTATTTCCGGAAAATTCCTAACGGCTCTAAAATGAAGGCGTGATTTTCCCATCATCCATGACGGTTTAACATTGGCTAAGCAGGGTATGCCTGTACCAGTCATACCGGCTTGGGGGCTAGTTGTATGGGGGCTGTCTAAGTTCCATACCGGTCCAACTGGACCGCTATTGACCGTCATGGTCAACTCATCCAAGGAAATCCCATTGACTGGGAATGAGTCAACTACGATGCCGGCATATATGCTATGTCGGCTTCATTCAAATACTTTACCGGTGTTTACCACTTGGGCCATCATTAAATGGGCCTGGGTCTGATCCAGTACTTACTCAACGCGCATATGGGCCTAAGGATATGTATCAAAAGAGGATATAATTGTTTTTTCCAATAGGAGCAGTGTCCTACCTTGCTTAGGACACTGCCGTCTCCTATAAATACCCCATGATATAAGTCATAAGGTACGTTCACATATTCTAATATACTCCACTTGAGATATACTGGTCATTACCCTTTATTGACTTAGGCATCGGAGGGGCGTTCCTCGGATCAACCCCCAAGGTTAGTTTACGTGTTCTGTCTTGCAGGACACCAAACTGGCAGACATAGTTGAAGGATACCGGTTCACTCCAACAACATTTATTCCATACCGGAACAGATATAGTAAGAAGAATGACTCAAATGGAATGAGATCTTTCACTAGTTAAACTTAGATCAACTTTTTAGTTCAACATTTTCAAAGAATAAGGGATATTTCCACCACCAAAAAGAACACGTGACATAGATTGAATTTGTGTATCATGGATATCTTACAAAAAGAGATTGAATTAGGTAAAACCCTTATTAGCCAGTATTTACAATTTTACACCAAAGTACTATTTTATGAATATATGATTAAAGTGTTAGCATGTTCTACGAGTCTATGTACTCCCTTTCGAGTGGAACCAGGCCAACTAAAGTAGCAAAGTATACTCCAACTAATGAGAGCTATAGGTTGGTATTTGCCATTTGGTGCACCGTTGATCAAATTGCTTTAATCTTGTCAAAAGAAAAAATAATCATCTCTTCTGTAAGAAAGACCATAAAAAGACCAAACTAGTGAAAGCAAAGACTTGCCACTAATGATGTCTTAGACAATCAAAAGCTTGACACTATAGTACGGAGTTGTTGAAAATTGACATGGGGTATATCAGAAGAACGTGAGGAACGTTGGAAGAAGAAAAACCTCTGCAATCTATCCATTAATTGAATAAATTGAATTAATTTTAGTGTGTTAATGAATAAATTGAATTAATTTTAGTGTATCTAAGTATGGTTCTAACAATTCATATATGATGGATTAGAAGAGATGTTTCTAACATTGGATAAAATATTTGATAAAAGCTTGTACACTCAAACATGCCAGGAGGAAAAGCTGAATAAAGTTTTAGTAAAACTCGGAGCATTGGATACTTTAGGGGATTTCGTTATCTACATGCATATTTTTGTTTTCATTAAGCTTTATTAAAGTGAGAAAAAAAGTGTTTAGAAAGTGACTTCTTTTGTCGTAAAATTATGAACACGTCCCAGCTTCACTTTGATTAGCGGTACTACTAGCATTGTCACACCACAATTTCACAACTACTAGTGATACTGATATACTACTCCTACTCCTACTCCTACTCCAACTTTTTCGGGTGTGTTCTCCTAATAAAAAAAATTAGGTCTAATAAATTTAAATAAATTTGAAGAAATTTTCATGTCTTATAGAATATTATTCAATTAGTTCAAATAATTATGAGGTATTCCCTCTGTAATTTTTTTCAACTTTCTCAATTAGAATCTTAACACTGTTCATAATTAGATGGAATCTTCTAAATTCTTTTCAATATGTAAGATTAAATATAGTCTTGCCAGTCTGGTTTGATTCGTCTCAATGAGTACCTGATTAATATTCAATCGTTATAACTTTTTACTAATATGTAATGAAAGATATTTAGGGTTAAATAAGTGTTTTGGCAAACGCGCACAATAAAAGTAGGAAAGGTACGGTAAAAAAAATACACAAGGAGTATATATATATATATATATATATATATATATATATATATATATATATATATATATATATATATATATATATATATATATATAATATCTAAGAGAATCATGTCATAAAAGAACTAAAAAGAATAATAAAATATATGGCTTATATAATGACGAGAGAAAAAAACATAAACAACAACCAAAAAAATATTGTTGCAACAAATTTGAAGCTTTCAAAACTTGAAGTTTAATAGAGGAAATATATTAATTGGAATTTGATTAATGAATAATTGGAATTCGTTGTTGTCAGGTGTGTTCTCGTAATCTATAAAAAAATTAGCTCTAATAAATTTAAATAAATTTGATGAAATTCTCGTGTCTTATAGATTACTGTTCAATAAGTTCCAATAATTATAAAATATATAATAATCTAGGAGAATCACGTGATAAAAGAACTAAAGAGAATAATAAAAATATATATATATATATGGCTTATATAATGACGAGAGAAAAAGGCATAAACAACAACCAAAAATAATATTGTTTCAACAAATTTGAAGCTTTCAAAAGTTGAAATTAAATAGATGAAATTTATTAATTGGAATTTGATTTATGACTAATTGGAACTCGTTGTTGTTCGATAAGAAAAATAGGTGTCAAATTATGCTATTTTGAAGTAAAATATAGCTTTACTCTAAGACAAATACCTTTCTTCGTTTCATATTAATTACAAGATGAAGAGTTCATGCATTCCTGCATAACTATATTCTTCACGTATAAATCATAATAGATAGTCGAAGGGGAGTCTCGGATTGGGCAAAAGTCCAAATGACTTGCGATTTGCGATATATATGGAACATAGGAAGTATAAAATAAGTGTAATTGGCTTTAAAAATAATTGAGTAACTACATCATTTGTTCCATGATAAAAACGTACTCCTTTACT
Source organism: Beta corolliflora (assembly GCA_947648045.1). Taxonomy (NCBI): domain Eukaryota; kingdom Viridiplantae; phylum Streptophyta; class Magnoliopsida; order Caryophyllales; family Amaranthaceae; genus Beta; species Beta corolliflora. The sequence continues at coordinate 385,963 of CANSZD010001098.1, forward strand.
GGAGATAGTATAAAAAGTTATGTCCAATTAGGCTCTGTTTGGCAATTAGCAGATAGATGTTAACTGATTGTATTAGCTGATAGCTGGTTGTATTAGCTGATAGCTGATTGTATTAGCTGATCTGACTAGTTGTTTGCATTAGCTGTTTGTATAAAGGTGTTTGGTAAGTAGCTCATAATTGATTGCTACATAGTTGTGTAAAATGACCAATGAAGACATGTGCATAATATGTTGTTGTACCTTTTATTATTTATTATTGTAATTTTCAACAACTTTAGGACATAAATGTAATTGATACGCTCACTCCCAAACCTCTAATGTCAAAAAGCTCCTCATCCTAGTTTTTTCAAAAAGAGCTTTTTGGGCTCAATAAGCTAATTTAAATCTCTCTTTTCCAAACACTCAAATCAGAGGATTGACTAGTTAAATCCTCTAATATGAGCTCAAAACCTCTAATTTTTCCCCAAACCTCTCTTTAATTATTAAATAAGGCCTTAGTTTCATTACTATATTTGGTTAGGAGATAAAGTGTAGGTTTATTATTTTTTAAGGGAGATAGAGAGCGTGGAAGATGGAAGAGAGAAAGTGTGAGCTAAGGATAACGTAATTTATAACTTTTGCCGTAAGAAGAGTGAAGTATAGTAAGTACTTCTTCATGAATTGCACCGAAATGAAAGTGAGTACTTTTTTTTTTTGAAAAGGAAAGAACAACTTAGAATTGGCCTGAAACGTGTATATAAACACTTAATTATTTTCAAAAAGTAAGATTTTTTCGCGATTGCCACTTTTAGTTTTTACCACTACAAGTTATTTTTGTGCAATTTTCCTACCTTAGTTTGTCCAACGTTTATAAAATTACCACCTAATCACGTTTTTTGTCTACCCCCCCCCCAAATAAGCACGATCTTTCCCCACCCCCCATTTTCACCACCTTCTTTCACTTGGCTAACATGGATGACTCTTCATCTTTCCACACCATTTTCTTTTTTCTTAAACCTCAAATTCCTTCTTTCTCTTTCTATCATCTACCTTTGTCACCGTCTTTGATGTTCTGTCTCCACATCCTCTACAACCAGAAGTTGGTTCCCAAATCTTGCAAGCTTTAAATCTTCTACCTGGGTTATCATCAGTCTAGGAAGTGCAAAATGCTACAGGAATTCCACAATCACATTTTTTTCTCTTTTGAAAGAGATGGGAGTGGATCAGTCTTCTTCCTCATTGTCAAACAAAAACAATGCATGGAACCCTATTTCAAAATACTTCATTTGAAAAAAAAACCCCTAATTTTTACAACAATTAACCAAATTCTATCGCAATTGCAATCATTTATCAATTCACATTGAAAAAATCATAAAATATGAAAAGTAACACGATTTAATTCTTTCCTTGCAAACTCCATCAAACAGCTCCAAATCTAACTATTGCAAACCTTAAATTCAATGCAATTTGATGTAAACCCAAGAATTTGGATGCAGATGTGTGTTTGTTGAGTTTATATAGGCAAAGGGGGGAAAATCGTGGTTATTTGGAAAATATTTGTTGAATTAACAAGGGTATAATGGTCCATAGGAAAAAATTAACGGAAACCATGATTTAATGGTAAATTTATAAACGTTGGACAAATCAAAATAGCATAATTGCGCAAAAATAACTTGGGGTGGTAAAAACTGAAAATGGTATAACCTATGGTGATAATCGCCAAAATATCCCAAAGAGTAATATTCCATATACCAGACACATTTTCCTAAATATAAATGTATAATTGCCATTTGACTGGCTTTTCAGTCAATTTTTTTTTTCTTTATTATTTTCATGATCTAACCTAACCGTATGGGGCCTTGCTATTGTTATGATTTATCCTACCACTTTTTACATCACACAAAATCGATGATTTGTGGGGTTAGTAATTCGTTGGCTCCTAGTTTATTTTCACTAGTCACCCAAAATTCACGAAGTATTATTGAAGTACTAATTACCCGCTGTTTCTGTCAAGAAATTAAGGATTGTAATATGTTGTGAGATTTAATGTGGGCCCCAAGAGTGTTCGCCTGAGCTCCGATGTCCGTACACCTAAATCCTGCAAAACGATGTTAGACTACCCCGGGGGTGTTTCCGGGATCGCCCCTCCGACGCTCAAGTCAGTTGAGATTGAGGTAGAGAGATAAAGTCTAGAGAGAGATGTTCTGGTTTGTTAGGTGAGAATTGAATACCTGTTCATTGATGAGGCAGTTGGTTTTTATAGTGTTGGGGATTTCCCAGACAGGAAACATTGTTCAGATGGGCCTTTTTGGTACCAATGGGCATGTTACCTTTTCAGGCAATGATTATTTCACCCCTCTTAGAGATTTCCCAAATGCTGGTGATAAGGTCAACTTACAGGTGGGACCCACTGCTGCCACCTGTCCCATGCTTTAGGAGGCTTTTAGGCACCTTATTGGGCTGCTGATTAATTGAGCCCAAACAATTAGCCCTACGCCATAGATGGGGAATCACGAGAACCTGACTGGTGGGATGCCTGTCTGTGGCGGAATAACAGCCGTCTTATTTCTGATTGGTTGGCGACCGGCTTACTTCCTGCTAGAAGGAGGAACGCCGACCGGGTTCCCTTCCTGTTGAAGGAAAGGTGCCGACCCGGTCACCTCTCACTGAATAGGGAGAGGGCCGACCGGGTCACTCCCTGTTGAGGGAAGAATGCCGACCTGGTCTCCTCCTAGCAAATGGGAAGAGGCCGACCGGGTCACTCCCTGGTGAAGGGAGAGTGCCGACCCGGTCATCTCCTGCTAAATGGGAAGAGGCCGACCGGATCACTCCCTGGTGAAGGGAGAGTGCCGACCCGGTCATCTTCCATTGAATGGGATGTTGCCGACCGGGTCACTCCCTGGTGAGAGGAGAGTGCCGACCCGATCATCCTCCATTGAACGGGATGAGGGCGACCGGGTCACTCCCTGGTGAAGGGAGAGTGCCGACCCGGTCATCTTCCATTGAATGGGAGGTGTCCGACCGGGTCACTCCCTGGTGAGGGGAGAGTACCGATCCGGTCATCGTCCATTGAATGGGGTGAGTCCGACCGGGTCACTCCCTGGTGAAGGGAGAGTGCCGACCCGGTCATCTTCCCTTGAATGGGATGTGGCCGACCGGGTCACTCCCTGGTGAGGGGAGAGCGCCGACCCTGTCGTACTCCAGCTGGTGCTCAAGCCGAGTACAGGAGGTAAACTCCTTTTGGTTGAGTAGGGTACAAGGCCACTCGGATGAGGGGCTAATGAGTCCCAAGATTGTCCGAGTGGGTGCTAGCTGATACTTGGCCACATTTGACCAAGTATAGAAGCTACTCGGCAAAGGAGAGAAGCTCCTGTTGGCCGAGTATGGTGCAAGGCCATTCGGATGAGGGGCTAATGAGCCCTAAGATTGTCCGAGTGGGTGCTAGCTGATACTTGGCCACATTTGACCAAGTATAGAAGCTACTCGGCAAAGGAGAGAAGCTCCTGTGGTCCGAGTATGGTGCAAGACCATTTGGATGAGGGGCTAATGAGCCCCAAGCTTGTCCGAGTGGGTGCTAGCTGATACTTGGCCATATTTGACCAAGTATAGAAGCGATTCGGCAAAGGAGAGAAGCTCCTGTTGGCCGAGTAGGGTACAAGGCCACTCGGATGAGGGGCTAATGAGCCCCAAGCTTGTCCGAGTGGGTGCTAGCTGATACTTGGCCATACTTGACCAAGTATAGAAGCGACTCGGCAAAGGAGAGAGGCTCTTGTTGGCCGAGTAGGGTACAAGGCCACTCGGATGAGGGCTAATGAGCCCCAAGCTTGTCCGAGTGGGTGCTAGCTGATACTTGGCCATACTTGACCCAGTATAGAAGCGACTCGGCAAAGGAGAGAGGCTCCTGTTGGCCGAGTAGGGTACAAGGCCACTCGGATGAGGGGCTAATGAGCCCCAAGCTTGTCCGAGTGGGTGCTAGTTGATACTTGGCCATACTTGACCAAGTATAGAAGCGACTCGGCAAAGGAGGGAAGCTCCTGTTGGCCGAGTATGATATTGAGCCACTCGGATGAGGGGCTAATGAGCCTCAAGTTGGTCCGAGTGGGTTTCGTCATTCGGATGTTGGGGCTGCGCCTATTTTTTCCCGACCGGGTCTGTCTGACCTGACATACCACATGGCCATTCTTGATACTTGGGATGTTGGGACCCTTGGTATGGGCCGAGTTGAAGGGGCGCCTCAAGGAACTTTGACGCTTTAAATTCCTCGGTCTTAGGATGTTTTTCTTGATTTTACTGGACTCCTCATGGAATGGAATGAAGAGGTCCAATTGGGCCTCTATTAGAAGCCCATTAGGGCGACGCGAGGGGGTTTGCGTTGCACATCCCCCAAGGCGCTCCTATATAAGTATGAGGGGAGAGAATTTCCGGTTCACTTGCTCATTTCCTCATTCTCTCTCTCTCAATAATCTCCAAATCCTCTCAACCTTCCAAAGTTCCTCTTCCAGCCTCTACGTCCGACCAGGTACGCTCTTGCTCTTTTAAGTTTTCTTTTTCTTTCATTTCTTTCGAATAATCTCAGTCGACTCCCTTGTTCATAAATAATGGGAGATTCGTCCGAGTCGTCGACACCACCAGCCTCACCTCCCTATAAATTATCCGAGGAGGTGAGGGGGATGGGAATAACGTTGGTGTCGACGGTAATAAGCTGCCCCGACCCTTCGGCTGTGCTCGACGCGGTCGCTCTCCCGAGTTCGTCTTCTTCGGTGGAGGAGGAAGCCGAGGGTGTTATTCCCTACCCTTGGGAGGTGTCATTGGCCTATCCTCCTTCAAGGAGTTACTTAGACAAGTATTTGTCTTCTGATGTAGTAAGGGTGGACATGCCGAGGGGAGCAGGAGAAACGTCTACTTCGGGTCAGGAGCTCGAATACCCAGATTTGGATCCGAAAGGGGGTCCTGGAACCTTCTACCCCGATCCGGGGTTGATAAAGTCTTTGACTGAGGACCTTCGGGGGACGGCGACCAGGTTCCAAATAAAAGATCCTTACTATCTGGTCCGACCGGAGGCCCATCATACAGTTCTGTCTCCACCGCCCGGATGCATTGCCGTTTACTACAAGTCGATGGAGATGGGGCTTCGGTTTCCACTGACCGACTTCGTCAAGGAGTTATTGAATGCGTATGATTTGGCAATTTGTCAAATTTGTCCCAACTCATGGGGCGGCATCAATGCTTTTCAGGTGCTCTGTGACCTGATGCGAATCCGACCGACTCTCAAGTTATGGAGGCATCTTTATAAGCTGGTCGAAGTTATGGCTGCAGCCAACGGGCCGGGCAGGTGGAGTTTCCAAGTTCGACCGGGGTACTGTACTGTTCTTAACCTCCCTACGTCACAGAAAGGGTTTCGGAGGGAATTTGCCTTCGTCTATTTCGGCGGAGATTGGGGGATTCCCCTGGTTCCCCCTTCGACGAGCCCCTAATCGCCCTTAACTTCCGAGTGGGAGAGCTTGATGATGAGGAAGGGGCGGCGGCCTGCTACATGCAGACCGAATCTAGGATTGTTAATGGAGGCGATGTATTCGTACCTGGCCAATGGTTGCCCAACTGCAGGCTCTTCAAAGACGAGCGCTTCCTCTCGGCCACGGGTCTGAGCTCGACCTTTCCGAAGGGTAATCAGCCAAGGAGATGGGGCGGTCGGTTTAATAATTTTTGCATTCTATTTTGACTAACACTTGTGCACTTTGTTTTGTTTTACAGAACCCGCCCGAGCGTATATTGAAGAAGTGGATCCGACCATGGCCGAAAAACTGAACGTGGCGACAATGAGAGCGGCTCGGTTGAAGGCCGAGATTGCGGCGAAAACCATGAAGGTCCCCGCTCATCCCAAGGTAAAAATTTCATCTTCCTGTTGCCTCCATTTTTGCCCGACCGACTATTTACTTGCTTTGTTTTACTGACTTGCTTTGTTTTACTGACTGTTTTCCCTTTGCCTCAGGATCCTGCTAAGCCGAAGACCAAGAAGAGGAAAGAGCGGTCTTCTGATAAAGTGGCCCAGACCGAGAAAGTAGTTGCTCGGTCGAAGGCCGAGAAAGCAGTGGCTCGGTCGAAGGCCGAGCGGGAGAGGGCTAAGGCCGAACTTGAGGAGGTCAAGAGGAGCAAGTCGGTTGAGGTCATTAGCCCAAGAGGCCCTACCCAGCAGGCCAACGGGGGCGACATCTCCCTTCACTCCTCTGACTTCAGACCGGTCGGGAGCCCCCAATACACTCCTTTGTCTCCATCTGCGGAGCTGCCAGGGGATTGCTCGAGGGGCGCGTGACGGCGACCGTTCCCTTCACGGGGCTGAGTAGGAAAGAGAAGGATAGGCGCTGGTCTGTGGCCCTCGAACATATATACACTCCTGCCGACCGAGAGTACATCGAGATTACTCATGGTCCAAACGAGACCAACGAGCTTTTTCGCTCCTGGCTCGATGTAAGCGCTTTTTCTATTTGTCCTCTTTTTATTTTACTTTGCTATTTCTAACCCTTTCTTTTGTTTCAGTTCTTCGCTCGGATGGCTAACGTTGCTCAGAATTGGGTGAGCCTGGCCGAGGAAGTGGCTGACCTTAAGGAAGCAGCTAAAAAACATTTTGATGAGGTTTATCGGGCTAAGGAGGATAAGCGAATTGCCGAGTCTAGGCTTGTGGACGCGGAGAAGGCCATAGAGAAGGATCAGAATGATTTTGCCGAGGAGCGTGCAAAATGGGAGAAGGAGAGGGCCGACCTCACTCTGGCCCACGACTCGGCAAAGACTGCAAGGGACGATGCCCTTACAAAGCTGACAGCGGCCGAGCTGAAGGTGACCTCCCTCGAAGATAAGCTGACCGAACTTGAAGGCATGGTGAAAACCGAGGAGCAATGGTTCTCTGGTGATTAGGTCAACTTACAGGTGGAACCCACTGCTGCCACCTGTCCCATGCTTTAGGAGGCTTTTAGGCTCATTATTGGGCTGCTGATTAATTGAGCCCAAACACCTGCTTTTTTAAATATTCGAAACACTTTGATATTTAATTAATTATTTTGTTAACTTTGATTATCATTTTTTAGTAAAATATAATAAAGGTATTTAGATATCAATATGTAAAATCATGTTGGATTAGTCTACATATATATTTTAAAACTACTATTTTAATAATTTTTTTTGGTATAGATTAAGATATACTACCTCCGTTCTTTTTCTATTGCAACAATAGAGTTTTCACGCTTGCCAATGCACAACTTTAACTATTAATATCTTTAATTACGTTTTAGTAAAAAATATTCAAATTTGATATTTTGAAAGGATAAATCGAGACGAATCTAACAAGATCTCACATGACTATATTTTTTCTGACGTAAAAATCACAAGAGATAGTGAAAGGGTGGTGAGTGAATAGTGTAAAAATCTCATTGTTGCAATAGAAAAAGGACGGACAAAGTATTAGTCAAAATTACATAGCACCAAATTCAGAGTTTTAAAAATATTAAGAAATTGATGAAATATTGTTCCCAACTCTTTAAAATCGTTTTCGGTGCGTGTTGGGAAAATTATCCGATTAGAGAGAGAGGATTTTTTTCAAAGATCTTATTTTTGGACGGAAGTGAGAACCCCCCTCTAATCAATTGCTAATGGGTAAACTGATAATTCATCTATTCTTCATGGAAGGCACTAAAGATCGTCATGTTAGAGTGAGCTTATCTATATACAACAAGTTTATGAGAAAAAATATGGTCATGATAGAGTATAGCATATTCCCTCCGTCCAATAAAATAATGCATGTTTCTTTTTATACGGTCTCCAAGACATACTTTGACCTTTAATATCTTAATTCTGTATTAATAGAAAATATGAAAATATATTATGAAAGTACACATTGAGAAAAATCTAACAAGATCATACATGAGTATGTTTTTTTTCTATATATTAATGAAAATATTTGGTCAAAGATTTTAAGTTTGACCCACCAAAAATAAAACATGCACTATATCATGGGACGGAGGGAGTAGTATATACAAGTTAGAAAGTTACCAAAAGAATATATTACGTTGATTAGATTCAGATTGATTTGTTGGTTCTAATTTAAGCTCCACCTCTTGTAGGATTTAAATTACATTTTCATAGTCAAATTCGGATCACATTCTTTTTTCCTTTGGGATAAGTTTGAACTCGGATCAAATTTAGATTGGATTGTCATGTACTCATGTTTACATAATTATTGACAACAATCCCTAAAATTATAACTATAAATTTTGAATAATTATTATTTATAAACACCCTAGCTTTTACAAAAAAAATATCATAAACATGAGTATAAGGATAATCTAACTAAAACAAATCATAAATTTTAAATTTGGGCTCTCTTAAATGAGAAGCCCTATGCTCTAGGTCTCTTTACACGTTCTCATAGACGGCCATGTCTTTTCACTTGGTTTAGTGCCATTTCTAATTTCTTTAGATGTAAACATTGTGAAATGAAGGCAGTATGTTGCTTATTAAAATAGTCTTGTTTAGTTTTACTTATTTAACGCTTTCGCAAAATCTATCTTCTTGTACATTACTACTAACACACAGTATGTAATAACTTTATAGACAATGTGTGAGAGGAAAGGAGTACAACTGAAGGATTAAGAACTAAGAAGTACTAATTAATACTTAAGATCAGACTATCAGAGTATTTATAGTTGGACATCACTATATATTATGAGCTAGCTACAATCTGCAAAATGGGTCTCTTGATGTAGGATAAGGATAGTGACCCAAGTGATGGATGAACTTGAGAAATGAGAAATAAGGCAATAAGCCTACTCTTAGTTTGGGCAGAAGTGGGGGTGATGGACTGATGGTAGCATCAATATCATCATCATAATAAGTGAAACCGGTGAATTGGTTAACAGGGCAGCTATCAGCTATGTGTGGGTGTTAGTACTGTTATAATATGTGCCCACTTGCCAGTGATAAATATGTATAGGAACTCTGAAATCATAGCCTATAGATTTGTATCGTATGACACATGACAAGTCTACCTCAACAATTTAATGCCCAAGAGCTTGAAGTAAGCTCAATTTTTATAAAGGAACCAAATAAATGGAAGATGTTTGATTTATTTTTGGTTTTGTGAGTTGTGATTGAAGAACCTAATCTATCACTTTGGATGATATTATGACAATATGTTATTATAAGAAGCGAACTAGTAGAGTATAGAGGGTTGAGTATGTTATTAAAGTCCGCCGCTTGATTTGCCTTTTGAAAGTAGTGGAGAAAGGAATATGTATAAAACACCATTCTAAATTTTACACGGTCTTCTCTTCTATTGTCCATCCTAATTCCTGAATCCTAGCCTCCATAGGGTTAGAATTATGTTCTCCAAATTGTCTCCCATTATAATTATGTGAAGCACAACTTTATAATTTAATGTATCATCATCTCATATTAAAAGTCCTAGTGCAGTTTGTGGTTTTTCTCTTGGATCTTAGGTTTAAACGTAAATCTTGTGTGTTCTTTTGTTTATTCTTCTAAACTTTTGTATATTGATCTCCGTATATTATACTTCGATTGCATGATTTAGTATCACCTATTCACCTGTTGTGTTTGTTCCTTACATGTTTCATAAGTTTTAATAATTAAGTTCCTTTTAGAGCTGATAAGTCAAATTAAATTTTATTGAAAACTTATCAGTTCCTGTAGCATTAGTCTAAGGCCAATAATTTAGCTTAAGTTAGACGAATTCATATTAACTTAAAAAACATAGAGTAATTCAAAGCCAATAATTTTGGATTAATATTAAAAACTCTCAAATGGATGAACATGAGAAGACAAAAAAAAGTACAAAAAACTAGGCTCCTTTAATTTATGTAAATTCCTTATTAGTCTGGTAAGGTGAAATTTAGTAAGGATGTAGGCTATGATTCATCTTTTATTATTTCATAAGCTCATTACTTATTCGTCTTAGAATTAGATTAGAATAGATCATATCTGAAAAGTTTAAATCCGAGCGTCTTATCTCCAATTACTTAGGTTATTATGATATATTTTCAAGTTTCTGTTAATAAATATGGCGAATAAATTTTAAAAAGAGCTAGTCTTGCATGGACCTGGTCCATAATAATATTATTGTGGATCAAAACCACTTATTTAATATAGTGACCCCTTTTTTTCCATATAGTAACTCTTTAAAATCTTAAGTTATATTATGCAGTTAATATCTATCATAGTGACTGATATAGTTACTCTTTCTCACATTAGTTTATCATGATGAAATTTTCGTTTGTGACACAGTAACCTTTTTTTTTCACATAGTCAAACTTCACCATTTATATCTACTCATCTTTTATATCTATTTTTTTATATAGTGACTTTTTTTCATAAATCACATGAATTAGCATTAGGTCCACACTAATTTAGTGTGGACCAAGTCCATATAAGTTTTTTAATTTCAAAAAATACTTGATGATACAAATATGGCAAGATGTCACGCACATAACTACATGAATATGTTTTTTTCTTCTTATAAATTGACGTTAATATATGGTCAAAGTTCAATCAGGAGACTAGACTAGACTAGATTACAAAGAGTCAGACTCGGTCAAATTAAATCTTAATTAATTCAGACCGAATCACCTTATTTCAGGTGAAGATAACCTTACTTAAATTGCCTTGGTTCCACATGTACTAATTTTGGGACGCATTAGAATAAAAGAACAACGACCAAATTGACAAGAGCTAGCAATATGAGATTGTTTAAAATAGTGAAACTCGTACAATCAACCATTTCATGATAGAATTCCTGAGTGGCGTCATGACAAATTTCAGTATAATAAATATGTTGGAGTAGCCACAAAATTGAGGTAAAGAGCTCATTGATAGGTTAAAAAGGTTGATTAATCATTATCCACGAATTAAACTGATGTCCGAATAAGAATTGGTGGTTAAATTTTTTCCAATCGGTTACCATTATTTATGTATGAGTAAAAATTGTTGGCCGTCATGTATCGGCCCATCTCATAAGCTAACATGATATTTTTAATAAAATAATAAAAAAAAGTCACGTAAAAGACTTCGAACACTTGACTACTTCAAATATCATAATTTTACTACCAAGTTAATCACTCATATGTAATCAAGTGGAAAAATATAGTATTAATTTTTTCAAACTACTGAGATTTGTAAATCTCTATTATATATAAACTCTTGAGAACTTGGATGTCCACTCTTTTTTACCAATATACCCCTAATTAGAGAAGAAAACTGCAACACCTACCATTCTATTAGTTTACATATAAAATAATAAAGGAAAAATGGATCAGAATACCCCCAACTTTGGCCCGTCCGCTTTTAATACCCCCAACTTTGAGTTATTTTAGATACACCCAACTATTGGGGAGGTCTGCCAAAAATACACCCATAACCTAAAAAGACCGATTTAGCATGTTAAAATGCCACATGTCATGCTCTTATTGGTTTTACTTAATTTTTTTGTTTTTCTTTTTTATCACCCCACCCTTACCATTTTCTACTCCCACCCCACCCCTTCCTCTTTCTCCCTCCTCCCCCACCCCTTCCGATCTAGAAACCCCCCTCCCCCCCCCCTCCCCTTCACACCACCCCCGAAACCCAGCGACCCCCCTCCCCCACCACCCCATTCTTCTTTTCTTTTCAATTCCATCCACCTTTTTCGGTTTTTCTAGTAGGTGAAATCCAAAGAACAACAGAAAAAATTGAATTATGAGTTGACTTGAAGTTTTAAGATCAAAAGAAATGTTGGGCTTCGATCAAAAGATGGTGTGGTGGTGCGCCTTTTATTTCTCTCTCTTGGTCAGCCATAGATCAAAAGAGAGGCTGTGCTTCGATCACTCCCCTCCTTTTCTCTTTTTCTTCGATAGGTATCAATGATGGTGTGGTGGTGCGCAAGTAATTTTGATGAATTATTCTCTTAATGCCTTCAATTATCCTGTTCCATAGTTTTCAATTGAAGTTCTTAATTACATTCATAATTTTTGCCAACACATGTATTATTTTTTCATGGCAAAATTTTATTGGCCACCAATCTGGAGGAAATGCAACAATGATGACAGATGAGGCAAGAAATCTCTTGCTGATCTACCTTCCTTTTGGCCTTTTTTATTCCTTTCTCAAGGAAATCTTTGACTCCTCAATTTCCTTTAATTTCATATTTAAAAGGGTGGCGGGGAGGGGATGGTAGGTGGGGGAGATTTCATAGGGGGTGGTAGGGGAGGGGTGACGGGTTTGGGGTTGGGGAGGGATTGTAGCGTGGCGGAGGTTTAGAGGTGGGGGATGGGGTGTGGGAAGGGTGGTAGTGGGGTGAGGGAAGGTGGCAGTGGGTGGTTTGGGGGGTGGGGGTGGGATGAGCAGAGGAGGGGGGGTAGGGGGGTTGGGAATTTTGGTTTACAAAAGCTAATAGAGAAAATAAAAAGAGAAATGAAAAATAAAACAAAATTACGCTGTAACTGGTATCGAATTAAATCCAGGTGCATTTTTGGCGGACCTCTCCAATAGTTGGGGGTATTTAAAAATAACTCATAGTTGGAGGTATTAAAAGCGGACGGGCCAAAGTTGGGGGTATTCTGATCCATTTTTCCAATAATAAAAGGAAAAAACCGATCTAACAAACTGCAAATCAGTTACCGCTCATCCTTTGAATTCGCACGCATAACGTGTATATAAGACAAGTTGTAATATTAGTAACAAGTACTCATACAAATTGAGCATATTCAGTTGTAATAACTGCTCATGAGGCCCAGACACAGCCCATCTGACAAAATCTTGCTTCCAGGTCTTGCTTCCACGTCACACAATTTTGAACTACACTGTTATGCACTTATGTGTTGTTTAAATTTTTGTGGTCCAGCTGAATCAGTAGTTACTATGTATATGGGCTGTAGAGGGACCAGCCCATCGTCTAGATCTTTAAGCATTGGATTTACATTTGTCCCATTCATCTCAACTCACATATCTCACAGATTTGATTACTGAACAACTTTTTTCAGTGGATGAATATTTTTTCGGGCTCCACTAGGAACCCCTCGGTAAGAAGAAGGACCTTACTAGACCAGCACCTCTCGCGGGTTAGCCAGTCCAATTACACATGTCAATGCTTGAGAATAGGGAGGAATATAAGGAAATCCCTACTGCCAAGCACAAATAGGTAGTGGGGTTCGAACTTGTGACCTTAAAGTCACAAAGTGAGTTTTCCACCACCTCCACCAAGTAAGCTTGATTTTTCAGTGGATGAATTTGAGGAGGCAAGATTTATTATGCTAACTTGTACTTCTTGGATATGTACGCTGTGTTGTTGCACATACGTGGAGCCTAGGTACATGTGGACATGCACTCACAAATGGGACACACATGGCTAGTTTTTTTTTCCTCGTTTTCTTAATTGTTTTCATCATCGAACAATATATATATATATATATATATATATATATATATATATATATATATATATATATATATATATATATATATATGAAAATTTGTGAGAAACAACCTTTTAAAAAAATCTGGCAAAATAAGACCTTAAAAGTAATTTTTGCGAGGAACAACCTTGACCCATTTTTCGGGCATTGGCCAAGTATTTTGCGGCTTCGATTCACTAGAACCAAACATGGCAAGGCACGTAACCCACATTTCTTATGTTTCAACCCCATTTCCCTTCATATACTAAAAGTCAAATATCAGAAAATACTTGGCCAATGTTGAAAATGGAGAAAAACCGGGTTGAAACATAAAATATGCAGTTCACGTGTTCTTCACATATTTGGTTTTAACGAGTCAATGCTGAAAAATGCTCGGTCAAAGCCAAAAAATGGATCGAGGTTATTCCTAGCAAAATATTTTCTTCTTAAGGTATTCTTTTGCCAGTTTTTTCTAAAAGGTTGTTTCTCGCAAAAACTTGTATTTAAAAGGTTGTTTCTAGAGGTGGGCAAGGCCGGACCAGCACGCGGGCCGGGCCAGACCAGCAAGCGGGCCGGTCCGGCCCGTTGGCCGCTCCGTGGGCCGTGGGCCTGCCACTGTCAAGAATTTTTATTTCAAGCCCGCACCGGCACGAGCCCGCCTATATGACCCGTGGGCCTGTAGGAATTTAGATGCTTAATGCGGAAAACGAGTATCACATACTCAAACATCTAACACCAAGATCTTTGCATAAATCAACATGAATCAATTAAGAGTGTAGAATATACCTCTTGATGCGTGAATTCCACTTCCACCACGAGCCTTCTAGTGGAGATCCCTTAGAACGTCAACCGCCGTTCCTCTAGTGTTGGTCCACGAACAACCCTTAGATCACCACGTATGCTAGTACGGAAGTGAGAATAATCCTCTTGCTTTTGAGGTGTGATGGCCGAAAATGAGGAGTGAGAGAGGAGCAAAGAAAATCAGATTTTCTCTACTAGAAATGATGTAAATCGCACCTCTCCTTTGTAACCCCATATCATTATATAAGGTGGTTACAAAGAGGTGATTCATGAGGCTTTATTTTGCCTCATAATGTCATACATTATGAGCCTAATAAACTCATGAGTTACAACTCTTCCATCCATCTTTAAAACCGTCCAACCCATTTCACAAATGGATTTGGGTAATATCCAAGGGTTGTCACATTGTGTGACCTCATAGGACCCAATACATATTAGTAGTTGGCCTAAATATACTAGCCCAACAAACCGCAATTAGCTTCTAGCAAAACGTTGCGGTCACCTAATATTATTGAATATATTATCTTTATAATCTGTCCATATACATTTAGTTTGCTACACTTGATCGAGGACAAAATCCTTCAATCTCCCACTTGTCTAAGAACAAGTGTGTAACCTTCAAATTCCTTAAGTCGCTTAATGTATAACTTGATGACATGGTAACATCGTATGTAAACCATACCAATATTCAAGTTGTTTCTTGAAATCCGAGTTCGAACTGTCGAAACAAATGATTAACTCCTTAATCCATTTGAGCACGGCCATGCATTTTCAGTTCTCGCTCTTCAAGAGGCCAAGACACCAATCCTAACTCTTAGGAGGACTTTATCCAGTCTTGTATAACCAAAACTCCCACTCAATTCATAGTAGTTCCGAACACTGCTTTTATAGACTCCTTTTACGGCACGACGTTTTGCAGTGTCAAAAATATACTAATCCTTAAGTAAGAATATTGTCAAACTCATGTCTAAGGAATCCACTAAATGTATTAATGAGATTCTCATAAACCTTTTAGAGAACTCCCACTAGGTACGCCCAACGTGTATCAACTATACACGCCTATGCAAATGACTAGACATCTCGATGTCCCCATAGCCCATGAAGCTGCGCTATCAATCAACTTGCAATCTAGTCCATCAAAATTGAATCATTTACGTTCATTTTTAATGATTCGAACTAGGGACAAAGGTAAATTATAACTCCCGTTCACTTGGATAGGGTTTCATTCGTCAAATCACATATTTGACAATCCTATCAAACGTTATAAAATACTTTGAACGTTTTATTTAATACTAAACCAAGATTAAATAAGAACATAACCTTTTATTGATAAACATAACCAAACATATCACGGGAGTAACTATAAGCGTGAACTAATTAAAAGTAAATAGTACACAATCAAAGCCACTCTCCTACATGCTTAAGTCCTATAGCCCTAGTATGACTCTCATGCTTAGGCCGAGGCAATGGTTTAGTCAAAGGATCGGCGACATTGCTATCCGTATGAACTTTGCTAACTATTACATCTTTTCTCTCAACGATTTCTCGAATGAGATGATACTTCCTAAGTACATGTTTAAACCTTTGATGTGATCTTGGTTCCTTAGACTGAGCTATGGCACCATTGTTATCACGATGTAAAACAATACCATCTCCAACACTAGGCACTACTCCTAGCTCCGGAATGAGCTTCTTCATCCAAACGGCTTCCTTTCTTTGCATCTGCTGCAGCAATGTACTCGGCCTCGTTGTAGAATCGGCGACGGTAGTTTGCTTTGAACTTTTCCGGCTCACTTCGCCCCTCCATTTAGACAAAAGATGAAACCAGTTGGGATCGGAAATCATCTTTGTCAGTTTGGAAGCTCGCATCTGTGTAACCCTCAACAATTAATTCACTTTCACCTCCATACACTAAGAAATTATCCTTAGTCCTTCGTAAGTACTTTAGGATATTCTTAGTTGCACTCCAGTGTGCGTCACCTGGATTTGATTGGAAATCGCTACACATGCTCAAGGCATATGAAACATCGGGCGAGTACAAATCATGGAGTACATAATGGACCCTATAGGCGACGCATAAGGAACATTATTCATTCGCTTAATCTCATCGGGTCCGGGAAGGACACCGAGTCTTGCTAAGCGAAACACCATGTTGCATGGGTAGAAAACCTCTTTTAGAGTTTTCCATATTGAACTTAGTAACGATCTTATCTATATAAGTTCTTTGGCTAAGTCCAATCATCCTCTTAGACCTATCCCTATAGATCTTGATCCCCAAAATGTACTCGAGCGTTTCCAAGGTCTTTCATAGAAAAACAACTCTTCAACCATTCCTTGGTGACTCAAGCATGGGAATGTCGTTTCCTATGAGAAGTATGTCATCTACATATAAGACCAAGAAGACTATGTTACTCCCACTTTCCTTCTTGTAAACACAAGACTCTTCTCCGTTTTTGAGAAAACCAAACAGTTTAATTGCCTCATCAAAACGAAGATTCCAACTCCGAGATGCTTGCTTCAATCCATAAATGGACTTTTGAAGCTTACATACCCTCCTAGGATATTCTGAATCCACAAAACCTTCCGGTTGTGTCATATACACATCCTCTTTCAAGAACCCATTCAAGAAAGCGGTTTTGACATCCATCTCGCCAAATCTCATAATCATAGAAGGCAAGCGACCGCTAGGAGTATCCGAATGGATTTAAGCATTGCTCTTGGTGAAAAGGTTTCGTCATAGTCTATACCATGAACTTGCTTGAACCCTTTTGCAACCAATCTTGCTTTATAAACCTGAATGTTACCATCCTTGTCTGTTTTCACTTTGAAAACCCATTTGCAACCAATAGGTGTAACCCCATCGGGCAAATCCATCAAGTCCCATACTTGATTTTCAGACATAGATGCCATTTTGGACCTCATGGCTTCAAGCCATTTTTCGGAGTCTTCACTCATCAAAGCTTGCTTGTAGGTAGTAGGTTCCTCAAATTCTAAGATCATTATCTCAGAACTTTCGGTTAACAAGAAATCAACAAACTTTTTGTTTGGTATTCTTGATCTACTACTCCTACGAGGGCCGCAACGAGGAGAAATTTTCTTCTCAACATCTTAAGAATTTTCGCACGAATTAGATTCGAGTGGGACAAGTAGGAGGTTCGTGTACATGATGCACGTCCTCCAACACTTGGTCGATTATGGGAGAAGATTCTACCAAAGGAGGAACTACATGTTCCACAACCGGCACTTGTGCTTCGACTCTAACATAGGTTGAACTATGTCCATTTGTTGCTTTTCTCGAACCTCTTCGAGAAATATATTACTCCCACTTGCCTTTTTGGAAATAAAATCTTTTTCCAAAAAGACACCACGATGAGCAACAAACACTTTGCCCTCAGTCCGATGGTAGAAGTAATAGCCCTTGGTCTCTTTGGGATAACCCACAAAGAAACACTTATCTGATTTAGGGGCGAGTTTATCTGAAAGTAAACGTTTTACATAAACCTCACAACCCCAAATACGTAGAAAAGATAAACTTGGAACTTTTCCACTCCACATCTCATATGGAGTCTTTTCTACCGCCTTTGATGGAGTTCGATTAAGTGTGAAAGTAGCGGTTTCGAGAGCATATCCCCAAAAGGAGATGGGAAGATCAAGCAAAACTCATCATAGACCGAACCATATCAAGTAGAGTGCGGTTCCTCCTTTCGGATACACCATTCAACCGAGGTGTTCCGGGGCGGAGTGAGTTGTGAAAGAATTCCACAACTCTTCAAGTGATCACTAAACTCTTGGCTCAAATATTCACCACCACGATCGGATCGTAGTGCTTTAATTGTTTTGCAAAGCTGGTTTTGGACTTCATTCTGGAATTCTTTGAACTTTTCAAATGATTCCGACTTATGTTTCATTAAATAGACATATCCATATCTACTTAAATCGTCCGTAAAAGTAATGAAGTACCCAAACCCTCCCTAGCTTTTGTGCTCATTGGTCCACACACATCGGTATGTATTAGACCCAATAGATCACTGGCCCTTTCACCCTTTCCAGTAAAAGGTGACTTCGTCATTTTACCCATTAAACATGATTCACATACATCAAATGGCTCAAAGTCAAAGGATGTTAGAAGTCCATCTTTATGTAACTTCTGAATGCGTTTCGCGTTTATATGTCCTAAACGACAATGCCATAAATAAGTAGGATTAGTATCGCTTGATCTATGTTTTTCTTTGTCTATATATGTTAAGGACATCTTTGTCTAAGTCTAGGAAATATAGACCATTAGACCTTTTAGCAATGGCATAAAACATTGAATTCAAATAAACAGAGAAACAACCTTTCTCAATTGTAAATGAAAACCCTTCATTATCCAAAACAGGGAATAGAAATAATGTTTTTGGTAATAGCGAGGAACATAATAACGGTTATTAAGCTCTAATATAAAACCGGAAGGCAAAGGTAGACTATAAGTCCCAACCGCAACGGCCGCAACCCTTGCACCATTTCCAACGCGCAGGTTCTACCTCCCCTTTAGCCAAGGTTCTACTCCTTCTTAGTCCCCGCACATTCGAAGTAATGTGAGAAACACAACCGGTATCAAATACCCAAGAAGTAGATGTTGCTAAATTAATGTCAATGACATAGATACCCGAAGAAGAAGCCCCGGACTTCTTATCCTTCGGATACTTCGGGCGATTACGCCTCCAATGACCAATTTGATCACAATGGAAGCACTTGGCATTTGCGGCCACCTTTGGCTTTGCCTTTGCACGTGGCTTATCAGCGATCTTAGTGGCAACTTGCTTGCCCTTGTCCTGCTTTTTCTTGCCCGGCCCATTCCTTCTTAAAACCCTTTCCCTTTTGAACCATAAGAACTTCCTTCTTAGGTGCAACAGAGATGTTTTGCTCGCCGGTCATGAGCATCCCATGTAACTCCGCAAGGGTTTTCGACACCCCATTCATATTGAAGTTCAACCTAAAGTGGTTGAAGCCTTCATGAAGTGAGTGTAGTATGATGTCGTAGCCAACTCTTGGCTATAAGGAAAGCCCAACCTCTCCATTGTCTCGAAATAACCAATCATTTCAAAGACATGAGTGGCGATCGGCTTGCCTTCGACTAACGCACACTCAAGAATAGCCTTGTGAGTTTCATACCTCTCTATCCGAGCTTGTTCTTTGAAACATGGTTTTCAATTTGTCGGATAATACTTGTAGGCATCCAAGCATGCAAACCTCTTTTGAAGGCTTGGTTCCATAGCCGCAAGCATAAGGCGGGTAACAATTACCGACCTTTCGCAATGGCCTTGTGGGCCGCCTTTTCGGCTCGGTAGAGGTGGTCGTTAAAACCGGGATAGGGGTTTCAAGAACATCCTCTCGACCTTCGGATCTAAGAACAATTCTTAGATTCCTTTCCCAATCAAGGAAGTTTTTGCCGTTCAACTTATCCTCAAGGATTGAACGTAAGTTAAAAGGTGAATTATTGTTGTTACCAGACATGATATCTACATAGAAGATGCAAAAGTAATAAGTATGTTTACCATCAATAGGTTTTAACAAATTTTAAACACTTTAAAATAAAAGCTATGCACTTGACCAATTTTAAAAAATGTGTCCCCTTTTGAATCAAGTGATTCTAAGATCCTATCAAACATGATTTATAAGTGGACTTTGACCTCAACTTAAAACCAAATTTAAAAGGTAAGTAAACTCCTTTACTAATTACAACAATTGTAATTCTTAGATGTTGGGTGATTGCTAAGGTGACGAAAGCTCCCAGGTAAGGAAGTTACCCACAACGTTGGGGAGAGCCTTCCTAATCCTAGACAGAACTTGTCACCCAAACACAAAACCCAATTCTTTGCTTCAAAATCCAAAAACCGTTTTGATGATTTTGTTGGGCCAAACCAAACTAAACATGCAAATTTCGGAAATTTACTCTACTTAGCCCAAGATTGGAAGTAACACTCTGCTTTGGCAGAACCTATTACTAACGATCAAGATTTTAGTAGATGTTTATTTGGAAAAGCAATTACCCAATATTAGCTTTAGGAACCTAAGTAAATTATTATGTGATTTAATTACTAGTGAACTCGTTGCAAAAATAAATCACATGCATAATAAAACTTAGAAAGCATTCAAAAGCAATATTTAAATGCATAAAATGAAATGTGATCCTAGTATGGCCCCTAACTCTAAAGACTACTCTTTAAGGTCTCCATTCTTGAATCACATTGGATCTCCATCCTTGTGCTTCATGGAATAAGATCGAATCACCATTCTTCTTATGACAACTTGAATAATCATTTTTGGAATTTTAAACTAAAATTACAAAAATACCAACGATACACAGATCGTATTTATATTACAAAAATACATTAACGATACGCAGATCGTATTTTCTATCCAAGTTTGGGCCATACTAGTCACCGCATGCAATCATAATATCATATATATAAAACATGCATTTTAATCAACTATTAAAATAAATTATTATGCTTCAACAACTTTAAAACATAATAACATCAACCAAATTTAATCTCATATTAAATTAAATGGTTAGTACCTCTAGATAAATTTAATCGTATTAGAATTTATCTCCCAAGGGCATTATAATATTAATCTAACAAATTTAAACAACTATTAAATTTAAAGAAAAATACACAAGCACTCTAAGGTACCACATATATTTTAATCATATTAAAACATAAAAGCATTGCATGACATTTAATCACAAACACTAGCATGCAAGAATTAACCAACTTATTAAAACTAACATCCTAATCATAAAATTAAATGTCACAAAATGAAACTCCCATCATAAATTTTAATTCATTTAAGTATTAACATAGGATACCATGCATAATAACTTATTAATATGCATTAAGGGATAAACGGATCTTAAAGGTTTTATCCGTTGAAGGAGAGACGAGCCGAAGAGGCAGACCACCTCTCGCGACTCGCGAGACAGGTCGCGACTCGCGACCAGGGTCGCGACTCGCGAGAAGCACACTGCTTCCACTTTTCCGATTTCGATTCAGGCAATTTTAATCAAAATACGTATGATTTTCTTTATACACTAAAACACTTTTATGCATAACTAAATCATACTTGGCCTCATATTCAAGAATTCATGCCATGGAATTATACATAATCAAATTAAGCATAAAAACTTCAAAGCATGCAAATCATGAATCATACATATATATATATACATCATATTCTAATTAACAACTTAACTAAAACATGAAATAATATAACAATTATATATGTATATATATATGTATCAAAAAATGTATAAACAACTTTTATACTCCCACTAGATTAAAATCCAATTTTAATCATGCAAACAATATCCTCATGCTAATACCCTCCCCTAAATGGATTAAAATAAAGGAAAACATGCATCAACATGATCACATTAATCTATGCAAATAGGCTAACTGATACCACTGTAGGAATTTAGATGCTTAATGCGGAAAACGAGTATCACATACTCAAACATCTAACACCAAGATCTTTGCATAAATCAACATGAATCAATTAAGAGTGTAGAATATACCTCTTGATGCGTGAATTCCACTTCCACCACGAGCCTTCTAGTGGAGATCCCTTAGAACGTCAACCGCCGTTCCTCTAGTGTTGGTCCACGAACAACCCTTAGATCACCACGTATGCTAGTACGGAAGAGAGAATAATCCTCTTGCTTTTGAGGTGTGATGGCCGAAAATGAGGAGTGAGAAAGGAGCAAAGAAAATCAGATTTTCTCTACTAGAAATGATGTAAATCTCACCTCTCCTTTGTAACCCCATATCATTATATAAGGTGGTTACAAAGAGGTGATTCATGAGGCTTTATTTTGCCTCATAATGTCATACATTATGAGCCTAATAAACTCATGAGTTACAACTCTTCCATCCATCTTTAAAACTGTCCAACCCATTTCACAAATGGATTTGGGTAATATCCAAGGGTTGTCACATTGTGTGACCTCATAGGACCCAATACATATTAGTAGTTGGCCTAAATATACTAGCCCAACAAACCGCAATTAGCTTCTAGCAAAACGTTGCGGTCACCTAATATTATTGAATATATTATCTTTATAATCTGTCCATATACATTTAGTTTGCTACACTTGATCGAGGACAAAATCCTTCAGAGCCGCCCCGCGGGGCGATCGCCCATTTTCTTTGTTTTTTAGCCTAAAACTGCCAAGAATCCAAAAAACATCATAAAACACGGGCTTGACCCGCAGGAGGCACGCCATTGACAAAATCTGGAAATTTCAGGCCCGACCCGGCACGGCACGGCCCGCCATTGACGGGCTCGGGCCCAGCCCGAACCACCATTTTATCAAGCCCGCCACAGGCTCGGCCCGGCCCATGCCCAGGTCTAGTTGTTTATGACAAATTTTCCATATATACTTCCTCCGTCCCTAAATAGAGTGCCCATTTTTCCATTTATGTTTGTCCCAAATAGATTTCTCATTTCCTTATTTGGTGTGGGTCCACCAATTAAAATATCATTTTGCTTTCAACTTTTATAATATCACCCACTTTCCCATATGACCCACATTTTCTCTCCTTAATAAACAATTCATAAAAAGTGTACCAACTTCTATATTTAATTATGATTTAATGCAACTAAGGTCCTACACACAATTTCTTCTTAATACTTGTGCCCAAAAGAAATGGGCACTCTATTTAGGGACGAAGGGAGTATATGGTTTTCATGCTCTTTTAAAAGCCTCCATCAAGAAAATGTGCAAATGAACATTCATAATTATCTATTTCTCTAGGCTAAAATGACTTTTTGTAGTGAAAAAATATGGTTAAAATTGATTAATTTTACTTTGAAAAAATTATATGGATCTGTTCTTGTTAGACGAAGAGAATATACATTTTTCTAGTGAAGGTAAGTAATTCCAGTAACACTAAAAAAACCTCAAGGCGTGTTTCCGAGGCCATAGCCTAAATAGTAGCCATCCTTTAAATCCAATACATCAACCAAACATGAGGTTTCAACCACGCCCCTCTACAAACTAGAAGCTTAACAATCCCAAAATAAAGAACAAAATTGCAAACTTTTAAACCAGACTAAATATCTATCAGAAAAATTCTTAGGTATAATAGCTATAATACGCATACAAACGTTCTCTTCACAATAGAGCTAATAGTAGGGATCTTCTCATTCCAAAAACCTTCATTGCATGCGAGCTCTCCAAATATGGTACAACAACTATTAGGAGCCATATACATAAGCTACTTCTTAAAGCAGGAGTATTTGCTCCTGGAGTATTAGTATAGATATGGAGTATAGGGTGTGTTTGGTTGGATGGAAAGCATTTCCAATGAAAAGTGATTTTTCAAAGAAAAACTCAATTCTAGATTGAATTTCCTTTTTTTTTTTGGTGAACAATGGCATAATTATATAGAACCAGTCATAACGTTATTACACTCCGAGATGTATGCATTCATACAAAAATTAGGAGGGAAAGGGAAACTCCTAGTTACATTCATGCACTCATCTAAACTTCTTGCTTCCTTAGCTAGACAATCCGCAAGTTGATTCTTTGTCCAAGATATATGGATGATCTGAATATCATTAAACTCATTGCATAGCTCCCTGCATTGAGATAATACACTCGAGTACATGTTAGTAACACCTGGCTCACTATGTAGGAGTTGAGTGGCTTGCAAATTGTCTAAGTATAAAACACACTGAACCATATTATCTTTTCTCGCCAAAGTCAGTCCCTTTTTGATGCTTAGTAATTCCGCCATCAGAGGAGACATCGCATAAGTTTGCCTACAGTAGCCCTTCATCCATTGCCCTTTATTAGTTCTAATAATCCCACCAAGTCCACCTGGAGAGTAGATGTCCCTGAAGGAAGCATCTGTATGGATCGCAGAAAGGGAAGGCCCATTATGCAAGGGATGAAATGACGGTTGGGGAGGCTTATAAGGTGTGAGGGTCTGCATTTTTGGTTGTAGGACATGCTTGGAAAAATCCCAAGCATGGCTTTTAGCTCGATAAATAATGTGAGAAGGATTTGGAAGAATAACTTTTTCAAAGACATACAAATTGCGAGCTTTCCACAATTGAACACAAACCCAAGGGAAAAGGGAGTTCCAAGCTAAACCCTGAACGATATTCGATGAATCTAAGTTATTACAGAGCCACATAGCGTGACTCCCATGGCTAAGGGCAATCGAAGGAGAAATAGAATTCCAGACTTGGGTGGGTACGGTGCAGTCCCTAAGGATATGCAGGCTGTCCTCTCTATGAGCATGGCAACATGGGCACAAAGGGGAAGTAATAATGTTACGAGTATTTAAGAGACTATTGTGGGGGAGGCGGTCTCTCCAAACAAGCCAGAGGAAAGATCTAACTTTCGCGGGGGGGGATTTCCAAACCTTAAGAACGGGGGACTCAAAGGGCAACGACTCACCTACTGTAACCCTTAAACTTGCTTGATACGCCATGGCTAAGGAGAAACCTTTTATGGACACAAATTTAGAAAGGGGTTGGTCAAGTTTGTGGGGGTCAATAGGGGGAGGAATAGCCAAGATTCTATCTTGGATCTCGGGGGGGAGAGAAATATAGAGAGAACCAAAGTTCCATGTTCCATTAGCTATGATATTTGAAATGCACATATTTGACTCATTGGCATTGAGGGGACCATGAATAAATTTCCTCAAAGGTCCAATGCCTAACCAGTCTTCCTCCCAGAGATTGATTGATTTGCCGTTGCCTAAGGCCCAAGTACTATTTCTTGCAAGTAAATCTCATCTTTTCCCTATACCTTTCCAAATGGGAGAACCATATTTAAACTTAATGACATGATTATTATGGACATACTTGGAGAAAATGCAATCCTTAGCCAAACTATTTTCCCCATGACACATTTTCCATCCTAATTTGGCCATAGACGCTGTGTTTAGAGCGAGCTGGTTCCTTATGCCTAGGCCCCCTTCTTCCATGGGGAGGAAGGTGGTTTGTCTATTCACTAGATGCAACCACCTTTTCTCCTCAGTATCCCCCATAGGAAGTCATTGCAAATTTTGTCAATGCTATTCAGAGTGATTTTTGGGAAAAAGGACGTTTGCATGTAATACGTGGGAATAGTGGACAATGTGGCTCGAATCAAGCAAAGTCTTCCAGCCTTGGATAGGAATTTTATTTTCCATTTGGCAAGTTTACCCCTCACCTTATCAACTACAAAGTGCACTTGGTTCCTAGTTGGTCTTTTATGAGAAAGAGGGAGTCCTAGGTAGGTCCCTAAGTCCACATATTGGAGGATGTTAAGAGTATCTTAAAACAAATCTTTATCCTCCTGAGGGGAGTTATGGGAAAAAGTAAGGCGACTCTTATCTTCATTAATTTTCTGACCTGATTCGTTGCAAAATTTTTAAAGAACTTCTCTCATTGTAAAAGCTGTAGACTCATCTACCCCTCCAACTAACAGATGATCATCTGCAAACATTAAGTGCGAGACGAGAACTTTTTTCCTCCCAACCCAGAAGGGAGTCCAAAGATTAGAGTTGCATGCCTCATTAATCATGTGAGTGAGAGATTCCAAGCATAAATTGAAAAGGTAGGGGGCATGGGATCACCCTGGCGAAGACCACGAGAGTGCTTAAAGTTCACACCTTTTCTACCATTAACAAGCATGGTGGATGATGCTTTGGAAATGCAATCTAATATTAATTGGATTGTATGCTTGTCAAACCCATGGATCTGGAGGCACTTCCTAACAAAACTCCATTAAAGGCGGTCATAAGCTTTCTCTAGGTCTATTTTGAGGGCAAACCACCCTACTTTCCCTTTCTTCTTTGACATGGAATGGAGAATCTCCGAAGCCACTACCAAATTAATGTCAGGACCTCTTCCTTTGGTAAAACTATTGTGGATCGGGAGATAAGGTCAGACGTGTATGGTTTCATGCGATTAACCAAGACTTTGTAAAGTGTGTTACATAAGCTAATTGGTCTAAGATGCTTAACGGTTTCCGGAGGGTGTTGTTTTGGGATAAGACAAATGATGGCCTCACACATGGTTTCAGGTATATGGCCTCTAAGGAACCAATCCTTAATGGTATGACACATATCCTGTCCTAAAGTATCCCACGTTTTCTGAAAGAAGATAGGGTGGTGTCCATCCGGCCCTGGAGCTTTATTCGGGTGCATCCCAAACAGGGCCTTCCTAATTTCAGCCGTCGAGATAGGTTGATCAATATGAATGGTAGAGTCTATGTCATGAGCGGTCCAGACACTCACTTCTTTCTCCGTGGAGTAAAGCTTGATGAAGAAATTGGAGACATGGTCTTGAATTGCTTTTGGATCAGTTATGTCATTTCCAACACTATCTCTTATGGTTAGTGTTATGACTCTAAGTCAATGTTATTTTGATGATGATAAACACTTTGTGCTATAACATGTATGTATGTAACAGTGATCTAAGAAAGCTATCAAGATTGGAAGTTCATGAAAGATTGAAGACTTTGAAGAAATGGAAGTTTAGACATTGTTATATGCTTAGTAAGAAAACAACAAATGTAAAGTATTAGAACTGTGTGATAAACTTTGTGCTAGAAATAGAAATGTGAAATTAGAATGGTTATTATTTTCTTAGAGTTAAGAAAATAGATAATCATATTAATTTCATATATCTATATAAAAAGGGAAGTTTAGTTTCAAAATTGAGTTTATTTAAGAAAACATTTTTTAAAATAAAAAGATTTTATAAAAACCGATTTGAAAAAGGATTTTGTAAAAACCGATTTAAAGAAAAATATTCTATAAAAGAATTTCGAAAACAAAAGGATTTTTAATAAAGAAAATAAAGATAAAGAAAAAAAGGGAAACTGATTTTTGATAAAACGTTTTTTAGATAAAAGGTGATTACTAGTTGACTTTGGAGAATTCTTATCTTATAAGAATTGAAAAGAAAAATCAGCTTTTATAAAAGATAAAATTTGTTTTTAAAAAGGAAAAGTTTTATCCCTTAATCCTAGGGGTAAAAGATAAACATATCTTTGAGAAGGATTTTCGATCAGTCCATAAGCTATAAAAGGGATTATAACTCAGTTTCATAACTCACTTTTGCAGAGAAAAATATCGGAGATTTCGAGAGCTGAAAACTGTTTCCTAAGGCACAGAGTATAGCACAGAGTTCTAGTCAGGTCAGGAAACTAAACAACGTGTGTAATTGTCCTCTAATTTGCTTGAATAAGAAGCACGCTTTTGAGGAATTATTCTTTCTGTAATTTCTTATATTATAGAGAGTAGCAACACTTAGGGTTAAGTGTTAGGGAGCGCTACTAGAGTTAGTAGTGGGGGAATCGAATCATGTATCAAGAGTTTGGTATTTTACGATTCAAATAATAAAAGAGTAGTTTGTGTGGACGTAGATCTCAGAGGTGAGATTGAACCACGTTAAATTTCTGTGTTTTATTATTTGATTTCATTATTTTATTGTTTGATTCATTTTCGTTTGAGCAAAAACATAAATCGGAGATTTTACGAGTGAATAACACAGTGCACGACACTGTGCCATAAGGGTGTTTTTGCGAAAATCGATTACATTTTTCACTCAATTCAACCCCCCCTTCTTGAGTGTCACCTTGTGTTCCAACAAGTGGTATCAGAGCAGGCTATTCTCGAAAGGCTCATCCCTAGAGAATAGAAGTCATGAACATGTCAGATGACTCTCGAGATAGACATACAAAGTGTCCGATTTTTAACGGAAAAGACTACGGATGGTGGAAGGCTAGGATGAGGATCTACATCCAAGGATCGGACTATGAATGCTGGAAAATCATAAGGAAAGGACCAATCCTTATGCAAGCCAAAAATGCTGAAGGAAAGATGGTCGACAAGGATGAAGACGACTACAATTCAGTTGACTATGCAAAAGCCGAAAAAAACTTCAAAGCTATGAGTATTCTCCAATATGGAATAGGACCTGATGAATACTCAAGGATCTCGGCTTGTACTACAGCAAAAGAAATATGGGACACGTTGGAGTTGGCCCACGAAGGTTCGAATGAGGTAAAACAATCTAGAATAGATTTGCTTGTCCAACAATATGAATTGTTTACAATGAATAAGGACGAATCTATATAAGAGATGTTCACTAGATTTACACTAATCACTAATGAATTACGTTCTCTAGGCAAAACATATACTTCTGAAGATTTAGTCATAAAGGTGTTAAGAAGTTTAACAAATCGATGGCTCCCAAAAATAACCGCTATTTAAGAAGCTAAAGATTTGACTAAACTTTCACTAGAACAACTTATTGGATCATTAATGACTCATGAACTTGTTTTAGATTCTAAAACTAATGAACCAAAAAGTAAAGGTATAGCCTTGAGAACTGAATTGGAAATTGAAAATAGTGATAGTGATGATGATATTGATTTTCTTACTAGGAGATTTAAAAATTTTCTCAAAAAGAACAAAAACAACAATCCTAGAAAAAATGAAAATTTCAAAGGTAAGAGCACTACCTCTAACTTTAAGAAAAGTGCTACTAATTCGGGTTGTTTCAAGTGTGGAGAGTTAAATCACAGGATTAAAGAATGTCCCTTATGGGATGATGAGAAGCCCAAAGAAAGAAGGGAGCAATCGAAGAAAGAATTCAAAAAGGCTATGATATCTGCCGTTTGGGGAGATTCGGATTCTGACGAAGAACAGTCAGAGGCACAGTGCCATGAGGAAAATTATGTTTGAATGTTGTACAGACATCACAGAGAAAGGCACAGTGCCAGGACGACTCTCACTTGTGTCTAATGGCGAAAAGTTCAAAATCCCAAGATGAAACTGAAGACAGTGAGGTAAGTCTTCTTTCTCTAAAACCTTCAACACATCTTCTTTCAAAAAACCAACTTGTTACTTTGCTTGGAAATATCATTGATGATTGTCAAGAAATGAATGATGATTTTTCAATCATGAAAAAGGAAGTAAAAAATTTAACTAAGCAAAAGATTGGGTTGGAATTGGAATATAAGGATTTATTAAAAGACTGTAAAGAACTGATGAAGAAGACTGATTAACTTGAAAAAATTATTGAAGAGAAAGATACTGAGATAAACGCTCTAAGATACGAAAAGTCTCTTGCTAACGAAATCGTAAGTGACACAGTGCCATACACTGTGTTAGAAGCTGAAAAATCGAGTCTTGAAAAGCAAATTGAATCGCTAAATCATGAGTTAGTTGAACTAAATAATTCTTGACAGAAATCAAGAATTGTTCCACTAATGCTGCCTAGTGATGCTAAGATAAGTGAAGAACTTGATAAAGTTAAGAGAGAATTAGAAAGTTCGAGAAAAAGAAATAGTGATCTAAATATAATTATGTTAAATTCTTGGAATCACAATTGACTATTGCTCGAAAAATGTATGAAAAGTGGTCGTATGGTCTAAAAGCTCTCGATTATTTGTCTAGTACAACTAACAATCAAAACAAAACTGGTTTGGGATATACAGGTCAGCAACACAGTGTAAGGCACAGTGCCAAAAATTTCGAAAGAGACTTTCGTAAAAGAAAATATGTTGATCTACCTGAATATTTGATTTGCAACTTTTGTGGAAAAAATGGACACCTTATGGAGAACTGTAATATCAAGAAAAGGAGTGTTGCGAAAAATGTAAAGTATGTAACTCAAATATGGGTTAGAAAAGACTTATTAGAAGCTCAACGAAAGAAAAAGGGACCCAAACAGATTTGGGTTCCTAAAATTAACAAGTGATCTTTTTGCAGGCAAACGTGAGAGGAAGCAGCCTATGGTATCTCCACAGTGGCTGTTCAAGACATATGACTGGTGATAAATCTCAATTCTTCTCACTAGTAGCCTACCATGGAGGTTGTGTTACATTTGGCGACAACAAAAAGGGAGAAATAAGTGGTATTGGAAACGTCGGCAAATCCCTAACACACTCCATAGAGAATGTGATGTTGGTAAGTGGTTTGAAAAATTTATTAAGCATATTCCAATTGTGTGATCAAGGTAATTCTGTTGAATTTCATGCATGAATATTTTACAATACAATTTGTGGCTTTGGGATTAATTTCTGGAAATTAGTTGAGTATTATGCTTATTGTCCTCCTTTAAATATGTTAATTAGAGTGTTGATGCATGTCTTTGTGAAACATTGTGAGAAAAAGTCTACTTGATATAAAAAGGACTCGTAATGGTCTAATGATGCTGTCCTAATGTCATGATCCTAAGTTGCCGAACTAATGAGCTATATGATCCTAAGTTGCCGAGTTATTGAGCTATGAAATGCTAATTCTTTCTCCTATGGCAAGCTTGATCTTTATACCGATATTCTGATTTTCTATTTATGAGTTTGACATTCGTGCCTCATTATTTCTTTCTTTCATATGTCTCACCTTATCATCATTTTCCTATTATTATCCTTCTTTTCCTCACCCATTGATCCAAAGTTCAACAAGTGATTTTAATCTTGATTAATGATAATTTATGGGGCAAGAACCTCTTGATAAGATGATGGAAGAAAAAGACGCATCGGTTAAGGGGGAACATGAAAAGGTTGGAATGAAACACAAATACGTGAAAGAATGAAAAGTACTGATTCACACTGTGCAAGGCACAGTGCCAGGAGATGCATAAAAAAGAAAATGAGGTCCGAATTAACTTATTATCTTTGATCTCTTATTGATTGACTCTAGTAATATTTTATGGTCTGCTTCTCCTTCATAAAAAAAAAAAAAAGAAAAGAAAAGAAAAGGAGAGTAAGACACTTATTTTAGATAAGTCCTAGAGTTCAATTCAAATGTGAAGAAAATTATCAAAGTTTTGAAGATCATCATTTTGGATTCCAGTATATCTGAAGATTAGTTATATTTGGAAGGGAATAGATTGTTCACTGGCACAGAAACACACACAGTGCCACAGTGAAGAAAGTCTTATGATGTTTATTTGCGGAAGTTGAAAACCTGAAAAGGGTTTAAGCACTTGTTGAGCCAATTGTTATTTCAAATCTTCAAGCTTGCATTACCTATCTTCATCTTACATACTTAGCTATCAACCATGATCCTTCATGATTTTTTCTTGCTTCATAAATTCGGATTGTGAGTTGGATTATATTTTTGCTTAATGACTTCGGATCGTGAGTTGGATTATGACATAGCACCAGCATCCTTAGTATTTATTGCTTGAGCTACTTGCATTATTTTGCTAACTGTAATATCTCACTTTGACTCGCTAAACATGTTGATGCTCTCCTTTTTGATAATGTCAAAAGGGGCAAGATGGGTATAATACTTCGACTAATGAATGAAATTATCTTGGTTACCATGTTACTTGTGAATCTATGTGAATGATGTTATGTTATGTTACTTTCCCTAATGTGATTAATGATGCATATTTTGAGGGAGAAGTATTATTTGTTTGTCATCATCAAAAAGGGGGAATTTGTTATGACTCTAAGTCAATGTTATTTTGATGATGATAAACACTTTGTGCTATAACATGTATGTATGTAACAGTGATTTAAGAAAGCTATCAAGATTGGAAGTTCATGAAAGATTGAAGACTTTGAAGAAATGGAAGTTTAGACATTGTTATATGCTTAGTAAGAAAACATCAAATGTAAAGTATTAGAATTGTGTGATAAACTTTGTGCTAGAAATAGAAATGTGAAATTAGAATGGTTATTATTTTCTTAGAGTTAAGAAAATTGATAATCATATTAATTTCATATATCTATATAAAAAGGGAAGTTTAGTTTCAAAATTGAGTTTATTTAAGAAAACATTTTTTTAAAATAAAAAGATTTCATAAAAACCGATTTGAAAAAGGATTTTATAAAAACCGATTTAACGAAAAATATTTTATAAAAGAATTTCGAAAACAAAAGGATTTTTAATAAAGAAAATAAAGATAAAGAAAAAAGGGAAACTGATTTTTGATAAAACGTTTTTTAGATAAAAGGTGATTACTAGTTGACTTTGGAGAATTCTTATCTTATAAGGATTGAAAAGAAAAATCAGCTTTTATAAAAGATAAAATTTGTTTTTAAAAAGGAAAAGTTTTATCCCTTAATCCTAGGGGTAAAAGATAAACATATCTTTGAGAAGGATTTTCGATCAGTCCATAAGCTATAAAAGGGATTATAACTCAGTTTCATAACTCACGTTTTCAGAGAAAAATATCGGAGATTTCGAGAGCTGAAAACTGTTTCCTAAGGCACAGAGTATAGCACAGAGTTCTAGTCAGGTCAGGAAACTAAACAATGTATGTAATTGTCCTCTAATTTGCTTGAATAAGAAGCACGCTTTTGAGGAATTATTCTTTCTGTAATTTCTTATATTATAGAGAGTAGCAACACTTAGGGTTAAGTGTTAGGGAGCGCTACTAGAGTTAGTAGTGGGGGAATCGAATTGTATCAAGAGTGTGGTATTTTACGATTCAAATAATAAAAGAGTAGTTTGTGTGGACGTAGATCTCAGAGGTGAGATTGAACCACATTAAATTTCTGTGTTTTATTATTTGATTTCATTGTTTATTATTTGATTCATTTTCGTTTGAGCAAAAATATAAATCGGAGATTTCACGAGTGAATAACACAGTGCACAGCACTGTGCCATAAGGGTGTTTTTGCGAAAGTCCATTGGATTTTGTCACTCAATTCAACCCCCCCTTCTTGAGTGTCACCTTGTGTTCCAACAGTTGGGATCCTACTAGAATTCCTAGCTACAAGAACACTCTGGTGGAAGAACCTAGTATTTCTGTCACCTTCTTGGAGGTTGCGAGTTCGACATTTGGAGGCCCATAAAGTCTCTTCCTGATTCAGAATATCTAGAAGTTCATTATGCAGGTCATATTCCAAGTTAAAGAGGAACACAAAGTTTGGATTGTTTGCAATAGCCTTTTGAGCTCCTTGGAGTCGGGCTGGGGTACACTTTTTCCTATGGTAAACATTACCAAAATTTGTTTTGTTTCATTGCACAAGGGACTGACATAAAAAGGATAGGTTCTCACTTAAATCCTCCTCATTGTCTACCCTACCCCACTCAGAAGCTACAAAATCCTGGAAGTTCGGGTGGAGGAGCCACATTGGCTCAAACCTAAACAGTTTAGCACCTATATGTTTCGGCATTTTGTCAAGAATAAGCAAAATAGGGCAATGATCAGATGTAATTCTTGGGAGATGCCAAATGGTAGAATTTGGGAAGTTGGAGAACCAATCTGGGTTTCCCCAACCACGATCCAGTATCTCGAATATGGGGTTATTTTTCCTCTTATTGGACCAAGTGAACTTAGGACCATGAAAGCCTAAGTCCATAAGATTGCAATTGTTCATCGTTTCAGCATATATTTCGGCCCTTTTCCTACTCATTGGTCGGCCACCAAACTTTTCAGATTGACAAACTATTTCATTAAAATCCCCTACAACTATCCAAGGGGCATTGATATTGCTTGCAACTAAAGTAAGTTCATCCCATAGTTTTTGCCTATTTTCATACTTTGGACTAGCATAAATAGATGAAAGTAAAAAGAAGGAAGAAGGGTTGCGTACCTCCACAAGACCATGTACACCTTGAGTACTCGATCCCATAATATGGATAGTGACCCTATCCGGGTTCCATAAGAGAAGAATGCCGCACGCAAAGCCCACTGGTTCCACCAAATGCCACGCAGTTAAGGGGAGGTTTTCAACAATCTTGGCCGTGTGCTCCCTACTTACCCAAGTTTCAACCATAAACGGCTATATCCGGGCCATGCGTTGTCATAAGATGAAGAAAATTTGTTTTGAAGGATGAGCGCCCAATCCCACGAGCATTCCAAAATATGACCGACATATTCCTAGGTATGGGTGGACGTTTCCGAATGCTTTGGTAAAGTGCTTCATTTTGCACCCCCAACGCCTCCACTTCATGCCCCGTGATTGGGCACATCCAGAAGGCCCTTTGAGGCCAAAGTACCATCTCGGCTTCTCGAGGGTCGCTTTTCTCTTTTCCCTCTTCCCAATTCACATATATTTGGAGTTGTTTGAGCGGTGTTCGAACCTGGGTTGCAATGAGAGCGTTGGTGTTGCTGACAAATGTTACTCTTTGGGCTGCATGGGTTACTCGAACCATCTGCCTCCAATGAGGGAGAAGTGGTGTGGGATCGAGCCAAGGGCCCAAGTTCTGGAGCAACTCTTTGTCCTCCTGTTCCAGTGTCACTTCCTTCTGAAAAACTATTTTAGGAAGATTTTCATCATCTAGGGTACGTGGGCAGTTGACTGGACTTGGGGCATGTGAGGTGGGAGGAAGTCGGACGCATCGTGGTGCTACATGAGAATCTTCTTTGACAGATTCGGTGCAAGACTTGGGTTGAGAATGAGGGATTTCATCATTTGGAAGGACAAGTTCTCCACATAACCCTCCTCCTGCACTGGAATTACACACTCGGTGATCCCCGGGTTCATCTCCAGTAAAAGGGTCCTAACGTGACGGCTGAACAGAAGAGGGCTGATGTAGTCCTGGTGCAGCAGGTGGGGTGGAGATTGTGGTGGGGTCGGGGGTGGTGTTTCGTGTGGGGAGGTCATTGGTGGTGAGGTTGGAATTTTCACGACTTAGGGAGAGAAATGAGCCATGTGAAGGTTTCAAGATGGTAATTTTCGTGGGTTGGGATAAAGTTGGTTTAGGAATTTTTGGACTGGTTGGGTTATTTTTTGTAGTTGGGTTCTGGGCCGAGGAAATGGGGGGGAGGGGTTTCATGTTTTTAGGTGGCTGTTGTACTGGGTTTGCAGGGATAGCTTCTTCACTCTTGCCACTTTTCGTTTCCTTATTGGCTTTGGAACCATCAGCTAGATTCTCTTGGGAAGAGGAAGCGGCTGGGCAGGCTTCATGAAGCACAGCAAAAGGATTTTCATCTGATAAATCCTTAGCTTTCCTAACATCTTTTTCATTGACTTTCTCATTTGGGTTTTTTGGGACCCACACATGGCCCTCCCCTTTTTGACTTTCTTTATCTTTTTTCTTATTCTTCTGAACAAGCTGCCACCCCTCCTATGTTATTATGGTCGTTGGTTTTTGGCCTGCGATGTTCTCGACGGTGGCTTTCTTCCTCTGACACCCAGTGGGGTGGTGACCGAAATTTTGACATATGTTGCAGTACCCCTGTCCAGCGGCATACGTAATTTCTTGATGATTTCTACCAATCTAGACACTTTCCGGTAGCTTTTTGGTTGTGTACACCCATAAACAAAGTGTGCATACCTTCATTTGACTCCCTCAATGGAGTTAGTGTCTATTTCCAACACTTTACCAATAGAATTCCCTACTCTTAGGAGTATTTCTTTTTGTAGAAGTTCCACTGGTAATTCAGGTAAATGTGCCCAAACTTGTTTTTGAGAAATAGTGACCTTAGAGGGTTTGAATCCCGGAATCCATGGCTGAACCCAAATGTGGCTACCCGTTACGAACCATGGTCCCCCTATTAATATTTCCATTTTCTTCTCTACAGATGTGCACATTATTATGTAAAAACCCCTTCCTATTGCAGTTGCTTCGATTGACCCTTTCCATTGCCATTTCTTTGCTAATTCTTGTTTAAGGAAATCCTTAGAGAGAGACTTCCCCACAGGTTTACATATAATTGCAGTTTTCCACGGGTTACTTAACACCCCGTATTCCTCCTCCGTTAACTGGATGAAAATCTCATTTTCTGCCATGTTTGTCGGTGGTGTTGTTGCAAATGGAAATGACTGGGTTGTTCCGTCAAAGACCTCGGAAATACACAAGCCCGAATTCGCTCCTAGACTTTCCAAAGCCTTTTTGAAAGAGGGTGGTTGGGTTGAGGTTGGAGTGGATAAGATGGCTGGCGTCGTTGTGGTGGCATCTGCGGTGGTCGTTGATGGTTGCGGTGAACTTTGCTGACTGGTGTGCTGGTCATGTGGCTTAGTACTCCGTGCCTTGAGGGCGGTTATGGGGTTTTCTTTTTGTGGTGGTTGATGAGAGAGGAGAGGATTCTCTCTCTTCTTTCTCTCTCATATTGTTACAAATTTTCTTTGTTTGGTTGCAAGGAAAATAACTTTCCTTTGAACCCATTTTCCTTTGTGTTGTTTTATTGTTTGATAGAGTTGGGAAAAGTGTGGCGCTTTCCTTGCCCCCCATAGGGAAAGTAATTTTCCACCCTTGGAAAATGAAGTTCAACCCATATTTCCCTTTCTTTGATCTGATTCAAGCCAATCTGAGGAAAGTGAGGAAAATAGTTTTCCTAGAAAACACTTTCCTCTCAACCAAACACACCCTAAATTTATAAAGGAACGAATTTATTAATTTGGGAAATTTGAAGCATAACCTTATGTGTGAAGTCTGAAGTCTCAAGTCCTTTTCATTTTCTTTCTTAACCATGCCAATTTGCATAGAACTGCCAAATAAAAACGAATGTATATCCAAACTTCAAAAGCTGTGATGCATCATTTCAGGTTAAATTTTGGACCAACTTATCGTCAATCCTGAACCATACTTTGTTGTTTTCTTGATATAGTGATAACTCAGAGAATTCCTTCTCTAAAAAAATTGAGTAATTGCCAGCTCTAATACTATTGTTGCCACATCTATACTTATATATAGTCTCCATCACCTGGTAACAAAAAGAACAACAATTGGCTTATTCTTCAGACATTATTGTAAATCATGTAGTATTAAATTTCTATAAAATGTGACAAACATATGGCATATATGTAAGCTTATGTCAGTATCAAAATCCGTCTTATTAGCTGTATTTTTTGGGGTGTTGTTTGTTTTAGGGTTGGGTTTGTTCATGCTTCATTGTCATGATTCTTTGCTTTATAATTGGTGCATCCATATTTGGGATGTTGGACAAATGACAATAGTAAGGCACTCAGTCTTTAACCAATTAGTGATTGTGAAGTTTTGAGTAGCGGAGAAATTAGAATATTGGAGTACGCTTCAAAAAAAAAAAAAAAGTGCATATTCCAGTCCTACATAATGCACAATTAATATATTATGAGGAAAGGTGGCCAATTAATCAATAGGATTTGATAATAGTAATGTATCCCGAGCAAATTTAATGTAATCCTACATAATGCACAATTATGTATATAATCACTAGGATTTGATAATAGTAATGTATCCCGAGCAATTAATCACGAAGAGAGCCTGATTCGTAACGGGTTTTCGGAGAGGTGTAGAAAAAGAGAATTTTTTGGAGATGTGGATTTATTGTTTATAAGGCACTCTTCTTTTGGACTGAACTGAACTGAATTTAATTGAAGTTGTTTGAACGGAAGTTAAATAAAACTGTGAGAGGAAACTAACTGAACTGAAACAAATTGAATTTATCTGAACTTAATTTATCAATTGAATTTTCAATCCAGAAGAACAGAGCCTAAATCTCAGTGATTAACTCTTTTAAGAAGATATTTTGGATGTGATATCTACTTTGTCTTATTCCAAGTGAGCTAAGATGTGACATTTAGGGTCTGTTCTCCCCAACTTATTTTCAGTTCAGTTGCAATCAATTCAGTTCAGTTCAGTTGCAATCAGTTCAGTTCAGTTGTTTTATGCCGAAGAGAGCAGGTTCTTAGACTTCTTAATTTGGCAGTTAAAATTAAACCAATTTCAACCAACTTTCTTGTACTATTCTTTGGAAAGTTGGGTACAATAATTCGAGGGGAAAATTGTGCTATATTACTATTGAACGGCAATATATATTTATGAGATACAAACTCCTCAATTGGAGTGAATACCATTTATATAGTTATAAACTAATGATAGTCCTAATTGTATTAGTAAACCTATCAACATTAAAAATCTATTTACAAAAATATATCCGCTAAACATGCTAGATTTAGGGAAAACTCCTCAATTGGAGTGAATACCATTGATGATCAACATTTATAGTTACAAATTAATAGTGCTAATTGTATTAGGAAACCTATCCAGATTAGAAATCTATTTACAAAAATATATCCACAATGTGTGAGTTCACTCGTCAATTTGTAATATGTGTAAACATGGTATTGATGTAAGCGTTTTGTCCTATCACGAGCGAATTTCAAAAAGTCTGGAAGAAGAACTACATTGACTTAGAAGTGGCCTAGGAGAATCAACACCAATTCATGTCGGTCCTGATATTTTATAGGCCCTAGACAAAATGACGGAATAAGGCTCCCCTCAAATTATTTGTTGATAGAAAAATAATATTTTAAATTTTAATTAAGATTCCAATAAACGACACATTTTTTGTCGTTATTTTCTTTTCACCTAAGAAATAAACATGTATTTTATGCAACATATTATAACATATACATGATTAATCAAATGTTATACTGTACCATAGAAAAGAGGGAAAAATCGAAACACCAAGTCAATGAAACATTTATCTGGTCATAATAAATTAATCTACAATCAACGAATCATCATAAAATTAATAATAATAGTAATAATAATAGTAATAATAATATTAATATTAATAATAATAATAATGATAATAATAATACTAATTATTATTATTATTATTATTATTATTATTATTATTATTATTATTATTATTATTATTATTATTATTATTATTATTATGTCTTAAAATGATTCCAGTCCCTCCATGCCTTATTTTGATGTGCTTAGTTTAACTCGCAAATCTGTAAATGCACATCTTAGAATAAGTAAAAGTAAGTTCAGAAAAAATAAGGTTTGTTCAGTCAAAATAAGTTCAGTTCAACAAAAATAAGTTTGGTTGCGTAAAAATAAGTTCAATCCAGTAAGTTCAATTTATCAAAACTAGGTTCAATTAAGTAAAAATCAATAAACCTAGTTCATGGATAATAAGTTAAAGTGAACAGAGCCTCACAATGTTAATGCTCTGAGAGTGAAGGGGAGCTAGGTACATAAAGGAATTCCACCCTCAAAGTACTCCGAATGGGGAAGTCAAACTCGTGACCTCCTAGTTCCAAGAACAACACTTTACCATTAGACCAAGCACAAGCTTGGTTATTGCTCATACTGATTACAAAGGTGAAGATGGTATTGAAGTTTATTACTTTGATATATATGGAGTATATGGCATGAGAAAAACCCAAAAAATGGTAAATACAATATACAAATTTTAAAAAATCAAAATCTTATGTGTGACGCGCCATATCATTATTAGTTGATGGCATGATGTGTGTTACTTTTGTTACTGATTTAGGGTCTGTTCTGTTCAACTTATTTTGTCTTATCTTATCTTATCTTATAAGATCTTATAAAATCTTATCTGATCTGATTTGATCTTATCTGATCTTATCTTATCTTATTTCATCTTATCTTATCTTATAAGATAGTTTATTAAGTGTGTCTAGAATCTTATTTTATCTTATTTTATCTTATCTGATCTGATCTTATCTTATCTTATCTGATCTTATAAAATCTTATATAAGTTAAAATAAGTTGAACAGAACGGACCCTAATTATTGCATAATTGAGGTTATTAATAAAAAAAATACATATATGAGACTATGGACAAGAATTGTTAGTGTTGTAATAAGGTTGTCGTTAAGAATAAATGGAAATATTGACAAGCACAAATAAAGTTAGTGATAAGTATAAATGCATATACGGGGTTACTGATCATAATATTGGACCTTCATTTAAGAGCACAATGCATCACGTGAACGATGGACTGAAAAAACACATTCAGTGGCGGATCCAAAATTTTCAAATCGGGGGTACTGTGATTAATTAAATATATTGTCGGAGATTTGGTTGTTCCGCTTTTGATTTCTTTGATCTAGGTATCATTTTCTACATCTAATATACAAATAAACAAATTACTATCTTTTTTTTTAAAGGGCACTAATTACTATCTACTATACTTCATATGAAATCAAATCAATAACCAATAATTCATTTGTCATACAAATCAATCCATTCAAACTAATTACTATCTACTAAATACTCCATATGAACTCGATAAAGCTTGAAACCTTAATTAACAAGAGTTGAACATGACCCAATTCGACTTGATAAGCTCATGAGCAGCTCGATAATTTTTCAAAAAAATATTAATTTTATTAAAATATAACAATTTTTAGAAATAAAATAAAATCGAGTTTATATTGTGTGTTTTTGTATATTAGATAAACTAGGGGGAAAAGAACAAAGCCTAGTTTTCAAGGCTTTCTCAACAAGTTTGTGTCTTCCTCATCTCAACAAGAACAAAGCCTACTTTTCAAGCCCAAGAAGTATTAAGATTCAGAGATAAAGGGTTAAAAGGGGGAAAGTAATTTAGAAACATGAAGAAACCCTAGTTTTCTAGTGCAGCATAAGCCAAAAGGCCCACAACTACAACTCTACAAGTACTAGCCGTTTCTCTCCCTCTAGTACTGACTCTTAAGCCATCATTCCTCAACATCTCACAATGAACCAACACTCATTACATTAGTAATTTCAATCAGTTTTTTGGTAAGCTTGGTGTACTGTTGTTCATTGTGGAAGTGGTAACTAGACGTGGCCATTAATGGCGTGAAGCAGGAAGCAGCAACAAACCATCTAGATCCGCCATTAATGGCTGGAAGCAGGAAGCAACAATTTACAGATAATTTCACATTTTTTTTTACTTTGGGGGTACTGCAGTACCCCTGACGACCCATCTAGATCCGCCAGTGAACACATTGGATGTTAAATTTCATTAGTTGATAAATTTTAATAAGGAGTATTCAAGACCAGAAATTAAATATTGTGAAAAATATATAATTAAGGAAATTAACAATTTGTAAGCTAGATAGCTACTATTAGCCACTGGTCAGAGATCACTCGCTTAGAAGTTAGAACACCCATGGCTCTTGGGTTATCGTATGACATAATACCATCTTGGCCCAATAGATCTCCAGCCTGCCTTCTTTAAACTATATAAACAATATAGGCTGACCCATTATTCCAGTTAGTACAAGGATAGCAAATTTGATTAATCAACAGGTGGTGCGTTCAAAGTAGTGCTGTCAGTTTGGTTGAAAATCGATGGTTAAACTGCAAACTGATGACCAACTGAACTGAATAAACTGAAATGAATTGACCCATAACTGAAAAGTTAAAAACCGATAAGTCAATCAAATTAAAGTAAACTGCAATTAACTGAATTGAAACTGAACTGAAACTCAACCGAAAACAGACTAAACTGAAATTAACTGCACGGAAAACCGATTTAAACTGAACTGAACTGAAATTGAACTGAAATTAACTGAAAATTGTTTCAAACTGTTTTTAACTGAACTGAATCGAACTGAATAAAACTGTTTTTAACTAAACTGAATCAAACTGTTTATAACTGAACTGTATAAAACTGAATAAAAATGTTTTAAACTGAACCGAATCAAACTAAATAAAATAGTATTAAACTATACAGAATAAAACTGTCTCAAACAGAACTGTTTCAAAATGTAACAACTAATTTCGTAATTTTTTTAATTTACCTAAATTATTGGCGTACAATGACATGACACCTTAATAACTAGACAAGGATAAAAACACATGATTTCAATTCAATCAACATTATACATTTCACCAACAGATCAACTCTTACTGGCCATCAAACACATATATACAAAGGAACAACATGAATCTACCAAGTAGCTAAAACATGAATTAAATCCAACATCAAAATCTACCGCTACTTACTAGCCAAAATAATGGTTAGCTATCTTCATAATTTGAGATCTATTGTTCATCTTCACAAGCAA
The DNA here is from genome assembly GCA_947648045.1 of Beta corolliflora. Taxonomy (NCBI): domain Eukaryota; kingdom Viridiplantae; phylum Streptophyta; class Magnoliopsida; order Caryophyllales; family Amaranthaceae; genus Beta; species Beta corolliflora. The sequence goes on from CANSZD010001098.1 coordinate 427,873, forward strand.
TAACCGACAAACCAATACCTCAACTTATGAACCATTCAACTCAAACAAAGTCAAATATATGAGCAATTGAATACGTTCAATGAGTTAAACCTAAAATTACCAAGATTCATGATATTAATACTAAATTCAGTCAATAATTCGTGAACCATAACCAAAAGTCAGCTAACATTTTCACATAATCATTAATTTTGCAATTACATAAAAGAGATTCAAATCTTCTTCAATTCCACTAAACAACTAAACTTATATAAAAACAAATTACATTAAAATACTACCTAAGTACCTAATTGACGATAAAGCTTAGAAAACAAAATCTACCCACCGACACCATAAAGAGTACGGCTTTGCCTCTTAAGAGCATAGCCAACATCCATGGCAGTAACATTTTCGCGGCGAGCGTCCTCGGTGTAAGTCACGGCATCCCTTCCTGTGCCTCTTTGCTCCGCCTTTTCCCAAACCCTTGCCTCCCTTTCCTCTTCGTGCTATTTTCTCTCTCCTATAATTGGTTTTCTTTATGAGATTTTATGAGTTTAAATTTTTTGGGCTGTGGATGTGAATATGTGATTGTTGTGGGAATAGAGAGGAAGGAGGTGGGTGTTATACTGTTATATATGGATGGGTTGTTGAAATTTTGAGATTTGGTTTTGGAGGGGTTTATCCCGCGTTGCTGGATGCCGATCCGTGTGAATGATGTGAGCTACTCTGGGTCGTAGATTGGTTTCATCTGACGGTGGATTGAGCGCCTAAGTGAACACTGCGGATTGCTATCTAAATGGGCATGAAATACTTCAGTATTGTGGGGAGTAGGGAGTGGGGAGTTGTTATACTAATTTATAATCAATAAAGTATATATTAGAGTGGTTTTATAATTATTTTGATACTAATGTAGTACTAAAATGTTTAAACATATGGATAAAATAGTTTATTTATTATTATTAGCATTATTGTTGCTACTATTACCGTTAATATTTGTATCGTTATTGTTATTATTAGTACTCCTGTTGTTATTTGTATTATTATTGTTCTTGTTAGCATTGTTACTATTACTGTTATTATTTGTATCATTATTATTCTTATCATCGCTTTATGTTTATTTATTATTGTACTATTATTAATTATATATATTAATAACTAATAAGACCTTTTTTTGGGTTGTATCAGGAGTTTAAAAAATGAAATAAGATTTAGTTGATCAACAATTATACATTGATCTATTACATAATATGCAAGTGATGTGTGTGTTGATGTACATAAATCATAATAAATAGAAAAACAGCTTTCACATATTAATTCATCACTAAAACAATGACACACTTTGAACTACTTAAATATTAGTTGAACACGAGTAATATAGACATTTTAGGTTATAAACTAAAACAATGACACATTTTCAACTAATGATAATATTAGAGCATAGTGATACTCGATTCGAGTCTCGATAGCCCATAGCGCGACTAAAACAGTGACACTTTTTCAACTAATGATAATATTAGTTTAAAAATGCATTACACTTAAAGACGATTAGCTTAATGATTACCCACTCATATCAATTCATATTAGTTTGTGTTTATACTAAACTATATTCGAAATTCAATACTTTGATCTATACACTATTCTATACATTAATATATACTCGAAATGCAATACATCTATCTGCACACTATACTGATCTAGTTTAGCCTAATGATTACCCAACTACACTGATTTTTGTCACATTATACTCGTATTATATTAGCTTGTGTTTATCGACTTTAATCATCATCATCATCACTAAATTATGATCATTCACCATTATAAATCATCACCACCTTGATCATTTATTAGTTTATACTCACATGTGTAGAAAGTTAAGATAATACATCAAATATTATTATTATATTTATATAATATAAGTGTATAGTTATAAGTCTTTCATTGTTCTTATTGGATAACAAATTGTTTCGATTCAAGTAGATGTTTTGAGTTTGAAAGTGAATATAGCTTAATGACGATTAACTGGAATGGAGTATTGTTATCCTTAACAAACTTATCGACTTATATTGACACATATTAATCTAATTCAATAACATGTTTACAGTTTTGAAATTGATTTAACTTAAATACTATTAATGTGAATGCAGGATTGATACTTTGTATGATTCTATCAACTTATTATAAGTCACTGATTGATGGTACATTCATATATCTCATCCCATGACAACTTGCATCAATTGAATTAGATGTTTTAGTTATGAAATGAATTTAATTAACTTAAAGACTATTAAAATCAAATAAATGATTGTTATCTTGAATTAGTTTATCGACTTACATTGGCCTGTTCATTAATCTCATCCGACAACAACTTATTCTAATTCAATTAGATATTTTTAGTTTCAAAATTAGTTGAAATTAAACATGACTAAGTTAAATATAATATAGTTATGTTGAATCAACTTAATGACTTATATTTATATATCCATCTAATCCAATAACTACATATTAGTTCAATCATATGTTTTATGTTTCAAAATGCATTTCACATAAAGACGATTAACTCAAATATCGTATTGTTATTTTCAATTAGCTTAGCAGCTACCATTGGCACATTCATTATGTACAATAATAAATACTTGGATTATTTAAGTAGATGTTTTTTGTTTCAAATTCCATTATACACTGGAAGACGATTAGCCTAATGATTAACCACTTATATTAACTGATTTATAAACTAATGCATCATTATCAATCATCATCTTCATCTTTGACCACAACCAATCACCAATTCATCATTGATAGTTACACATTGGAAAACTATAGAATAATGAAGAATTTGAAATTGAATTTTTCAATATCAGCCAAATGTTGAACCTTAAATAAAGCAATTTTACAGAAAATATAGCAACTTCAAAATGCGCTTTTGTAGACAAATATAGATACGTCTCTTGGTGCTATTGTTGTTTTCAACAAGTTTAACCGATGTGACAAAAGTTCAACTGAGTTGAAATTCCCTGCAATGAATAATGGCTTGACCCGAAGTGAGACCCGAAGGGAAAAGTTGTATATGGCATAACCGATATCAAGTTTCACCCGAGCTGATGCGGGTTTACCTAAGAAACTGAAATTAACTGAATCCGAACTGAAAATAACTGTTTAACTGATAGTAATAGGTAAAAAGTCAACTGTTTAAACCAAAACTGTACGGGTCAAACCAAAAGACAACTGTAAACTGAACTGAACTTAACTGAAAATTGAATTAACTGTATGGATTGAAACTGAAACCGAAAAAGTTTAAACTGAATCAATTAATCTCGAAAAAATGAACTGAATTAACTGAACTGAAGTCAGCTGAACTGTTTGGTTTGAACCAGAACTGAATTGGTTAACTGAATTGACACCTCTAATTCAATGTTTACCCAACAAAACATTGTTATTTCCCACAAAAAAACAACTAAAATGCTAAACATCGCCACAAAATTTCTTAAAATCGCCCCGGACCCACTAAACATTTCCAACTTTACCCTTCCTTTTTTTATTTTCTTTTCCCAAACCACCAGTCACCACCTCCTGCCAGGCTGCCACCACCACCACGATTGCCACCACCTACAACCCCATCGCCACCTCCTCCAGCCCCACCACCACCACTTGCCACCACCCACCTGAAGTTTTTTTGGGGCGACGGGTGGAACGTTTGGCCAGGACGTTCCACCCATGGCCCAAACGTCCGGCTCGGACGTTTGCGCCATGGGTGGAACGTCCTGGCCAGATGTTCCGACCCTTTAAAAAAAATTCAGAGAAGGGTTGGTGGCAAGTGGTGGCGGGGGAGGTAGGTGGTGGTGGGTGCTGGCGGGTGGTGGCAGGTGGTGGCGGGGGTGGCAGGTGGTGGAAAAAAGAGAAGGGGTAAAATAATAAATCAAAAATGGACTCGGGGCGATTTTAAGAAATTTTAGGGGGCGGTGATTAACAATCTCCAAATACAAAACAAAACACGGTTTTTTCACCATATACCCCTCACAAAATTTTTTTTGCACCATATACCCTTTCGACTTTTAAAATTAACCATATACCCCTCACTTTTGAAAAAATACATCTACTTACCCTTAATGACTAACGACGTTAAACTCCGTTAGTCATTAACCCCTCATCCCCCCTCTAACCCTAATTAACTAACCTAAATCCACCCTAACACTAACCCTAACCCTAACCCTAACCCTAATACCCTAACCCTAACCCTAACCACCCCTCCCCCCACCCCCTTACCCTACCACCCTAGCCCCCACCGCCCCCACCACCCACACCCCACCGGCCCGCGGCCCCCCGCAACCCCCCACTGCCCCCACCGGCCGCGGCCCTCCCCCATCGGACCTACAACCCTCCCCGCAGTCCCCTCCCCCTCCTTCTACCCCCCCCTTCCCTTGATGAATCGCGCGAGCCCCCCCTCCCCTGCAGTCGCACAACCCCCTTCCCCGAGTTTCGCCCCTCGAGGCGGACCCTCCCTCCGCCGCACTCGCCCGCCGACCCGAAGACCCCCCTCCCCTGATCTCATGCGCTATCTTTCACTCTCACTTGTCGCGTCCCCCTCTCTCCTCGCCGCAGCCCTGCTGCTTGCCTGAACGCAAATTACCTCGGGGTGGTGGGGCAGTGGAGGGAAGGGGTAGGGTGGGGGAGGGGTGGAGGTTGGGTGGTCAGGGTTAGGGTTAGGGTTAGGGGGTAGATTTAGGTTAGTTAGTTAGGGTTAGAGGGGGATTAGGGGTTAATGACTAACGAAAGTCTAACACCGTTAGTCAAAAGGGTAGTTTGATGTACTTTTTGAAAAGTGGAGGGTATATGGTGAATTTCAAAAGTTGAAAGGGTATACGGTGCAAAAAAGAATTTGTCAGGGGTATATGGTGAAAAAACCGAACAAAACATTATCAGGGGTATATGAATACATGTAACATGATATATGATATTTCGAAATGTTATTACCAGGAAAATTCAGAAGATGTGAATGAAGTGGGTAGTTTGATGTTTATTGTGACAAGATATTATTGTTCGATTATATATTTGAAATTTTGAGGAGGGACGATTGCATGAAGTGAGAGCGATCGAGTGCTTAAAATCCTACTATAATTTTAGGTTGAGAGAGCTTTCTAGAGATTTACTTGCCTATGGAACTTTAAAAAGGTATGCCCTATCTATATACTAATAACTACTACATCTATTAACTATGATATTAGAAAAAAAATTAACCGCGTATCGGATAAGAACCATGTTTTCCAATAAAAATCTTAACACAAAGAAATTGTATATCATATACTACTTTCGTTTTATTAGGTGTAATATTTACCTTTTTGTTAAGTGGATTAATATAACTAAATGTTGCATCTAAAAGAAAATAGATGCAATCCACTAGAGTTCCGTAGTCAACGTATGATGAGATTGATTGAAAGTGTAGAAAATTCTTGTGGGGTGAAAATGATGGTGAGACAAAAGTCCATTTGGTGGTGGCTTGGGACAATATAACAAAAACGAAAAAGAGGTAGGTTTAGGCTTGAGATCAATGAGACAAGCTAACTCAGCCTTCCTTGCGAAGTTGGGTTGGCGATTACTTGCGGAACCAAAGGCGCAATGGTCAAGAGTATTGAGGGCAAAATAATGCGACAATAGGTATGACATTGACATATTTAAAGCAAAGAACAATGCTTCGAATGCTTGGCGTGGGATAATGAGTAGCGTGGATGTAGTTAGAAAAGGCATCAATATGGCTGCTGGGAATGGTAATTCAACCTTTTTCTGGCATCATAAATGGGCGACGGACAAACCTCTTCTTGAGTTGACTTTAATGGAGCCCCTGTGCATATTCATGATACTATTATACGTGAGATGTGGGATGTGAACATGGGCTGGAAGTTAGAAACTTTTGGTAACTTTTTACCATCTGAAGTGTTGCTGCAAATTGCTTCTCAGGAGTTAATAGAGGATGACGAGGCAATCGATGAGATATACTAGAACGACTCTCCTTCTGGGGGCTTTTCTTTATCTTCGGCCCTTAAGATAATTCGCAATGAAGAAGAGATGGTGGTTGATGGTGAAGTTAAGTGCGCGAAGATTTGGAGAGTCTCGGTTCCACAAAGGGTAAGGTTCTTTGTGTAGTTAGCTTGTCAAGACAGGTTAATGACAAATGGGAATCGATTTATAAGGAGACTTACAGACGATCCTAGATGTTATGTTTGTGGAGAAGTTGAGGAAAATTCTGCTCATATTTTAAGGGATCGCCCGGTAGCAAGACAATTGTGGAGAAAGATTGGAATTAGCGGTATAGAACCTGGATGGAATGCTTCGGTGATGCAGTGGATTGGCAAATTTGGAGGGAATGGAAACAGGAAGAGAGGATTGGGCTCGGGTTTTTTGCATCACCTGCCGGTGGCTATGGCGTTGGCGAAACGAAAGAAGTTTTAATGAGGCTCCGCAAATTCCAATAGACCAGGTAGGCTTTGTGTTTGCTCGTGTCAAGCAAGTAGAGGTTGCAATGAACAAACTTGAACCAACACAAGGTGGACGAGTGATGAGTCGGGTAGAGCAGTTTATTAGATGGCAATATCCCCGAGTAGGCTGGGTTAAATTGAATACAAATGGTGCCGCTAAGGGCAACTCGAGAAGAGCTGGAGGGGGAGGGTTGATTAGAGGCCATCGAGGTGAGTTATTGGAGGTTTTTGCTTTGAGCTGTGGATCTTATACTTGCACGAAAGCTGAACTAATGGCTGTGTTAAAAGGCTTGGTGATAGCTTGGGAAGGAGGACATAGAAAAGTCCAGGTTGAAGTAGATTCGGAAGTGGTTGTTCGCTTGTTGGAGGGAGATGCTCCCTCTAACTCTCCATATATTCACATTGTTCGTAAGTGCCTAGCGATGGTGGGACGAGAAGGTTGGGAAGTTACTGTTAATCATGCGTATAGAGAAGCCAATAGAGCGGCGGATTGGTTGGCAAATTTTAGTGTGGTTATGAATCAGAAGTTTTGTCTACTGAAGGCGGTTCCTAAGGATCTTCATGCCGTTTGGAGGATTTGGGGGGAGTTGCTTGGCCCCGTATGGTCCCTAATAAGTAGCAAACGTAGTGTGGTTTGTTAGTAGTTTTCTTGTAGTGTAGTTTGTTTCTTTCGTGTCTGTTGTGTTCTGTTGCTTAGTCGTTTTCTAGCTACGTTGTGTCTTTTGCTTTCTAGGTGTTTTTTACTTAGCGTTTCTTGCGGTGTAGGCTGCTGTGTGATGGGTGTCTTCCCCAAGTTATTCACAAAAAAAAAATAACCTTATGTTTCAGGTATTCTTCTAATAATCTACACAATTACATTCCTTCTTTAGGTACTGGCTAACTTGTCAAATATCATTGAATTAATCAATTTATTTAGTGACGCCATCAATTTATTTAATGACGCTACTAAAGTAAAGAATCATACTTGAACATCCCAGCACCCCATATTTTTCTGTTAAAATTTCATCTAATTATCAATGTTTTCTTATTCTTTTTAACTTTTTACATTTTTTATTCCATATAGCGAAATGTCACATACATATAGATTCTGAAGGGCAGGCGTATAAGGAAAAAAATAAAATCTTTTGTCCTACTTATTTGTGCCACTGAATCCTATTGATGATTGATTTTAATTATACTCTGCCTTATTTTTTTTAAACGACAAGTTTGTTTAAATTTAATGATGTTAACCAATAATATGAAGTAATACATATAATGGTATAAAAAGCGGGATAGAAGATTTGGACTCAGCACGCAAGGAGTGATCAAGTGAGAATATATATGTCAAGTAATATCGTCTACAAAATCATGAAGTTTAATTTCAACCTTCATCCTTAATATAGTAATCTTCTTTCGTTAAATAGATATATGAAAAGTCAAAAGGAGCAAGTAATATGTTAATATTCATATTTATATTTTTGTAAACTTTTAGATAGCATACAACTTTTATAAATGCAAGTGGATGAACAATGTGCAACGCTTGATCTACATGGCAAGACTCGTACCTTAAATTCTAGACGCATTATGTTGGAATCTTGCCAAATAAGGGTGTTGAGTATGAGAATTCTCTTAACTTAATTCCAACTACTTTTAAATACTTGACCCGTAAATACTGGTTCGATAAACTATGAGAATAATTGAAGTATGATCAGTGTCTTTCTTAGTACCATTAAATAGAAAGAGTAGGCAAACAATGTGATAAAGCTACACAAAAGGATACACCGGCTAGGGAGGTGTGAAAAGTCAAATTATACCTTTTTTTTTTTTCCATTGTGGGTTTCATAATTTGAGCACGTGGTTACTTTAAATTGATTAATTTAACAAGCACTTTAACAAGAAAAAAAAGTCGTACTTCCTCCATCTTTCAAGCAAAGATTCCAAGAGATTCACCCTTGGATGGTAGTGCACTGGTGAGTGGGAAACAATGAAAAAAGAATCAACAAAGAAGAAATTCTGAAACGACAAAAATTTTCAAATGCATTATTTTATATCAAACATGTAGTGAAATTATATGTTGCTGGAGAACCTTTCCTATGTTTTTCACCAAATCATCCGTTGTCATGCAAGAATCATCACTCGCCTGCAATTTAAGTGAGGCATTTATTACCAAAAATGAATATGTTGTTTTAAGAACTATGTAGGCAAAAATTAAAAATTGAATGAAAATGTTGAGTAATATAGCTTATAAACATGAACAATTTTGAACATGTTATTTTGTTATGAGTTTATAAAATAATACCATTTCAAGAAAAATAATTGATACTTATCATTAGTCCTTAGAAGTTAGGATTACATATAATAGAAAAGTACTCTTGCCCTCAAAAAAAAAAAAGAAAAATGGTATTGCCCTCAAAAAAAAAAAATTGATTCTAATAATCCAACCTTTGAGCCGTCCGCTTAAAACAGTCCCACCTTTTGACTAACGGAGAATAATCCCACCTTTAGAGGTTATCTTCTCAAAATGGTCCTTAACCTGTTATTGTTGTTGATAACCTGGTTAATAAGTAAAATGTGATACATGTCTCTCTATAATTGGGCTGGTATATTTTTAATTTTATTTAAAAAATGATCTCCCTCCATTTTCAAAAGCCCCTTTCTCTTCCCCTCACTACAACCATGAGTCCATGACATCCTCTTCTCACCCCTCCTCTGCTGCTCTCTTCCCACGCCCAACTTACTTGCTCGTCACCTCCACCTGTTTCCTCGACTAAACAACCCAGTAGCCACCTACCTCAGTGTTGGCTGCCCTCATCACAACACTCCTCGCACGTCTATTTCACCTTCCCACATCGCCCAATATCACAATATCAACCCCTTCAACTCTACTCGCCTTCCCTATTCACGGTTGCGGTGATGCCCATCTCAAAACACCACAGAAGTGGAGCAACTGTCGCCAGCAGCACTCCACGCACCACCATACACGATTGTAGCGAGTTCCCTAAGGGGTTGTAAGGAGATGAAAAGTCCTCCATTTGAGGCGCATCAAGGAAGCAACGAAAGAAATTGGGTTTTGATGTTTTTGTTTTTTATCTTTTTTTGTTTTCTCATCTTTTTCTAAGTTATTTTCTCTAAGTTAAATCCATTGGTTTTTTTTTTTTCGTATATTTAAGTTCGATGAACAAAGTTTCTTTAACTTTGCAATTTTAGGAAGATACCCATTTGTAATTTGCTCTAATGGAAGTTGCTTATGCTTGTAATAATGCTTAATTGTCTTTGTTGATCGAGTTTTCCGCAGTTCATCCAGTTTCAAATAGTGGGTACTGGTTTTACTAATGACGGCAATAAGGGTGTGGGTGGCTCTTGGTTTTATAATGGTGGTAGTGAGGTGGGTTGGTGGAATACGGTTTTCTGCGGGGATGGTGGCATGGTTGGTTTAATTCAGCTGATGGGGCCAGGGGGTAGTGTATAGTAGAAATCTAAAAAAAAAACGAATTACCTGCTATTTAGGTTGACGATCGTAAGGACCATTTTGAGAAGATAACCCCTAAAGGTGGGATTATTTTCAGTTAATCAAAACATGGGACTGTTTTAAGCGGACCACCCAAAGGTCGGATTATTATAATCAATTTTTCCAAAAAGGAAAAAGTAACTTGTAAGTTGTAAGCTCTTACTTTGAGCAAAGAGCATCTTCCATCTATTATGATATTCCCCACTAGAAGAGAGAAAGACACATTTCACAAGTTTTTTCCATAAAAAAAAATGATTCTTAGCTTCCATTAGAAATTGTGGTATCTACCGCTACCGGCCTATGTTGTAAGCAGTTGTACTAATGGTGGTGACAACAATAAATTTACATGTATTTTGATTTGCACCACTCATGTCATACTTTGTAAACTTATATACAAATACGTACCAACTTAGATTTGGAGAAACATAAATACAGACATCGTGTAAAAATATTGTTAATGATAAAGCCTGCCTTTTCTTATTGAACCATCACAATATATATACAAGAGTTTTAGGAATCCGACATGAAAAAGGAAATCTATCTATAACAAAATATAGTCCTATGTTATCTCCAACATATCGTCATGAGACTTTCTTTGCAAAACTACATATAAACTTATTATATTACCATTTTCATCATAGGATATCGCCTTTGTAAAACTTCCAGATAATTTTATCATATTTATAAAAGAGAAATTTGACAATTTGTACGACAAAAGAATGAAAATTATTTACTCTTTTATTTCGAAATTATAGGTCACATTAAATTTTAAGGTTAAATCACACCAAACCTCAATGTTAGTGTGTACACTACTTCTAAGTACAACTTGTAAAATAATTATTATTGAGTATACTTGTTGGGATAGATATATTTCAAAAATATTTTTATACAACAATTGCACCAGAATATTGGAGAAACCATATCAAAGTAAAAAATAATAAAAAGAAAAGAGGTTTTGGGGGAAGAACTTTTATTTTAAAAAAAATTTAGTGGTGAATAAATTATTTAATTATACCATACAATTTCACAGCAATTGCATAAGAAAATTTGAAAAATTAGTGTAAATGCATGTGTTTGAGAATTTAATGGCTAATGGGATCAAGCTAGGTTTCACCCCCCCAAAAAAGTAGTAATACACTAATACTCCCTCTTTTTGTTATTTCTAGTTGTTTCTACACATTCATTTTAATGCACATTCCTTGGCCAATAACATCTTTACTTATTCGTAGAAATCATAAAAGGATCATATCATAAAAATACAAATTGACAAATTTTTATGTATTCCATATGTTGTTGTTTTTTTTATATTGGTGACCGTCTTTATGGCAAAGTTTCGACTCTATGAGCAACATATTTCTTTTTAGGAATATAAAAAAGAGCGAATTAATGAATACTAATTTTCTACATGCAAATAAAAAGATCATGGTGAAAGTGATAAAAGTAAGCATACCTGAGCAACAATTGTAATATCAACGGCATAGCTCCCAAATGGCACTGTTTGAAAGTTTAAAGTTGTTAAATTAAGCTTCCCTATTTCCTCTACAATTTTGCGAATGAGACCATCTTTTTTTAAAGAGTGAATTCTGATGAGGAAATTGTTGCTTAAAATCCTGGCTTCAATATCAAAGAGATCATCAGGATTGATAGTTTTGCTGAAGCATTTTTCAACTCTAGGTTGTTGGCTTTGCATCTTATTAACAAGATAAACTGACTCCACTGTTCTATTTGTTGTCTGCTGCTCCAACAATTTAGCTCGCTCTTCAAGTTGTTTTAAGTATTCAGCTGCATCAGATAGGATAGAGGCCTTGTCCATCTGCAATGTTCAACAATTATATATAAATCCTCAGTTTCTTTTTAGTAGTTACCCTTTACCTTTTCACGCTTGCTAATGTAAATTTTTTTTTGACAGGAGTAAATGTTTGAACATTAATATCTCTAAATTTGCATTTGTTAAAATTATAAAAACTTGATATTTCAAAAGTACATATCGAGACGAATCAAATAAGACCTGACTATATTTTTCCTTACCCATTTATCACAAATAGTCAAACATAAATTAGTAAATAGTGTTAAAATTCAAAATGTAACTATTAACGGGGGGAGTAGATGGTAAAGGCGTTGTAAGTAATTTTGATCTTATAGGCTATAGCTGGGTTTCCACTTGATTTTTTTTTTCCTTTTATTTGAAAATAAACCTCTCTTTTTCATCGTATATGCAGTATAAATCTTCGACGGCCTACACAAGCCAAACATACTTGTATCGAAGAAGACTCTAGTCATATACAAATCCGGGAACAGAACAATAACCAATTTCCGATAATAAAAAAAAGTAGCCTAATACGACTACGCAGTAGGGAATTATATTGCATGCTTTTTAACTCTAGTATTTCCTTCTATAATGCTTTACTTCCTTAAATAAGCCGAAGGGTTCACGTAATTTTTAAGAAACATTTTTTCCTTTTAAAATTCGTACTTATTAGTATTGTGCAAGTCTCAGACTATGTTAAGAATCAAGGTTGACTTAATTGGTTGGAGACCCTTTTTCCACCCTTGCGACAAGGGTTCTATTCTTGCCCCTTCCATAGTAGTAACACCGATTTCCCCCAACTTGTGCAAGGGATATTCATCTTACCTTTAAAAAAAAAAAGTGTCGGACTATGTCCGCTGCCTGCTTAGCATAAATAGTGCAACATCTACATGGGATTATGTCAAAGTTCAAATTGCAGCACATTTTGCAGTCTTGAAACAGCTTATGTAGGGATGCAAGTGGGGCGGGTCAAGTAGGAGACCCGCCCCATCCCCGCCCCATTCCGCCCCAATGGGGCGGAAATGGATCCTAGTTTGGTGGGTAGTGGGGCGGGGATGGGGATGAAATTTATACCCGCCATGGGTGATGATATGGGGCGGGGGTGAATTTTAAGTTGTACCCGCCCCATCCCCGCCCCGCCCCGCTCCGCCCCATCCCCACTCACCCTACATCTTACCCACTTAAAATATTAAATTTTCAACAAATTACAAGTCTATAACACTCTTTAATAGTTTTTCTAGCTGTATATATTTTTTGTTATTAGTACTTGAAATTATATATGGTATATGAGTATTATTTAGTGAGTTTTAAATGAGGATTAAGTGAATGGTGGGGCGGGAAAGGTAGGGATTTGGTGGGGATGGATACCCAAGTGGGTGATGGGACGGGGATGGTTTTAATTGTGTACATGGCAGGGCGGGGATGGGGATGAGAGTCGGACCCACCGCGGGGATGGGGATGGGGATGGGGATGAGAATGCCAAAATCCGCCCCACCCCGCCCCAGTTGCATCCCTAAGCTTATGTCCTTGATAAACATGCTTCCGAAACCTTTTCCAAGCACAAGAAGAAAATCTCATGGAATACATCTAGGGGTCATAGGATACAATTGGAAAGCATACTCATGAACAGGAATTGGAATATGGTGGGAAATGAAAGACTTTAAAGCTATTTTGGGTTGAACCTGAAACAAGCTGTAGTAGACATTTTAAGCTAGTGTAGAGAGTCCTGGACATTTAATCTGTAGTTGGCACCAGTGACGGAGCCAGGATTTTCAATCAGGGGTAGCATAATATAACTAACCAAATAGCGGTTCATAATACTAGAACATAATTCACGTTAACCTACACTTATAACCCTTTTAAAAATACGGCACTATATTATTATATGGTTCATAGTATTATATTCTTTAGAATTACATTATGAGAGAGTTCTTCCCGTAAAAACTCTACGTACCCTACTACTCTATCATATCCAACCCTTTTAAAGCCGAAGAATTTTCTCTCCCTTATAATGTAAGTCTGAAGAACTAAAAATAAGAAACTAATGAAGAACTTAACGTTGATTTAACAGAGGGGTACAATATAGAATTAAAAAAATTCAAAGCTAAAATTTGAAAAGAAAAAAAATATTCAGAATATAGCTTAGAAAATGGAAAAATACATGGGTACTTTATCAAAAAAAAAAATTCAAGAAGATTCTCTTTATAATATGTGATTTATAAAAGGTTGAACTTTTTTATTCGAAATTAGGAGAGTGTGATGTATTTATAATATAATGAAAGGCAACTATAATTAGAATAAAGTTTGTTGTAATATGAAGTATTATAGTGTTTAATTTACAAGTGTAATTGTGGAAGATGGAAAAGATTAGGGCATAGTGGAAATTAAAGAAAAAGGAAAAAAGAAAAAAGGAAAAGGAAAAGGAAAAAGAGAATGAACAAAAGTCGATAACTAAAAAAACAAAATGTTACATAAGTATTGAACCTGAGACCTCCGTGTATTCAAGAAAGTGAACCTACCCCCGCGGCAAGGGGAATTCATCAGTAACACATTGCTAGATTTTGTATATATTCTGTTTCTTATTTTTTTTCTCCTAGCCTTTTTTTTTTAATTTTTTTTTAGGGGTAGCATTGTTACTTAGTAGATCCGCCCATGGTTGGCACATGGTGGAAAATGGGAGCCTTTGGAGCTATTTTAGTGTTGAATCAAAGCTACATAAAACAAGTTTTAGTATAAGCTCAAAGTAGAAGATCCCAACCAATTGTAAGTCATCTCAAGATAGCTTGAAATCCTTGTCAATGTCTTTGATTGAAATTATTGTTGGGTATAAAGAAAGTCCTTGAATAATAGATTTGAAGGTTATAATACATGCTTTGGGGATCTTCTCATGGCCAAAGAAGAAAACCTTATGAAATTTATTATTGACTCGTCATAGGAGACTATTTGAAAGCATATACATGCGGCCATAGTTTTAGGTTTTACTCACTTGGAATATGCAAGACTCTAGTACATATCTTTCACCTTTTATATCTTTATGATTTCGCATTAAGAAACAGGAAAATTATATATGGAACCCCAAGTGTCGATTAGAAAAAGTCAAAAGGGGAAACAATAAGCAATTACGAAGCGTAATAATACTGATCGATGCATAATTTGTCATAAATTCACAACTATTATTTAAAAAATTATTTTGATGGTTAATATTAGCCTTAGGACTTAAAAATTGTGTAAATTTAATATGTAAAATATGTAATCAAATCTAGAAACATCTTACATGAATATGAATTTTGTGGATGTAAGTTACTAAATATGGTCAAAATTCTCTAACTTTGATCAAAAGGGAAAGAATTAGTAGAATTTACAAAAACAAAGAAAGTATAATAGAAATACCTACATAATAAGATACTTAGGATGTATACCTTTTTCATACCAGCAGGAATTAGGGAAGAGAGAGCAACAAATCCTTGAGACATTCTCTCCCTACGCCTCCTCTCTGCAACAACATGTTCATTAGGAGTACAAGTTGATCCAACTCTTTTGCTCCGATTCTTGGGCTCTTTCTTAGATATAACTTCAGACTTTGTTTCAAATTCAGAGCTCTCAAATGATATAAGCTTCCCAGAAGAACTCCAACTATTACTATTAATACTTGATTTCTTGGCCTCCAAAAATGACTTATTTGTGGCAAAGATGCTATAATCTGTGGAGGGTTGAAAGATTTCGTCGTCGAATCCATCATCGTTGATGTGGGAACTCATCATCATATGACAATGATGCATTATATTTTCTGGATCTTCATTTGCCTACAAAGTCAAAAATCCCCCAAAAAAAAAAAAAAAAAAAAAAAAAAATTCATTCTAATGTTATGACATATTTTATCTTTGTTGTCATTTAATTTGGAGTTTTAAGGAAAATTAGGTTAGAAAACTTACTAGATCAGCTAACCATTCTCCTGAAGACATTTCCATGAAGTTGCTAAAAACTAGACTGCATCAATTAAGAAAGTTAGAAATTGTCCTCTCTCAAGGTGCACATGTAATAGAATAAATAATAATACATTTAAATTATTTAATTTTGAATATTGAAAACTTATGTTAAGAGGATCTCGAGGTTAGATTTAAACCATTATCCTAGGCTTCGAGGTTGTAGCAATAAAAGAAAAGGGTGGTGTGAATGTTGAGGCGTACCTTTGAAACAGATGCCAAGTTTAGTTCATTTTGTTGGGTTGTTGAAGGAAATAGTGCATGGTTTATATTATAATCTGGATTTTTATATAATATTGGAGCTACTTTAAATAAAACATGTGGAGTTCTTGGGCGCATTCTAAATTATTTTCGGTTTGGTTCGGTTCGTTGATTCGGTTCGATTCACTTGATTGATTCGGTTCGGTTCGGTTGGTTCGATTCGGTTCGATTCATTCGGTTCGTTCGTTCGTCCTTCCTAACGATAATCATTACTATTAATTAGTTATAATTTAATTCAATTCGATTCGGTTCGGTTGATTCGGTTCGGCTCATTCGATTCGGTTCGATTCGGCTTCGGTCGGTTCGATTCGGTTCGTTCGATTCGGTTGATTCGGTTCGTTGTTGATTCGGTTCGGTTCGGTTCGGTTGTTTTATGCGAAGAAGAACGCGTCGCAGGTTGTTATGCCTACTAATTAAGCGTGTTTTGAGAAAGTCGTCGTATTGCTTGACCATTCAAAGCGGAGATCAAATTGTTCGAAGTGCGTGGAGATCAGTAGTTCTTCAGATACACTTACACGAGGTCGTAAAAGACTTTAGCTATAACTTCTTTTTTATATAACTTTTTGCTTCTTTTTTCCTTTCTGCATGAAACAATTTAGTTAATAGAGTTGACTGATGATTTTGGTGGTGAAGGTCCACCACGTTTTGTTTCCGTGTAGACGACATGTAGTCCCTTTATTATTGTAGATATAGGAACGCGCGTCTTACTAGTTACTATGGCTGACATATATTATATATAGCGCTGCCACTGAGCCACAACCATGGCAGCACAGACACAAACACAACCAAAAACCAATTCCTACCGCACTCGTCAAAGAAGACTTTGGCATCCTGGGTCCTTTTGTTGGGTAATGATGTGGAGATGGGTAAAGAAGCGTTGGATATGTGTGTGTGTTTTTGTGGTGTGCTAGTGACCAGGGGCGGATACAAGATTTCAAATTTGGTGGGCTCTAAATTATAAACAAAAAAATTAAAATACAATCATAGCTTTAATACTCCCTCTATTTTCTTTAATAATTATACCTTTGATTTTCACGTTTTCAACACACAACACTAACCATTAAATTAATTATCTATTACTAAAATTAAATGAGATGTTATAATTTATAATATTAGCCTTATATGCACGCACAATGCATGTGAAACCATATATAAAATGAATTTAATTTTGTAGAAGAACTGTATGTCTTTACATTTTTTTTTGGTAAACTGTAAGTTATATTACCAAGCATGAAAAGCCACCACAAACATTACAAACTACAACAACTATAGGACAACACCCTATAGAGCCAACAACCAGCTACAACAAACAACAGACCACCAAACAAAAACAAACCAGACTAAGAACTAATTACAAGTTATTCTAACCAATTCTTGTCATCTACACCCCATTTATCATTCACTTTGGCTTTAGCCCTGCTACATACATCACTTTTAATGCGTTTACTCACCATGCATCTCAGGTCTAGGGACTGCATTATGCCACAAAGCATTGTTCCTGCCATTCCAAACATAATACACACAAGCTGCCAGAGCAGCATAGCACACCAGCGGCTTCTTTCTATCTTTGTACTTCCTCCCCCACTTCTTCCAGCTAGCTTAGTGTAAATACATTCATCAGTTCCCATCCTAATCCCCGACCAATTCATAATATTACCATACACTACTTTGTGTAAAGTAAACAACCACCGAATTAAGTCTCTACTTTGCGTAATAGGCGCACATATTTAATTTAATACTTACCCAGTCTGTGGCTCTTTGTAACATAGAAGAAGAAAAAAACATTTGGGTGACGCAAGGATGCGGGGAGGCAAGGACGAGCATCATAGGACAACAGCTCGCAGCTCGTATCCCGTGCCCGTAGCCAAGAAGAGTTGAAGAACCTTGCGTGACTGCCAGCCCGTGTTAGATGTGAGAACAAACAAGGGAACCGGATATCCACTCCAAGGCACGGAAACTACGCTTTCCTATTAGTTTAATTTCGCCCCTCTAGGATCACCGGGTTAACACGAAATAACTAATGAGATACAATGGAGAAAACAATTCACTAGATGATCTTCTAAGTGAATCAACAAGAACTTTGTGTTTGATGTTTGTGAAGAACACTCAAGAGAAAGTAGCAAGTTTTCTCTCAAGCAAAGCAAGAAGATTAGAATGTGAAAAATCTGATTTTTCTTCTCTCTCCTCCTATGAATAACAAGGGTAATATTACATATTCCCTCTTGATTAGAGCTGTTACAGCATTCATACCTCTTTAATCCCCTGATTAAGAGTACTTAATCATCTTAAAACGGATCACAAATGCATTACAACGGTTATAAACCGTTCACGCAAAATTTCACGCCCCAAGACAGAGTACACGTCGCGACCGCGATCTGTATCGCGAGTCGCGAGAGGCGCGAGTCGCGACCCGCGACAGGTGTCGCGACCCGCGACGGCCTCCTGGTCGCGACCCGCGACGAATGTCGCGACTCGCGACCAACCCTCTGCCTTGCTTGATTTAATCCACGTGATTTTGCGCATTCTAATCTCAACATACTAGACCTCCTCCTCCTCTTCTAGTATATACTCATATGAGCTAACAAAACCCATTACCCCTATAAATGTTCCAACAATCCTCCTCCCATTTATAGGGTAATGTTGAAAAGTTTTCAACTTGCTATAAATCACAAACAATACATGCTCATGCATCATGGAAATATCTTACGATTGAATTTCCACTTAGTAAAAGTAACTTTACAATAATTTCGATCATAATGATAGAAAAAGCTTTGAATCATATAACCACCACAAATCATTGAAGATACAAATACACATAAGCATAAAACATAATTCTTAACCTCCGACACCTATGAAGCCTTGGTGTCCATATCCATTCATAAGCGTTCCAAGTCAAGCCTTAGACTTGGTGAAGCGGCCAAACTTCTAGCTTATATAGGTAAATCTTTACGAACATGCTCCTACAATTGAGCACTTATCAAAGATTTATTAAGAAATAAATTCAACCTCTTAACATTATAGTAACAAGCACTAACCTCGGGATGTGTTAAACAAGTGCTCCCAACCTTCTAGAGAAGTACTTTCCTCATTGAATTTGAGATCTAATGTTGTATTAGACATCAAATTGAGTTTTCCTTCACCATAGGTTGTTCAATAGGCTTAAGACCCATCCCTTTATTCATTTTGTTCACTAGTTCCCTTGACAACGGTTTAGTAAACGTATCCGCCAAGCTCAAACTAGACCGAACAAAATTAATAGTTATACAACTATTCCTTATCATTTCACGCACATAGCTATGTCTAACTCCAATGTGCCTTGACTTGCCATTGTAGACTTCACTATAAGCTTTAGCTATGGTTGATGCACTATCACAATGAATAGCAAGAGGTGACATAGGTTTGACCCACAAGTCAACCTCACTCAACACATTCCTTAGCCATTCCGCTTCTTGACAACAAGATGCCAATGCAATGAATTCGATGCCATAGTGGAATCCGTTATACATGTTTGCTTCTTGGATGCCCATGAAATAGCACCTCCTCCAAGAAGAAACACCCATCCACTTGTGGATGAATAATCTTCCTTGTTGGAAATCCAACTAGCATCCGAGTAACCTTCTAGAATAGAAGGTTCTCCTTTGTAAGTTATGACATAATCCAAGGTTTTATTCAAATACCTTAACACTCTTCTCAATGCTTGCCAATGCAACATACTAGGATTACTAGTATACCTACTGAGTTTACCCAATAGCAAAAGCTATATCCTGGCCGAGTGCTAGTCATAGCATACATCAAGCTTCCAATTAAGCTTGCATACTCCAATCGAGAAATAGGAGTACCACTACTCGGAACCAAGTGAACACTAGGATCCATAGGAGTAGCAAAATGAGTCGAATTCGATTCATTAAACCTCTTAATCACTTTCTCAATATAATGAGATTGTGATAAAGAAATTGACCCTTTACCTCTCATTATTCTAATACCTAGAATAACATCCGCTTCACCCAAATCTTTCATGGAGAAGCTAGAAGAGAGAAAGACTTTGGTTTTTTTCCACTTGTTCCAAATCGAGTCCCAAAGATAAGCATATCATCAACATATAAGCAAATTATAACTCCATTACCGTTATTATCAAATTTACTATATACACACTTATCGGACTGATTTATTTTGAACCCACTAGACAAAATGACCTCATCAAATTTTTGATGCCATTGCTTAGGTGCTTGTTTAAGACCATACAAAGATCGAACTAATTTTGCAAACCTTAGTCTCTTGACCTTTAACCACAAAACCCTCGGGTTGATTCATGTACACTTCCTCCTCCAATTCACCATTAAGGAAAGCAGTTTTAACATCCATTTGGTGAATTACTAGACTATGAATCGCGGCTAATGCTATCAAAAGTCTAATGGTAGCTATTCTAGCAACCGGAGCATAAGTGTCAAAATAATCGATACCATATCTTTGCCTAAAACCTTGGACCATTAACCTAGGGCCTTATGTTTTAGTATGGTTCCATCGATCTTCCTTTTCCTTACGAAAATCCACTTACAACCTAAAGGTTTGCATCCAGGGGTAAATTAGCTAAAATCCAAGTATAATTTCCCATTATTGAATCCATTTCATCATTCATCGCCTCTTTCCGAAAGCGAGAATCATGAGACTTCATAGCCTCATCAAAGGTCCTAGGATCCTCCTCCATATTGTAACAATATGAAAATTGAGTCACAATAGACTCCTTGACCCTTCAACTAAATATAGTTGAAAATCCCGTTCAAAAGATTTCTCTTTTCTAATTCTTTTACTTTTCCTAATTTCGGTGTTGTAGTATCATGATCATTGTTAATGTCATCCACAACATTGGAACTAGTACTAGGTATCATGTTCTTTGGTCTTGGAATCGATGAGAATCTAGTCTCATCAAATATTGCATCCTCGACTCTATCACGTAATGGATAGAGACAACATCATTTGGCTCAATGACATAAAACCTATAGGCTTTGCTATGTACCGCATAGCCTATAAAAATGCAATCAATTCCTTTTTCACCTAAAGTTTTCCTTTTAGGTTCCGTCAATTTGACAATTGCCCTACAACCCCATACCTTAAGGTAATTGAGATTAGGCTTTTTGTTACACCAAAGTTCATAAGGGGTAGTCTTATTCCTTTTATTAGGAACTCGATTTAATATATAACATGCGGTTAAAATTGCATCACCCCAAAAACCGTCATTTAGACCCGAATTAGAAAGCATGGTGTTAACCATTTCTTTTAGAACCCTATTTTTCCTTTCCGCTATACCATTACTTTGAGGTGAGTATGGAGCCGGTTGTTTCATGAATTACACCAATGGAACTAAAATAGCTAGGATTATAGTATTCACCACCCCTATCCGTCCGAAGTCTTTTAACTTTTCCATTAAGTTGAAGTTCCACTTCGGTCTTAAAAATCTTAAACTTTTCTAGTGCTTCATCTTTAGTAAATAATAAATATATGTAACAAAACCTTGAATAATCATCAATAAAAGTTACAATATATTTTTTATTTCCCAAAGAAGGTGAACTATGAAAATCACACAAGTCACTATGCACCAATTCAAGCAATACCGTTTGTCTAGTCACACTAGGATAAGGATTTTTTGTAATCTTATTTAGCATGCATGTCTTACACTTCTCTAACTTTAAATCAAAAGAAGGTATTAAACCTAGCTTAGACATGTCATATAATCTACGATAGTTTACATGACATAAACGATTGTGCCATAGAGAAGAAACATCAAGCATGTAAATAGAACTAGTATCAATTTCATTATTAATACTAAATTTAAACATTCCATTACAATAAAATCCTTGTCCAACAAAAATACCACCCTTGGAAACTATAAACTTATCCGATTCAAATACAACTTTAAAACCAAATTTATTCAAAAGACCCCAGACACAAGATTCTTCCTAACTTCCGGTACATAAACAACATCCCGGAGAGTTAAAGTCTTTCCCGAGGTTAACAACAATTCTACTTGGCCTATACCCTTGGCCTTTACTCGTAGAATCATTCCCCATATACAAGATTGGACCATCATCCAATTCTTCCAAAGACTTGAAGAAGTGCTTATTATTGCACACATGTCTAGAGGCCCCCGAATCTATCCACCAAGAATCATCAACCTGCACAAACATAATAGCATAGAAACATGAAATCTATAACTAATTTTGGGCTAAACATGATTAAGAGATAATTAATCTAATGAAAATAACAATTATGAAACTATAATAAAATAGAACTAGTACTATGGAAAAGGAGAGATTGATAATCTAAAAGATGAATAAAACTGAAAACTTTGAGATTAAATTAATGAAAGTTACCTTGAAAGTGTAGATAATCAACAACTTTAATCTATGGATCTCAAATCTAAGAATAAGCCAAGTGTTTTTTTCTCTAATGTCAACCCTAATAATCCTCTCTAAACTATCGAATCAAGCATAAGTCCAAAAACTAATCAACTCTTGTTATTAAAACACGCATTGCTTTTCTTCGCGGATTTAAATGGTGCGGGCACACCATTTCTTCTGTTCTCCAACATACATCCAGCGCTGAGAGGTGCGGGCGCACCGTTGTGAGAGGTGCGGGCGCACTACATGACTGGTGCGGGGGCACCAAAGCTCCTGACTTATGGGCTTCATAAGTTCCAGATGGTGCGGGCGCACCACATTGGCGTGCTGGCGCACCAACTTGTACAGGCACCTATAGAGTGGTGCGAGTGCACATATGTCCCTGCTCGACTTCTCCAACTCCTTCCTTATGCCATATCTCCCTACTCTCGACCTCGGAAAAGGTCATACCTGCAACCAAAGCACGGGAAAACACGATGAAAGCAAATGTATTAGAAATACTGTCAAAATTGACCGAAAATCTTGCAAAATGTCACTATGATCAACAATGATCAAGTGAAAGAAATAGAGAAGGAAATAAGGAAGAAAGAGGGAAGAAAAGGGGAGAAAAAGGATTAAACCAAGCTAAAAGGAGCTCATAAAGTGCGTTAGAAACGCACTTATCAAGTATTGAACGGGGATAAATCAAAGGGTTTAGAGATACCATCATCTAAAGGGCATTAGTGATAGGCTCTAATAATAAAATAAATATGGAGTTAGGAATAATATGAACATTGAGTTCAAATATTTAAGAAGTATTGTTATGAGTTATAAACTTAAGATTAATGTGGAGTATGAGTTTAAGTATCTGGAGTGAAAATAAAAATTATAAACGGATAGCTGAATAATGGTATATTTATTCATGACATGGAAAGATTAAATAAGATGATGTTGACTTATAATAATAACTGTAGATCATATGATATGGTATAATATATTGATGGTTATGGAAGTATGAAGTATCGAGGCATTAAAGTCGGGAACCCAAATAACTATCTTATGATACTAATTAAGGCTAAAGTAATGAGGTGTCAGTTCAACTATGTGATGAAATTTAATCATCTTAGATCCTTTGTCAATGGGCTACTAGAAGTTGGAAGTTCAAGTATGAGAGGTCTAAATAATTGAAAGAAGGGGGGATGTTAAACGCCAAATTATTTCAATGGAAGAGTTACTTGTAGTTATAATACATAAATCCGATCTTTACGAGTTTCACCTAAATTATAGAAATATGTCCTATGAAGTTTTATATTATGAGACTTAGACAGATGTGATATGGTTTATAAATCTAGAGATATGAGCGATGTGGAAATTGATGTTATTACTTTTTTATGAGCGTGAATAACATGAGTTCTACTTGGGATATGACAAGAATATTATAATTAGTATCATTGAGCATAAATATAAACATCGAGATTGGCTTACCTGTATAGATAGTTAAATAAGATTAAATGAAAAGTTATTCCTAAGTAAGAGAATTTTTGTAACTAAGATATAAAGTTATGTAAGATTAAATTCTGTTTTGACTTTCTGATTAGTAAGCTACGTTTTGAGCTTCCATTATAATAAGCTTGGACTATATTTCCATTAAAAGTCCGTATTTGAATGGTTTTAGCAAATGAATTTTTTAAAGGATTGAATTGTACCCAAATGCGATTATGTTACGAGATTTTTGATATATCTGACTCGAGAATTATGCATTGAGCTTTAGAAAATATTGAATTGTAAATTATGTATTTTGATTCTGTTTCTGTGAGGGGAAGAAGCTGCTAGAGTAGTGGTGAACAATATTATGTATTCAGTATTTTCCGTATTCTTGGGACATGTCTTGAAAAGTCTTGCAAGCAGTACATAACGGAAGAGGAAGACGTCCCTTGTAAAAGTTTAGAGAATTCGCCTGGAAGGCAACTCTATACGTGTTCTCTTCCCCAGTATAATATGATTTCTGAAAGAAAATAGAATATGCATTTGAATATGCAAGTGGTTCGTAGAAAGTTAAACTTTATTTCCGAAGTAATATTTTACTCACCAAATTTTATGGAAATCATGTGCGAAATATGGGAATGAATTACTTAGAAACTCGTTAGGAATTAGCTATGTTGCACATATTTGGATTAGAGGTTATTCTTTTTGAAACACAGAAGTGGGAAATATTGCTATGTCATAGAGTATGTCAGATAGAATGGATTTTGGAATATCGTATTAGATCTTATGGAATCCTTATGAGGTCTCTCTAATTGAAGTGTATAATATTTATTTTGTGAGATACTCTTATTATAATTTTAAAACGAGTGACATGAAAATTGTCTATAAGTATTTGTTATATTATTCTTTCATTATGATTTCTCTATATCTTGATTTCTAATATTTCGTAAGATAAACTTAAATCTGTAAATATGTTTAAGCCACCAAAAATGTTTTCTGGTTGGACAGTGTGTACTCAGTTTCGCTGATTTTATTCTTAGAACCTGTCCGGGTGGGGGCAGTGTTCATTGTTAGTAATTTTGCAGGAATTATAAAAGCTCCGGAATGGGCAGTGGACAATAAGGGTTACAATCAAGTGATTTTGGATGGGCAATGATGGAGATTATATAGTGTAGCTGAAGGAATTCTTATGATATATTATTGTATCGTATTGGAGATTTGTTTAGATCAATTCATTGTACATGTACTTTGGGTTGTTATATCGTGGGCCTGAGCCACAAGTCTAGTATCGAGTTTTTATAGGTTATGTTTCCGCTACAAAAGGATGTAATTTGAAATTTATTAGATGATAATTGAGATTTGTGAATGTTAAGTGTGATTAGCTAACAACTCGGATGTGCGAGTTGTTACACAGTACCCCGCGCCTGCGGGTTTGAGCGTGTGGTATTGACTTTGTCGAGCTATTTTACACGTTTTCTTCTTAATTTCGAAACCTTGTCTAGCTAGGTCTCCTAATTGTTACCCTAGTAAAAATATGTTGTAGCCGCTTATTATTGTTATTGAATGCCATGCCAAGTATAGGTGATTGAGAGAGAAAAAGCCAAGATGTGAGGTGTTTGGGTAAACACGGGTTTGGGTTCGAATCTCAGGGATCCGGGTTCAAGGGTGATTAGGTTAGATCGTGGAGCTCTTGGAAGCCTTGTAAGTCACTGTATCATACACATCATTGAAAGTCCTAGTGCATTGATTCGTGGTTTTTCTCCCGTTTCTCGGGTTTCCACGTTAAATCTTCTTGTGTGATCTTTATTGTTGTTTCTTGTGTTAATTCCGTGTTATTATTACTTGAGAATACATAATTGAGTATGCCACCGATCCTAACAATTTGTATCAGAGCCGGGATTGGTTTTGTTGTTGTTGGAGGTTTGTATTGCATTTTGGCAAGAAGATCGTGACAAAGGCGACATTGCTCGAGTGAGCGATTTCGACAGGAGAGTCTCTTGAAGCTTTTGTGTCAATTACTTGGCGAACGTGGTACGACATGTTGGATAGATTATGTTGCCATGTAATAACGGTTTGTTGACAAGACACTGGAAACGATGGAGGTAGAAGAGTGGAAGTGTCCGTGGTAGAACGAACAACAATGAGTAGTTGTTGTCCGTTTGGACGTTTTCTTCACAGAAATTCGTGGTTTTGGTCGGAAAACTATGCGCGCAGTAAGTCTTGGTAGAGGACCGTGTAGAAAAGTCGGGAGTCTCTCCGGAATTTGGTGACCTAGAGAAACGAACGTTGTGAAGGAATGTATGCACGGATGTTGTATACAGAGAAATCGAGTCTGGTAATGGGTGTTCGTGTGAGCGGGAGCATGGAGATGGTGTGTGATATCACGATTAGAAGTTTGTGCTTATCTCTTGTGTCGAAATTCAACCTAATTAGTGTTCAGGCAGCATGTCCCGTGGTGTAGCGGCGGTGCAAGGAGATTAGACGGATTATCGTTGGAGATGAGTGGCCATATGCTTAGAGTACGATGTTAAGTCCCATGACTCTTGTTGTGTTCACTTGTGATCAAGTTGAATGGCTTGGTGGATGTGTGATGATTTGAGGCTACATATTATGGGGTTGTACTCTTCACTTTTACCGATCTCCAGGTGGGAGATTGTTGGGTAATGATGTGGAGATGGGTCAAGAATCGTTGTGTAGGTGTGTGTGTGTGTGTGTGTGTTGTGCTAGTGACGCAAGGATGCGAGGAGGCAAGGACGAGCATCATAGGACAACAACCCGCAGCTCGTATTTCGCGCCCGCAGCCAAGGAGAGTCGAAGAGCCTTACGTGACTACCATCCCGCAGGTCCAGCCCGCGCCGGTGGGTTTGAGCGTGTGGTGTTGACTTTGTCGAGCTATTTTACACGTTTCCTTCTTAATTTCGAGACCTTGTTTAGCTAGGTTTCCTAATTATTACCCTAGTATAAATATGTTGTAGCCGTTTATTGTTGTTCAATGACATGCCAAGTATAGGTGATTGAGAGAGAAAAAGCCAAAATGTAAGGTGTTTGGGTAAACACAGGTTCAAGCTCGGATCTCGGGGATTCGGGTTCAGGGGTGATTAGGTTAGATCGGGTAGATCTTGGAAGCCTTGTCATTCAGTGTATCATACACATCATTGAAAGTCCTAGTGCATTGATTCATGGTTTTTCTCCCGGTTCTCGGGTTTCCACGTTAAATCTTCTTGTGTGATCTTTATTATTGTTCCTTTTGTTAATTTCGCGTTATTATTGCTTGCGAATACATAATTGAGTATGTCACCAATCCTAACACCTGTGACACCTGGATAACCAGATAAAAGACACGTGTATGGATACAATGAACCATTCACGAACCAAGCTACTGTTTATAAGGTATAAATAGACCATCTGTACTGTTCACTAGGTATTTGTTCTATCGAACCATGTACAGTATCTTGCCATCGTATCTTACTTAGACATTAGAGGGGGTTTCCTAACCTCGGACAACCCCCCAAGGTTAGCCAATCGTTGTTACTTGTGCTGGTAACTAACCTGTATCTGACAGTACCAAGACTACCATTCCTTCGAAGGGCGTCATACCTTGACATCCCTACTTCTGAAACAATTACTCCCTCTATAATTTTTTATCTACTCATTTAGAGCATTGTAGTCAAACTTACAAAACTTTAACCATGGTTAATGATTATTATATATGAAAAAAAATATTCACGTGGGATCTTGTTAGATTCGTCTCGATGTGTAATTTAAGAATATATTTTTTTATGTAAAACAAGAATCATAAGATAATACAATTAGGAGGGTGCTTTAGATAAACATAATTAATCGAAGTCCACGACATCATCCTACATTCTTTTGCAAGTCTATCCGCAACCTTGTTAGTAGACCTTTACGCATACTCAATCCTCAAATCATGCATCTGAGATATAAGATCCCTGCAAAAAATTGTAATGTTCTTGTTAGATCTCTTGGGGTTTCCTCCATAAGAATTTGTCGTACAACACTGTGATAATCCGAATTAATGATGACGTTTTTCAAATCCCTTTCTCTGATCAATTTGAGGGGTTCTTGAATGGCTAACTATTCTCCCATCAATGCATCAGTTACTCTTCTTTGGGTTTTGTAACACTCCGTATTTTTATACCTATTTAGTAATTATTTATATTATTTTAGTTTATAAAAAAATAATTTAAAATATTATGTTATTAAATATATTTTGCTTCCCACCTATTGACTTTACCTTAGAAGGAGTCAAAAGCTAATTCCTAAATTTCCTAGTTTAAGCACCTAACTACAATTATGTTAGTATTATAAGGAGAGAGAAAATTAGAAAATAAAAATAAAAAAAGAAAGGCAACAAAAAAAAAAGAAAAAAAAGGAGAGTTGTACTGCTCCTTAATTCATTCTAAACCCACGATTTTCTTTCATTCCCTGTACTCAGCCATCTTTCTTTTCTTCAACCTCAACTTTACTAAACCTACAAAAATAAATACCAAACACCACCATTAAAGCTACTAAGTATTTATCAACCATCTTCATCTCCAGTTCGTTAGTTTTCAAGGAGAGGATTTGGTTCTTGGTCTTGCGGATTCCGGGTCGAAAATCGAACCAAGGAGCGGTTTTTGGGGTCCTTTTATAGAGTAATTTCACCCTTATTACTTTCCCTAATCAAGTAAGATTTTTTGTCATGTTTTAATTTCAGTTTTGGTTGATTATCTGAATTTAGGGTTTTTGTAAATTAGGGTTCTTGAATAAATTAAATTGGGGGTTTTGATTTTAATTGTTTGGGTGTGTAATTGAATGAATAGGATGTTTATTTAGGCGTTTAGTAGTTAGTTGAGATTAATGGAATGTTAAGTAAACTTGTGTTCAAAGTAATTTATAGTGTATCTCGTATGAATTACCCGTCAGTTCGTAAAATGCGGTTTTAAGCAGTTTATGGGCATTTTTAGCAAAAATACTATTTCACAAAAGTTGTTCGTATCGAAATTTTACTCAGGATAGGCTCAAGAAACGCTTGATTTGGATATCGTAGGAGGAAGTTATGTCCATTTTAAGTTTCTGCTGAAATTGATAAAAAGTATAGTTAGTTTCGAATGTTTTAAGTTTCAATGTTTTCTTATGAATGTTTTATTAATGGACTTTTAGTATTAGAGTCAACTCCATCCTTATTATTTGACTATCCAGGTTTATTGCTCAGGTTGCTTCCATTGACCTTTAATCTATGAACTTTAATTTGTGACTTCTTAGATTATGACAAGTTGAGTTGTTTCCAGTTTAGTGAAAGCCTATTAACTAGCTTGTGCTATTTTTAGATGAACTGTATGAAGTATAGTCTAGTGACTTATACTATATTATTATATTGTAGATTCCGGGTTCGTAAAGGAACCTTTTTGACTTGTGATTGAGATTGGTTGGTTGTGGCTTGCTAATAAGGTAAGATTTCATACTAAGCTTGTACAGATTATTTCAAAAAGTATTTCATATTGATTTGTGATTTATATTGAGTTTGGAATCGTTTTTACGATGCTATTATGGAGCTTTTAATTGTTTTGACGATATTTATATCAAAATAATTTATGAGATTATTAAAAGGAGGAAGTTCCTCGTGAGACAAGTTTGAGATTATTAAAAGGAGGAAGTTCCTCGTGAGACAAGTTGAGATTATGAAAAGGAGGAAGTTCCTCATTGTTACCAAGTTTTACTTAAATTGTGGGGTTGCCGGTAAGCGGTATTCCTCGAGTATGGAAGTATGTTGAGTTAACAGTGTCTCAACAATTTATTTTAGTAGTTGGGAGTATATTGATCAATACTCTTGTCATTCGTCTTCCTTCTTGATACGTTATCAAGTTAGGGGTATGCATACTAGGGACTTTGGTGTTTACCTTATCCAGTGAGCCTAGCTAGCTCATTGGATTTTTACTACTTCTTACTCACAGATTACGAAAGGTTATATTTGAAAGTTTTACAGAATGGTTTAGAAATAAAGTAAAGTGGATTTGAATTATTGAAGGTTGTCTATTATATTCAAGTTGAATGTTGTACAGGTGAAATGGTTTTGTGGGATACTATGTATGTATTCCACCTGCACATTGGATAGTTCAAAGTTGTTATTGGTATGAAATCTTGCTCAGCCTTTTGGCTGATATTACATGTCTTCAATGTGCAGGGCTTGATGGTGACTAGCTTATATTGGGTGAGAGCGTTGACTTCACCTAGATATAGACTTATTAAAGTTAAGACTTCATTTTGCAATAGTTTAGAATTATGGTTTGTTATAGGAGTGTATTAATTAATTACATTTTCTTTTAGTTGTAATAGTTAATAATTAATTTATGTACTAGTAGTAGTACCTTTTGCCTTACTGTTATTAAATGTTTAATAACCGCGGCATAACAGCTCTTGAATTTTCCATGCTTTGTACTCTGATATGTTTTCTAAAGAATGTGGAAATTCAGGGTTGTTACAGGTTTGGAGCCCAAAAACCCAATTTCCAATCTCGTCCCTAACAATAGCTGCAAGCCCTGCAATGTTAATGTAAAGGATCGGAGAAGAAGATGGGTGAAAGGTTAAAGTGGTTCCATATTTATTTTGCTTAAGGACAGTCTCTTAATAAATGGATAGCATCCCCAACCATACCCGGGCATCTAGGACAACCATTAGAGTCCACAATTTGTCGCTTGAACAGGAGCTCTGATATGTCATATTTATATATAGTTTTTAGGTGCATTTAGGTTGCATTTTAGAGCATTTAGATTCATATTTAGGTTCAGTATTGCATCATATTCTTAAGTTATGTTATTCTACTCCTATTCGGTATGTTTTTTTGTTTTTGATGAATTTCAGGTAATGAGAACGTATTTGGAGTATATTTAGCTAAACTTGAGGATTATGAGCACTTGGATAGAAGCTACGATGCATAAGGATCGTATGGATATGTCATAGTACGAGTTTGAGCGAAAACGAAGCGGAAAATCATTAGAAGAAATGTGAAAAAGGAGTGATGTCTACTCTTCTGATCATAACTTTTGACGTGCTTCTTAGAATCAAATAATTCCAGTTGGTTTGGAAACTAGATTTGAAGGGCTTTCCAACGATAGGTCGCACGCCCCAAATGGACTTCTGGTTCGAAAGATACAACCTTCGCAAGTTGACGCAACGCAGTTTTCCCGCCCGGTCGACCGGGCGAGAAAAAACCTTCATCAGAGCACAAGACTTGTTCGCCCGGTCAACCGGGTGAAAGAGGCGTCAAAACTGCTTACGCGTCCCCGACTGGGCGGCTTGGCCCGGTCGACCGGGCGGTTTTTCGGGAAGGTTAATTTTTGCCTTTTTTTAGCCGGTTTTGTAAAAACTATAAATAGATTTTTTGTACTTTCGATTAGACATTATTTTCTGCGTTTTTAGGTTTAGTCTTCTTCTCTTTCTCTCTAGTTATAGTTGTAAACCCTAGTTTTTCTTATTCTTCTTTAATTCGTGAATTATTCTAGTTTCTTTCATTGATTTCTTTAAGGCAAAATTGGCCTCAACACCCTGAACTATAGCTTGGGTGCACCCAACACCACCAACTACGACTAGTAGCCTAAACATCACCAACTACGGGGTGGGGTGCAGTCTGTACCACCAACTGCGGGGTGGGGTGCAGTCTGTACCATAAAAACCCACCGTCATCGGCAACATTTTAGGCTTCCGGCCTCGGTTGATGGGGTGCAGTCTATACCATAAAAATCCACCGTCATCGACAACATTTTATCGGCAACATTTTAGGCTTCCGGCCTCATTTATGGTACGGAATGCACCCCACCCCATAATTGGTGGTGTTTAGGCTACTAGTCGTAGTTGGTGGTGTTGGGTGCACCCGAGCTATAGTTCAGGGTGTTGAGGCCAATTTTACCTTTCTTTAATTAAGTTTTCTTTTATAGTTTTAGTTTTTATTCTTTGTTTCATGATTGAGTAGTCTTATTTTCTAGGGTTTGGGAATCCATGTTTATATGCTATAATTCTTGATGGATGCTTATTGATGGTTTCATTAGTCAGTGTTATTTCTAATTGATTAGTGTTTATATTATTAATCTTGCAATCTGATCAATTGTCTGATTAAATAATGCTAATATCGCCTCATAGTACTCTTTAGAGGCTTACCTACAATTAGCAAATCTGATTATGTTGAGCGCCGTACTAGCATATGTTGATTTGAGAGCGTTAAGGCCCGACTGTACTTAGGATTAACATGTGCTCTAGATATCTGATTCATTGAACCATTGATGATATTTTGATTGATTATAGTTATAAACATGGTAAACCATTGCCCTAGATCCTTTTTAGTTTGATTTTCGTAGTTTGATTAGTTTAGAACTTTAATTCAATATTCCTGATTTTGTTTAGTTTCTCTATACCTTAGAAGCTAGATAAAAACGACTATCTCTCTGTGGATTCGACCCTACTTACCCTACTACATTGTTAGAAGGTTTGCAGGAATTATTTTTGATAGGTGTACGACAGCCTATCAAGCTCTCTATGAGGAATTCTATTTTGCAAAACCATCCAAATAAAAATTCTTAATTATCTTTGGGGGATAAAGAATGTTCCAAATCCATATCCAGAGGAGAGGGATCGGAGGATTTTTTTTTTTTTTTGGTGAAAAGGGAGTTGCATTTAAATTAAATTACTGAGTCATACAACTCCAAGGAGAAAAACCTACCAAGAGTACTAATACATTCCGCTAGATATGTGTCCATACAGTAATTAGGGGGTGTGGGGATCGGAGGATTTTTCACTAGCTTAGACTCAGCACATTCAACAACTTTTGGAGAATTCAAATTTATCACACACAGTCCAACTAGAGAAAATAAAATCTTTTTTATCAGGATTTAAAAGAGGAGATAAAAGAATTTTCGGCGAAATTTCAGCAGCTAGTGAGCAAGAAATGGTGCTTACATCCCATTTTGGATAAAACAGTCCTTCACTTTCAAACCATCCTCACCCTCTCTCAAGGGTCCCTCAATAAGGTTTCTTAGGGGGCCTACCCAAGCCAATTGTCATGCCAAAAGAGAATATTTTCCCCATCCCCTAAACCCCATTGAATGGAATTAACAAAATTGGGCTACACTTTACCTTGACTCTTCCAAAGATGAGATCCCTGGTTAAAGGATTTGAATTTGTTATATCTCTTCAGCCAAATTGTATTCCCGTGGAGCAATTTCCACCAAATCTTCATCATATGGGCTCTATCTAGTGGTGTCAAAACAGGTTCTCAAACAGGTTCTGGGTATACCCAGGGCGAACAGGTCAGACCCGGACAGGTCGAGGATTCTGACAGTCAGTGCCCCAGGTCGTGATTGGTTAGGTTTTGTTCAACTGGGTCGATCACATTTGAATCATGGGATTGTCGGGTGCCGGACAGGTCTGAACATTCCATTTACAAGTCGATCCATTACCGGGTATGATCGCTTGTGGACAATTTTTAACCGGGTTTGCGCAGGTCGTATTTGGGTTTCCTGTACGCTTGAGTAGAGTCAAGTGTACTCGGGTTGAATCACTAATGACCTTAGTTCGATCACTGTGAAGCATCGGGTCCATTCGCTATTGGACGTCAATTCAACTTCGGTTGGCTCCTGGTCGGATCATTTTGATTTTGTTATGGATTTTGTAAACGAATCATATTATTAAAAGTATTAAGATCGACATATATATATATATTATATGTGTGTGCGATAAATATATGGATGATAACGAAAAACTAATAAAAACACTATATTTGTTTACCGTCATGTTCAGTGTATTCTCTTAGTCAACTCTTATTCGACTAATCAACTGCGTAAAACCACTCTAATGAGTAAAGGAGTAGAACGATTCTTGTTCTAATATTATATATTATAACCAACGACAATAATAACGAGTAGACGATCAATTCCAAGCTTTATATAAATTATTTATTATTATAAGCATTATGATTGATATATAAGTTTGTAAATAGCTATGATGATAATGAGAATAATAATAATAATAAACATAAAGTGATGATGATGATAGTACTAATAATAATAATTATTATACAAATAATAACAATGCTAACAATAGCAATAATAATACAAATAAGAATATGAATACTAACAATAACAATGACAATAATAATATAAATACTAATAGTTATAGTAGCAACAATGCTAATATATAATAGCAATAACAATAACAAACATAACGCGGTATATATGTATTATGTTGTGACTATATATGATAAAGTATAAACAAACTATTTTATCAATATGTTTAATCATTTTAGTATAAAATTGGTATCAAAATAATTGTAAAACCAATCTAATACTCTTTTGATTATACATTAGTATAACGACTATTGATATGTTATAATACTATAACAAATGACAATCATACATTCATATGTTTACAACGACGTTTCATATGAGGCCTAAGTGATTATAACGAGGGTTCATATGTTGCACAATAATAATAGTGATAACAATAAATTATACCCCCAAATCATTCTCCCATATAAAATCAATAAGTTAACTGTTAACAAGTAACAACCATAAGTAAATTGGTTAATTAACAAGTACTTACTAGTTACTAGATAGTAACTTGTTAACAACCATATAGTAACTTAACACTTAGTCAGTTACTCGGTTACTCCCTTCCCATAAGTATTATCATTTCTCAAATCTTATTGGCCAAAAAACAATACGAGTTTAATGTGATCATAATTGGTGATGGTGATGATTAAAGTCGATCAACACAAGCTAATACGAGTATAACATGACATAAGCCAATGTAGGGGGGTAATCATTAGGCTAAACTAGATTAGTATATAGATCAATGTATTGCATTTCGACTATATGTCAATGTATAGATAGTGTATAGATCAATGTATTGCATTTATAGTATATATTAGTATAAACACAAAGTAATACGGATGGATTAGTGTATAGATTAGTTAATGTCAGTGGGTAGTCATTCTAGCTAATACGCGATTGATTATTAATGAGTATCGACTCTTAATATGCTCTAATAGTATAACTAACCATAATAATAATTAGTATTATATATTAACTACGAATATACGATCAATTACTGGATTTATATAAATGACTCAATTATGGTAAGCATTATGATTCGAAATAATAATAATAATAAAATAACATAATAACAATAACAACAATAACAACAATAACAACAACAACAACAACAACAATAATAACAATAATAATAATAATAATAATAATAATAATAATAATAATAATAATAATAATAATAATAATAATAATAATAATAATAATAATAATAATAATAATAATAATAATAATAATAATAATAATAATAATAATAATAAATTGTTAATTGGTTATTCAATAATTTTTTGCCATATTCCATAACCATTATCATCTCTCAAATTTCATTGGCCAAAAAACAAACACATGGTTCCTCAATTTTAGCCTTTGATGTGTAAAAGAACAAAGATCCAACGGCCCAAAATGAATATAATCTCCCCTTCTTTTCAGAAACCCTCATCTCTCATCTCCTTCTATCATGACCGTTAGATCTAATCTAACGGCTGAAATAACCCCAAAACCCCCCTACAAAAGCAAACCCTTAAATGAAACCCTAAATCTACCTCTCAAACACATACAGGCATACTTGAATCTCTCATACTCTCATCTCTCTCGCCGGAAATCGATTCTCTAATCTGTCTCTCTCGCCGGAAATCGATTCTCTAATCTGTCTCTCTCGCCGGAAATCGATTATCTCATCTCTCTCAGTCGCCGAAACAAGTATTTTCGCAGTATTCTCTAATTTTTCCCCTTTTTTGGTTCATCGCAACTTTGCTTTGTTCTGTACGTTTTTTTAATTTTTGATTTGTTCTTCGTGCATTTTCTGTTAGATCTGGGTTTTTCTGCAAAAGATCTGGGTTTTTCTTCATTTAATTTGTTCTTCGAATCATTGTTTTTGATGGCAAAGTTGTGATCTATGTAATTTCTCACTAATTTGTTGTTCTTCGTGCATTTAATTTTCTGTTTTCTGTTTTCATGTTTTTTGTTAGAGGTTTTTCGTCATGTTTTCTGTTATACTTGCACTTTTTCTGCAAGAGATCTGGGTTTTTCGTCATTTAATTTGTTCTGCGAATAGTTGTTTTTGATGCCAGAGTTGTGATCTATGTAATTTCTCACTAATTTGTTGTTCTTCGTGCATTTAATTTTTTTTTTCTGTTTTCATGTTTTCTGTTAGAGGTTTTTGTCATGTTTTATGTTATACTTGCACTTTTTCTGTTCATCAATCTTGTTTAGCATTTAATTTTTTGTTTTCATGTTTTCGGTTAGAGGTTTTTCGTCCTGTCTCTTTGTTGCTTGTTGGATCTTGCTCGTTGCTTTGCCAGGCTTCGCCGCCGAGCTTGTTGGATCTTCTGTTGTTGTTCTTGCCGGCTTCCGCTTGTGATTATTCTTTATTCTTTGGCTTCTTTGCTTGTGGTTGTTCTTTATTCTTTGGCTTCGTCGCTTGTAAATTCAGCAATTTGGTTTTTGTAAATTCGTTTGACATTGACACAGATGTTGTATTTTGATTTAATTTATGATATTATATTAACTCGACCCAATTACCAAACTTTGTTCTTCAGTCAAACAAGCTAAGATCTTAATTATATGTTGTGCAAAAATTAAACTATAGTATTTTATGGAAGCATTTGCATTATGCAAAGCAACAGGAAAATTAATAAGACGACATTTAATAGTAAGCACTAAGAAACTAACCGCTAAAAAGCGACCAAATAATCTTATCAACAGTTAAAACACTTATGACATGTACTAAAATTACATCAAAAATTTAGATAAGCTAGAAAATTGTTAATATACTACGTATATATATACATGTTGTGACTTGTGAGCTAGCCTCTATGATATATACATCAATAGATGTCAAATCAAAACAAGAGAGCAATGTACACAAATAATTCAAAAATAAATGAAAATAAAAATATAAACAAGTACATGATATTCAAAGTTTAACCCTTATTGAATGTAATTTAATTTTTTATTTAATTAATTATTAAATGTAAGCAATTTTATAAATTACCATATTTAAATGATTTTGTAGATATAAAAAAATAATTGAATTTTAGTAATATCTGGTTGAGTACGGTCAGGTTCGGGTTTGCATGCAGGTCTGTCTGGTCAGGTCAGGATATAATCTTGCCGGGTGCCGGTCAGGTCTGGGTAATCCCGAGTCGGGTTTGGGTCAAGTCCGGGACCGCCTCCACAGGTCGAACCAGGGTTCAAGTCGGGTCGATCACGGGATTGACCGGCGGTCAGATCTATTTCTGACACCACTAGCTCTATTCAGACTTTTACAACATCTAATTCCTACGCCCCTTTCTCCTTAGTTCTCGAAATCTCCACCAAATATATTCTAATATTATATCGTCCAATCCATATGTGGGGTTTAGAGATATAAACCCAAAGCAGGGATCTCATCTAGTTCAATTCCTAATAAAACCCAAAGCAGGGATCTCATCTAGTTCAATTCCTAATACAACATCTAGTTCTCGAGATAATATATCCTAATATTATTAAACTTCCTAAAATGCAAAGACTTCTTATTACATAATGACACTTCTCTACTCATGATATCGAATTCTAATTAATATTGCTGGACTTTTTAGATTGCAACCCAACAACTTTAGGGTGTAAATGAGACGAGCAATAACTGCAGGAGTTACTTCAACATCGACTACGCCAAAAATCAACTCGAATGAGAACGACTCTAGATCTTGGCAAAGCGAGTTGAGCAACTTGGAACTCGACTTGAAAACTCGTGAAAAATTCAAATACCTAATTTTCAAAAACAATCAAAAGCAAAATCGACACGAAATGAGATATATTTTATCTTAGGGGTGCTTATAAAATGAGATATGGCAAGGTACTCGAAATCGACTCGGTCAAAAATCGATCAAAACATTATTCGAGTGAGCTCGACTCAAAATACTAAAGAATCCGAGTTGAGCTATCTCCAAACTCAACTCACGTCATTCAAGTTACATCCTTACCAACAAGTTTTATTTACAAAGTAAATAACTAAAAGGAATAAGGTGGGTATTTATGGTAATAGATGGGATAAGGTAATTATTATGTATGTAATGAGAAACTATTACCCCCTGAAAAATACCATTACCCTCATATTACGAGTAATGGGGTACTAATGTACCCACCAACTCCGATAATGTATTACGAGTAATGGGTTTCTTAATCTCAATCAATCACCCACTGAATACATTACTCTCATTATATATATTCCAAGCATGACTAGAGCTGCAGCACTAACCCGATCCGATTCGACCCGATAAACTAAATGCACAAAACCGACCTAAGCTCAACCGGTAACCGAATAGACTTGATAATTGTTGATCCATCCGAATCTGACACACAGACGACCCGAACTAAGCACTTAACCAAATCGACCAGAAAATTAATGATCTTAACCCGACCCTCGAACCGAGTTGACACGAACCCCGATTTTACCAGACTCAATCAGATATCGTGACTCAACTTTGTTGAATATTAAAGAGGAGAGATATAAGAAGAAGCAACCAGGGAAGGTTGGAAATAGAGAGTACTGCATTCCATAGAAAAACCATGTACAAGGCTTTATATAACACTAACACACTAAACAAACAATAGCTAGAAACTGGGAAACGTGAGGTAAGTGGATGGAACATGGACCCACTACTCACTACAAATTCTCAACTAAGCAAACCCGTTATACTAGGTCAAGTCAACAACTAAGCAATGATCTATCTACTGTAACTAGAAAATAGAACTTAAATAACTAACAAATTTTGAAGCAATACTCCAACACACCCCCTTGCTTCAAAATTGGTCTTGAATTATTTTTGTTAAATTTTTTTATGAAGTACTTCCCTTCATATGTGATGCACTTCTCATCACCAAACATTTGTTGATGCACTTCTCACCAACTATCTATTTGTGGAGCACTTCTCTCCAACACGGTGCGTGCACTTCTCACCCATTGCTCTAAAATAATGTTTCTTCTTCGGCTACTTGTGCCATGCTTTCTTGCTCTTCATTTTGTGATCTACAATGTTTCGCCAAATGCCTAAATTTTTTGCATTTAAAACATTGTGTTTTTCCCTTATGCCAACATTCATTTTCCTCATGACCGAGCTTCTTACATACACCACATTGAGGAATTTTGCTTTTCCCCTTAGAATAAGAAGTCTTGGCCAAAATGGGCTCCTTCACCTTTGGTTGAGTCATCATTTTCTCCTCTCATTTGTCTTCTTTGATCAACGACATGGAGTGCATTAATGAACTCTCCAAAAGTTAAAGTAGATAATTTTTTTGAATCTTCAAGAGTAGAAATTTTGGTTTCATACCTATCCGGAAGAGTTACTAAAAGCTTGTCTACTACTCTTTGACTTGAAAAATCACCACCAAGGAGCTTTATTTGATTGACAATAGCCATCATTCGGTTTTCGTACTCCTTAGCACCTTCAGACTTTTTCATGCTTAGCATCTCAAACTCCCTTTTGAGATTTAAAATTTGCATCAACTTGGTTTGACTATTGCCTTCAAACTCCTCCTTGAGCTTTTCCCACGCCTCTTTAGGAGTTTCACATGACATTCTAAGTGTGAAAATCCCTTCCGACAATGCCGAATGTAAGCAAGAGAGCGTCCTTGACTTCTTTGCCATATCTTCTTCGTATTTTTTTGTTTGGGCTACGGTGGGATTGTTTGGAAGAGTGGAGGGAGTAGCATCGTTTTCTACCACATCCCATAAACTCAAAGCTTTTAAGTAAGCTTTCATTTTATAGCACACGAGCGGTAATTTTCACCATTGAATATGGGAATAGGAAGAGAAAGATTGCTTGATGTCATTTGACATGATTTCAACTCTCAATTTTTTTTTTTAATATGTGTTTGAACCTCACAAGCCCTCTAGATCATTTTGCCTCTGATACCTGTAGACACCAAATTTTGAACCCCTGTTATATATAAAATGTCGCAATAATGTTTTTTTGAAAAAGAAATAAAATAATGAGAATCGTCGTACATCGTGGAGCGCGCGCCCCGCCAGAGGCACGTCTTGTCTCGGAACGCGAGTTTCATTCCGTGGTGTGGTCTTATATTTTTACATGTTTGTCGCACAATAAAATGGTTTGTTGACGAATCATGTTAGTCTTTAATAATCTGATGAATGTTCGTTAGTTTTTTCAAGTTAGTTTTTCGAAAATCTGAAAAAACGAGTTGTGATTGGGCGCCAAAATTTTAATCGTCTCTCCAAACTGGCGGGAATCAGTTTTCTTGATGGTCAAGTCATTGTTCATTGAATAGAGAATAAGAATATATTCTTTATCCACTAATCACATCATTTATCCATTAGTTAAGGAGTAAAAATCATGAAAAGGAGTGAGAATAATAATCAAATCCCATGTGTAAGGGGCAAGAATCCGGATTTTTTCCGACGGATTCGAATTGTGCGCCAGGCACATGATCATGCGCCAGATGCAGGGCCATGCGCCTAGCTCAAGGAGCTGTGCCTGGCGCAGGCTCCTGCGTTTGGCGCAGTGATCCAGTCAGTTTCGTTTTTCACGTTTTTCGATGCATTTCTACGTATTAGGATGTATTTAGGGAAGAATATTTTCTGAAAATTTGATTTTGCCTCATTGATGAGAAAATCCAAAAAGAGTAAGAATATTTGTGTTTTCAAAGAAATTTGATGATGTCATTAGGGTAAAAATCTGATTTTCTACTTCTTTGAAACCCTAATCCATCACTTGATTTTCCTATAAATACCCCCCTTTTATTATCATTAAGCACCAACAACTTCTCACTCACAAACACAACAATTTCACACAACATATCTCACACAACCTCACTTAACTCTACTACTCTCCTCCTCCTTAATTTCTCCATCTAAGCAAAAGTTATAATTAGTAAGTAAAGAAGTTCATCAAAAGAAAAAAAAAGCACAAAAAAAGGGTTTAAGTTTGTAATTAAGTGGATTTAGAAACTCACTTAGAAATTAAGAAAATCACAAAAAAAGTAGAAAAATTTGCAAAAGGAAGTGCATCATTGAGCTAGCAAGGTAAAGTTGAAGTTCTTGTTATTTTTTCTTTATTATCTTATTAATCACCTACTAACTTTCTCTTTGTTTCTTCTTATCATTATTTTTAAATTTTGGAGTGATTTGGGTATGTGGAAGTCCTAATAGGTTCCCAACCTTAAATCACCCCACCTAGAATAGTCAACTCTAATGGGGAGACTCTTAGAAAATAATGTGTTTATGTGATTTTTCTTAATCAAGTTGTTGTTCATCACCAAAAACATGTTTTCATAAAAAAAATTCAAGTAGAGTTGTGCATAAACATCTCCAAAAAAAAATGTGATGCTGTAATTATAGTCAGTTTTAATTTTATACTTCATTTTATTTTTCGTCTATATTAATAATAGTTTATATAATATGATATTTTTATTATGAAGTTTAAGATGTTTCCAGCCCATGGGTTTTGGAATTTCTAAAAACCGAATTTTGTACAGTTAATTAAAAAACATACAATTTTGTTGTACAAAACTGATTTTGTCCAATACTACATAAGCTTATCTTGTCAATAAAATTTAAAATAAAATCATTTAGACAAAACAACAAGCATCAACTTTAACGAAAACATCAATAGCTTTCCGAAAATATAAAAATCATATTCATATGAATTTTATATAATTTTATACCATATTTACAAAAAACGTTCATGTAAAGTACTAAATCCCAGAAACTGATTTTCTCTTCAGTTAAGAAAATAAATAAAAAAGGGTCTTAAGAATGTCCAATTTAAGTGAAAATTTTCAGTCTAGTCCTTCAAAGTGTCTAGAATGTCCATACCAAAATTCACTTCAAAATAAGTTCATAAAGTTTAATTTCAAAGAACAAATTTGATAAAAGTAATGTTTTGACTAGATTTGGCATAAAATTTACCATAATTCGATTTATCTTTAAAAGCTTATGAAGTTTTGACACAATATAAAGAACTCAATGGCCTATCCAAAGGTGTATGACATGCTTAATTTTACGCTTTCTACAGAAAGTTACGAGTTTTACAAATCAGTATAAGGATAAAAGGGCAATCTGGAAAATGAAATAAAGTGATTAACTCAAGTTTCATAAAAAAAAATATTTTCTTTTTACACGAAAATGTTAATTAAAAGTCGTGAAATTTTAAGTTTCCCTTAAAATGACTCTTTTTTATTATGCAAATAAAAAACAATAAAAATCATCATAAAAAAAAATCAAATCAAAGAGGTTAATTAACCTCTAATTTTTCACAAATTCACAAATGAACATGAATTCCAAAGCCCTTTCAAGAGGATGAAGATCAAGGAGCATCATGGTGAAGATCAAGATTGAAGATTGTATAGATCATAGATTTTGTACATTTTGTTGTAATAATAATTTCTTTGTAAATAGTTATTACATCACTCAATTAATAAAAAATATGGAGATGTTTACGTATAATTTTCATAAATAATTCGACAACTATTTTTAAATAAAATGAGCAACCAATGTTACAAATTTTGCATGTTGGGCCCAATATATCATAGTATATGAATTAAATGACCCAATCTCAATTAAGAGGAAAAATTGCAAATCTAACTAATAAGTTAAATTGTATCATGATGATCCATCTTACATTTTAAAATTGTTCTCCATCTTCAAATGGATCAATTATATAATTTGACATAATTAGAAAGGTAATTATGATATCCTAATTGATTTTAGGCCGTTTCACGTGTCTCACTTTAATTGGCCAAATTCCGATTAGCCAAACACAATCTCCAAATTTGATCTCAAATTGATTATTTTTCTCAAAATACTAAGATTATTTCTCAAAAACCTTCAATTAGGAAGCAAACCTCTTTTCCTAAGACCTCTTGAAAATTATAAACGTGATCACTAATTGAAGTGATTATCTCAATCCTAAAAATTTGATCACTGAGTAGGGTGATTATTTTCCTCCTAAGTATAATCACTAATTAGGGTGATTGTCTTAAACCTTGGTTAATCACTAATTAGGGTGATTAGCTTAACCTTTCATCACATTTAATCATTTATTAAGGTGATTATCCTAACCTTCCTTTTAATCGCTAATAAGGGCAATTAACTCAAACTCTTCGTTTAATCACTAATTAGAGTGATTATCTTAAACTTTAATAATCGTTAACTAGGGCGATTATTTTTCCTATTTAATCACTAATTAGGGTGATTATCTTAAACCTTGAATAATTACTAATTAGGGTGATTATTTCCTAACCTTCATTTTAATCGCTAATTAAGGTGATTAATTTAACCCTTCATCTTTAATCACTAAGTAAGGTGATTATCTTAAACCTTGGTAAATCACTAATTAAGGTGATTAATTTAACCCTTCTCATTTAATCACTAATTAGAGTGATTATCTTAAACCTTAATAATCGTTAATTAGGGCGATTATATTTCCTATTTAATCACTAAATAGGGTGATTAGCTTAAACCTTGAATAATCACTAAATAGGCTGATTACTTCTTTTCTTCCTTATTAATCACTAATTAAGGTGGTTATCTTAATCCTTTATACTTAATCACTAATTAAGGTGATTATCTTAACCCCATTTCAATCACTAATTGGAGTGATTACCTCATTTTCCAATAGATTTGTTTACCTCAAACCTACCATGTACAAATGATATATTGGTCCTAAATAAAAATGGTTGATGTGTATATGTGCAAATTATGTGATTTTTCTTTCTTTTGAATAGCCATGATTACTTTAAAAAGGAAAATAACGCATTTAGTAAGAGCCTGTTCTGTAGAACGGAAGAGGATACGAGTTCCAGACATTCGCACCTCTTAACCTAAACC
The DNA here is from genome assembly GCA_947648045.1 of Beta corolliflora. Lineage (NCBI taxonomy): Eukaryota > Viridiplantae > Streptophyta > Magnoliopsida > Caryophyllales > Amaranthaceae > Beta > Beta corolliflora. The sequence goes on from CANSZD010001098.1 coordinate 471,636, forward strand.
CCGAACCCTATCTCATGGTATGAAAGACCAATTTTCAAAAAAGCCTTATCCATATGAAGTCATCATCGTTTTAAATGATATTTCTTGAAATTAATTTTAAAATGATTTATTAAATAAATCTGTCCCTATTCAGATATTAATAGGGTGGCGACTTCAAAGTTTTTCTAAAACTCATAGTCCAATAGAGACTTTTGTGGGATTCAAACCGTTAATTAAGACAGTCAAAAACCAGATACCACAATACCATGTTGAATATTAAAAAGGAGAGAAATAAGGAGTAACCAGGGAATGTTGGAAATAGAGAGTATTGCATTCCATAGAAAAACCAAGTATAAGGCTTTATGCAACACTAACACACTAAACAAACAATAGCTAGAAACGGAAACGGGAAACGTGAGGTAAGTGGATGGAACATGGACCTACTACTCGCTACAAATTCTCAACTAAGCAAACCCATTATACTAGGCCAAGTCAACAACTAAGCAATGATCTATTTACTGTAACTAGAAAATAAAACTTAAATAACTAACAAATTTTGAAGCAATACTCCAACAAACTTAACCCAAAGGTAACCTAATCTGATCTCAACCCGACCTGATCTCAACCCGACTTTAATCTCAAGTCGTTTCAATCTCAACCTCATGGCCACTTAGGGTGCGTTCTCTTCACCTGAATAACCCTGAACTGAACTGAACTGAACTGAACTTATTGGACCTGAACTGAACTGAACTGAACTTATTGGACCTGATTGGACATGATTAACTTATTGGACCCGATTGAACCTAATTGGAACTTATTGGACCTGATTGAAACTTATTGACCTGATTGGAACTTATTAGACCTGATTGGAACTTATTAGACTTTATTGAACCTAATTGGAACTTATTTGACCTTATTTAACAAAAATTTGATGAGTAATAACATAAATATGACCCCTAACATAAATACTATCCCTCAAAATTTATTATAACATAATAATCATTAAAATTTATCCTTCAAAAAAATAGTAATTATTAGTTATCTCTATGATTAACATTTTAACAAAAAAATACTATTTATATGCTTGCCTATACACAACTTTCACCACTAATATATCTAATAATGTTGCTTTGATTTCATAAAACACTAGTAGGAAATCAATTAATAACATTTATATCTTTCATTGTTATTAGTAACGAAAACATGTTATATCTAGTTATTTAAAGACGAATTGCAAAATATTATAATTATGAAGATTATTATTGTCAACCTTATTTGACGATGATTATGATATTTTTTAATAATAACATAATCAACCAATAGTAATATGAGCAATAAAATAATAGATAATAATGCAAATATAATACTATATAATCATAGCGGTACTTTAATTTTAAAAAATTTAATAACATATCAGTTATTCGTAATATGAATAATAAAATAATAGACAATATTACAAATATAATACTATATAATAATCATAATGGTACTTTAATTAATATTCTAATTCAAATTTATTGATCATTGACTATTTGGACCTTATTGGAACTTATTGGACCTGATTGGAACTTATTGCACCTGATTGGAACTTATTGGACCTGATTGGAACTTATTGCCCTGATTGGACCTGATTGAAACTTATCTGAACTGAACTGATTGGACCTGAAACTTAATTTATTAAGGTGAAGAGAACGCACCCTTAGTTGCCATCGCGACCCGAATTCAACCATTCTGCAAATAACGTAAATTTTATACTTTTTATCCTTAAAACTTAATCAAACATAGTATGTTTCAAATATATATTCAATGTAGTTTAGGCCAATTTCTAATTATATTGTATATAAAATTATATAATTAAAAAGGAGAGATTAAACTTGGTGCATACTCCATAGGTATTAGGTATTAACTTACTATGTAGTATAACAAAATTCTCTTTGCACGTAATAGTAATAGTTAACATATCAAATTTTGATTCACCAACTAAATCTGACATAAATTTCAAATATTTGCTAACTGATTTGATAATTAATGATACCGAACCTTGGTTTAAGTACTTATTCCACCGTCCCATTATGAAAATACCCTTATGTTAAATTACGAAAATATCCCTATGTTAAATTACGAAAATATCGTATCCCTATGTGAAATGACCAAAATACTCCTAGGTGAATTTACGAAAATACCCTTTTGTGAAATTACCAAAATACCCCTAAATGCAATTACAATAACACCCCTATATGAAATTATTAGAATACCTCAAGGTGAAATAAGGGGTATTTTCGTAATTTTACTTAGAGGTATTTTAGCAATTTCACATAGGGGTATTTCTGTAACTACACATAAGGGCCTTTTAGTAAGTTGCTCAACCATTGGAGAAAGATAATTGACACCTACTTAAGAGCAAGACCTGGTCCATCAAGCTAGTTGCTTGACTTCAAAAAGGCAATATGACTTGAAATTGAAAAAAGATGAAGGTGATATTCACACTCCATATTTTTGGTGAGTGCATCTCCATCAACAATAAAGGCACAATTTTTTTTTGTTCCTTCCTAATTATGATTGAATAAATATTAAAGTTGAAAATATTAATTGATATATGGGACCATACAAGTAAAAATGTGTTGTAGCTTACCATTGGGAGACTTTGTAGCTAAAAAGTAGTATTGCTTAAAAACCTGATGCAGCAAGTCAAGGTACAAGGTGTTGTATCTCACTATAGGAGTTGCTCTTATATCACTCATCAGTATTTCTTTGCAGCGTATCATCATCCTTAATCTTCGAATTACTTCAATCGTTACCGTTGATTTTCAATATTTGTTTTCTTCTCCTTACTTAATCTCTGTCTTCGATTCATGGCGTTTGACAACAATCTCAGATCAACAATTAATGACAACCCCACGTGCCTCCACGTCATAGCATGGGAAGGTTTTCAGAGTGCCTCCTCCAAGGTCACTCATGACCCGCTCATAGTTCCTGGAACTTATTTGTTTGTGCCTTTGTGGTGAATTGGAAGGGAGCGCCCACTCCTATTACTGAGAAAGATGTATAGGTTCAGCGAATCAGAGGTGGCGAGTTGGTTAAGGAAGGAGTGACAGAGGTGCTGCGGTGAAGCAAGTTGGCTGCATCTTCTTTCTTGATGCAGGGTCTACCTAGTGTTGGGGTGTGGTTAATTGAGGCACTGTTGGAGTTAAGAAGTAGTGTGGTGTTGGTTAAGGATGCGGTGTGGTTCAGGATAAGCTTGCATGATGACGCTAACTCCCGCTCACCTACAAGCAAAACCAATAGGGGAGAAGCAAGACATAAAAAATGAAAATAATATGAAAAGAAATAATATACTTCCTCCGTTCCAAAATAAGTGAAACACTTCTCTCATTTATGTGAGAGCTTTTTGACACAAGTGTTTCACTTATTTTGGAACGGAGGAAGTAAATAAAAGTAACTAAAAGGAAACAAAAATAAATTATTTATGAAAAGTAACCCATCTTTAAAATTATTAGATTAAATTAAATAAAATAAAATAATTGGAAATATGATTCTTTTGGTATTGATAATGTCATTGACTAATTACATCCGATATAGAAATCACTAGATCCATTAATGACCCGGCCTGAAATCTAAAACGTTTATGTACCATTGCTCGAGCTAAACATGACCTGGCCCAAACTTACCAGATCCAGGTTTTGTCAACCCAAATAAACCCAATGACTCAGTTTAACATCTCTAATCTAATCTAAACTCGATCTGACCGAACCCAACATGATCCGAGGCCAACCAGATTAGAGGTCGACCCGATCCGACCCAATACATATATGATTCGAGGCTAACCCGACCCGACATCAACACGACTTGAACGAGATTGAAGTTGAATGACACTGACCCAAGGCCGGCTCGATTTTAGCCCGATCTAATAACGAAAATATCTGATTGAAACCCGACCGAACAATGACTCGATGATCCAGACCTTTTAACTGAACTTAACATAACCGGATGCAACATGCTTTGTACCGGATGTGAATGAATCAGCCCGAACCCCAATTGACCTGATTCGTCCTCGAAAGTGTGACGACCTAGGTTGACCCGACCTAAAATTGAATTGATCCGTATTTGACTTGTTTTTTTAACCACGACCCGAACTTCCAATTGACCCGACTCGAACGACATTCGACCTGATATGACCCCACGCACACATCCGAACTGACAGCTCTAATTATAACCCTTTAGCTTGGTTTTTGACCAAACAAAGGGAAATAAACCAACTCCTAAAATTCCAAACATAACCTTCTTCCCACCCAACCTGAGCCAAAATTTTCATGTATGTCATCATGTGACGACCCATTCCCAACCAACCAAACTTTATAGTCACAACAAGTCAACAACTCCTCCACAAGCTTCAAAACCCTATTGCACCACCATAACGTATACAACCACAACCCACAACACAATCACAACTCATATAGTGAGCAATGATAAACATCTAACTGCTAGATGTTTACAAACATCTAGCAGAGGCACGGTAGTCATTTACCCTTTAAGTGCAGGGGCTGGAAAGTCTTTTAACATTAAAGTTAGGAGGTGTAACGTCTGGAAACCGGAATGGAGCATTCCCATTCATTCCTTTGAATAAAATATTGAGTTTGTACAACTATTTGGTGGTAAAGTCTGACAAACGAAGAGAGAGAAAAAACGAAAAAGATTTCAAAAGATATAAGGAAGTAGAAGCAAAAAAATGGAGAAAATAAATACAGGTGATTTTTTATTGCCATCAACAATTGGAGAGGTGAGATAGGCAAATATTGGAGGCAACTATTGGAACTCCATTGAAGAAGGAGATAGAAATCCAGAAACTGAGCTATGGTCCGTAATTAAATAATTTTCTTTTTGTAATTTAGCTATGGTCCGCAGTCGTAAAATTTCCTTCCAGCATTTCGACCGACTTTCGTGACCCAGAGAATGGCCTCCACGTCGTGGTTACAGTGTACGGCGGCGCCTGAAGAAGACTTTCCCTTCTCTACCACAATTTAGAACAAAAAATAATATATTATTTACCACAAACACTATTTTATAACTGAATAACAATGTATTCTCTACCACAAACAGTAGTAATGGTCTATGGTAATTAACTTGTAATTCACTTAATCTGCAAAACAAATATTTTCAAAATATGGAACACATGAATACTAGTAATGTAACTATAAACACTATTTTATATACCACGAACAACGTATTTTTTGGTTGCATTACGTATTTTATATACCACTATTTATATACCACGAACCACTTTTTTTTTTTGACAAAGTTATTTTGTTTACTTGAACACTACTTTTTACATACTGAACACTATGTTTTACATAATTAACATTGTTATACCTTACCAAACACTAGTTTACTTTACGTTAACTGAGTATACCACTACCAAAAGTTATATTATAACAAAGAAATACGTAAACTCACTATATATATGTCCCACATTAGTTAGTCGAAACAATTAACTCCTCCACAAAAATGGTTGACTTTGTAAACATTTCCCCCATCAACGAACCACCCCAGGGGTGGTACTTCGCTGAAGGTACAAGTCGGACCACCATGTATGGCACCCCACCCCTGCAAAAGCCGGAAATAGATTTCAACAAATATTTTTATTGGAGGGATCACTCCTACTTTGGGGAGGTCGAAGCAACCCCGACCAAACTCCGGCAGATTATACGCGCTCCTCGCAATGATCATCCTGAATTAAATAGGTTATAATTAAATACCTTATAATTAAATAACTTATAATATAATAAAATAACTTAGAATTACCTTGTTATCAAATGAATTAGTATCAAATACCTTACAATCAAATAACTTAAAATCAAATAACTTAAATCAAATAATTTATAATCAAAGATCTTATTGTAAAAAACATTATAACTAGATAACCTATAAACAAACAACCTAAAAATCAAATAACTTATAAACAAATAGTAGTACCTTATTATCAAATACCTTTTAATTAGATAACTTAAAATCATATACCTTATAATCAAATACTCCCTCCGTATTTTGTTTAATCTTACCTGATTTGATTGTATGTATTTGCCAATTTCTTTGAAGTCAAATATCTTTCATTACATATTAGTAAAAATTAAAACGATTGAATATTATTAAAGTACTCATTGAGACGAATCAAATAAGACACTACATGACAATATTACTTTAGGAAAAATTCAAAAGAATAATCCGAACTATGGATAATCTTCCCATAATAATTTGAATTGTGGATTATTCTAAAATAATTGCAAATATGGTGGTTACTTTCCCAAAATGATCTTAAGTGTCCAATAACATATTTATTTAGTTGATTTTCTCTTTATTTTTTCAGTTTTCTCACTCTTCTCATGTGGTCTCTCAATCTATTCAAGCCGCCTAGAGTTTAATTTGACACATCATTTTTAGACTTTTTTAATTGGTTCTTTTAGGTCATTGTGTTATTTTGAGAAAGCACCCCAATAATTGAAATTATTATGGAATAGTAATCCATAGTTGGGATATTATGAGATAATTAGCCATAGTTCAGATTATTTATGTGAATTTTTCCATTATTTTATATACATTGAGAATAATTTAATTAGAAGATTATCTCTAATTGTGTATAGTGCCAAAATTCCAAATAGGTAAAATATAAAAATACGGAGAGAGTACTTTATAATCAATTACTTATACCTTATAGTTAAATAACTTAAAATCAAATAATTAGGAATTTTTGTCAAAAACCACATTATAAAACATGAAATTTGTAAGAAACCACCTTATATAATTTTTTTTTGCGAAAACAAACCTTTTAATTCTTTTTTGTGAGAACAAACCTTATGCCATATTCCGATCATTGAACCGAGGTTTCGGCATTGACCATCTCACATGGATTTTGTTGGGTTTAAAAAGTCATGTGCATTGCACATGACATGGTGAATGCCAGAACATTGGGTCAATTATCGAAATTTGCCGGAACCTTGGGTAAATGGTTGGAATTCGGCATAAGGTTTGTTCTCGCAAAAAATATTATTTAATGCTTTTTTTCGTAAAAAAAAATTATATAAGGTGGTTTATCACAAATTTTATGTTGTATAAGGTGTATTTTGACAAACAACTTATAGTCCAATACCTTATAATCAAATCAAATAACTACAATCAAATAATTAGAATTAAATACCTTATAATCAAATATATTTAGGTTTGACAATGTTTTTCGGTTGTCAAACAACAATTGATGAGCAAATATTAATTTGAACTTTATGTAATTTGTGAAGGTTGTATTTTGACCATTCAAAATTAAAGTTCACTGGACTAGAAATAGTGTTCATTGGTGTTTCATATTTGTAAATTGTACAGTAAATAAAAAAATTTGTTTCTTCTATGTATGTTTTACTTTTACAATAAATAACCATCTGCTTATTCTTGTTAATTAAGTGAAGACCATTGTTCTTCTTAGTTTCATCTTGTTTTTTCAAGGAGGTTTCGAAGCGATTCGATGATTCAATAAATGGACAACAAAGAGTCGTCTTCCACCTCCGGGCGCACGGCTGCAACTTCAGGCACTTATTGCTATCACCAAGTGGAAGGAGAGATGATAAACATCTATCTGCCGGAAGTCGTTCTCCGAGTAACAAAAGTGGGTCCAATGCCGGAAGAGTTCAATAAATGCTCCCATTTCCAGATCTGATATACTGTAAATTTTTTTTTTTTTGAGGACAACTTTTTCTGACTGTACTGATGTAAGAGAAAGGAGTAATAATATAAAAAATGAGTTTTGTTTAGTTCTAACGCTATTTGTCAGGTTGGTGAGCAATTGTTTCCCCCCCTTTCCTACTCTATTCCCTGGGCCAAAATCAGTACCTTTTATTATATTATATCCCCTGCTAGATGTTTGTAAACATCTATCTACTAAGCAGTGCTGTCGGTTTGAGTTGGCTAAACGGTCAAACTATGACGTAATCGAACCGAATAAACCGAACTAAATTGACCCATAATCGAAAAGTCAAAAACCGATAAGTCAATCGATTAAAGTAAACGCAATTAACTGAACTGAAACCGAATCGAAACTCAACCGAAAACAAACCAAACTGAAATTAACTGCACGGAAAACCGATTTAAACTGAACTGAACTGAACTGAAAATGAACTGAATTTAACTGAAAACTGTTTCAAACTGTTTTTAACTGAGCTGAATCAAACTGAATCAAACTGTTTTTAACTGAACTGAATCAAACTGTTTTAACTGAACTGTATAAAACCGTTTGAAAATGAATCGAAAACCGAATTAACTGTAATAAATTGTGCAGAATAAAACTTTCTCAAACTGAACTGTTTCAAAATGTTACAACTAATTTCGAAATTTTTTAAATTTACCTAAATTATTGGCGTACAATGACATGACACCTTAATAAATAATAACTATACAAAGATAAAAAAACACACGATTTCAATTTTCAACTACTATTTGTATTTAAAAAGTTGAATTCAACTACTGTCACTTATGTGCTGTATGGAGGAACTAGAAAAGAAGGAAAAACCCACCTATTTGAATGAGGTGGTATCTTTTATTCTACCAAGAAACCACTTAGGCAAATAAGTGGTCTCTTTAGTTCCACTAAAAAGATCACTTAATCTTGTAAGATGGTCTATTTGCTCAACATAATTATAACAACGGTTTACATCGTCATTTTTATTTTTGAATATTTACATATATTACCGTTTATTTTAAACTTTTTATTTGTGTAATTATTGATAAAAATGGAACAAAAAATCATTCAAAGAAGATGCCATAATTCTTACAAATCTATGGTCACATTAAAATTTTCTAGCTCAAAGCTACACAATTATGCCGGAGCAACTACATCAAATCCTTGATTTCAAAATAAAAACAAAAGAAAAAAGTCTATATAAAAATCTAAGCACATTAAGAGTACTAAAAATCTAAAGTAAGCTAAGAACTAGTTATTACATCCATGTCATCCAACTTGAAACACTTGAATTTGATCTTAAGCATATTGTTTGAGGAAAAACTTCTCCAAATGAACTCCATCTGTGCAAATTAAGAAAGAACAATATTGCATTAGTAATGGCTAATTGCACTATGAATCCTAATTAATAAATACATAAAAACAATGAGACATACATGAACCGGATAATAAATTCATGCAGCATAGTAAGCAATTCAAATATAAGTGTAAATCAGAAATGAGAAAACCCCATAAAATTGGAATCAATTAGTGAGATATCAAGTAGTAAGAAATTATTTTAATTCAAACTCTAAACTTGACAATTCGAACCCTTAACACAACAAAATCAGAACACAAGACAAAGCAATAAATTGAAAAAAAAAAGCAAGAAGTTTTAAATAATTGAGCACATCAGACACAAAGACAACTATTAAAATAATTGAATTAAGATAAATACATTTACAACATAACAAGCAAGAAATTGACACATTGTACCTTGGAGCTAAAATTAAATATCCATTCTACAACCCAATAAATTCACCTAATCAAACAAATTGTCGACCAATAAGAAATCAAGAAATATAAAACATAATTAGGGGGGAAAGAATTTTCGTGAGAATGTCAAAATACTCAGAACCAAAGAAGCCAGCATTTTATCAACATCTTAAAATCGCCATTATTCCTCGATGCACCACAAGTTTATCCAAAAGCTCCTTAGTTTTCACCTCATCTACATTTCGTCCGACGAAATCAAATAAAAAAATTCAGATCACTCAAAACATACATTTCACCAACACAATCAAACGCGGCGAAAGCAGAAGCTCAATCATCATGTGCTAACCTTCAGGTGGCGGTGAAACGGTATCGTATGGAACAACAATATCATCAGTAGGAGTCTTGATTTTGCTCCAATCAACATGCTCTGCTTCTTCACTTCAAAATTCATCAAAACATGCAAAAATTAACACAATCAAATCGCTAGAATACGAGATTACACCAAATCCAACGGAATTTTTCGTTTGATTCCGTACCTCAGGTATCAGCCAACGAGATTGATGAATCCAGATTTCTCATTCTCGCTGAAATCACGAAGATTACAACAAAATCACAAAAACAAAAGATCTCAGATCTAAAATCACATAGAAATACAAAAATTACGAGAAGAAAAAGATGAATAATGGAGATTCGAGAAACCTGATTTGGTTGAGACCGGAGACAGCAGAACGAAGATTCTCGAGCTTCTCAGCTTCAACAGAGCTGAGTGTAGCAGTGGCAGCCATGAAAGATGTTTGAGAAGCTTGAATTTACAGAGGCGAAGAGAGAGAGAGAGAGAGAAGAGTGTGAGATTGAGAGTGGAAAGTGATGAAATGGTGATGAATGAGGTGGTGGTGGTGGTGGTGTAGAAAGAGGGTGAGAGGAGTCAGTGGAGAGAGAAGACGGGAGAGATGGAAGAGGATAGAGGATGATGAAGAGGGAGGCTGTGAGGAACCAAGATGGGAGGAAAGAGGGAGGGTTTAGGGTTAGAGAGATAATTTAATGGCCTTGATTCAATGGTTGGATTTTGATCTTTCTCAAATCAATGGTCTTAATTCATAATCCATGACATTGTTTTTTGACCAATGAGAATTGAGAGTGTTCAATCACATGGATTGCTAACTTAATCCAATGGTTGGATTTTCATCTTTTTAAAAGCAATGGCCTTTCTCTCTAAAAACAAAATCAATGGCCTAAACTACTAATAAACTAGTATTATTGCATTTTGATATTAGTATGATTTGAGTGTTCTAAATTTATAATTCTAATATTATTAGTTTAGTAACTTTAGAAATTAGTATTATTAATAGAAATTATAAACTTTCAATATTAAATTAGTATTATTGATTTTTAAGAAATTATTATTCTAAATTTATAAATTAGAAATATGTGAACATGCATGTTATATGTGGTGATTAGGGATTTTTAACAAGTTAGGATTTTAGAAAGAATTGAAGAAGTTGGAATTTTAGTAAGATAAACTTATAACTGAATGTTCACACAAGTTGATTTGACTTAATCATTTGATGATTGATCATTAGTGACTTTAATGTATATTGTTTAATTATATACTTTGTTGGAGTAATACATAAATGCAATAAGCCATTAGCCAATAATCTAATTAGTTTAGTAACTTTACTCATTTATATAAACTGTTGTTATGTTTATTATTATTGTACAACATATGAATCCTCGTTATAATCACTTAGGCCTCATATAAACCGTAGTTATAAACATATGATTGTCATTTGTTATATGTGGTGATTAGAGTCATTGTTCTTATTGGATAACAAATTGTTTCGATTCAAGTAGATGTTTTGAGTTTGAAAGTGAATATAGCTTAACGACGATTAACTGGAATAGAGTATTGTTATCCTTAACAAACTTATCGACTTATATTGACACATATTAATCTAATTCAATAGCATGTTTACAGTTTTGAAATTGATTTAACTTAAATACTATTAACTTGAATGCAGGATTGATACTTTGTATGATTCTATCAACTTATTATAAGTCACTGATTGATGGTACATTCATATATCTCATCCCATGACAACTTGCATCAATTGAATTAGATGTTTTAGTTATGAAATTAATTTAACTTAAAGACTATTAAACTCAAATAAATGATTGTTATCTTGAATTAGTTTATCGACTTACATTGGCCTGTTCATTAATCTCATCCGACAACAACTTATTCTAATTCAATTAGATATTTTTAGTTTCAAAATTAGTTGAAATTAAACATGACTAAGTTAAATATAATATAGTTATGTTGAATCAACTTAATGACTTATAGTTATACATCCATCTAATCCAATAACTACATATTAGTTTAATCATATGTTTTATGTTTCAAAATGCATTTCACATAAAGACGATTAACTCAAATATCATATTGTTATTTTGAATTAGCTTAGCAGCTACCATTGGCACATTCATTATGTACAATAATAAATACTTGGATTATTTAAGTAGATCTTTTTTGTTTCAAATTCCATTATACACTGGAAGATGATTAGCCTAATGATTAACCACTTATATTAACTGATTTATAAACTAATGCATCATTTTCAATCATCATCTTAATCTTTGACCACAACCAATCACCAATTTATCATTGATAGTTACACATTGGAAAACTATAGAATAATGAAGAATTTGAAATTGAATTTTTCAATATCAGCCAAATGTTGAACCTTTAATAAAGTAATTTTACAGAAAATATAGCAACTTCAAAATGCGCTTTTGTAGACAAATATAGATACGTCTCTTGGTGCTATCGTTGTTTTCGACAAGTTTAACCGATGTGACAAAAGTTCAACTGAGTTGAAATTCCCTGCAATGAATAATGGCTTGACCCGAAGCGAGCCCCGAAGGGAAAAGTTGTACATGGCATAACCGATATAAAGTTTCACCCGAGTCGATGCGGATTTACCTAAGAAACTGAAATTAACTGAATCCGAACTGAAAATAACTGTTAAACTGATAGTAATAGGTAAAAAGTCAACTGTTTAAACCAAAACTGTACGGGTCAAACCAAAAGACAACTGTAAACTGAACTGAACTTAACTGAAAATTGAATTAACTGTATGGATTGAAACTGAAACCGAAAAATTTTAAACTGAATCAATTTATCTCGAAAAAATGAACTGAATTAACTGAACTGAAGCCAACTGAACTGTTTGGTTTGAACCAGAACTGAACTGGTTAACTGAATTGACACCACTATCTACTAGATAGATGTTTATCATCGCTCCTCATATAGTCACATCATCATTGCACTGATGCATCATAGATAGTATAAGGGGTCAAAATTGACCATAAAACCTCTAGATAATGCAGACTTTTCGTTATCGATTTTAACCATTTGAAAGTCATAATTAATCATGGGGTGTTTGAATGATGTATGTGTGTCTATAGATCCTGTCTTACAATGATCAAAACCATATTGGTCAACACTAGGAAATTTTAATTAAATTGACATTTTTACACTTCTTAGGAAATTCCACCTCATATGTATTGAAATTGCAACCAAATAGCTACTAATGGGAAGATTTAGATTGGAGATCCCTCTTATAAATTAAAAAGTGAGAATTGAACCCCTCTCCTGATATAGGAGGGCCTCCAGCCACTTAACTAGCCTTGATTTCTATTTAAAGTGTATAAAGATTGCACATACACCTTGTGTACGTATATATGTACTCTCCGGAATATCTCCCCCCAAATTAGCCGCAATTAGAAGAAAATAACGCTCTTGCATCAAGAAGATATTGTAAGATATCAAACCAGCAGATTACAAATATTGAATGTAGATAACACTATTGATAGAAAACTTCCTAATTGTATTAACCTTTATATAATAAAAGAAAATTAATCAATTTAAACTAAACAAAACATGGAATTTATTGAAAGACAGAACGTAGGTTTTGAACAACATCTTGTGGTCTCATATTGAAATCTGCTTCCATCTGCAAATTAAGTAGGTTGAAAAATTATGTCAAAGTACTGGTATAGTAATACGTTGTGACGATGAATCAAAGCCAATAATGAGAAAAAAACAATAGCTAATGATATGATATCATGATTAAAAGTGCTATAAAGTACCTGGGTCATAATGGTTATATCTAGGGTTCTACCATTGAAGGGCATAGCATTAGTCGTAGTAACTAATAGTTGAAGCTTTTCAAGCTCGCTCATAATCTTGATGAGAATACCCTTTTGCATCTCGCAGTGAACCTTAATAAGGACATTATCATTGGAAAATCGTGCTTCGATATCCGGGAGTTGCTCATCACTCAATTTGCTTGAGAGATTATGGTTGCATGTGGAAGAGTTGCACTCACTATTCTCAAGAATGATTTGTGGTTGCTTGAGGACAACAATGGATTCCATTTGTTTCTTAGCATTTTCTTCTTCTAAGATCTTTATTCTTTCTTTTAGCTGTTGCATGTGGATGATAGCTGCACCAAGTACAGATGTTTTATCCATCTGCATTCATTGAGACAATCATTAACTTCAACTGTTGATTAGGGAGCCTATGTATAATGTATAGGAAATTTTACATTTTGGGTGTAAAAGGTAATTTGACAAAATATTTTAGGTAACTTGGGTTTTGGCATCCAATTTCCAAATTTGTGCACGTGAAGTTCACAAACTTGTTTTACTTGTATGCTTTAGTACTAATTTATCCGTCCTGGCATTATTAAGCCATTGTCATAATGTAAAACGACGTAGAATGAAAAGAAACAGAGATAGTATATGATATAACACACACCACAATGGTATTTGATTGTATAGTCATCTCATTATTTCTTCTCTTTTTCTTTAGGTCTAATTAATGTTCACTAAATTATCTTCCATAGCATTAAAATGATGCTAATGCGGACAATGCGGTTATGTGGAGAATAACTACTTCCTTTGTTTCTTTTTACTTGCAACGGTTTGACTTTTACACTATTCACCAACTCTACTTAGTTTATCTTTGGTGATTTATAGTTAAGGCCGGAAAAACATATTCATGTGAGATCTTGTTAGATTCGTCTCATGGTATATTTTCTTAATATCTACTTTTCATAATTTTTGATAGTCGATAATTAAAGATATTAATGGTTGCTGTTATGCATTGGCAAGCGTGAAAGTCAAATGGGAATCGGGTGCGGTAAATACCTTTTTGAGGCCAGGAATGAGGGCGGACAAAGCAATGAAACGCTCGCTAAGGGTTTGACGACGTTGTCTCTCCGCTATGATGTGATTATGGCATTGTTCAGGGAGCCTCTTTGGCCTCTTTCGAAGTGCTACCATCGTGTTTCCTCCATGCTTCATACCTTGATCTTCAACACTCGAACATATTGTTGTTGTTGATGATGATGAGTTGTGGTCTGAGCCGGAATAAGATAGAGTGTTGATTTCGTGCAATATGGCTTCCAAGTCTTCTGGAGGATTATCAACCAAACAGTCCGCTACGAATTCGTGTAACAACATCGGATCTTCTATATCCTAATTTAATAAGACAAGTTTGAAAATAGAACAAAGCTTTATATGCCACGAGGTCACATTTTGAGTGCTCGTGCGATACCCCAAGCTTCTATTTATGAACATCCTAAAATCAAAGAGCAACTAAAAGTACATAAGGAATATATCATAAATGGACTTCATTTTAAAGTACTTTTCAAACCAAGTCTAATGTTATACATAGTAATTATAAACTTATGAAATGTATCATAAAAATTGACAAAAACTACTAGTATATGAGAAAGATACTATAGAGAAATTTCGAGTCTCTAGCATATAAAATATTCCCAAATCAAGCTGCATGCTTGATATAGTTAGTTGGGGATTAACATTGTAACATTAAGACCACAAGGTCGAATTCTCCCAACTACAGTACTTGGGAGTAGGAAAATTCCTTACATTTCCCCCTATTCTCAAGTGCCTAGCTCGCAAATGTTAGACCAAGAACACTGTGTATGTTAAAATCTAGCAAGAAGGTCCATCTCCTTACCCCCAAAAAAATTGTATTCCAAGCTTGAGGAAATGCTAAAGTAACTTTTTGGCAACACTTACAATAGATTTATACTACGAACCTGTTCTTTTGGAATGAGATTAGTTGATGTATTGAACTGAAATGAACTATAATTATAGTGGAAATAAACTGAACTGAAACTGTGAGAAGAAACAAATTTAATTGAACTAAACTAAATTGAACTGATATTAAGTCCAAAAGAACATAACCTACGTGGTGCATGATCCTTGGGCCCTTGTAGGGAAATTTGATGAACTTATATTTGTATAGGATAAAAAAGGCGGCTCTTTGGCCAACCTCCCACACTATCCCAAGTTTTTAGACAAGGATAGAGTGATCTTAAGCATTGACAATCCCTATGAGAGAGATAGAGAAAACAAATACTCGTCCCAAAATACTCGTTACACTTTCCTTTTTCATCTGTCCCAGAATACTCTTTACACTTCTATTTTTGGATACGACCCATTATTATTTTAAACCTTCTACCTTTTAAACATTGACCCACACACTCTCTCCTCCAAATAAAATAATACCACTCCTATTACCTACCAACTCTAACCATGTCTCACATTCTCTCTCCTTAAAATAAAATAGTACTCCTCCATAATTTATTCCCAAAATGTTGTTTTTTTTTTCATTTATTTGGACTAAATTATCCTTTTTCTACTAAGTTTCAAAATACCAATTTCTTTTAAAATATTTCTTTTTTTTTTATTATTTATGTTTTTTATTTTAATTTAAAGGAAAAAGAAAGTAAAATTCTTCCATTTTTTAATTTGAAAATTTTTTTGGATACTTTTACTAACTCCTAACTCCTATCACATCTACTTTTCAATAAAATAACAATTGATAACCAAACAACTTATCATCTAAAACTACGTGCCTTGATAAGTGTCAAGAGTATTCTGGGACAGAGGGAGTAATAAATACTCTTAAACATTAAATTTAATATCACTATCTCTATATGTCTCGCATAAGGATTACCAACCATAAGATCACCAAAACATTTTCCAAAATATCATATCACACAATCTAAGTGTAGCTGACTTGGCATGGGTCGATCTCTTCTGAGAAAGTGTTGATAACTCATAGTGAGATGCTAAGATGGCATCTCACAAAAATTTTGGTACCAAAGCTAAGTCAAAGTGGTATCAAAATAGAGTCATTTGGTACCAAAATGTAACTTTGGTACCAAACTTACACAATGGCCATGTTTGGTAAATGGCTTTTTCATTGGCTTTTGGCTTTTCAATTTGGTCAAACAGCCAAAAAAAGTGTTTGGTTATTGGCTTTTTGGTTGGCTGAAAAGCTGGCTTTTAACCCAAAATGAAAAAGCTGCCTGGAGCAGCTTTTTGGATTGGCTTTTGGCTTGTTGGCCCACAAACTCTCTAATAAACAGCCAACAGCCACAACTAATTTTACCAAACACTTTTGCAAACAATTGGCTTAAACAGCCAACTTAAAAAGCCAATACATTCAACCAATTCTTCCAGCCAATCAAACAAGCCAACTAAACTAGCCAACAACCAATTGCCAAACAATCCCAATTACTTTGGTATTGGTATCACAATGACTTTATTTTGATACCAAGTGACTCTATTTTGACATCAATTTGACTTAGTTTTGGTACCAAAAATATTGTGAGATGCCATTTTGACATCTCACTATGAGATGCCAATCCAAGCTCATCTCTTCCCTAATAGCGTTGTCACCAATGAGTCTTCTAATTGCTCCGACAACACACCTGTCATCTTACATATTGATCAATTTTAAACAACCCGCAGCATCCACGTTTTTAATTCCAAAATTTTGAGTTAATTATTCTGCATTATTATCAAGTAAGGCTCATTTAACATTAAAAATTTATATTAGAAATATA
Source organism: Beta corolliflora (assembly GCA_947648045.1). NCBI lineage: Eukaryota > Viridiplantae > Streptophyta > Magnoliopsida > Caryophyllales > Amaranthaceae > Beta > Beta corolliflora. The sequence continues at coordinate 489,033 of CANSZD010001098.1, forward strand.
TATTTTTCTTTGGTCTAAATGAGTAACTAAGCGCAATGATGTAGACGGAATTCGATCCCATTTCATGGGCATCATCCCCACAAGACTTTACCAATTAAACTAGATGGCATCCACATATTAGAAATACATCATTAAATTACAAAATTACGATCAAAACTTTTGTTAGAAATTTTGCACCCATAAAATAATGACTCATATTTTGACTCTAACCCGACCCATATTTTGGAGAATAAAACTAAATTCTAGAAAGAAGAGAATACGACTCTGTTTGATTCAACTTATTTTGACTTATCTGAAATTATTTTATCTTATCTGAATTTATCTTATCTTATTTAAATTTATCTTATCTCATCTTATCTTATCTGAACTTATCTGAACTTATCTTATCTTTTTTATCTTATCTTTCTTATCTTATCTGAACTTATCGTATCTTATCTTATCTAAACTTATATTCTAGTATATTGTGTTTTCTAACATCGTTAGTCCGTTTTATTCAACTTATTTTATCTTATCTTATCTAACCTTATCTTATATGAACTTATTTTTTAAGAAATAAGTTAAAATAAGTTGAACAGAACAGAGCCTACGGTAAGAACTATAGATTGATAATACTTTAGAATTTTGCAAAGAGTAGGGAACTTTTAAAGTTAGATCTTCATGGTGTTTCATACTGTAAAAGAAAAGAGTGATCACTTGTAGGAAAACAAAACAAAATAATAATGCAAAACACACCTAAATGGAAACACAAAAGTGACAACAAAGGCTGAAACAAAAAACCTACCATCGAGATAACTCCAGGCATCGCACATATCAAAAAACTAGTATATATATATATATATATATATATATATATATATATATATATATATATATAATTAAAACGTTTTGGCAACAATTGCAGGCTGCCACATGTCCTACTTATTCTATAGACTAACATGATGACATGCAACTCTAACATGACATTTCTCTTTTATATTTAAACTAGTTATTAGGGGCCTTTAAGAAAAAATTCATTTATTAATATAATCTTTTGATAATAACAATTGTTGAGGTCTCGGGTCAAATCTATACTACGCAATTTCTAATTTTTTATTTATGGATTAATACTAAAATCAGTTTATGCGCTTTTAATATATTTGTATAAATGACCAAAAAGATATTTAGGCACAACAAGATAGAACAGATAATGTGATACTGGGGACCGTCAAAGGAAACGTTTTTTTTTTCGCGCCTTGTTTTTCTCTCGGTGCACGTTAAGACACCCCTCTTAACATACGCCGTCGCCATGGCAGGAAGATCCAAAGGAAATGCGAAGAAATCACAGAGTAAGAGTATCTCAAAAGTGACGAAGAAGGGTCCTATTAGTCCTATTACTGGTCAAAAACACAAATCTATAGCAGAACTTCTTGGCATTGAATTGTTGCAAATTCAAACCCCCGAATTTGATGAACCCGTTTCTCCAAGAACTTCATTGGAACAATTGCAGAATCAACACAAGGAGAAAGCGCAACTTTCAGAATGGTTAACAATCATGAAGAAGACGCGGAGTCGATTAGATGAAAATGCAACAGGTAATCATCAGTCTCGTCAATTGTTGTCTGAATTTGAGGAAGTTGCAAGGCCAATTTCACCTGCTAAAAATGCAATTAAAATTGATTTAGAAGATGTACAAGATGAAATAAAATACTGGGAATCTTCTGTTGTGTGCTATGTTGTGGGTGCAAACCCTCCTTTACATGTGATGGATGGGTTTTTGCGAAGAATTTGGAAAACTTTTGGTGTTGATAAGATTGTAGCAGTTAATATTGGTTAGATGCCATAATGTGGATGATAGGGATAAAATCTTGAATGATGGATTCAAATTCTTTGATAATAAGCCTTTGATTGTGAAAAAATGGCATGCTGAGATGGATTTCAAGAAGGAGGAATTGAAGACTGTTCCCATATGGATTCAATTGCCTGCTCTTGATCTGAAGTACTGGGGGAAAGATGTTTATTCAAGTTAGTGGCTGGTATTGGGAAACCGATTAAATTGGATCAAGCCACCATTACTAAGGATAGGTTGTAGTATGCAAAAATATTGGTAGAGGTCGCTATGACACAAGGGTTCCCGAGTGGATTGAATTTGAAAATGAGAAAGGTGCACAGATGGTACAAGTTGTAGTTTATGAATGGAAGCCTTTGCAGTGCTCAAAATGTCATAATATTGGACATACTGTAAATGAATGTAAGAAACAACAGCAGGTATGGGCTCAGAAGAAGTGGGTTTCCAAGAAAGTGGTGCAAAAAGACAAAGATGGGTTCCAGCAGGTTCATGGGCAGGTAATTGTGCAGCAACATTCAAAGGAACCAGTAATTGTAGGCAATTCCTTTGATGTGCTGCAAGAAGAAGAGAATGCAGAAGGTGTGAAAGAGAACACACACAGGAGGTGCAGAACAGTGTGATTCATGTTGAGGAGGGGGAGCCTCCTACCATGAATGGATAATATCCTCTTTTGGAATGTGAGAGGACTAAACAGCAGAAAGAAGCAAAATGAGGTGAGAAATTTTATAATTTCTCATAAAGTCAGGCTGTTTAGTCTTCTTGAGACTAAGGTGAAAGCTCCTGCCCTAGGGGAGTTTTACCTTAATGTTTGCCCAGGTTGGTGTATAACAACAAACAATGTATGGCATGGCAATGGGAGGATCATTGTTGGATGGCACCCAACAGCCATGAATGTTAATGTTTTATATAGTTCTAGTCAAATCATTCACACTGAAGTGGAGGTAGTAAATGGTGGCAAAAAGTTTTACTGTACTTTTGCCTATGGTCTGAATGATAAGCAAGGCAGGATGGCTATGTGGAGTGACCTAGTTGGGTTTAATCTTCAAAATGATCCTTGGATTATTTTAGGAGATTTCAATGCAATAATGAACATTGATGAGAGATTGGGTCAGCCTGTTAGAGCTAGAGAGCTTGATGATATGCAGAGGTGTATGCATAGTTGCAAGATGATGGAAGTTAAGTCTTCAGGGCAGTTTTTTACTTAGAACAACAAGCAGGATGGGGTGGATAGAGTTTTCTGCAAACTTGATAGAGTTCTAGGGACTGCTGAGTGGATGGAAAATTGGACAATGACAGAGGTTATTATCCTCCCTGAGGGAGATTATGACCATTGTCCTTTGCTTATTAAGTCATATCAAGATGATAACAGGAAGAAGCCATTTCGCTTTTTTAATATGTGGTGCTAGCATAGTCAATTTATGGAGATTGGTCAGCAGACTTGGCAGCAGAACATTATTGGAAGTAAGATGTTTCAAGTGGTCAGCAGGCTCAAAATTTTGAAGAAAGAGTTGAAGCAATTCAATAATTCTCAGTTTGGGATGATGTTTCAGTGGCTTACACTCAATCTCATCATCAGTTGCTAGAAGCTCAGAAGCAATTACATGATCATCCTGGGGACTTGAGTTTTAGAGCACAGGTTACAGATGCCAGAGTAGCCTATAGAGTAGCTCACAAAAACTATACAAGTTTCCTCAGTCAAAAAGCCAAGATCAGATGGCTTACAGAAGGTGATGACAACACAAAAGTCTTTTACCAGAGTATAAAGTTGAGAAGGATCCAGAACAGAATAAATACCATAAGAAAGGAAGATGGTACATGGGTTCGTAGTTCAGCTGAGGTAGTGGGGGCTTTCCTAGATTTCTATCATGAATTGTTAGGGAGTAGGAAAGACACACAAAAGGTTGAATCAACAATTAAAGCCAAGGGCAAGATTCTGAGTGAAGAACAACATCTTTTGCTGAATTTGGATTTTAATGCTGAAGAGATTAAAGATGCTTTATTCTCTATACCAGATGATAAATCACCTGGGTTGGATGGATTTTCAAGCTGTTTTTTCAAGAAAAGCTGGAGTATAATAGGAAGGGATATTGTGATGGCAATTCAAGAATTCTTTCAGAGTGGAAAAGTTTTGAAAGAAATAAATGTGACTGCAATAACTTTAATTCCTAAGCTCACCAGTCCTGCAGCAGTTGGTGATTAAAGGCCTATTGCTTGCTGTTCAGTGTTGTACAAGATTATCACCAAATTAATATGCACCAGATTGAGCAGCATTCTTCCTGAGTTAGTGTCCCAGAATCAAGGTGCATTTATCAATGGTAGGAGCATAATAAGTAATATTCTTTTATGCAAAGATTTGGTGAAACGTTTTGGAAGAAGGACTAATAGGGTGAAGGGTATACTGATGAAAGTTGACCTCAGGAAGGCATATGATTCCATTGAGTGGGATTTTATTCAAGAATTGTTAATGACCCGAATTTCCCAAATCATTTCATAAATTGTGTTATGGAATGCATAACTACCCCTAAGTTTACTCTTCTTATTAATGGAGCAACTGAAGGTTTTTTTGAAGCAAAAAGAGGTGTGAGACAAGGGGACCCAATGTCTCCATTGATATTTGCTTTGTGCATGGATTACCTCACTAGGATCCTCACATACATTGCTGAGCTAGATGAGTTCAAGCATTTTATTGGGTGTGCTAGTTTGAATGTGAATCATATGTGTTTTGCAGATGACTTACTTCTCTTCTGTAAAGGAGAGGTCAAGTCTGCTTATATGCTGCTGCAAGCGATCAATCTTTTTACTGAATCAAGTGGTCTTCAAGCAAATAATAGCAAGTCTGCGATTTACTCAACTGCCATGGAAGAGCAGGATGTAAATAGGATCAGTCAGATGTCAGGGTTTCTGAAAGTTTGCCTTTTCGCTATTTAGGAGTGCCTATTAGCTCAACAAAACTGAAGGAGGCTGATTGTGAGATATTGGTTGAAAAAATAATTTCTAGAATCAGAACCTAAAGTACAAGAAATTTATCCTTTGCAGGGCGTGCACAGTTAATAAATTCAGTGCTTATTAGCATTCATAGCTATGGGGCACAAATTTTCATTCTTCCACATGCCATCATTCACAAGATTAATACAGTTTGCAGGAATTTTCTGTGGAGTGGCAGTGCAAATAGTGATAAAAAGGGCTATGTGAAATGGGCTTCAGTCTGCACTCCTAAGACAATTGGGGGTCTTGGATTCAAGCATCTGAGTAGTTGGAATAAAGCAGCCATAGGGAAGTTAATTAGTGTGGCATATTGGCAGTTAGAAAAATGAGCTTTGGGTTAAATGGGTGCACTCTATATACATCAAACAAGGTGATTGGTGGTCTTTCCAAGCTCCTGCTGGAGCCAGTTGGGTGATAAAGCAATTATGTCAGGTTAAAAATGAGCTGCAGCAAATGGGGATGAATAGCTGGTCTAATCAGGCTCAATACTCCATCAAGAAGGCTTATAATCACTTGACTGGTGATATGCCAAGGGTTCCTTAGACAAAAGCTATATGGAACAGAATGAGTGTGCCAAAACACAGGTTTATAACTTGGTTAAGCATACAAGAAAGACTGAAAACAAAAGAAAAATTGTTTCAGTATCATGTCAGCACAGATGATAAATGTTGCCTATGTGGCAGCTATGTAGAGACACATAATCATCTCTTTTTTGATTGCTATTTCAGTAAGCAATTATTGGAAAAGGTGCTTGAATGGTTAGGCATTGATAGGAGAGGCAGGACTCTTATTCAATGGATTTCTTGGCTCAACAGAAGAACTGGTGTCACTAAAATGCAGAAGCAGGTGATGTATTTGACCTTGACTGCAGTGGTGTATCAAATTTGGCGCACAAGAAATGAAGCTTTTTGGGATATGAAAGTAAATAGAATAGATCATATAGTGAAAGATATTAAATGTATAGTTATACATAGAGCAAACTTTTGCAGATCTGCAAAATGGAGTAGGAAAGATGTAGATTGGTTTACAAATTTGTAGTTTTGGCTTATTCAGCCATGTATAGCTCTTCTCCTCTCTTTGAGGCCTAGGTTGTTTTTTGTTTGGTTTGATCAATACATTTACTTACTTACCAAAAAAAAAAAAAGACCAAAAAGTTGTGACAGAAGTTTCGCCCCCCACCATCTATTTCAAATATCATCATTCTATACCAAACTACATCACATTTTTTACAACCAAAGTCCAAAATGCAACTACATAATGCTTTAGCCTTACTGAAAATTTGGAAAAAAAAAGTGTAGCAATAAGCACTCCATATATTTATAAAACTAAAAGCTAAAAGTTGAGCTCGAAACAATAAATGAGCCTATGAAAACACAAGAAAAATAAACTAATCAAATATAGCCTAAAAAAGTACATGAGACATCGGCTATCTTTGGCAACACTAGCTGAAATGGAGGTGAAACTGATAAGGTAGCTGAAATAGATAAGGTAGTAGCTCAAACTGTCCTGAAACTGATAAGGTAGTTGATTATATAAAGTGTTTGGTAAAACTAATTGTTTAAGTTGTTGATTTTTTAAGTGACTTTAGTTGGGTTATATATATAGTTTATAATTACATGATTTATAAATTTATAATGTGATTAATAAATTAAATTATAACAAATGTGTGACATTTAATAGTATTATAAATAAATACTCCCTCTTTTTTTTTATCCTTCTCACTTTCTTGTGCGCGTCTTCCAATGCACGTCTTTGAACTTAAATATCTTTTATTATTATATATTAGTAAAAATTACAACGATTGAATATTAATAAAGATCTTCGGTGAGGCGAATCAAACAAGACCACATTGACTATATATTTTTTCTTATAAATTGAGAAAAGTTGAGAAGATTCTCCCTAAATATGAATAGTGTCAAGATTCTAGGTGAGAAAGATAAAAAAACAGATGGAGTATACTATTAGGGGTTAATAAATACTCCGTTAGAAAAGAAAAAAGCCTCAATGATGTGCTCTCAATCAATCACCATTTGCATAATTGCATTTGATAATGTACGAAAACATTTGATCCCCTAACTAGTAGTTATTATCAAAAACCGTGTACAACCATCTCCAAGAAGCTACAAACCACCAAAGAAAAGCAAATCACTACATCAAAGCTAAACACAACTACAACCGCTTTGGTGAGCAGGCCTCCTAGTCCTCTCAACCTATGCTGGAAAAGTCAACAAGTCATTTGTCTTGGCTAGCTCTAGTACATATCTATTTCTTAATTTGCTGAACAAGTCTTCCTGGACTAATAATTATGTATTACTCCAATCCTATACAGAAGACTAGTGGCAAATATGGACATAATATAGGGCCTGCTTATTTCTAATCTTTATCAGAAACAATAAGTTCAGATTAGTTTAGATAAGGACTATAAGATCTAATAAGTTCAGATAAGTCTAATTTAACAAAAATAAAGTCTGATACTCTCACAAAATAAGGTATATCTAATAAGTTACGATAAGTTCTAATAAGGTCTAATAATGACTAATAAAGTCTAATAGTTTCACATAAGATCAGTTAAGTTTAGATACGTTCAGATAAGTTCAAATACGCAAAAATAAGTTAAATAAGGCTCTGTTCTTTTAGACTAGGAGAAACTGAATTGAAGTGAAACGAACTTAACTGAACTGAACTAATAATAATAATAATATTATTATTATTATAATAATAATTAATATTAATATAATAATAATAATAATACTAATAAGATAATAATAATAATTATAATAATTATAATAATAATTATTATTATAATTATTAATTATTATTATTTATTATTATTAATTATAATTAATATTGTAATTATAATAATAATAATAATTATTATTATTATTATAATAGTAATAGTAGTAGTAGTACTAATAATAATAATAATAATAATAATAATAATAACAACATTGAGGGAAAGAGGTGGAAGCTCAGTGGAGTACCACCCCAAATTCCAGGGCATTGCCTAGGGTTCGAATCCTCATCCTAATAATATGTTGGGGCATTCTTACGGGTCCTGTTTAGCGCACTGCCGTCTGCGCTCGCTGCCCGCAGCCGGTAGAAATTTGGGTTGGCTTCGGATCAATTATTTTTTTAAAAAAACAAAATAATAATAACATTAAACTAAACTAAACTGAATTGAACTAAATTAAATTGAAATGAACTAAAAATAAGTCTAATAAACTAAACTGAATTGAACTAAATTAAATTGAAATGAACTAAAAATAAGTCTAAAAACAGAGCTTAAAACAAGCCCATCAAACTTCTAATGATAGAATTAAATATAGAAATATAATGCATTCCGATGGCGTTGGTACGATACATGGATATTCTACACATTAAATGAATTTGGTGGGTGTATCTTAAATATCGAGGAATTGGCTTCCCAAGAACTTGCTGAATGATAACCGATAAGGACGCAATTTCCTAACATATGGAGCATACAAACAACTTAAAAGTATTTTATATAAATTTTTTTTGAGTGAATGCATTTTATATACATTCAGGACTTCAAATTGGTAAGACGGGTCAAACTAAGATTGATACTTCACATAAGCCTACCTAGCTAGCTCAACAACACACAATTTATTGGGATTCTGCATTCCCCATATCCCATTTCCCACTTCCATAATGCATCTAATAGGTCCCGTGAGATAAAAACATTTTCAACCGGTTTAAAATAATGGGTTCGTTTATAATCAACTTATATGAATTTATTAGGCTTTATTTATTTTTATTACTAGATTTTATTTAAACTTATCTGAACTTATTTTATGAGTGTATTAAACTTTGTTTTGCTCAAATGAGATAATCTGGTCTTATTTGAACTTATTAAACTTTATGTGAACTTATTATTTTTGATAAAGATTGAAAATAAGGTGAAGAGAACAATCCAATACTTAGCTTGGTAATAACTTGAAACCTACTTTATGTGTTTTAGATAGTTACATACTTTGACTTCGATATCTGGCAGCACACAACTTTAACCATTGGCACTTCATATTTTTGATAAATACAAAGCAGAATTTATTGGGTGTAACTATTACACCATAACTTATTGTGTAACAATCCAGAAATTACCGCTTCTTTTGTAAAAAACTCAAATGACATAAAATAAATGACAAATGCCATCATATTCATGTCATAATTTGCATATGAGTGCGTTCATCATACACCCGGGTGTATCATGTGCATGGTACACTCAATGCTATTTTTTTGATCATTTACTCATTTGGAGCTCCACCTATTATGTGATTATGCTCATTTGGAGTTTCAAATGAGCAATGAGCAAAAAAATAGCCTTGGGTGTACCATGCTCATGGTACACCCGGTTGTATGATAAAAATTCCCTTTGTATAGTCCATGTCGTTTTTGTTGGAGTCTATGCTATTATGTACGTGTGAGGTTGTGTTACACAATAAGTTATGGTGTAACGTTTTACACCAAAAACGCACTCAATATAAAGTTGTTATATAAAAATACACATTTACACTATATCAGGGATGAATCTCAGTTAAGGCCAAAGTTGATCATGGCTCTAGTCAATTCGTTTTATCTTTGAGAATTTTCTCATTGTATTATAAATAAATTGATCATAGTTAATCATCCATAATGTATGTGAACGAATTGACTAGAGCCATGATTAAACAACTTTTTAGTAAAAAATTATCTTTAATTATGGATGATATATATCAAAAGGCAAACAAAGTATAATTTTAGTAAAAGAACTATTGTAACTTCTCCCTTTTTCCCTTTCTCTCCTAAACCCTAGCCTCCATTAGTGGATTTCAAAGGGGCTTCCATCGATTTATCGGTGGATAGCCACACCTTATTTTATTTTTCATTGTTATTTAGCATTGTTTATGTTCGTTCTTGTTTGAATAATACTTCCTCCTTTAAAGAGAGGATCGTTTCTCCCTTGAAAGAAAGGGTTTATTCTCTTCTCCTTGGGAGAGACTTTAGTTTACTCCTTTGTGTTCTAGATGAATTATCGTAATTTTGGATCATTGATGAAGAATTATGCGGAGTCGAAACAGATTTCAGATCTACAATTACAATCAATGGTATCAGATTTAATTCTATTTCAAAACTACAGCATATCGAAAGACCCCCTCGTTGAAGGCTGTATCAAACAACGATGTGGAAGAGGGTATGCGGAATTGTTAGATCTACTTTACAACGATCGTGGTTTTGCAGATCTGAATTTTATTTGTTCAAAATTGTTATGTATTTGTTATTCCTGATTTCTATTGTAGATGTCGTATGACTTTTTTATAAATGAATTAATTTTACTTTAAAAAAAAAGTATAATTTTACTATAAACTCTCCAACAAAGAGATATATTTTTTTAACTCTGAGAGATCCTGTATCTCTCCAACTTCGCTGCTAAAAAGCGAGTATATTTTGGAAATATGAGAGTGTTCTTAGACCTACTCGAATCGATAATAGTTTACATTGATAAAATAAGTAAAATAAGTAAAAATTATAAAAAGTTGATATTAAAACAATATATTGATACGAATCTAACAAGATCTCACATGACCATGTTTTTCCTAAATTATAAATTACCAAAGACAACCAGATGTAAGATGTAAATAGTAAATACTATACAAAAAGTGCAACTATTTCTAAATGGATGAAGTATTTATTTTGTTTATCACATACTTGATGAGCGTAATGTCCCTAGGGAACTCATTTGCAACATCAGTTAAAACCTCTAAGGCTTTGTTCTGTTTAACTTATTTCAGAAAAAACAAGTTTAAATAAGATATGTTCAGATAAGATAAGATAAGATAAGATATGTTCAAATAAGGTAAGATAAGTTGAATAAAACGGATTAACTATGTTAGACAACACAATAAACTAGAATACAAGTTCATATAATATAAGTTCAGATAATATAAGTTAAGATAAGATAAGTTCAGATAAGATAAGCTAAAATAAGTCAAAATAAGTTGAGTCAAACAGAGCCTAAAAACCCTAGTTAAAACTCTCAAAAAGTGCCCTTCCAAAAAAAATCTGAAAAAGTCACGATTACTAATAATAACTTTAATAAAAGTATAAATAATTGTAAAAAAACAATCTAAAAGTGGTTTACCAGTTCAGTAAACAAATTACTGGGCCTTGGCATTGACGCCTCCATATGAATCCGAAACTTCCCAAATTGCCAACTTCACTGGACTTCTGAGTTAGTGCATAGTTCTCCAACGAGTTCGAGCTGGAAGGAAAGATCCCTGCCATATTGCCAAAGCAAATCAATTTGTATATGAGAATAGGTAAGATGAAAAAGAAAGTTAATATCTCCTTGCAAAAAAGATGAAAAGAAATTTAAGACTGATGAGATAAGCATAAACATTATACAAAATACAGAGGCGAAATTAAGAACTTAGTAAACTTACCTTCAGCAATATGCCAACATTAATACTTGTGAAGTATGCAATTCATGTGCTCTAACTTATATATACACTAGTGAGTAGTGAGTAGTGAGTAGTGAGTAGTGAGTAGTGACCGTAGCAAGTTGTGCCTCTTTTTGGTATATTCATGTTCCCCATAAGCACTGACTTTCAGCTTATTTAATGTATACAATAATTGATGGAGGTAGCCCAATAAAAAACATGATGGAAATGGAAGTAATACCAGAATGGTTAGGCCACCAATTTTAAAAAAACACCAAATGTAAATTAGAGTTGTTAAATGACAGGACGACTTAGCCTGTTTGGCCCAATAAAAAAAACTGGTTGGGAGTCTGGACCGCAAATTATTATATGGACCCGAGTCCATGTAGCAACATGCACCCCCTCCCCAAACGACGCTGTTTTACTGCTTTTGTTTTCCAGTTTTTTTTTTCTTTCTTTTTGTTATTCCCTATCTTACATTTACTTCTCTCTGCAAATCATCCATGGCTTTCATCTTCGGCGAAGACATGTCAGATTTCCGGCAAGCATTCGAAATCATCAATGTTGACCATGACGGAAAAATCTCGGGCGAAGATCTCGGGCGATGACATCGGAATTTTATTTTAATTTAATAGAATTTCCTCAATTCAATGAAATTTCCTTCCACGGATCCAAAAAATTAAAATTAAAATCAAAATCGTTGGATTGGATTGAAATGAATGAGATGAAGTTTTGATTTGGAGATGAAACCCTAAAAATTGGGGGAAAATTAAGGAGAGAGACAGAAAGAGAACAAACGCCGGGGAGAGAGAGAGAGAGATCCCGGTGAGGAGAGAGAGGGAGAAGGGGAAATGAGGAGAGAGAATTAGGTGTTTGGAGGAGAGAGAACTTTCGGCGATGTTGAGCGACAACTTCTTGCCAAACAGTTCTTTATCTTTTTTTTTTGCTTGTACAGATATTTGGTATGTTTTATTAAGTATTATCTAATTGAATATTTTGTGTCAATATTTGAATATTTGATGTTAACATTTGAGTATTTGGTATGTTTTTTCAGTTTGAATATTTTGTGTCAATATTGAACCTTTGGAAATATTTCCATATACGAAGTGAATAAATTGTTTGTTAAGTTGAATATTTACATGTTAAACTGAAGAGATGCAGTAGAACATTTTCATATACAAAGTGAATATTTAGTTTGTTATATTGAATATTATTTGCTGAGAAAGTAAAGGTCTGCAAGTGAATATTTGCATTTTTAAGCCGAATGTATACAACTGAACATTTTTATATACAAAGTGAATATTTTGTTTGTTAAGTCGAATATTTGCTGAGCAAGTAAAGTTGTGCAAGTGAATATTAGGTTGATTTCCAATAAAAATTACCCAAAAAAATCAATAGTATTATTAAGTATAATTAAGTTGGTTTTCTTCCAAAAATTATGATCTTTAAAAGATTAAAAGACTAAAATATGCATTGAAATAAGATCAATATATCACATTGTGTATATCTACTTTTATTTTAGTTTTTATTCCTAAATAGTTATATTTAGTGATTGGGTTTTGAGGGAGGAATAGGGAACAGAGCGAGCGGCACTCCTGTTCGGGTGAGTGCATAGTTTATTATAGATAAATTTGACATAAACTACCTTATAAATTTCTTTTATAAATATTGTAAGAAATTGTATTTTAATGCAACACTATTTTTGGCCGAATTTTGATCAATGACCACTTGATCCGGCGTTGACGTTTTTTACTTTTTTTCCCTTCTTTTTTCCTCCATTTTCATTTAAATTTGTCATTCTCCCTTGAAAATTGGTATTAGAATGTGGTTGTTTGGCAAATTTTAGTGAAATTAAAGAGAAAGAAAAGGAAAAAGAAAGTCAACGCCGAAAAAGGTGGTCAATGGCAAGACCGAACAAAGGTAACTTTATACAACAATTTCATTTTAAAAGGTGGTTTCTTACAACATTTTTTTTTTTTCATAAAGTAGTGTTTTGCAAAAATGTGTTTTATAGTTTCTGACAAATTTTCTTGTCATGCTACTTATTCACTACAATAATTACCCTGTTTTCCTCACAGAATTTTGCTACGGGACAAATTTTGCGAGGGATGTAAAATCCGTAGCAAATATTACTATGGATTGATTTACCATAGCATAATTTGCTACAGATATAACTTTCATAGCAGAATTTGTTACGGATTGTGTTTTTGTAGCAAAAATTACTATGGTTTATTTTGATTCCGTTGCAGATTTTTGGTAGCAATAAGAACTCATGATTGCTTTATAGGAATTTAGCACGCTACTCATACTAATGAGATGCATCTTTTTTTTTTAGGGATCTAACTTCCTAAGTTTCTCCAAAGTTAAGCATGCTTGGTTGGGAGTAGTCTTGAGATGGGTGGAAGTACTGAGGACAAAATGCAAATCTCTTACAAAATTTTGCTAAGGATTATGGTTTTTCCGTAGCAAAAAATTTGCTACTATGTAGCAAATGTTACAACGGATAACTTTTGAAATGGATTTATATGCCTCGAACCATTTTTTATGGATGCTTAACCTTCGTTGGATAACTTTTGAAATGGACCACTTCCGTAGCAATTTCCATTGCAAGAATGATTTTGCTACAGATTTTCATTTGTTGCTAAATCTGTAGCTAATTCATGTTCTTTTTTGTAGTGTTAACTTGAAATGGCAAATATAATGAACTTACTCAGTTAAAAGGCCTTAGCAAGAATACCTCTACCTGAAAACCCCAAACCTCAAGCAAATCCATCTCTTTCACAAATACAAGAAACTGAACCCATCCCAGACTTTTTCCACAAAAATCCGTCAGGGGCAAGAACCGCAAGTACAAAGATTCTTGGTGCAACTACCGAAGAAGCCCGAGAAAATATCAATGCTGAAAATATTGATGAGGATTTTTCACTGGAGATTGAAGGATCCAGAAACCTTGATAACTTGGAAGTTTTTAATAGGAGTATAGTAGCAATATCAATGTCATCTTTATCATCGAATGATATCCAAAATGGTTTCCTAGCTGCATGTGTTTTCAGTCTAACCATCAAGCTTTTGGGTGGAATGATGCATTTGATAACTTTTGATAGCATGGAAGAAAAAATTGCCATGATGGAAAGCAAGTGGTTGGAAAAATGGTTTGTCGAATTTAGGCAAGTTAATGACAAAATTGCCATGCAGTGGTGTGAAATTTCCTTGAACATCTTTGGTGTTCCACTCACTGCATGGAATTATGATACCTTCCATTCCATTGGAAGTGTTTTTAGGAGAGTTATTTCAATAGATTACTCAAGATTTGACAGGGCAAAAAATCTGTTAATCACTGACTGCCTGTTCAGAATAAACTATAAATTGTGGATTAAAATTGGAGATAAAAAATATCCAGTTTTTGTCTGAGTCAGAATCCATGGCTTATCCAGCAGCTCAAGTCAATAATCATCATCCAAATCCGCCTCTCTCTGACATGGAGGATAGTTTTGTCAATGATGATCAGGATGATAAGAAAGAGGATGATGACGTCCGAAATTCCCCTTCATGTGACTCTCCACATGCTGTCACACATCCCCATGAAAAGCAAAGTCCAGTTATTAAAGAAAAGACGGTGCATTGCATCACCCTAGAAGACAAAAATGTGAAAACTAGCGTTTCTCCTCTGAAAAAGTGCTCTAATCATAATGAACCCCTTATCACCCACCTCAGCCCAAAAACTTTTCAATCTCCCTCTTTCTTGGAAAAGCAGGATTCATCATTACTTAATAATTGCAATTCAGCAACCAAACCAAAAACCTCGACACCTGGATGGTCCCCCCCCTCTTGAAAAGCTCATTAAATCGAAAACCTCAATCCAGCCAAATTCGCTCCAAACCAAGCCCAATCCAAAAACTTTCTTTCAGCCCAAGAAAAAATTTTCTACCCTCACAAAAAAACTCAAGCAGCACCCACATTTTAATTGCCAACTCCTTTGGGCTCCTATCTCGTCCCAACATCTCCACTTCAATCTCATCTCTGAACTCAACGGAAGAAAAAAAATCCAAAAAACACACTCAATACCTAAAGCCATCTCTCCTCTCTCCACCAAAAACCAATCCACATACTGATATCTCATAAATCTCACTTGATGATGTCCTAGCTTTCGCAGAAAAGCTTGGCATGTCATATTCTGGCCCCACGTCAGAACTTTAAGCAAAAATAGAGGACATCCTCCTCAAACAAAAGGCAGACTGGTTTGCTAACCAAGTTTGCACCTCATCACATCTCAATCCCCATCTTTTTCTTAATGATTCTATTCTCCTGGAATGTTAGAGGCTTAGGAGCAAAAATCAAAAGAAGCTCCATTCGAAAAATCAGCTCCTCAAAAAATCCATATTTCATATTTCTTCAAGAAACAAAACTTGAGACTATTGATAAGAAAATCATTCGAACATGTTGGAAATCTAATAGTTTCAATTGGATTTTCAGTCCTTCAATTGGGATTTCTGGGGGTCTTTTAACAGTATGGGAAAGTAATTTCTTTACCATGGAGTCGATGAAAATTGAGAGAAACTGGATAGCAATCAGTGGGTGATTCCTTCAAAGAATTTCAAATGGTTGCTGATTAACATTAATAATCCATGTCAAACGGAGCTTCGAAGTGAAGTCTGGAGTGAAATCGAAGATTACTGGAGTTTGATGAATCTATCCTGCCTAATAATGGGCGACTTCATGAAGTAACCACAAATTCAGAAAGAGGGAGTCAATATGTCTCCTCATCAGGTATGTCAGCTTTCAAAGAATTCATCCGCAAAACCCATTTGTTGGATATCCCTCCATCGAATGGGAAATTCTCTTAGTTCCGTGGGAACTCAAAAAGTAGGCTGGACCGCATCATGTTAAACCCTGAATGGCTATCAGTGTACCCAAACCTCAAATCTTTCTTTCTAAACAGATCAATTTCATACCACCGCCCACTCTTTGCCTCTTCTTCTAAAAAAAAAACTGGGGTCCCAAACCATTCAAATTCCTAAATTGCTGGATATCCCACCCCTCTTGCCTCAAAACTATCAAAGATCATGGGCTTCCGCGGAAAATCTCCCAATCCGTGAAAAACGCAAGATGATCAAAATTTCCCTGAAAAAAATGGAATACCGCTGAATTTGGATGTATTGAGTCAAAAATTGCAAACCTTGAGTCAATCATCCAGATCTTTGATGATGTTGCAAATGACCGAAACCTAGAGGATCATGAATTGATTGAAAGAAGAAAAGCCAACTTGAATTGTGGGAATGGCTCAAAAGAAAAGAGTCCTTGTGGGCTCAAAAATCAAGAGCCCAATGGCTCAAAGAAGGAGACAAAACACTCGTTTCTTCCATGCTATCGCATCCATCAGGAAACGGAAAAATTCTATTGAATCAATCACCCATAATGGCTCTGTTATGGATAAACCTATTGAAATACAAAAAATGGCTGTTGAATACTTCCAATCAATTTTTTCGGAATCATCCAACAAAAGACCAATCTTCAGCAACCTGGATTTCAGCCATCTAAGCCAGGAACAAGCCCCATATCTCATCTCCCCCTTCACTGATCTTGAAATTGATGATGCAATATCCTCGCAACACTAGTGGAAAAAACGCTATATGTCACAACACAACCGCTGCGGTCCTTAAGAGAACCGTAGCGGTAAATCCTTGAAATTTTGGGTGGGAAAATTGGGAACATAAACCGCTGCGGTTCCCAGAAGACCGCTGCGGTTAACAGAAAACCGCTGCCGAACCGCAGCGGTTAATCAGCCCCCAAAGTCCCTTTAGTGAACCCGCCTTTGCTTTTCACTCCTCACTCCTCTCTCTCTCCTGACTCAACCCTAATACCTCCTCTCTCTCCTCTTCAGATCTGCTCCTCCCTCCTCCCTCCTCCCTCCTCCCTCTCAAACCTACGACACCAAGTCACCAACTCAAACCCACGACACCAACCACCCTCTCAAACCCACCACACCAACCACTCTCACTCGTAATCCCTCTCTCAGCTGCAAACACCATCGCCACAACGAACCACAAAAACTCCACCCTCTCAAGCCACCGCAGCCACGCAATCTCTTCGCCTCGCCTTCTCTCTGTTCGTCGTCGCTGTTCATCTAGAAAGGACAAACGTCGCTCACCATCAAAACCAATTTCACCTCCACTCAGATGGTCGTTTCTCTATTAGTCTCTCATTCTTTCTTTATTTTTGTGTTTTTTTCTTCATTTGTAATTGCAATTGCTAAATTGTAGAATGGAAAAGTAGGGTTCTTTGTAATTTTTGGAATTAAGTTCAAATTCTGCTAATTGTGAGTTAAAAATATTGATAATTGAAAATTTGGGTCTGTTGGGTTGTTGAATTTGAGCATATTAATTCCATTTTTGTTTAGTTTAACTAATATTCACTGATTTTTAAAATTAAGGGTCTTTTTTCTTGCTTTGTTGCAATTTGTATTGTTAATGATGTGTTTTGGATGGTTTTATACTATGCTGAGTTTTAATTATGTATATAGGTATCAATATATTTACATTGACAAATCATGAGTCCTAAAATACCCCCTAATTCCTTTTTCTCTATAGTTGCCAACCTTGAAAAACATTGTAGAGGTATACATACCATGATACTCTGGCACTTGAAGCAATTGTCCTGTATGGTACAATGTGTTATCCCATTTTAGTTATGTTCTGCATATACTGGTATTGAAGTCTAGGATTCTGATGCAGGGGTGATGGTGGTTAAGGAACGGTTTTGCCCTTCTTTTTTAACCTTCTTGGAGCGTGCCACAGTGCGACTTTTGGTGGCCTGGTGGGGGAAAGACATGTTGTTTTGCTTGTCTGTTTTCTTTTATGGCCGTGTGTCTTTGACACTGGTCCAAAAAAGCTTATCGTCCTTTAAGAGTGTTTTGTTCTGAGTGACTACAACAATGTGGACAATGGTTATTGTGCTTTTAATACTGGGTAGTATTTTAAGCAGGAAGTGATCTGTAAATTTTTTAACAGACTTTTGCGAGGTGTGTGTATGATTTAGGTAGCTAAAAAAGTGTTGAAATAAATAACTTTTATGTCCTAAAACACACATTATTTATTGTGAGTTTTGGCCTTGTTAGGGAATACATGTATCGTGAATCAAAGTGGATAAGTGATGCCTTTATTTATTCCTTTCTGGAATCATACTTGTAGCTTAATTGGGTCTTGTTCATTCATTACTTGCTATTTCTTCTCCTCTCACATTTTTGTCTTGTTGTTTAATTGCATAACACCAAATTATTTTGTGTATGCCATCGGTTGACGTGATAGAGGAGAGCTGAGAGATTATGGACAGATTACGATTGTTTTCCGGTGTCGAGTACCTACTGTCGTATGCATTGCAGGTTCCTCTATGAATTGTAGTTTCCTTTTTTTATCAAAGAAATACATGTAAATTATCTTGTATGTTACATAGGTTTGATCCAGTATCTTCCTAGTTAGAGGTTGTAGCTACATTTTTTTCTCTTCTTATTTCTTTGATTCTTTTGCCTTTGACGTATATTTGATTTTATGACGGCCAGTTATGTGATTGTCTATCTTTTATAAAAGCCTCACCTATGTGGCCATTTAAAATTGAATATACATCAACCTGTAGATTGAAACCCAATTAATTTCTGTTTTTGGTGAAAATTTTGGAATATTTGACATGGCGACGGAGCTGAAAGGTTCAGAAATGCCATGGTTATAATTGATAGCTGGTATCTGTAACCCGTGTCCTGTATGGTACAATGTATTATCCCATTTTAGTTCTGTTCTGCAGAACAAAAGATATGATCCGCGGGTTAGCGTTTCTTGGTATAGATATTTGTTGAGTACTTTTATCTGACTTTGTGAACAACAAATTGATTGATGATGCAGAGGGAATGTGGTGAAGTTTAGAGGTCTTGTTTGGTTATCTAAAAGTGACTGACAAACTAAGGAGGTGTATTGTAAGAGTTTCTTTATAAGCTTTCAACTAACTGCAATATACAGATTACGATCATAGAGCTACTGGATGTTTCATTTTTTATTAGCAAGCTATAGCAAACTATGTATTTTCTATTGAAAGTTTTGAAAATATGATATATGTATGTCATGTCCTAATAGGATTTTAACATGAAAGTTGTGTTCTCTGTTTGCCAACCTTCTCCTTGTGCTCATATTCTCTGTTTTGATGATGAACATGTGGTTTATGAGGCTTGTTGCATTGTTTTGAATGTTATTTAATATGGTTCATATGGAGAATTGACCTATGCAGTTGCTGCTTTATAATTATGTGCTGGATACTATGTTTAGTTTTTATTTTTATGTTTGATTTTATCTTCGAAGGATTATCCTCTACAAGGTCCCCCCCTTTGCACCAGCCTCCCCTTGCTGCCCCCCTGCACAGCCCCCTCCCCCTGCTGCCCCCCTTCCCTACCCTTCCCTTGCAGAGCCCCCTGCACACCCCCTCTTGCTGCCCCCTGCACATGAAGACCCAGTTCTAAATTTTTTATTGTGGCGGGCACTTCAGGTATGGGAATTGTTCACATTTTGATGTAGTAATATATCATATATGGTTGTTGTTGTTGATACAAAATCTTAGCATATTTATGGGTTTTGAAGATCGAAGTCCATGATTAGTTTGTCTGTTTGAGCTACTATAAGTGCCTCTCTTAATATAATCTCCCTTGCACCCCCCCCCTCTTGCTACCCCCCTACACACCCCCCCTCTTGCTGCCCCCCTACACACCCCCTCCCCCCTACACACCCCCCTGCACTTATAGGAAGAAGTCTCCATTGCGACACTCAGAGGTACGATGTTGGAACATACTAGATCTTGTGTTTGTTCTGTATTGGAGTTAACTGATTAAACTGTTTGCTGAATATGTGGAGAAATTTGAACAGAGTCCACCCCTTACTGTGAAAGTGATTTATGATTGTTCTCTTGTACACAGTCAAAGACTCCAAGCTTGAGGAGGACGTTTGGCTCGTTGGTTGAGCTACATTGATAGACATTGTAAATGATTCTTTATTAGGATGCTAAGTTGAGCTACATTGATAGACATTGTAAAGGATTCTTTATTGGGATGCTAAGTTGAGCTACATTGATAGACATTGTAAAGGATTCTTGTGCTTCAATTGAGCATAATATGCTTAATAAAATGAGTATTGATATATATTATTGATTTTGTATTGATTAATAATTAAAAAATTCAAAAATTTTTTTTTTTTTTTTTTGGTTTTTGGGGTGGTCAACCGCTGCGGTTTTGGGTCAAAACCGCAGTGTTAAATGATTAACTGATGCGGTCCGGAACCGCAGCAGCTAAAATTTGGCTACCGCTGCGTGTCCAACCGCTGCGGCCCAAAACTGCAGTGGTAAGCCCGGTTTTGACCGCAGCGGTTGAACTTTTTTCCACTAGTGCAAGTTTCCAAATTCAAAAATAAAGTACTTTCTCTCTCTACGAATTTTCTCTCGATGTGAAAATCGTTGCCATGGCAATTAATTCGAAGAATCAGAAAGTCTCTGGTAAACCTAAGGGTCCAAGTTCGGATTCTAAGGCAAAAAGACGAAAACGATGGATGAATTGTTAGGGATTGAAGCAATGGAGGTGGAAAATGTGAGGCGAACTGAAGAGGATGAGTTGTGGGAGCTTCAACAGAGACAACAAACTCATCGTTTGTTCTCTGAATGGCTTTCATCGATGCATTCGACAATGGAGAAAGGTGAGAAGAGTGGGCAAGTAGTAAATCGGGCTGATAGAAGTGTGCGAGTGGTGGATCCTGTTCCTATTCTTCAATTCTCTGAGGATGAGGTGAGTATCCACTCTAATCATGCTGCATCTGATGTGAGAACTGTTAATTTGAGTAATAATTTGGTGAAAATAGATGAAGTTGATGTTCAGCCTGAAATTAATTTTTGGAATTATGCCTTAATTTGTTATGTGATTGGGGAAAATCCTCCTCCAATGGTGATGGAAGGATATATTAGGCGTATATGGAGGAATAATGGTGTTGATAAGGTTGCAATGTTAAAAAAGGGTGTATTCATTGTTAGGTTGTTGACAATGGAGAAACGGGATCACATTGTGGCGGGAAATTTAAATTTCTTTGATAGTAAACCTCTGATTGTGAAGGCATGGGATCCTAATATGGATATATTAAAGGAGGACTTTGTGGTGCTTCCTACTTGGATTCAATTGAGAATTGATTTCAAATATTAGAATGTGAACTGTTTGAGTAAGTTGGTGGATCCAATTGGGAAATTCTTAAGAGTGGACCAACTACGGCTAAAAGAGAGAGATTACAGTATGCGAGAGTCCTTGTTGAGGTGAAGGTGGATCAGGATTTTCCTGATCAGATGATATTCATAAATGAGAAGGGGATTGAAACTACCTTTGATGTACATTTTGAGTGGAAACCTACCCTTTGCACAATATGTCGAAAAATGGGGCATAGTAGTGATGAGTGTAGGAAGGAGGTTGGCAAGATGGCTTGGAAGCCTAGAGCTCAACAAGTTAATACTACCCTGCAAGTTCAACAGCAGCAGCAGCAGTGTGCTACTACTCAGCAGCAGGCTGTGCCTCAGCAGCAGGATGTGATTCAGCAGGAACAACAGGTGATGGTGGGTGTTCAACAGAAGCAGGTTGGAGATGTGTTCACCTTGGTTACACAGTCAAGTAAGAGAATGGAGTCTCCCAGGATTATTACTACAACAAACAACACGTTTAATGTGTTGCATTCTCTGGAGAACAATGAAATATTGGTGGGGGATATGGTGTGTGGAAATGTGAGAAGTCATGAGAATGGGAGAGGGGACTCTCCTGAGGGAGATGGATAGTATTTTTTGCTGGAATGTGAGGGGCATATCTAGTGTTAAGAAACAAAAAGATGTAAAAAAGACTCTTATTAACACTAGGTCCCTGGGCATAGTTAGTCTAATAGAGACTAAAGTTAAAGTGAATAAAATGGGTGTTATGTACCAGAATCTTTTTAGTGGATGGTGCTTTTGCTCGAATTCAACATTTCATTCTGGTGGAAGAGTAACTTTAGCATGGAATGCTTTGTCATTTAATGTCAACATTTGTTACATGTCTGCACAAATGATTCACTGTCGTGCAAACAATTAGTAATAAAAAGGAGTTTTTGTGTTCTTTTGTGTATGATTTTAATGATGCAAACAAAAGAAAGGAGTTATGGACAGATTTGGAAGGCATTGCTAAGGAGGTTAAGTTGCCTTGGGTGGTTATGGGAGACTTTAACTGTGTTTTAAATAGAGATGAGAGAATTGGGGTTGCTGTAAGGGATAATGAGATGATGCCTTCTAAAAGTTATTTGAATGTGTGTGGTTTGGATGATCATAAAGCTACTGGATGTTTCTATACATGGAATAACAAACAGCATGAGGATAGTAGAGTGTTTAGCAAGATTGATAGGGTGCTGTGCAATGAAGCGTGGAATGATGCATATCCTTCTGCTGAAGTAAGGTTCATGCCAGAGGGCATGTTTGATCATTCCCCTATGTTGTTACAAGTTTACAAGGAGATAAGATGGATGGGACATAGTCCATTCAGCCATTCAGGTTCTATAAAATGTGGTGCTCTTCCCCTGAGTTTTATGGGAGAATTAAAAGGGCCTGGGAGGAGAGAGTGACAGGGACTGCTATGTTCTGTGTTACTCAAAAATTGAAAAACGTTAAGGCTGAAATGAAGTTGCTGAATAAAGATGGTTTTGCAGATATTCATATTGCTCATGCTAAGGCTTTCAATTACTTGCTTGAATGTCAGGCTAAGCTTCATGAAAATTATAGTAGCTTGAATGGTGAGTTGGAATTGAAAGCTGCTGAAAGTTACAGAGTTATCCATGGCCAGTACATGTCATTCCTTCAACAAAAAGCAAAATTTGCTTGTATGAAGGAGGGGGATGAGAACTCAGCACTGTTTCACAGAGCCATTAAGCAAAGAAGATTACAGAATACAGTGTATGGTATACATAATTTTGAAGGAAATTGGGTGGAAGGGGACCAAGTGGAGCAGGCATTTATATCTTACTATAAGATGCTGCTTGGGACTGCAAAAGAGTGCAAAAGTAGGGTGGATCATGCTATTATTGCTCAGGGCCCTTGTGTGACAGCTGATCAACATGAGGTGTTATTGCAAGCTGTAACTAGTGAAGAAATCAAGGCTGCTCTCTTTTCAATCCCGGGAGACAAGTCTCCAGGACCTGATGGATTTGGTACTGAATTTTACAAAGCAGCATGGAATACAGTTGGTGCTGATGTGATAACTGCTGTGAAGGATTTTTTCAGATCAGGTAAGCTCTTAAAAGATGCAAATAATACTTTGGTAACATTGATACCAAAGATTAAATGCCCTAGCTGTGTGTCAGAATTTAGACCCATTGCTTGTTGCAATGTGGTCTATAAATGCATAACTAAGCTTATTTGTGATAGAATGAGAAGGGTGCTTCCTATTATTATAGCTGATAACCAGGGTGCATTCATCCAAGGGAGATTTATTGCTCATAATGTAATGGTGTGTCAAGATATGCTTAGAAGTTATGGAAAAAAGCATTCTAGCCCTGGGTGTATAATTAAAATGGATATGAAAAAGGCATACGATTCCATAGACTGGAGATTCTTAGAGGATATGTTAATGTAATACCCCGAATTTTCAAAGATTATTTTTATTATTTATTAAGGCTTAATATTATTTCCACTTAAAATTTATTTTATGATAATGCGATTTTATTTGATAACTATGTTTATTAAAATAATGATTTCATTTAGTTTTGATTTATTTAACAAGTTTAAAATAAATCATTTACTTGTTTTATTATTCATTTCATTATTAATTAAACTCTTTATTTTTGGTGGTGGGTATCATCCATTTTAGTAATCCAAAGCCCAAATACAAGTCCATAGCCATATGTCTTTTAGTCAAAAAGAAAAAGGATAATAAAACAAAAAAAAGGAGGTGAAAACGTGATCTTCATCTTCCTTCCCCTTCCTTCCTTCGTTCCTGATTTTCAGCACACAAGAGCAAGATTTTCAACACAAAATTCAGCCTTTGTCATTGCAAATTGAAACTCAATCCACAATTTTCAGATATTAGGGGCAACAATTTCAAAAGCCTAAACACCATAGCCCTCACACCTCACATCCACCATTTATGGAGCTTGACCAAAGCTCAAAATTTCTGACAACCTCCTCTATAAATACCGAATTTCTCTCACCCAAATGACTCAAGCAAACAATTCAAAAAGGTTTGCTTCAATCCTTTATCTTCTTCCTAAATTTCTGATTTTTGGTTTTGAAATTGAATAAAGTAAAAATGAAACCCACCATTAACAATTCTCCTATTCCTTGAAGCACTGGAAACCGCCACCTGAACCACCAATCGAACCACTGACCTGCTACAACCGCCAGCAAAACCCATCGCAGCCCAGCCTTCACTTCGCCCTCGCGACTCCCCCTTCGCGGTGCCTCTGCAGCGCCCTGCTGTCACCCTTGCAACCCGCGCCCAGCCTTTCCGCGGCGTCTACTACCTCTCCGACCGCCGAACCACCGAACCAACAGCACCACAAAACTCTTTCTTCTCCCCTCCTTCGCCTCCTCTGTTTTCTCCCTCCTCTTCTTTCGTTCTTCCTTCTCAGTTTGAGGAACTGAATTCCTCAAACTACTTCCTTTCTCCTTTTCTTTTAATTTAATTGTATTTTAAAATTTGTTTTATTTGGTTACTTTTATAACCTTCCTAAAAATTAGCCTACTTTATTTAAGTTAGTAAGTTTTGGAATAACTTAGTCTTTTATAATGATTTAAATTTCTAAAATAAAATAAGGAGTATAATAAAGTTAGTTTTTATGTTTAAAATAATTATTTAAGTTAATGAAAGTTAAGTTGAAGTAATTTTAAGTACTTAAAATAATTTCATAAGTGATTTGAAAACTATAAACTTTGATTTATAAACTCTCTTAAATTAATTATGAATTTATTTAAGTTATTTAAATTATTTAAATTGTTTATTTTATATAAAAAGGGGTTATTTAGGTAACTAACTTAGATATCGTTAATTATTGTAGACTCCGATTGCGTAGACGAGGAATATCAAGAGTGTTAATCCGTTCGTGAACTTAACTTTTGGGCACGCGTCACGAGGTAATCTCCGATGTCCATCTAAACATAGATCCCGTTAGTGTAAAACGAATTGATTATGTGATTATTATGTGCTTATAAAATATATAAGTATGGACTATAATTATGGATTATCGACTTAATGCGGATTATGAATACGAATGACAAAATGGACGATAACTATCGATTTCGATTATGAATCATGACTATGGACGATATACGATATGACAAATATGTTTATTATAACGTTCTTAAAACCGCTTAATGTCATTTAGTAATGTTATGGTCATTATTATTATTATTATTATTATTATTATTATTATTATTATTATTATTATTATTATTATTATTATTATTATTATTATTATTATTATTATTATTGTTATCATTATTACCGTTATTATTATTATTATTGAAATTTTTATGAAAGTTGGAATTAGTAAGAACTTGTGATAATGAAATGATTATGAATCTGAAGTGGTAAATGAACTCAAGTGACGGTTGTGAAATGAGTTATTGAAACCGCTATGAATGGATTGAGATTATGATGGATGAAATATATTCACACTGGATTGAACAACGATGTCGTAATTGTGTACGTGATTTATGTGATGACTTGAATTAAAAGATGTTAATCACGTAAAGTGAAATATCGGAGGGAAATGATGAACGAGTTGCCCTGTATGAGAGGTTCAGCGGCCCCTACAGGTTCTCTGATTACTATGCTTATTTTCTGTTACTTGTCTTCCTTCTATCTTGTTGTGATCCAAGTAGAAGGGGTGTGCACACTAGAGACTCTGTTATTATGGCCATTATGTTATCCGTAGGTGGTTACAGGGGATTGACCCCGGCCTACAATGTTGAAGTAAGTGGTTACAGGGGATTGACCCCGGCTTACTGGCATTCTCTTTCCTCTCCTTAAATAATTGGATTAATTATGTGGTTATTCATTGTATATATATACATGTGTGTATGTGTGCTATGCTTTATAACCCTATTAACCTACTATTTTACAAAGTATTTTCAACTTAAGTATTTTATGGGATGGAGTTGGAATTACTCAGTTTTTCTGATTTTTGGGAGCTTGTCTCTCTTGTTTCTTTTCAATGTATTTGTGCAGGTGGGTGATCGACGGGGGAACAAAAGGGAGATCATTTAGAGTTATTATCCACTTAGCCTATGATTTAGCTTCCGCTGGAACTCTGAAACACTTTAGTAATTAGTAATATTTAATGAACATTTTACTTGGTTGTAAGGATTAATTAATTTGAATTTAGTATGCTTTAATCTAGCCTTGCATTTATTTTCAAGGAGATAAGTGCGGCGGTAGCACGCGCGTTGATTCGAACCCTCGTGGATTTTCCCCCATCTCAAGTTTTATTAAATGAAAAGGGTTCGGGTTGGCGGGGGTGTTACAAAGTGGTATCAGAGCGGAGTTTAGATTAACTAGGGAGAGATTAAAATTATTAAAATATAATAATTAGGGAAAATGAATCAAATAGGGTTAAACTCAAAATTGGTTTAAGAAGTCAAGATAATAAAAATATTTAAGAAAAATGAATTAGGATTAAAATGTGAACTAAGGGTTTAGTATGGGTACGAATGGGTTATGTGTACATGTATGAAAGTACTCGCCAAAGGTACTTATTAATTGTTTATGATATTTTATTAGATGGTCAAGACACGTTTGACCGCCAGGAAATGCACCAGAACCCCTCGTCAAGGACCTTACCTTCTAAGGATGAGGATAGGAGAGTCTGTTTCAGCTTATATTTACAGGTTACGGTTAACAATGAAGTGTTACCACCTCAATGAAGGCCACAAACATTCAGATTACCTCACGCCACCTAAACAGGCCGACGTTTTGATTCACACTCTCCCCAATGATGGTCCTTATGCCGAAATCAATTGTGAATACTCTGATGTTCTGAAAAATGGAAGGCCGAACTATGAACGATACACGTTGAAAGGGAAGTGGTATCTCACGTTGAGTTACCTGGAGAAAAGAATGCTCGATGCTAGGGCCAAGTGGCTTAATGACTATTTACCCACTGATGACGAGGAACCCCACTATAGTGACAATGAAGAAGTAGGAAGCAACCCTGCCTCACCCGTTGTAAATCTCAATGGAGATGGAGACGGAGAAAAAGGTGAAGACGAGGATCCGTCCGAGTACGCTGACTATAAACCCATATCTCTAGCCATGACCCTTAGATTTCTAATTGAGGTCGTAAAAGATCGATTAATGTGTTAACTAAGGATGGTGCGACTAATGCTTATTTGACTATTTGAAAAACTCTTATGCTACTATGAACGAATTGTTATGGCACTTTTGGGGTAATGAATGATGAACTTTTGATATGTGAATTGAGCATGAAATGAATGGTGCGAACCATGATTATGTGAATTAGCTTTTATATAAGAATCAATGTGAATCGTAGAAATACAATATGAATAACGCAGGTAGCATATGCAATACGTTTATACGCGATCTAGAGCAAGGCGACAAGAAAACCAAATGGCCGAAACTCCAGAACAAGGTGCAGCACGACTTAGGACTCTCGAGCAACTAGCTCAGAGCTTTGGCTTAGTCCTTCAAAACCAGATCAACAACAACCACCATGGAGACGATCCGCAAGCTGCCATGGCGAAAAAGATTTCCGCTTTGAAACCACCAACCTTTGTTGGGAGAGAAGACCCATTACTTCTTGAGAACTGGATAAGAGATTTCGAAAAGATTTTCACGGCCACGGGTACGCCTGAGGCCCACAAGGTCGACCAAGCAACCTTTTATCTGCATGAAGATGCTGCTACTTGGTGGGAAAGTGTAGGACCTACTGTTAAAGCTCAAGAGAACTTTAACTGGGAAGCGTTTAAGGTAGCGATTAAGGCTCGATTCTTCCCCGAGCACATTCGTAGGCAAAAGTACAATGAGTTTAGTAGGTTTAACCAGAGTTATAACATGATGGTGCAAGAGTACGCTCAGAAATTCAATGAGTATGCTCGAGTCTGCCCGACTGTAGTGCCAGATGAAGGAACTAAGGCCCAGAAGTTTTAAGACGGACTTAAGTTTGATCTTCAGACTCGAATGGGAGGTAGCACCTCTACCACTTTCGCGAAAGCGTATGCTAAAGCTTCGAACCTGGAGAGAATCTTACAGCGTGAGAGAGAGGTACTAGGCAGACACAAAAGAAAGGAACCTGTCGGCAACATCAACAACCAAGGGTACGACAAAAGGCCCAACAATGGTGGAAACAACTATAAGATTGGTGGACGCTACAACAACCGCAACAACCAGAATTCTGGACAACAGACCCAGCAAGGAAATAGGAACCAAAAGAACTTTGTTTGCAGGAAGTGTGCCAAGAGCCATCCAGGGTTCACCTGTTAGGGTGAAAGGATCAAGTGTTTCGAGTGTGGAGAAGTAGGTCACAAATCGTTCAACTGTCCCAAGAAGCAAACCCAAAGTGGACCTATTAGGAACAATGGTAACAATGGAGGTAGAAACAAAATTCAAAATTTCAATAACAACCGCCCTACTGGAGGAGATGCTGCACATAACGGGAACCAGAACAACCACTCTTTTGCAAGTGGAAATGGAAACTATGGAAAGAATAGCAATGGAGGCTACACCAATGGAAGAATCAATGTCATGAGCCGAATTGAAGCTGACAGTGATGCCAATGTTGTGACGGGTACTTTTCTCGTAAACTCAAACCCTGCTTATGTACTATTTGATTCCGGAGCGTCTCATTCTTTTATTTCTAGCACTTTTGTTAATAAGTATCCCCGTAAGTCTAACCAGTCTTGTCGAGCCAATATAGCCATGCCCACCGGTGAAACTGTTTCTTGTAAATCTCTTTTCCAAAGTATCCATGTAGTCATAGCTGGTACTGAATTACCGGCCGATCTTATCCTTTTTGACCTAAAAGACTTTGACGTTATCTTGGGAATGGATTAGTTAGCTAAGTATAAAGCCAAAATCGAGTGTCATAACCAGAAAATATCTCTTAGAGGACCAAAGGGAAATAGGATATCTTATAAAGGCATAGCCTTCCAGCCATATGTCAAGATAATCTCAGCCCTAAACCTTCAAACCTATCTTAGAAAAGGCTACCCAGTCTACCTGTGCCAAGTAAGGGACGTAAGCGTGGAAAACGTGGAGTTGACTCAAATTCCCGTAGTAAAGAAGTTTCCGGATGTATTTCCCGAAGAGCTTTCAGGAATGCCACCAGAGAGAGAAGTGAGCTTTAAGATCGATTTAGTCCCTGGAACTGGACCTATCTCTAAGGCTCCGTATCGAATGGCACCTGCAGAAATGCAAGAATTGAAGGTGCAATTGGAGGAATTGTTGGAAAAAGGGTACATTCGACCTAGTGTTTCGCCTTGGGGAGCCCCGGTATTGTTTGTTCGGAAGAAAGATGGATCTTTGAGGTTGTGTATCGATTATAGGGAGTTGAATAATGCCACGGTAAAGAATAAATATTCGCTCCCGAGGATCGAGGATTTGTTCGATCAACTTCAAGGTGCAACAGTGTTTTCCAGGATCGATTTACGATCAGGTTATCACCAACTACGAATCGCTGAAGAAGACATCCCTAAGACAACCTTTCGTACGAGATATGGCCATTATGAGTTCACTGTTATGCCTTTTGGACACACTAATGCGCTCGCAGCTTTTATGGACCTCATGAATAGGACTTTCCAGCCATACCTGGATAAGTTCGTGATTGTGTTTATCGACGATATATTGGTGTACTCGAAGGATAGAGAAGAGCATGAGGAACAGTTGAGGAAAGTTCTGGAGATTCTTCGAGAAAAGCAATTGTACGCGAAGTTCTCGAAGTGTGAATCTTGGTTGGAAAAAGTTTCATTTTTGGGCCATGTGATATCAAAAGAAGGCGTTTCCGTAGATCCATCAAAGATTCAAGCAGTGACCGATTGGCCTCAACCTAAGAACGTCACCGAAGTAAGGAGTTTCTTGGGTTTAGCTGGATATTACCGGAGATTCGTGAAAGATTTTTCGAGAACGGCCCAACCTCTCACTAACCTGATGAAGAAAACAACAAAATTTCATTGGGATGATAAGTGTGAAGAAGCGTTTCAAGAGCTGAATAAGAGACTCACAACAACCCCGATATTGACATTGCCCTCTGGAGTAGAAGGATTTAAAGTCTACAGTGATGCCTCAAAGAAAGGTTTTAGGTGCGTCTTGATGCAACATGGTAAAGTAGTGGCCTATGCGTCGAGACAACTCAAACCACATGAGCAAAATCACCCTACTCATGACTTGGAGTTAGGAGCAATCATGTTTGCGCTGAAAATCTGGAGACATTATTTGTATGGAGTGCAGTGTAAAGTCTATACAGATCACAAGAGTTTGAGGTATCGGTATACGCAAAAGGAGTTGAATATGAGACAGAGACGTTGGCTCGAGCTTATAAACGACTATGATTTGAAGATAGTGTATCAAGAGGGAAAAGCGAACAAAGTAGCTGACGCGTTGAGTAGGAAGAGTCTCATTCGCTAAATGTGTTGATCCTAGCCGATGAACTGTGTGAAGAGATTAAGAGATTGAGTTTGGAAATAGTTTAGCCCGGTTATGTGAAAGCTTAGTTGAATGCTCTTACGGTTGGACCAGACATATTTGAGGAGATTCGGGTGAAACAAGCTGAAGATAAGTGGTTAAGCAAGTTAAGAGAGATGAAAGAAAGTGGTCAAGCACCGGAGTTCGAGATCGACGACAATGGTGTTGCAAAGTATAAACGGAGATGGTGTGTGCCACGGGATGAGGAACTCAAGACGAGAATTCTAAGGGAAGCCCATAGTTCGCCGTATTCCATACATCCGGGAGGAGATAAGCTTTATAAGGATTTGAAAAAGCATTTTTGGTGGCCTAGGATGAAGCAAGAAGTAGCCGACTTTATCGCAAAATGTTTAACATGTCAGAAGGTGAAAATACAACATATGAAGCCTGGAGGAAATTTGCAACCTTTGGAAGTGCCAGGATGGAAATGGGTATCTATCTCTATGGATTTCATCATGGGGTTACCGAATACGAGGTCGGGAAAGAATGCAATATGGGTAATAGTGGACCGTTTGACTAAGATGGCAAGATTCGTGGCAATGAAGGATACTTGGTCTTTGAAACAATTGGCGGATGCTTACTTTAATGAAGTGGTTAGGCTACATGGTGTTCCGAAGGACATCGTTTCAGATAGGGACTCAAGATTCTTATCTAAGTTCGAAACTGACTTGAGACGGCCGTGGGTACACTATTGAAATTCAAGCACGACCTTCCACCCCAAAGAACCAGATGGTCAAACGGAGAGAACCATTCAAACCTTGGAGGATATGTTGAGAGCATGCGTAATGGATTTCGGAGGATATTGGGATGATCATTTGATGTACATTGAGTTCTCGTACAACAACAATTATCACTCGAGCATAGGAATGGCACCTTACGAGGCATTGTATGGACGGAAATGTAGAAGTCCTATATCTTGGAGCGATGTGAATGAGTCGTTGAATTTGGGACCGGAAATGATAGAAGAGACTACCAACAAGGTGAAGTTGATTTAAGAGCGTATGAAAGCAGCTCAGGATCGACAAAAATCCTATGCAGATCAAAGGAGACGAGATTTGGAGATTGAAGTTGGAGAAAAAGTGTTGCTGAAAGTTTCACCAACCAAGGGAGTAATGAGGTTCGGTAGAAAAGGAAAGTTAAGTCCTCGTTATATCGGACCTTATGAGATACTCGAAAGAATTAGACAAGTGGCCTATAGATTAGCCTTGCCCACAGAGTTAGCCAATGTTCATAATGTCTTTCATGTGTCTCAACTTCGTAAATATGTCCCCGATCCCTCCCATGTCATCCAACCTGAAACCATTGAACTAGATGATACCCTCACCTTTGAAGAACCTCCTGTTAGAATCCTTGATTCCAAAACGAGAAATACCCGGAACAAGGCAGTAAAGTTAGTCAAAGTTTTGTGGTCTAATCATCAAACCGAGGAAGCAACTTGGGAAGCGGAAGATGACATGAAAAAGCGTTATCCTGAACTCTTTTATGAGGTACGATTATCGAGTTTCGGGGACGAAACTCCTTAAGAGGGACCGAATGTCATACTAACAAAGCGCAATGCTACTGTTTCGTAAATATTAAGCATCTAACTTTAAAGTTCGAGGACGAACTTTGTTTTTAAGGAGGAGTAGATGTAATACCCCGAATTTTCAAAGATTATTTTTATTATTTATTAAGGTTTAATATTATTTCCACTTAAAATTTATTTTATGATAATGCGATTTTATTTGATAACTATGTTTATTAAAATAATGATTTCATTTAGTTTTGATTTATTTAACAAGTTTAAAATAAATCATTTACTTGTTTTATTATTCATTTCATTATTAATTAAACTCTTTATTTTTGGTGGTGGGTATTTTTGTACAAGTTGTCCATCCATTTTAGTAATCCAAAGCCCAAATACAAGTCCATAGCCATATGTCTTTCAGTCAAAAAGAAAAAGGAAAATAAAAAAAAATGGAGGTGAAAACGTGATCTTCATCTTCCCTCCCCTTCCTTCCTTCGTTCCTGATTTTCAGCACACAAGAGCAAGATTTTCAACACAAAATTCAGCCTTTGTCAGTGCAAATTGAAACTCAATCCACAATTTTCAGATATTAGGGGCAACAATTTCAAAAGCCTAAACACCATAGCCCTCACACCTCACATCCACCATTAATGGAGCTTGACCAAAGCTCAAAATTTCTAACAACCTCCTCTATAAATACCGAATTTCTCTCACCCAAATGACTCAAGCAAACAATTCAAAAATGTTTACTTCAATCCTTTATCTTCTTCCTAAATTTCTGATTTTTGGTTTTGAAATTGAATAAATTAAAAATGAAACCCACCATTAACAATTCTCCTATTCCTTGAAGCACCGGAAACCGCCACCTGAACCACCAATCGAACCACTGACCTGCTACAACCGCCAGCAAAACCCATCGCAGCCCAGCCTTCACTTCGCCCTCGCGACTCCCCCTTCGCGGTGCCTCTGCAGCGCCCTGCTGTCACCCTTGCGACCCGCGCCCAGCCTTTCGGCGGCGTTGATAAGTCGGTTTTTAGTTGCATTTAAGTAGGTCTTAAGTCTCATTTTCATGTAGTTTTTAGTGCATCTTAGGTCTAATTGCATGATTTGAGCATTCTTTTGAACCATTGTGTTATTTCGAGTTACTTTCGGCTCTTTTATGTGATTTTCAGGTTCTTGAGGCCGATTGTGACTAAGAGAAGCTAAGATGGTTCGTAGATGGTCTAATTGGTGGTCCTCGGATGCGAGAAGATGAGTTTGAGTGCTTTGGGGTTCAAGGAATGATGATATTGAAGAATGTTATCTTTGCGGGACCACGTAAGATTTCGCTTGCCCATGCACTATGGCGCACGCCCAAGCATATAGCTGCTTGCCCGTGCAAATCTACTGGAAGAAAGGAGAAATCATTCTGTCTCACGTGCACGCCCAAGCAAGATTCCGCTTGCCCGTGCACCTAGGCGCACGCCCAAGCAACCTATCGCTTGCCCGTGCAGATCTGTGAATGCAACCAACAAAATGTTCTGTCTCGCGTGCACGCCCAAGCAACTTCTCGCTTGCCCGTGCACTAAGGCGCACGCCCGTGCGCTTTTCTGCTTGCCCGTGCAAGCTGTTCTTCACCCGATTTTCGCGATTTTAATTGTTTCCTTTTTTAGTTTTTGTAAACGATTTTTAGGTTTTATTAAAGATACTTTTGAGAGTTTTTAAAAGGAGGAGAAAAGAGGGTATTACTTTTTTGAGAGCTTTGGAGAGGAAACTCCATTATTGAAACCTTGAATTCTACAAGTTTGATCCATTGAAGTAAAGATTAAGTTTTTCTACTTTTCCTCTTTTCCTTATTATTATTATGTCTTTCAATTTAATTATCAATTGCTTTGTTATTTCAATTATGAGTGAGTTGTTTCATAATCTAGGGTTAAGTTGAAGCCTAGCAATGATTAATGCATGAATCCCTCCCATAATTCCAATTTGATGTGATTAATTGTTCTTGTTTGATTGAATTGTGCTTATTTTCATTATCATACTAGGGATAGGTGATTTTGAATTGATTCCTTATGTCTTGTTTTCAATGGGAATTGAATCTAGATGGATTTGTTGATTCAATCAAGAGTATGAATATCTCTATGGAAATAAGTAGATAGGATTACTAGGAATTTATTTGTGATGCCATGTTTAATGTCTCTTTCTTGCATGATTCCATGGGAATAGGTATGATTGCTTGTTTAGGGTAACCATAGGTACTCGGGAGAGATCTTTGGTATTTTTAGGGTGCATTACTCCTTTTGGATGATTGATTATGTTATTTGGGATGGGAACTATTCATGTATTACTCGTGCTAGTGGGGATACTTAATTCTAGATGCCTTTATTAATTGATTCTACCTCGTGTGCTATTAGTAGTTATCATAGTTTAGTGTTAGTATTAGTTCAATATCTTTTCCACCATTGTTTGTCACTTGTTTAGTTAAATTGAGTCAAGATACCTAGTGTTTAATATTGTTTGTCTCTGTGGATTCGACCTTGACTTGCCCTGCTACATAGTTAGGAGGTTAGTTAGGAATTATCTTTGTTAGGTGCGCGACACGCCTATCAAATTTTGGCGCCGTTGCCGGGGACTAACGGTATTAGATTAGTTTATCTTTGATTTAGTTAGCTAAACTTATTTTTGTTCGATTATTGTTACTCTGTTTGTTGTTTGATCTCTTTTCTTTCAGTCTTCTTTGTTGCATGCGCACTCGTAGCAAGGGTCCAGAAGATCTAGCAACTCTTGATCGCTAGATTGAAGCTACAGCAAGGAGATTAGGAGGTCAACGAAGAAGACAACAAAGATCGACAATGGGAGACGAAACACCACCAAAGTCTCTATGGGAATATGCTATGCCCGATGAGACCACCACCACCATCACCAGGCCAACCACCAATGCAACACACTTCGAGCTTAAGCCACAATTTATTCGGTTTATTTCACAGGACTCTTATGCGGGAACACCAAAAGAGAGCCCTACTGATCATTTGGCTAGCTTTCTAGAGAAGTGTAATACCTTGAAACTAACAAATGTTTCTGATGATCTAATTCGATATTGTGCTTTTCCTTTTTCTCTCAGGGATGAAGCAAAAGAATGGTTGAAAGAAGAAGAAGTAAGAAAGATTGCCACATGGCCAGAATTGAAAAAAGCTTTCCTCTACAAGTTCTTCCCTCCTATGAGAACTTCCAAGTTCAGAAATGAGATATCTGGTTTTCAACAACATGAATTGGAGTCTCTCTATGAGGCATGGCAGAGGTACAAGGCTTTGCAAAGACAATGCCCACACCATGGCATTCTTGAGTGGCTCTTGATTCAGACATTCTACAATGGTCTGAAGCATGAGGTTAGAAGCTGTATTGATGCCGCATCTGGCGGTACTTTCATGGCCAAAACTCCGGAAGTTGCTAAGACATTGTTGGATGATATGGCTGCCAACAACTATTTGAATGATTGGAGTGTGTCTCGTGGAGCCCCAAAAAGGGGAGGTAAGTATGAGGTTGATGCTATTGCTACTTTAACTAACACTGTGCAAGTTTTGGCAGCTAAGGTTGATCAATTGAGTAGCGGACCAATAGCACCTATTTGTGAGATTTGTGAGGTGCAGGGCCACTCATTGAATGAGTGTCAATACAACACCATGGGCATGATATCTGAGCAAGCCAATGCACTCCTAAACACAAACACAAGACCACAAAACAACCCATACTCAAACACATATAATCAAGGTTGGAAGAATCATCCAAATTTCTCCTATAAAAATAACCAACCTCAACCTCCACACACCAACTACTCCCAACCACCAGGTTTCCAACAAAGACCACCTTTCAACTCTTCCTCCTCATCCTCTAGATCCAACCTCGAGAGTATCATGGAGAATCTAGCTTCTTCTCAAGCAAAGCAAGTTGAATATCAAGCCAAGCAAAATGAATTCTTCAACAACTCTCTCCAACAAATCACTGCTCACAATAAGTTGATGGAGAATCAGATGACCCAACTCGCACAACAAATCAGTCATCTTTCTAAACCTTCAGGCCAACTTCCTGGACAAACTGAACCAAATCCTAAGGGGCATATCCATGCCATCTCATTGAGGAGCGGTAAGGAATTGCAAGAGCCTACAAAGAAGGTGACCGAGCAAAAGAAAAGTGCAGAAGAGGTTATAAGGTTGAGTGAAGATGATCAAGGTGAGAAAGTTTTGGAAGATGAAGCTAAGGAGACTGAGCAAAAGGAACCCACTGTCGTCCCTATTCCACCATACAAGCCACCTGTTCCATTCCCTCAAAGATTGGCACAGGCAAAACTTGAGAAGAAATACGGGAAGTTTCTTGATATTTTGAAGAAGCTGCACATCAACATTCCTTTCTTGGATGCTATTTCTGAGATGCCTTCTTATGCTAAGTTTTTGAAAGACATGCTCTCTAACAAAAGAAAAATTGAAGAGAATGTCACCTGTTTCACTAACAGTGAGTGTAGTGCTATTTTGCAGAATAAGCTTCCAGAAAAGCTAGGAGATCCAGGCAGCTATTCTATTCCAGTCAAACTTGGTGATATTGCTATCAAGAATGCTTTGTGTGATCTTGGGGCTAGTGTTAGTCTTATGCCATTGTCTATCCGCAAGAAACTCAACATGGGTGAACCGAAACCCACACGCATCTCTCTCCAACTAGCAGATAGAACAGTCAAGTTTCCACTTGGTATCCTTGAAGATGTTCCTCTTAGAGTTGGAAAATTCTTCATTCCATGTGATTTTGTTGTCATGGAGATGGAAGAAGATGCACAAGGTTCCCATCATCCTTGGGAGACCCTTTTTGGCCACTGCTTGGAGCCATTATTGACATGAAGAAGGGTAAGATCACCTTTGAAGTAGGTGATGAGAAGATAGAATACACTCTCACAAACTCCATGAATTCTCCTTCGATGGGAGAAACTGTTTATAGAGTGGATGCTCTTGATGAAGTTATAGAAGCCAATGCTTTCAGTCTGCAACTTGATGACTCACTACAAACCTGTCTTGATGGGTAGCGCGGATGAGGAAGATTGGGAAACCAAGGAATACAAGAGAATTCTAGAGGAGACACGAGCCATTGAATCTGAAAAGCCTATCAAGGAAATATTGAGCTCGGGAGAAACTAAGGAGAGTACTACGCCTCCTAAGGTAGAACTGAAACCTCTCCCCTCTACTTTGAAATATGTATTCATGGGTCCTAATGATACTTACCCTATTATTGTTAATGCTGAACTTGATGACATTCAAATTGCAAAGCTACTTGTTGTTTTGAGAAAATACAAGAACATCATTGGGTACACCATTGATGATATTAAGGGCATTAATCCTTCATTTTGCATGCATAAAATCATTCTTGAGGACGAACATGCTTCTTCTATAGAATCTCAACGACGACTCAATCCAAATATGATGGAAGTAGTCAAGAAAGAGGTTCTCAAATTGCTTGATGCAGGAATAATCTACCCTATCTCTGATAGTAAGTGGGTTAGCCCTGTTCAAGTAGTCCCAAAGAAAGGAGGCATGATCGTTGTCAAGAATGACAAGGGTGAGCAAGTTCCCACTAGAACCGTGACAGGGTGGCGCATGTGTATTGATTATAGGAGATTGAATAAGGCCACCCGAAAAGATCATTTTCCCCTCCCCTTCATTGATCAGATGTTGGAACGGTTAGCAAAACATTCTTTTTTCTGTTGGTTGGATGGATATTCAGGTTTTTTCCAAATCCCTATTCATCCAAGTGATCAGGAAAAGACTACTTTTACATGTCCTTATGGCACCTTTGCATATCGAAGGATGCCATTTGGATTATGTAATGCTTCTGCCACTTTTCAGCGTTGCATGATGGCAATTTTCTCAAGTCTTATTGAGACCTCTATGGAAGTGTTTATGGATGACTTTTCCGTCTATGGAACATCCTTTGATGTTTGTCTTGCAAATTTACAAAAGGTGCTCCATAGATGTCAAGAAGTTAATTTGATTCTCAATTGGGAAAAATGTCATTTCATGGTGCAACAAGGAGTTGTTTTGGGTCATGTTGTTTCTCATCGGGCCATCGAAGTCGACAAAGCAAAGATAGAGGTCATTGAGCGTCTACCACCTCCTAACTCTGTCAAAGGAGTAAGGAGTTTTCTTGGTTATGCGGGATTTTACCGCCGTTTTATAAAGGATTTTTCTAAAATTGGTCGACCTCTAACTGAACTTTTAGGCAAAGATGTCCCTTTTGTGTTTACTGATGCTTGTACTGAGGCTTTTCACAGGTTAAAGAAAGCTCTTATTTCTGCCCCTATAATGCAATCGCCTGACTGGAATCTCCCTTTTGAGATTATGTGCGATGCTAGTAACTATGCAGTGGGGGCAGTACTGGGTCAGAGGAAAGATGGCAAGCTTCATGCCATCTACTATACAAGCAAGACTCTTAATCCAGCCCAGATGAACTATGCCACAACTGAGAAGGAATTATTAGCAGTGGTGTATGCAATGGAGAAGTTTCGATCTTATCTGGTAGGGTCGAAGGTGATAATTCACACTGATCATGCGACATTAAGGTATTTGATGAGCAAGAAAGATGCTAAGCCCCGCTTGATTCGGTGGATCTTGTTGCTACAAGAATTTGACTTGGAGATTCGGGACAAGAAAGGAGCCGAAAATGTTGTTGCTGATCACCTTTCTCGACTTGTCCTTGATATTGAAGGTGATGAGGATCTTCCAATTGCTGATACATTTCCTGATGAGCAACTCCTAACTCTAGCCACTACGGAGATCCCATGGTTTGCTGATATAGCCAACTATTTGGCTAGTGACAATATTCCTTATGGCTACTCATCACAACAAAAGAAGAAATTCTTTAAGGAGGTGAGGAGATATTTTTGGGATGATCCCTTTCTTTATAAGTCTTGTGCAGATGAGGTGATTTGAAGGTGTATTCCTGGAAATGAGGTATCACCTATTATATCTCATTGTCATGATTTACCTTGTGGAGGCCATGCTAGTACTAACAAAACTGCAGCGAAAATTCTTCAATATGGTTTCTATTGGCCTACTTTGTTTAAGGATGTTCATCATTATGTACATTCTTGTGATCGTTGTCAAAGGACGGGAAATCTTTCCCGTCGGAATGAGATGCCTCCCAACACCATCCTTGAGGTTGAGTTATTCGATGTGTGGGGTGTGGATTTCATGGGACCGTTCCCTTCTTCTTATGGGAACAAGTACATTTTGGTTGCTGTGGATTATGTCTCCAAATGGGTGGAGGCTCTTGCTTCTCCTACTAATGATGCTCGTGTGGTTAGTAGATTCTTCAAGAAAACTATTTTTCCAAGATTTGGCATTCCACGGGTTTTGATTAGTGATGGAGGCAAGCACTTTTTGGAGAACAAGTTTGAAGCTATGCTCAAGAAATATGGTGTGCACCATAGAGTGGGTCTTTCATATCATCCACAAACTAGTGGTCAAGTGGAGATTTCTAATCGCGAGATCAAAACCATCTTAGAAAAGACGGTTGCGAGAACGAGGAAGGATTGGGCAGCAAAACTTGATGATGCACTATGGGCTTATAGAACGGCATTCAAAACTCCTATAGGTACCACCCCTTATCGCCTTGTTTATGGGAAATCATGTCATCTTCCTGTTGAATTAGAGCATCGTGCATTTTGGGCTATTAAGAGCCTCAATTTCGATTCTCAAACGGCGGGTGAGCAGAGACTTCTTCAACTTAATGAGCTTGATGAAATTCGGCTTGATGCTTATGAGAGTTCAAAGTTGTACAAGGAGAAAACCAAGAGATGGCATGACAAAGGTATTGTGCGAAAAGAGTTCAAGGAAGGAGATTTAGTTCTTCTTTTTAATTCCCGTCTGAAGCTATTTCCTGGTAAACTCCGTTCGCGGTGGTCGGGTCCATTCAAGGTTTGTAAGGTTTTTCCTTATGGTTCGGTGGAATTATGGAACCGCCAAGATGGAACTTTTAAGGTGAATGGCCACAGATTGAAGCACTACCGAGCTGGAGATCCCATTGCTGAGAGAGTTGACATCATACTCTCTATTCCTTCATGTGATTGATCAATGAGGAGGTCGAGCTAATGACCTTAAAAACTAGCGCTTATTGGGAGGCAACCCAATTTTCTATCTTTTTCTCTTATTTTTTCTTTTTCTTTCTTAGATTTTTATTGATTTATTTAATTTCTTTTATAGTTTTATTTGCCAATCCTCTAGTTTAATCTAAAAAAAAAAAAAAAAAAACAAAAAAAAAAAAAAAAAAAAATTCGTGTTCTTTGGCGTTTGACTGCAGGTCGCACGCCCGAGCACACTCTTGCTCGACCGTGCGGTCGAGGCAGAACGTTGGAGGCCGAATTCTGCAGATCTGCACGCCCAAGTGAGAAATGGCACGCCCAAGAGGCATACCGCACGCCCGAGTGAAATCTTGCTCGACCGTGCGGTCGAGGCAGAGAGTTTGGAGGAGAAATTCTGCAGAGTTGCACGCCCGAGCGAACTTGCGCACGCCCAAAATGACGGACGCACGCCCGAGCGGATTGTTGCACGCCCGTGCGACCTGGCGTACAGCTTCATTAAACCCTTTTCACCGGTTTTTCTCTCTCCTCCCTTTTCAACCTTTTCGAACCTCCTCCTTCATCTCTCTCATCCTCTCTCACCCTACCACAACCACCAATCCTCGCCGCCCCCCATTTTCCGGGCCACCACCGGCGAAAACGCGCCGCCCCACCGGCGACCGTCACGCGTCCTCTTCTCCTCTTTCCATCCTTCTTTCTCCCTTCTCTCATTCAAAAAAAAAAAAAAAATTTCGAAAACCCTAACTTTGAAATCAATTTGGGGATTTGTTTGTGGTTTGAAATTGAAGCAATTTGGGTAGCAAGGAAGCATCTCTAATCCTTTTGGAATTGAAGAACGGATCAATTGCGGGTATTAGACACCCACCTCAAGTTTGGTATACTCTTTCCACTCTATTTTCCATCTTATAGTGTTTTTGATTTTTCTATTTGAAATTCATTGCACTATTTGCTTGACATTGATTTGTGGGTTGCATACTTGCTTGTTGGATGTACTTTCTTGTCTTCTTGCTCAATATTGAACATTTTTGTGTTGGCTAGTGCATGAAATTTTTGAAGTTTTAGTGGGGCATTGATTACTTGTGGAGTTGAATTCTTGGTGCTATTGTTATTCTTGATATTGAACTATTTGCATTGAGAAAGTTCGTAGGCATTCTTTGGTTGGAAATTGTGTTGTGAATTTGTTGGTTGTGTCTACCTTGTTGTGATCATCATGCCTCCTAGACCATCTTCTCGAGCGAACCCGACCCGACGCACTTCCTCTTTCCATCTCAGAAACACCAGTACCACCTCCCCCAATGTGCCCTCCAATCCACCTCCTCCACCCGCCATTGAACCACCTCCTTTGGACACCCTAGGCATTCAATTCACTTGTGCGGCTCACCTAAAGCGCTTTCGTGTCCTCAGTGGTCGTCGCCTTCGCGCCACTCGCTTCTATGATCCTGATATAGCCATTGAACTAGGCATAGATGGCGACCTCCAACAATTGTTCTACTCTGTAGGTTGGCAACAATTCCTCAACATGCATGCCCTTTCTTACAAGCGCATTACATTGGAATTTCTCTCTACCTTAGAGGTCGTTCGTTCTACCACTAAGAACCCTCGTTCCATCTCCTTTCAGCTCATGAACGAGTCTAGGCAATTGAACAGAAACCAGTTAAATGCCATTTTTGGTTGGCCTACCGAGGGTTCATATGGCCCCTATTCTAATCGACCTGAGCGCTTTGATGATAATACATTTTGGAACTTGATCACGGGTCAAGCTGTCTATTATCCCCAGCGTGCTAAGGCTTCTAGGATTGTTAGCCCCGGCCTCCGCACAACCCATCGCTTTCTTTCTTTGACTCTTTTTGCTAGAGGAGATAGTGCCGGGGTTGTCACCTCTCGTGAGCTTTTTATTTTGTGGTGTCTTGTAGATGGAGCTAGTTTCTTGAACCCCGCTGTTTGGCTCATGGATCATTTTGATGAGGTTGCCAAGTCTCGGGGTGAAATTGCTATAGGTGGTATGATTTATGTGATTGCTCTTTCCTTTGGTGTTGATTTGACAGGTCAGCAGGTCATACCCGGCAGCACGAGACTTGATTTGAAGGCTTTCCAGACCATGGGTTGGATAGCCAATGAGGTTACTGCAGAGGGGTATGTTTGGAAGGTTGGGCAACGTCCCTATGCTTACCTTCCAAACCCGGAGCGCACCGTCATCTACGACCCGCAGAACTGGCTCTTTGCTCCTGACTTTCCTTGGGTTCCTCCTTGGGTTCCTGTTGAAGAACCGAGCGGCGAGCCAAGCCATGCTCCAGGGTCGTCTACTCAGGCTGACGAGCCTCCAGTACCCCCTTATGTTGACCACCTTGATGCGCTCCGAGGAGATATTGGGAGCCTTCGTACAGAGGTTCAACTGCTCCATCAGTCTCACACCGATTCTGTTGCCGCTATGCAGCGTTCTGTGGATGTGATGACCTCTCAGTACCAGGCTTTCCAGTCCACCTTTGGTGATGTTCCCGAATTGTTACGCGATCTTCGCGCCCGGCACATATCGCAAGGATGGACACCGGGCCGCTCCAGCGATCATCCCATGCATGATGCTCCTCCTGATCCTTGAGTTTCCTTTATCCCTTCTCTTTGCATGCTTTTTATTGCACATTGCGGACATTGTGCCATTTAGTTTGGGGGGAGGGATATATATCACACCATGTGTACATATTAATCATCATTTAGGCATTCCTTATTTCCCGTTTTTGCATATAGTTTCATTTTTTGGATGCATCTTGCATATCATTTGCGTAGTAGTTTTTGCATTTAGGTTGCATTTAGGTTGCATTTAGGAGTAGTCCCCCAATGATAGCAAAGATCTATGCATGTGCTTGTGAAAATAGAAAAAAAAAAGTTTTTGAGAATCTCATAGTTAACAAGGAATTGATTGGTTTGTGGTAAGATTGGTCTCTCCTATGTGCGATTAGATCAGTGTTGGTAGCTACAATCTAGTGAGGATGTTCTTATGCCTTATAGACTGACATCTTTTCAGTCTTCTTTCTTTTGTGTGTGATGCTCTTCCTTGACGACTATTCTCTAGAACTTGCATTGATACTCCTTGAAACCGCATTGACTTGTTTATGCATTGAATATGATTGAGGCAA
This sequence comes from Beta corolliflora, assembly GCA_947648045.1. NCBI lineage: Eukaryota > Viridiplantae > Streptophyta > Magnoliopsida > Caryophyllales > Amaranthaceae > Beta > Beta corolliflora. Next base: position 532,718 of record CANSZD010001098.1, read on the forward strand.
TTGTTGATTTCTGAGCTACATAGCCAAATGCCACCTACATCGATTACTCCTTTTTGTCACCCTTGTGAGCCTAGCCTGATTCTTTTGTTAGCTACATCTCTAACCCTTTACCTTGTCCTACCTAGGGGATTGTGAAGCTATGTTAATGGTAGTTAAGTTGTGATATTGGAGATTTGTTGTGGTGTTTGATGTGATATAATGCTTAGTTAGAACTCATGATCTGTGTTGAGTTCATTTTCTCAGAGTTACTTTTAATACTCCTATTAATTTCCTCTATAGATGATTTTGGTTAAATCCTTCGAAAAAAAAAAGCAAAATGAAAAAAAAAAAAGATTGTGTTTTATGTCTTTAGTATACAATAAAAGGAAATTGGAGTTTCTATTTGAGGAGTTATGGTTCAGCTAATGAAAAAAAATATGAAGTGCAATTGGAATGTTTGTGATTGGAGTTTGGTAATTGTTGTCAAAGGTGTTTGAAAAGCTTCACTTTCCCCTTTGAGCACCACTTTCCAAAAAACTTTCCATACCCATACCTTAAGCCTTCGTTACAACCCATATGAAGTCCTCATGATTCTTTGCATGTAACGTAGTCCAGTAGCGGTGGAGAGTGAGAAGATATGCAAGCTTATGGTAGGATATAGTCAATGGAATGGAGTCTTGAGCGATCATCTGACCCTTTTTATACACATGAGAGATATTGTGCACGACTAAAGTGAGGGCTACTATATTCATGATTGAGTCAAGCTTAGGGGAGAACTTGTGGTAAGATGGTTGCTTTTCCTTGTGTTATACTATGAGGTTTGATTGTTTTCTACCATGATAACTTTGAAATATGTTTGAATTGGTTTTGAAAATTGACATGAATCCTTTGCTTGAGGCGGCTATTGAACTCCTTCCTTGATTTTTTAGTTTGGATTGCTTGAGGACAAGCAATAGTTTAGCTTGGGGGAGTTTGATAAGTCGGTTTTTAGTTGCATTTAAGTAGGTCTTAAGTCTCATTTTCATGTAGTTTTTAGTGCATCTTAGGTCTAATTGCATGATTTGAGCATTCTTTTGAACCATTGTGTTATTTCGAGATACTTTCGGCTCTTTTATGTGATTTTCAGGTTCTTGAGGCCGATTGTGACTAAGAGAAGCTAAGATGGTTCGTACATGGTCTAATTGGTGGTCCTCGGATGTGAGAATATGAGTTTGAGTGCTATGGGGTTGAAGGAATGATGATATTGAAGAATGTTATCTTTGCGGGACCACGCAAGATTTCGCTTGCCCATGCACTATGGCGCACGCCCAAGCATATAGCTGCTTGCCCGTGCAAATCTACTGGAAGAAAGGAGAAATCATTCTGTCTCACGTGCACGCCCAAGCAAGATTCCGCTTGCCCATGCACCTAGGCGCACGCCCAAGCAACCTATCGCTTGCCCGTGCAGATTTGTGAATGCAACCAACAAAATGTTCTGTCTCGCGTGCACGCCCAAGCAACTTCTCGCTTGCCCGTGCACTAAGGCGCACGCCCGTGCGCTTTTCTGCTTGCCCGTGCAAGCTGTTCTTCACCCGATTTCCGCGATTTTAATTGTTTCCTTTGTTAGTTTTTGTAAACGATTTTTAGGTTTTATTAAAGATACTTTTGAGAGTTTTTAAAAGGAGGAGAAAAGAGGGTATTACTTTTTAGAGAGCTTTGGAGAGGAAACTCCATTATTGAAACCTTGAATTCTACAAGTTTGATCCATTGAAGTAAAGATTAAGTTTTTCTACTTTTCCTCTTTTCCTTATTATTATTATGTCTTTCAATTTAATTATCAATTGCTTTGTTATTTCAATTATGAGTGAGTAGTTTTATAATCTAGGGTTAAGTTGAACCCTAGCAATGATTAATGCATGAATCCCTCCCATGATTCCAATTTGATGTGATTAATTGTTCTTGTTTGATTGAATTGTGCTTATTTTCATTATCATACTAGGGATAGGTGATTTTGAATTGATTCCTTATGTCTTGTTTTCAATGGGAATTGAATCTAGATGGATTTGTTGATTCAATCAAGAGTATGAATATCTCTATGGAAATAAGTAGATAGGATTACTAGGAATTTATTTGTGATGCCATGTTTAATGTCTCTTTCTTGCATGATTCCATGGGAATAGGTATGATTGCTTGTTTAGGGTAACCATAGGTACTCGGGAGAGATATTTGGTATTTTTAGGGTGCATTACTCCTTTTGGATGATTGATTATGTTATTTGGGATGGGAACTATTCATGTATTACTCGTGCTAGTGGGGATACTTAATTCTAGATGCCTTTATTAATTGATTCTACCTCGTGTGCTATTAGTAGTTATCATAGTTTAGTGTTAGTATTAGTTCAATATCTTTTCCACCATTGTTTGTCACTTGTTTAGTTAAATTGAGTCAAGATACCTAGTGTTTAATATTGTTTGTCTCTGTGGATTCGACCTTGACTTGCCCTGCTACATAGTTAGGAGGTTAGTTAGGAATTATCTTTGTTAGGTGCGCGACACGCCTATCAAATTTTGGCGCCGTTGCCGGGGACTAACGGTATTAGATTAGTTTATCTTTGATTTAGTTAGCTAAACTTATTTTTGTTCGATTATTGTTACTCTGTTTGTTGTTTGATCTCTTTTCTTTCAGTCTTCTTTGTTGCATGCGCACTCGTAGCAAGGGTCCAGAAGATCTAGCAACTCTTGATCGCGAGATTGAAGCTACAGCAAGGAGATTAGGAGGTCAACGAAGAAGACAACAAAGATCGACAATGGGAGACGAAACACCACCAAAGTCTCTACGGGAATATGCTATGCCCGATGAGACCACCACCACCATCACCAGGCCAACCACCAAGGCAACACACTTTGAGCTTAAGCCACAATTTATTCATTTTATTTCACAGGACTCTTATGCGGGAACACCAAAAGAGAGCCCTACTGATCATTTGGCTAGCTTTCTAGAGAAGTGTAATACCTTGAAACTAACAAATGTTTCTGATGATCTAATTCGATATTGTGCTTTTCCTTTTTCTCTCAGGGATGAAGCAAAAGAATGGTTGAAAGAAGAAGAAGTAAGAAAGATTGCCACATGGCCAGAATTGAAAAAAGCTTTCCTCTACAAGTTCTTCCCTCCTATGAGAACTTCCAAGTTCAGAAATGAGATATCTGGTTTTCAACAACATGAATTGGAGTCTCTCTATGAGGCATGGCAGAGGTACAAGGCTTTGCAAAGACAATGCCCACACCATGGCATTCTTGAGTGGCTTTTGATTCAGACATTCTACAATGGTCTGAAGCATGAGGTTAGATGCTCTATTGATGCCGCATCTGGCGGTACTTTCATGGCCAACACTCCGGAAGCTGCTAAGACATTGTTGGATGATATGGCTGCCAACAACTATTTGAATGATTGGAGTGTGTCTCGTGGAGCCCCAAAAAGGGGAGGTAAGTATGAGGTTGATGCTATTGCTACTTTAACTAACACTGTGCAAGTTTTGGCAGCTAAGGTTGATCAATTGAGTAGCGGACCAATAGCACCTATTTGTGAGATTTGTGAGGTGCAGGGCCACTCATTGAATGAGTGTCAATACAACACCATGGGCATGATATCTGAGCAAGCCAATGCACTCCTAAACACAAACACAAGACCACAAAACAACCCATACTCAAACACATATAATCAAGGTTGGAAGAATCATCCAAATTTCTCCTATAAAAATAACCAACCTCAACCTCCACACACCAACTACTCCCAACCACCAGGTTTCCAACAAAGACCACCTTTCAACTCTTCCTCCTCATCCTCTAGATCCAACCTCGAGAGTATCATGGAGAATCTAGCTTCTTCTCAAGCAAAGCAAGTTGAATATCAAGCCAAGCAAAATGAATTCTTCAACAACTCTCTCCAACAAATCACTGCTCACAATAAGTTGATGGAGAATCAGATGACCCAACTTGCACAACAAATCAGTCATCTTTCTAAACCTTCAGGCCAACTTCCTGGACAAACTGAACCAAATCCTAAGGGGCATATCCATGCCATCTCATTGAGGAGCGGTAAGGAATTGCAAGAGCCTACAAAGAAGGTGACCGAGCAAAAGAAAAGTGCAGAAGAGGTTATAAGGTTGAGTGAAGATGATCAAGGTGAGAAAGTTTTGGAAGATGAAGCTAAGGAGACTGAGCAAAAGGAACCCCTTTGTCGTCCCTATTCCACCATACAAGCCACCTGTTCCATTCCCTCAAAGATTGGCACAGGCAAAACTTGAGAAGAAATACGGGAAGTTTCTTGATATTTTGAAGAAGCTCCACATCAACATTCCTTTCTTGGATGCTATTTCTGAGATGCCTTCTTATGCTAAGTTTTTGAAAGACATGCTCTCTAACAAAAGAAAAATTGAAGAGAATGTCACTGTTTCACTAACAGCTGAGTGTAGTGCTATTTTGCAGATAAGCTTCTAGAAAAGCTAGGAGATCCAGGCAGCTATTCTATTCCAGTCAAACTTGGTGATATTGCTATCAAGAATGCTTTGTGTGATCTTGGGGCTAGTGTTAGTCTTATGCCATTGTCTATCTGCAAGAAACTCAACATGGGTGAACTGAAACCCACACGCATCTCTCTCCAACTAGCAGATAGAACAGTCAAGTTTCCACTTGGTATCCTTGAAGATGTTCCTCTTAGAGTTGGAAAATTCTTCATTCCATGTGATTTTGTTGTCATGGAGATGAAAGAAGATGCACAGGTTCCCATCATCCTTGGGAGACCCTTTTTGGCCACTGCTGGAGCCATTATTGACATGAAGAAGGGTAAGATCACCTTTGAAGTAGGTGATGAGAAAATAGAATACACTCTCACAAACTCCATGAATTCTCCTTCGATGGGAGAAACTGTTTATAGAGTGGATGCTCTTGATGAAGTTATAGAAGCCAATGCTTTCAGTCTGCAACTTGATGACTCACTGCAAACTGTCTTGATGGGTAGCGCTGATGAGGAAGATTGGGAAACCAAGGAATACAAGAGAATTCTAGAGGAGACACGAGCCATTGAATCTGAAAAGCCTATCAAGGAAATATTGAGCTCGGGAGAAACTAAGGAGAGTACTACGCCTCCTAAGGTAGAACTGAAACCTCTCCCCTCTACTTTGAAATATGTATTCATGGGTCCTAATGATACTTACCCTATTATTGTTAATGCTGAACTTGATGACATTCAAATTGCAAAGCTACTTGTTGTTTTGAGAAAATACAAGAACGTCATTGGGTACACCATTGATGATATTAAGGGCATTAATCCTTCATTTTGCATGCATAAAATCATTCTTGAGGACGAACATGCTTCTTCTATAGAATCTCAACGACGACTCAATCCAAATATGATGGAAGTAGTCAAGAAAGAGGTTCTCAAATTGCTTGATGCAGGAATAATCTACCCTATCTCTGATAGTAAGTGGGTTAGCCCTGTTCAAGTAGTCCCAAAGAAAGGAGGCATGACCGTTGTCAAGAATGACAAGGGTGAGCAAGTTCCCACTAGAACCGTGACAGGATGGCGCATGTGTATTGATTATAGGAGATTGAATAAGGCCACCCGAAAAGATCATTTTCCCCTCCCCTTCATTGATCAGATGTTGGAACGGTTAGCAAAACATTCTTTTTTCTGTTGGTTGGATGGATATTCAGGTTTTTTCCAAATCCCTATTCATCCAAGTGATCAGGAAAAGACTACTTTTACATGTCCTTATGGCACCTTTGCATATCGAAGGATGCCATTTGGATTATGTAATGCTCCTGCCACTTTTCAGCGTTGCGTGATGGCAATTTTCTCAAGTCTTATTGAGACCTCTATGGAAGTGTTTATGGATGACTTTTCCGTCTATGGAACATCCTTTGATGTTTGTCTTGCAAATTTACAAAAGGTGCTCCATAGATGTCAAGAAGTTAATTTGATTCTCAATTGGGAAAAATGTCATTTCATGGTGCAACAAGGAGTTGTTTTGGGTCATGTTGTTTCTCATCGGGGCATCGAAGTCGACAAAGCAAAGATAGAGGTCATTGAGCGTCTACCACCTCCTAACTCTGTCAAAGGAGTAAGGAGTTTTCTTGGTCATGCGGGATTTTACCGCCGTTTTATAAAGGATTTTTCTAAAATTGCTCGACCTCTAACTGAACTTTTAGGCAAAGATGTCCCTTTTGTGTTTACTGATGCTTGTACTGAGGCTTTTCACAGGTTAAAGAAAGCTCTTATTTCTGCCCCTATAATGCAATCGCCTGACTGGAATCTCGCTTTTGAGATTATGTGCGATGCTAGTGACTATGCAGTGGGGGCAGTACTGGGTCAGAGGAAAGATGGCAAGCTTCATGCCATCTACTATACAAGCAAGACTCTTAATCCAGCCCAGATGAACTATGCCACAACTGAGAAGGAATTATTAGCAGTGGTGTATGCAATGGAGAAGTTTCGATCTTATCTGGAAGGGTCGAAGGTGATAATTCACACTGATCATGCGGCATTAAGGTATTTGATGAGCAAGAAAGATGCTAAGCCCCGCTTGATTCGGTGGATCTTGTTGCTACAAGAATTTGACTTGGAGATTCGGGACAAGAAAGGAGCCGAAAATGTTGTTGCTGATCACCTTTCTCGACTTGTCCTTGATATTGAAGGTGATGAGGATCTTCCAATTGCTGATACATTTCCTGATGAGCAACTCCTAGCTCTAGCCACTACGGAGATCCCATGGTTTGCTGATATAGCCAACTATCTGGCTAGTGACAATATTCCTTATGGCTACTCATCACAACAAAAGAAGAAATTCTTTAAGGAGGTGAGGAGATATTTTTGGGATGATCCCTTTCTTTATAAGTCTTGTGCAGATGGGGTGATTAGAAGGTGTATTCCTGGAAATGAGGTATCACCTATTATATCTCATTGTCATGATTTACCTTGTGGAGGCCATGCTAGTACTAACAAAACTGCAGCGAAAATTCTTCAATGTGGTTTCTATTGGCCTACTTTGTTTAAGGATGTTCATCATTATGTACATTCTTGTGATCGTTGTCAAAGGACGGGAAATCTTTCCCGTCGGAATGAGATGCCTCCCAACACCATCCTTGAGGTTGAGTTATTCGATGTGTGGGGTGTGGATTTCATGGGACCGTTCCCTTCTTCTTATGGGAACAAGTACATTTTGGTTGCTGTGGATTTTGTCTCCAAATGGGTGGAGGCTCTTGCTTCTCCTACTAATGATGCTCGTGTGGTTAGTAGATTCTTCAAGAAAACTATTTTTCCAAGATTTGGCATTCCACGGGTTTTGATTAGTGATGGAGGCAAGCACTTTTTGGAGAACAAGTTTGAAGCTATGCTCAAGAAATATGGTGTGCACCATAGAGTGGGTCTTTCATATCATCCACAAACTAGTGGTCAAGTGGAGATTTCTAATCGCGAGATCAAAACCATCTTAGAAAAGACGGTTGCGAGAACGAGGAAGGATTGGGCAGCAAAACTTGATGATGCACTATGGGCTTATAGAACGGCATTCAAAACTCCTATAGGTACCACCCCTTATCGCCTTGTTTATGGGAAATCATGTCATCTTCCTGTTGAATTAGAGCAACGTGCATTTCGGGCTATTAAGAGCCTCAATTTCGATTCTCAAACGGCGGGTGAGCAGAGACTTCTTCAACTTACTGAGCTTGATGAAATTCGGCTTGATGCTTATGAGAGTTCAAAGTTGTACAAGGAGAAAACCAAGAGATGGCATGACAAAGGTAGTGCGAAAAGAGTTCAAGGAAGGAGATTTAGTTCTTCTTTTTAATTCCCGTCTGAAGCTATTTCCTGGTAAACTCCGTTCGCGGTGGTCGGGTCCATTCAAGGTTTGTAAGGTTTTTCCTTATGGTTCGGTGGAATTATGGAACCGCCAAGATGGAACTTTTAAGGTGAATGGCCACAGATTGAAGCACTACCGAGCTGGAGATCCCATTGCTGAGAGAGTTGACATCATACTCTCTATTCCTTCATGTGATTGATCAATGAGGAGGTCGAGCTAATGACCTTAAAAACTAGCGCTTATTGGGAGGCAACCCAATTTTCTATCTTTTTCTCTTATTTTTTCTTTTTCTTTCTTAGATTTTTATTGATTTATTTAATTTCTTTTATAGTTTTATTTGCCAATCCTCTAGTTTAATCTAAAAAAAAAACACAAAAAAAAAAAAAAAAAAATTCGTGTTCTTTGGCGTTTGACAGCAGGTCGCACGCCCGAGCACACTCTTGCTCGACCGTGCGGTCGAGGCAGAACGTTGGAGGCCGAATTCTGCAGATCTGCACGCCCGAGTGAGAAATGGCACGCCCAAGAGGCATACCGCACGCCCGAGCGAAATCTTGCTCGACCGTGCGGTCGAGGCAGAGAGTTTGGAGGAGAAATTCTGCAGAGTTGCACGCCCGAGCGAACTTGCGCACGCCCAAAATGATGAACGCACGCCCGAGCGGATTGTTGCACGCCCGTGCGACCTGGCATACAGCTTCATTAAACCCTTTTCACCGGTTTTTCTCTCTCCTCCCTTTTCAACCTTTTCGAACCTCCTCCTTCATCTCTCTCATCCTCTCTCACCCTACCACAACCACCAATCCTCGCCGCCCCCCATTTTCCGGCCCACCACCGGCGAAAACGCGCCGCCCCACCGGCGACCGTCACGCGTCCTCTTCTCCTCTTTCCATCCTTCTTTCTCCCTTCTCTCATTCAAAAAAAAAAACAAAATTCTGAAAACCCTAACTTTGAAATCAATTTGGGGATTTGTTTGTGGTTCGAAATTGAAGCAATTTGGGTAGCAAGGAAGCATCTCTAATCCTTTTGGAATTGAAGAACGGATCAATTGCGGGTATTAGACACCCACCTCAAGTTTAGTATACTCTTTCCACACTATTTTCCATCTTATAGTGTTTTTGATTTTTCTATTTGAAATTCATTGCACTATTTGCTTGACATTGATTTGTGGGTTGCATACTTGCTTGTTGGATGTACTTTCTTGTCTTCTTGCTCAATATTGAACATTTTTGTGTTAGCTAGTGCATGAAATTTTTGAAGTTTTAGTGGGGCATTGATTACTTGTGGAGTTGAATTCTTGGTGCTATTGTTATTCTTGATATTGAACTATTTGCATTGAGAAAGTTCGTAGGCATTCTTTGGTTGGAAATTGTGTTGTGAATTTGTTGGTTGTGTCTACCTTGTTGTGATCATCATGCCTCCTAGACCATCTTCTCGAGCGAACCCGACCCGACGCAATTCCTCTTCTCATCTCAGAAACACCAGTACCACCTCCCCCAATGTGCCCTCCAATCCACCTCCTCCACCCGCCATTGAACCACCTCCTTTGGACACCCTAGGCATTCAATTCACTTGTGCGGCTCACCTAGAGCGCTTTCGTGTCCTCAGTGGTCGTCGCCTTCGCGCCACTCGCTTCTATGATCCTGATATAGCCATTGAACTAGGCATAGATGGCGACCTCCAACAATTGTTCTACTCTGTAGGTTGGCAACAATTCCTCAACATGCATGCCCTTTCTTACAAGCGCATTACATTGGAATTTCTCTCTACCTTAGAGGTCGTTCGTTCTACCACTAAGAACCCTCGTTCCATCTCCTTTCAGCTCATGAACGAGTCTAGGCAATTGAACAGAAACCAGTTAAATGCCATTTTTGGTTGGCCTACCGAGGGTTCATATGGCCCCCATTCTAATCGACCTGAGCGCTTTGATGATAATACATTTTGGAACTTGATCACGGGTCAAGCTGTCTATTATCCCCAGTGTGCTAAGGCTTCTAGGATTGTTAGCCCCGGCCTCCGCACAACCCATCGCTTTATTTCTTTGACTCTTTTTGCTAGGGGAGATAGTGTCGGGGTTGTCACCTCTCGTGAGCTTTTTATTTTGTGGTGTCTTGTAGATGGAGCTAGTTTCTTGAACCCCGCTGTTTGGCTCATGGATCATTTTGATGAGGTTGCCAAGTCTCGGGGTGAAATTGCTATAGGTGGTATGATTTCTGTGATTGCTCTTTCCTTTGGTGTTGATTTGACGAGTCGGCGGGTCATACCCTAAGAAGACGAGACTTGATTTGAAGGCTTTCCAGACCATGGGTTGGATAGCCAATGAGGTTACTGCAGAGGGGTATGTTTGGAAGGTTGGGCAACGTCCCTATGCTTACCTTCCAAACCCGGAGCGCACCGTCATCTACGACCCACAGAACTGGCTCTTTGCTCCTGACTTTCCTTGGGTTCCTGTTGAGGAACCGAGCGGCGAGCCAAGCCATGCTCCAGGGTCGTCTACTCAGGCTGACGAGCCTCCAGTACCCCCTTATGTTGACCACCTTGATGCGCTCCGAGGAGATATTGGGAGCCTTCGTACAGAGGTTCAACTGCTCCATCAGTCTCACACCGATTCTGTTGCCGCTATGCAGCGTTCTGTGGATGTGATGACCTCTCAGTACCAGGCTTTCCAGTCCACCTTTGGTGATGTTCCCGAATTGTTACGCGATCTTCGCGCCCGGCACATATCGCAAGGATGGACACCGGGCCTCTCCAGCGATCATCCCATGCATGATGCTCCTCCTGATCCTTGAGTTTCCTTTATCCCTTCTCTTTGCATGCTTTTTATTGCACATTGCGGACATTGTGCCATTTAGCTTGGGGGGAGGGATATATATCACACCATGTGTACATATTAATCATCATTTAGGCATTCCTTATTTCCCGTTTTTGCATATAGTTTCATTTTTAGGATGCATCTTGCATATCATTTGCGTAGTAGTTTTTGCATTTAGGTTGCATTTAGGTTGCATTTAGGAGTAGTCCCCCAATGATAGCAAAGATCTATGCATGTGCTTGTGAAAATAGAAAAAAAAAAAAAGTTTTTGAGAATCTTATAGTTAACAAGGAATTGATTGGTTTGTGGTAAGATTGGTCTCTCCTATGTGCGATTAGATCAGTGTTGGTAGCTACAATCTAGTGAGGATGTTCTTATGCCTTATAGACTGACATCTTTTCAGTCTTCTTTCTTTTGTGTGTGATGCTCTTCCTTGACGACTATTCTCTAGAACTTGCATTGATACTCCTTGAAACCGCATTGACTTGTTTATGCATTGAATATGATTGAGGTAATTGTTGATTTCTGAGCTACATAGCCAAATGCCACCTACATCGATTACTCCTTTTTGTCACCCTTGTGAGCCTAGCCTGATTCTTTTGTTAGCTACATCTCTAACCCTTTACCTTGTCCTACCTAGGGGATTGTGAAGCTATGTTGATGGTAGTTAAGTTGTGATATTGGAGATTTGTTGTGGTGTTTGATGTGATATAATGCTTAGTTAGAACTCATGATCTGTGTTGAGTTCATTTCCTCAGAGTTACTTTTAATACTCCTATTAATTTCCTCTATAGATGATTTTGGTTAAATCCTTCGAAAAAAAAAAGCAAAATGAAAAAAAAAGAGATTGTGTTTTATGTCTTTAGTATACAATAAAAGGAAATTGGAGTTTCTATTTGAGGAGTTATGGTTCAGCTAATGAAAAAAAATATGAAGTGCAATTGGAATGTTTGTGATTGGAGTTTGGTAATTGTTGTCAAAGGTGCTTGAAAAGCTTCACTTTCCCCTTTGAGCACCACTTTCCAAAAAACTTTCCATACCCATACCTTAAGCCTTCGTTACAACCCATATGAAGTCCTCATGATTCTTTGCATGTAACGTAGTCCCGTAGCGGTGGAGAGTGAGAAGATATGCAAGCTTATGGTAGGATATAGTCAATGGAATGGAGTCTTGAGCGATCATCTGACCCTTTTTATACACATGAGAGATATTGTGCACGACTAAAGTGAGGGCTACTATATTCATGATTGAGTCAAGCTTAGGGGAGAACTTGTGGTAAGATGGTTGCTTTTCCTTGTGTTATACTATGAGGTTTGATTGTTTTCTACCATGATAACTTTGAAATATGTTTGAATTGGTTTTGAAAATTGACATGAATCCTTTGCTTGAGGCGGCTATTGAACTCCTTCCTTGATTTTTTAGTTTGGATTGCTTGAGGACAAGCAATAGTTTAGCTTGGGGGAGTTTGATAAGTCGGTTTTTAGTTGCATTTAAGTAGGTCTAAAGTCTCATTTTCATGTAGTTTTTAGTGCATCTTAGGTCTAATTGCATGATTTGAGCATTCTTTTGAACCATTGTGTTATTTCGAGATACTTTCGGCTCTTTTATGTGATTTTCAGGTTCTTGAGGCCGATTGTGACTAAGAGAAGCTAAGATGGTTCATAGATGGTCTAATTGGTGGTCCTCGGATGTGAGAAGATGAGTTTGAGTGCATTGGGGTTGAAGGAATGATGATATTGAAGAATGTTATCTTTGCGGGACCACGCAAGATTTCGCTTGCCCATGCACTATGGCGCACGCCCAAGCATATAGCTGCTTGCCCGTGCAAATCTACTGGAAGAAAGGAGAAATCATTCTGTCTCACGTGCACGCCCAAGCAAGATTCCGCTTGCCCGTGCACCTAGGCGCACGCCCAAGCAACCTATCGCTTGCCCGTGCAGATCTGTGAATGCAACCAACAAAATGTTCTGTCTCGCGTGCACGCCCAAGCAACTTCTCGCTTGCCCGTGCACTAAGGCGCACGCCCGTGCGCTTTTCTGCTTGCCCGTGCAAGCTGTTCTTCACCCGATTTCCGCGATTTTAATTGTTTCCTTTTTTAGTTTTTGTAAACGATTTTTAGGTTTTATTAAAGATACTTTTGAGAGTTTTTAAAAGGAGGAGAAAAGAGGGTATTACTTTTTAGAGAGCTTTGGAGAGGAAACTCCATTATTGAAACCTTGAATTCTACAAGTTTGATCCATTGAAGTAAAGATTAAGTTTTTCTACTTTTCCTCTTTTCCTTATTATTATTATGTCTTTCAATTTAATTATCAATTGCTTTGTTATTTCAATTATGAGTGAGTAGTTTTATAATCTAGGGTTAAGTTGAACCCTAGCAATGATTAATGCATGAATCCCTCCCATAATTCCAATTTGATGTGATTAATTGTTCTTGTTTGATTGAATTGTGCTTATTTTCATTATCATACTAGGGATAGGTGATTTTGAATTGATTCCTTATGTCTTGTTTTCAATGGGAATTGAATCTAGATGGATTTGTTGATTCAATCAAGAGTATGAATATCTCTATGGAAATAAGTAGATAGGATTACTAGGAATTTATTTGTGATGCCATGTTTAATGTCTCTTTCTTGCATGATTCCATGGGAATAGGTATGATTGCTTGTTTAGGGTAACCATAGGTACTCGGGAGAGATCTTTGGTATTTTTAGGGTGCATTACTCCTTTTGGATGATTGATTATGTTATTTGGGATGGGAACTATTCATGTATTACTCGTGCTAGTGGGGATACTTAATTCTAGATGCCTTTATTAATTGATTCTACCTCGTGTGCTATTAGTAGTTATCATAGTTTAGTGTTAGTATTAGTTCAATATCTTTTCCACCATTGTTTGTCACTTGTTTAGTTAAATTGAGTCAAGATACCTAGTGTTTAATATTGTTTGTCTCTGTGGATTCGACCTTGACTTGCCCTGCTACATAGTTAGGAGGTTAGTTAGGAATTATCTTTGTTAGGTGCGCGACACGCCTATCAGGCGTCTGCTACCTCTCCGACCGCTGAACCACCGAACCAACAGCACCACAAAACTCCTTCTTCTCCCCTCCTTCGCCTCCTCTGTTTTCTCCCTCCTCTTCTTTCGTTCTTCCTTCTCAGTTTGAGGAACTGAATTCCTCAAACTACTTCCTTTCTCCTTTTCTTTTAATTTAATTGTATTTTTAAATTTGTTTTATTTGGTTACTTTTATAACCTTCCTAAAAATTAGCCTACTTTATTTAAGTTAGTAAGTTTTGGAATAACTTAGTCTTTTATAATGATTTTAAATTTCTAAAATAAAATAAGGAGTATAGTAAAGTTAGTTTTTATGTTTAAAATAATTATTTAAGTTAATGAAAGTTAAGTTGAAGTAATTTTAAGTACTTAAAATAATTTCATAAGTGATTTGAAAACTATAAACTTTGATTTATAAACTCTCTTAAATTAATTAAGAATTTCTTTAAGTTATTTAAATTATTTAAATTGTTTATTTTATATAAAAAGGGGTTATTTAGGTAACTAACTTAGATCTCATTAATGTCTATTGTAGACTCCGATTGCGTAGACGAGGAATATCAAGAGTGTTAATCCGTTCGTGAACTTAAATTTTGGGCACGCGTCACGAGGTAATCTCCGATGTCCATCTAAACATAGATCCCGTTAGTGTAAAATGAATTGATTATGTGATTATTATGTGCTTATAAAATATATAAGTATGGACTATAATTATGGATTATCGACTTAATGCGGATTATGAATACGAATGACAAACTGGACGACAACTATCAATTTCGATTATGAATCATGACTATGGACGATATACGATATGACAAATATGTTTATTATAACGTTATTAAAACCGCTTAATGTCATTTAGTAATGTTATGGTCATTATTATTATTATTATTATTATTATTATTATTATTATTATTATTATTATTATTATTATTATTATTATTATTATTATTATTATTATTATTATTATTATTATTATTATTATTATTATGATTATTGTTATCATTATTACCGTTATTATTATTATTATTGAAATTTTTATGAAAGTTGGAATTAGTAAGAACTTGTGATAATGAAATGATTATGAATCTGAAGTGGTAAATGAACTCAAGTGACGGTTGTGAAATGAGTTATTTAAACCGCTATGAATGGATTGAGATTATGATGGATGAAATATATTCACACTGGATTGAACAACGATGACGTAATTGTGTACGTGATTTATGTAATGACTTGAATTAAAAGATGTTAATCACGTAAAGTGAAATATCGGAGGGAAATGATGAACAGGTTGCCCTGTATGAGAGGTTCAACGGCCCCTACAGGTTCTCTGATTATTATGCTGATTTTCTGTTACTTGTCTTCCTTCTATCTTGTTGTGATCCAAGTAGAAGGGGTGTGCACACTAGGGACTCTGTTATTATGGCCATTATGTTATCCGTAGGTGGTTACAGGGGATTGACCCCGGCCTACAATGTTGAAGTAAGTGGTTACAGGGGATTGACCCCGGCTTACTGACGTTCTCTTTCCTCTCCATAAATAATTGGATTAATTATGTGATTATTCATTGTATATATATACATGTGTGTATGTGTGCTATGCTTTATAACCCTATTAACCTACTATTTTACAAAGTATTTTCAACTTAAGTATTTTACGGGATGGAGTTGGAATTACTCAGTTTTTCTGATTTTTGGGAGCTTGTCTCTCTTGTTTCTTTTCAATGTATTTGTGGAGGTGGGTGATCGACGGGGGAACAAAAGGGAGATCATTTAGAGTTATCATCCACTTAGCCTATGATTTAGCTTCCGCTGGAACTCTGAAACACTTTAGTAATTAGTAATATTTAATGAACATTTTACTTGGTTGTAAGGATTAATTAATTTGAATTTAGTATGCTTTAATCTAGCCTTGCATTTATTTCCAAGGAGATAAGTGCAGCGGTAGCACGCCCGTTGATTCGAACCCTCGTGGATTTTCCCCCATCTCAAGTTTTATTAAATGAAAAGGGTTCGGGTTGGCGAGGGTGTTACAGTTAAGGGCTCTTAATTTTCCTGAACATTTTATAAAATTGATTATGGAATGTGTGAGAACACCTAGGTTTAGTGTGTTGATAAATGGTCAATGTTGTGGCTTTTTTGAAGGAAAAAGGGGTCTAAGGCAAGGTGACCCAATGTCACCTTTGCTTTTTGTTGTGTGTATGGAATATATGACCAGAACTCTGAAAATGGTGGGTGATAATTCTTTGTTTAAATACCACCCTAGATGTAAAGGGGTTAAGTTGAATCATCTCTGCGTTGCAAATGATGTTATTCTCTGTTGTAAAGGAGATTTTAGGTCTGTTTATCTCCTTCTCCAAGGTTTTATGCATTTTTCAGAGGTCTCAGGGTTAGAGGTGAAAGTGAATAAGTCTGAGACGTATACAGTTGGCATGGAAAAAGAGGATACTCAGAGGTTGCTTGATATGTCAGGTTTTAGACTGGGTAAAATTCAATTTAAATACGTGTGTTCCTATTAGTTGTAAGAAGCTCTCTGTCAAAGATTGCATGATTTTGGTGGAGAAAATGACAGCTAGGGTGAGGGTCTGGAGTAGTAGGCCTCTCTCTTATCAGGGGAGACTTATTCTGGTGAATTCTGTCCTTATGAGCATACATATATATTGGGCTCAAATTTTTATTTTGCCTAAAAAAGTCCTCAAAGAAATTGAAATGATCTGTAGATCTTACTTGTGGACTGGGGAGTATTATAGCTCTAGAGGAGGTTATATTTCTTGGCCAAAGGTTTGTCTGCCTAAACAAGCTGGAAGGCTGGGTATAAGAGATATAATGAAGTGGAATGTTGCTGCAATAGGTAGATATACTTGGGCATTCTCTGTACAAAAAAAGGATAATATTTGGATTAGGTGGATTAATGAGGTGTATATTAAAGGGAGGGACTGGTGGGAGTATGAACCACCTCAAAGTAGTAGCTGGTACTAGAAAAAAAAATTTGTGAAGTAAAGGAGAATTTGAAGAATGTAATTAATGAAAATCAGCTCATTCAAATGGGGACATACTCTGTGAAGAATGTCTACTCAATTCTGGCAGGTGATGAGGAGAAGCTTCATTGGGACAAATATGTTTGGAACAGAATGGTTGTTCCTAAACATAAATTTATTATGTGGTTGGTAATGAAGAACAGATTACAGACAACAGCGAGATTAAGCAGATTAGGAGTTAATGGCTGCACTGATTGTTATATTTGTGGTAATGAAATTGAAACTCAGGAACATTTGCTATTTGGATTCAGTAGATGTGTGCTGCAGAAAATGAAGCATTGGCTGGGATGGGCAAATACACAGACCATTGTCCAGGGGCTCCTTCAATGGATAGCTAGAAATAGATCAACAAAGTTCGGGAGAGGTGTCATGGCTGCTGCTGTTGCAGCTATGCTTTATCACGTTTGGTGGATACATAATGATGCATTCTGGAACCATAAAGTTTGTAATGTAAATAGTATAGTTTACAGAATACAAAAGCAGATTATAGATAGGTGTTATCACTAGAGGAAAAAAGCCCAAGGGCTGCGTTCAAAAGGGGCCCAAGGGCTGCGTTTTTTGACCGCAGCCATTGGACTAGCAGCCCTTGGCATTTAGGAAGGGCTGCGGTTTTGCACCGCAGCCCTTAGCGCGTTAAGGGCTGCGGTCAAGACAAAAACCGCAGCCCTTGGTGGGTTAAGGGATGCGGTTAAGGGCCAAAACCGCAGCCCTTGGTCAGTTAGTCCTAAATGTTCTAAATGTTCCCGAACAGTTATATATATATAAATATCATTTTTCATTGCAAATTATATTTTTTTACACAAATATAGATTACATTAATTACATGTGTAGAGAACATACTGTAAAAATAAATTACCCCTATTTTCATCCTCACTCCCATCTTCAACAAACTCCGATCTTGCATGCCTGAAATTGTGGTTGTTCATCAGGACCGTTGTATATCATCCTCACTCCCTTCTTCAACAAACTCTGATCTTGCATGCCCGAAATTGTTGTTGTTCATCAAGACCATTGAAATACAACAGGGAAGTCATTGTGTTCCTTCTCCTCTTTCCCTTGAGATGGATAAGCTGCACCAAGGGACATGTCGCACAGGATCTTCAAGTTCCAAATTGAACTCTCTTAAAGCACAACAATGCTAACATCTTAAAGCACCACAACAGTATCAATAACTTACGAACTTCATAGATGTAGCTCAGAATATGCACATGATAGATGAGCACAATGCTCAGATGCAACTGCAACATATCTGAGATACAAAAAAGAGTTTGGGCTCTCCAAAACGTCAACATCAAATTATATCCTTACTCTCCCTTTCTGGATTATGTACAATGCAGATACACACTCATGCTGCAGAAAAAAGTAAAAAGAAAAGCAACTGAGGTTAGAAATATGCCAAATTAGAGGGATATGACCTTCCAGCAGTTGAGATACCTGTTCAACTATTGCCTGACCATCAGAAAATGAAATTGCTAACAAAGTATTTGCTATCTGACTAAACTGGAGAATTGTTAATCTTGAAAGAAGATCTACCGATCGTAGAAGTTTCGGGGATGACAAGTTTGAAAACTCTGACATTATAATCCCTCGAAAATCTTCTCTTTTCAGGGTAAAAAACCATAAATTATACAAAGCAATAGGAGTAAAACAATGAAAATAATTCCCGTTTACGTGAAAAAAAAAGATCCAACTTTTAACTGAGGAAATGAGAATAGGAAAGCAGATAAATAAGCCCACATGATGTCCAAGACTCATGAGGCTGCATAGTATTTGTAAAAGTAACATAAACTGGGCTAGTGTGTTACTACTATGTCAGTAGATCCAATGTGAAGTATTGATTGTTGTAGCGCATCCCAATGACATCATTGATTGTGCCCATACTACCTTCACTAGTATAGACTTCGAGTCAGGCTACTCATCGTCCTACAATTGCACTCAAATCCTTTTCTACTCATCGTCCTCCTCATCCTTCCAATCAACTCCAGGTTCTTCAACTTCTTGGCGCCTTCTATACTCGAGCTACAATTGCTCAAGTATACCAATATAACAATAACTATAAATCTTGTCTAGGTAAAACTACGATAACAACAACCTACAACAAATCCAACTAAAGATAAGAACTTTCATCACATAAAAGTATGAAACACCCCCAACAATCACATAAAACTAGTGCCTTTCAAACTAAAAAAAAGTAACTAAGATAAACAAGTCAGACGCTCCTAGTAATTAATCGAGTAATTGTTTTGTAAAACCGATTAAAATTTTTGAGTTTTTGAGGCACTTTATTATATAATAGCCGTCATGGAAAGGTCTAGATGAGTTATAATATACATTTTAGAAATAATATCAATCATAACATATAAACAAATTGATTGTAGCAAAAGTATATGCCGGAAGATCAGAACGAATATTTTAAAAATGGGATGTACTACGTTTGCATGTGGGTAAACTCAAGAAACAAGAATAATTGCCAAAACACAAGAACACTCAACTAGTAGTGATATAAATTAGTAGTGATATAGCAAACAGAGAAGAAACACTCATGAACCAAACATTACCAAAACACAAATTTGCCAAATTACATCAGAAAATCAGTAGTATACCTTAAGAACATTATCATAACTTGCCCTGCTGATCAAAGAAAAAGCTAAGACAAATACGTCTGCACCTCTATCACTCAATGGCCAGTAGTATCCCAGGATCCGAAGTTGACAATGATTCCATCTACATTAGCACTAAAATTATCAAATACAGAAGGTATGTAATCTTGCCGCAAAGAAGAGGCGGGATAAAATTAATTAATTAGAGTAGCTTTTAAAGGTAACAAATATTAGTGATTATATAACTCAAATATACCAAACAGTAATTAGCTCATATATACAGGGAGCATGTATAAGAATTCAACTCTCATTTTTTGATATCAAGTTCACTTTCTTCCTTTGTGAAGAAGAGAGATTATTTTTCTAGCTAGATTAGATGTCAATTGCAAACAGATCACAACAGTTGCCGTAATAATATCATCTACAACAGAACAACAATAACAACCCAACAACAAAACAACAATACATCATTATACCCAATTACCAAAATTTCACTCACCAATCAAACCATGAACAATCTGTTCGACGAAATGCCCCAATGAACGAAAGAAAACAAAATCAGATACCATCCTAACCCAGCAACAATAATTCATCGTGAAAGAAAAAGAGAATAGTGTATACCTCCAAAAAAGCGGCGGTTTGAGCGAGAAGAAGAGGGTTTCAATGGCGTCGTAGACATGCTCACAGCTCGATTATTTCAAGGTTTTAAAACAAAGTACAACACTTGAGCCCTGTATAAATTTATCCGCAAAAATTCAAAAAAAAAAGAACTTAGATTTTTCTCCTAAAACAAGTTTTAGCGATAAAAGAAGAACAAGAGAGTGTATCAGATCTAAAAAAAAAGTATAAAGAACTCACCTCATTTGATTAGTAATTGCCACTATTCCCAATTACTTAAGAGCAAACACAAAGCAGATAATTTAAGCACTACAGCAGCACCGGTTCTTCTTAGAAACCGCAGCCCTTTTGTTAAGGACTGCGGTTAGACCAAAAACCGCAGCCCTTTGTGTTCGAAGGGCTGCGGTTTTCGGAGTAACCGCAGCCCTTCACATTAAGGGCTGCGGTTCATAATAAACCGCAGCCCTTGCATCGCAGCCCTTGTCTTTTTTTCCACTAGTGTATGGTGTTTTACCTAAGAGAGTTTCTTCTATAGATAAAGAGTGGTTAAGATGTTTGGCTATGCAAATTTGTAGCTAGTTCTTGAGTCTTTGTGAGGGGGGTCCAACCTAGTTGGTTCGTCCTCATTTAGACTTGAAGTTTAGGTTGTAAATTGTTTTTGATGGTTCAATATATTTTCTCATTTAGCAAAAAAAAAAAGAAAAAAAAAGAAATTGATGATGCAGTTTCATTATGCGCCTCTGATAAGGCGCCTGGGCCCGAAGGATTCAATTTCCGTTTTATAAAAAGCGCATGGGATATAATAAAAGCGGATGTCTACAAGATTGTAAAGGAGTTTTGGTTCTCTTCTCATTTCCCCCATGGTAGTAACATCGCTTTTATTGCTCTAATCTCAAAGAATGAATTCCCTGATGGTTTCAAAGACTTTAGACCAATAAGTATGGTGGGAAGTTTGTATAAAATAATTGCAAAGTTGTTGGCAAGAAGATTACAATTTGTCATCGGATCTCTTATAAGTCCCTTCCAATCGTCGTTTGTTAAAGGACGACAAATATTGGATGGTGCGCTGATTGCATCTGAAATTATTGACTCCTGCAAATAAAGAAACACCCCTGCCGCAATCCTCAAACTAGATTTTCACAAAGCCTTTGACTCGGTCTCATGGAAATTCCTTGAATGGTGCCTCTCTCAAATGGGTTTTCCAAAAAATGGGTACAATGGATCTATTCATACGTCACTTCAACCTCGGCCTCAATCCTCATAAACGGGTCTCCTACCCCTCCAATCAAGTTACAAAAAGGGCTGCGGCAAGGTGACCCCTTGTCACCTTTCCTCATTGATATCACTGTGGAAGTCCTTCATCCTGTGATCTCAAAGGCTACATCATTGAAGCTATGGGACAGAATCGAGGTTTGCCCGGGGGGTTTGATGTTTTTACATCTCCAATATGCCGATGATACAATCATCTTTTTTCCCCCCAAATTTGGAATTCTTGCAAAACATTAAAAAATCACTCATTCCTTTCCATCTTGCTTTAGGATTGCAGGTGAATTTTTTCAAAAGTTCAATTATGGGAATCAATGTTTCTGATGTTTGGGTTGAATGTGCAGCAAAAAATCTGTTATGCAAGACAGGAACTCTTTCGTTCACTTATCTCGGCTTGCCGATTGGAGGTATTACATCTCGTCTATCAACTTGGGATCCCATCATCTCCAAAATGGAAAGAAAATTGGCCTCGTGGCGTGGAAAGCTATTGTCGATTGGGGGACGTTTGACACTCATATAACCCTCTCTGTCAAACCTCCCCCTTTACTATATGTCACTGTATTCAATGCCCCAAGGTGTCATCAACAAAATCACTGCAATTCAGCGTCAGTTTCTACGGAGTGGAGATATGGGGAAAAAAGCAATGCCCCTATCTGTGGGAAATCTTCTCTTCAGGAACATATCACTACTTTTCAAGTGGATATGGCGCTTCTTCTCTGAACCTGATGCTCTTTGGAGATCTGTCATACAGTGCAAATATAAATACTCTACCAATTTTCACATCACTGATATTCAAGTTCCAAATTTTGGTGGCCCTTGGCGAAGCATTTGCGCCTCTATCCTCAATAACGCTGATGCAAAAGGAATTGTGTTAAAAGGAATTAGAATCAAAGCAGGGAACGGAAAAAATTCCCCTTTTTGGCACGACACATGGTTATGTGAGTCCTCTTTGAAATTATTATTTCCAAGACTTTTCTCTATTTCATCCCACCAAAATGCAAACATTGAGTCAATGGGGGTTTGGAATGGCTCAACATGGATACGGACTTTTGCTTGGACTCGGACCTTAAGGATTCGTGATTCTATGGAGTGGGAAGCATCGCAAACCATGATCAATAAAGTTTGCTTATCTGTAGATGGCAAAGATGAATGCATATGGTCTCATTGCAAGACCGGCTTATTCTCCGCGAAGTCTTTCTCTCTAGAACTCACAAAAGCATCAAACAATGATAATCAAGAGTCAAGACATCATTATCAACCCGTGGCGTGGTCTAGTACCCCCTCGGATTGAAATCTTCATGTTGCTAGCATGCCTTGGAAAATTGAACACAAGAGCCAAACTTGCTAGGCTCAACATCATCTGTCTCTCCCAAGACTTATGTCCACTTTGCATTTCAAGCTCTGAAACTATTAGCCACCTCCTAATTCACTGTGATTTTTCGTGGCAAATCTGGGGATGGCGGTTAAAAATCTGGAGTCAATCTTGGGTTGTACCTTCGTCTTTAAAAGAGCTTTTCATCATGTGGTCTCATCCCAATTCAAGCCCCTTCTTCAAGAAAGTATGGTTGGCAATTTTTTTCATTATAATCTGGTCTATTTGGAAGGAGAGAAACGAAAGAATTTTCAATAACTCCCGGTCCTCGAGAGACCAAGTCTGTGATCTCATCTTAATTAGACTTGGATGGTGGATTAATAGATGAGGTGACCCCCTCCCTTATCCAATTGATGATATCATTTGCAACCCAATCTGCCTCAAATGGTGCGAACCCAAGGCTCTAAAAATCAGCAAATCAGTCCCTGACTTGTCATGGGCACCTTCTCACTCGTGCTCTCTCAAATGGAATGTTGATGCATCATACAATCCTCTGCTAAATAGGTCAGCCATTGGTGGTATCTTGAGAAATTCTAATGGCGAATTCATATGTCTCTTCTCCACGCCAATTCCATCAATGAAGATAAATAATGCCGATGTAAACGCGATCTTTCGTGCCTTCCAAATCTCTTTGAGCAACCCAAGCCGCATCCAAATTAATAATCTTATAGTTGAATCAGACTCCCTCAATGCTGTCAAGTGGTGTTTATCATCTGAAGGTGGGCCATGGAACTTGAACTTTCATCTAAACTTCATCAGAAATGCTCTACATCGAAACTCCTCAATCTTAATTGTTCATCAGCCTCGTAGTTCTAATCATGTAGCTGATGCCCTTGCGAAACAAGGTCTCCATAGACAATCGGAGTTCTTGCCATGGATTTAATCTTTGGACTATCATGATGGTTGTAATGCTTGACTTAGATTTTCATCAGTGTTAGTTTGGCTCTGTAAGGCTTTGATGTAATATTGTGCTAGACAAATCTCTCTCTTGAAGGGAGTTTTGTTTAGAACTCTTAAGGTATGTATTGGTCTTTTTGGGCCAGCCCAAGACTTGATAATAAAATACCAATTTATCAGAAAAAAGGCCTTAGCATTAAAACTTATCTTCGGTTGATAGAGAATGGTTGGATGCATTGTAATTGATATATGTTGTAGTTGGTTATTTAGGGTTTCTATTTTTCAACTTATTTGCGGTTAACCTATCTTATTTAATATGAACTTTTTTTAAACTAAAATTTCTGAACTTTTTGTAACTTTTAGAACTTTTCTTAATTTTTATGAAAATAAGTTAAAGAATATAAACCCCTACATATTGTATCCCCTTTCCAGGTATTCTATCTCCTTACTAGGTATGGTTGATTGTATTGCGTTCTAGTTTTTAGAATAGTGGTAAGCTAATTGGTAGCCCTTTGCCCCTTCCCAAAAGCCATATATACTTGCTGAGCTGAACTCAATTTAATTGAACAAAATTTGCCTAGAAGAACTGGGCCTTAATCTATTAATTAAAGTTTACCTTATCCAAGAAAAAAAAAGTCCATGCAACCTCAAGCATAAATATTAGCGATGTAATCATTGATTCAAATGTGATCCTATAACTTCTACTCTTAAATATATAAAAATTTAATTTTCCCTTCAAAAAAAATTTAATTTATTTTTTGAGGGGTAATGTTGAACAAAATGTAGTAAACTGACAATTCTAGAAAAAGAAAATTAAGAAAAGAATCGACTTGTCAAGTATTACACTTTTAGTTTGCGAATTTTCCATAAAACCATAAGATTACATGATACAAGATACAACAACACGGGACATTCTGGTTACTCCCCATATGTAGATAGCATTGGAGAAGTTAAAGATGTCTTGATAGCTGATAATGCTAAGGCAACATTTATGTTGTCATGCTAATAAGGTAACAAATATGATGTCAATAATATAATGGTCTTCAACTGTTTCAACATCCGGGATTAGCCACAATGAGGACAGAGCGAAGACTTTGAACAAGATCCTTCACATTCTGGTTAAAATCCTTTTCCATCTGCATCAATTAACATATGATATTTAGAATATTCTAAGTTATAATTATTTGTATTTTTTCAATATCTAATCATATAAAAAAAATTACCTGTGCAACAATTGTGATGTCCAAGGCAAAACTCTCAAAGGGAATCATGCTACAATTGACAACATTCATATCATGCTTCTCCACCTCTTCGAGTAATGTTGTCAAAATCCCTCTTCTATTTTCACAGTAGACATTTAAAAGGATTGTCTTCCCAAATACCTTAACCTCAATTTCCGGAAGTGAATTCTTAAGTTTGGAATCACTAAGATCGCTAGTAGCTGTGTCATCTTCATCAACTCCTTTACCACCTACCACAAGCTATAGGGAAAAAAAGTTGAATTCGTTATAATTTATAAATGTCATTTAGTTTAGTTGGTTAAGTCTTGTGGGGGTGGTATCCAAGACCTAGAATTGAATAATATTTACATCGCTACGATTAGTCGCTCTCTAACACACACACAAAAACTGTACGAGAAAATAAGGGAATCCTATGAATATATGCTTCATTTATGTTATGAAACTTTGAAGCAAGGGAGTGTGTTGGAAATATGCTTCAAAGTTAATATTGATTTTCCTTATCTTTAGGAAATAAATAATGTGTAGTTAGTGGCAATCAGTTTTTACTTGGTATACTGTTAGTGGGATCATGATTTTACCCACTCTTCTAGTTCATACTTTGCTTCCTTATTTTTATAGTAGAAGTTGTATTGGTAGGCTTATAAAAGGCTCTTGTATTCCGTATTACAATTGTGGAGAATATAATGAAATTAGTGAGTTTGGTTTAGTTCTTCCACCACCATTTACTTCTTATCTCATAGCTATAAATTCTGCATAGTATCAGAGCATCAGGTTAGATCCTCGAAAAACAGTAGAGAGAAATGAAGAAGAAAAAGAAAAAGAAAGGAGAGAAAGAGATATAAAAAAAAGTTAGGAGAGAAATTATATAAACCAAAAAATTGTGAGTGTGTGTGATCAACCATGGCAAGTAATGGTTTTTTTAGATGTGTGGATGGGTTTCCTTTTAGCCCATGAAATTAATTTTGGTTACTATAAAAAGTGGGAGAACATGTTTAGAGTGATGGGGCAACCTTCACAAGAAAATCAGATAATTAGCAATCTGATAATGGTGGAAGTCGTAGTCAACGCAGACATGGTTTCCGAAATTTTAGTAGTGGATGTGGTCAAGTTTGCAAGACTACGTCGAAGAGAGGTTATGGAGAGAAGTGCTCCAATCATTGAAGGTTAATGAGAAGTGCATCAACAAATTTGAAGATGGTAATGAGAAATGCATTACATCAGGAAGAGAAGTGCTCCATGAAGATTCAGAACAAAAAAAAAATTTGAGTGCAATGAAGATATGCTTCATTTATGTTATGAAACTTTGAAGCAAGGGAGTGTGTTGGAAATATGCTTCAAAGTTAACATTGATTTTCCTTATCTTTAGGAAATAAATAATGTGTAGTTAGTGGCAATCGGTTTTTACTTGGTATGTTGTTAGTGGGATCATGTTTTTACCCACTCTTCTAGTTCATACTTTGCTTCCTTATTTTTATAGTAGAAGTTGTATTGGTAGGCTTATAAAAGGTTCTTGTATTCCGTATTACAATTGTGGAGAATATAATGAAATTAGTGAGTTTGGTTTTGTTCTTCCACCACCATTTACTTCTTCTTATCTCATAGTTATAATTTCTACATCATAAATATCTAATCTATACTAATATATTAAAAGGCGTTCCTATACAGGGAACGGTGCCACGTGGCGCTCTCCCTAAGCGTTTTCTACCCATGTAATTCACATACAGTAAAAAAAATTAGAAATTACATAGCATGAGGTTTGATCCCGTGACTTCAAGGTTATATACTAACGTCTTAACCACTAGACCAAGTGTTATTTAGTGTTATTATTTTAATGTATAATATTAATGAATGAAAATTTTCCTTACCTGGGACATAGCCCGGGCCTAATAACTAGTTGAGTACTTTAAAGCAAGAACAAGTATGTTAGGAGCCTTCATAAGCTAAACTCAAGATATAGAGAATTAGAGATTCACCCAAGTGACCCAACCATGCTCATTTTTCTTAGTTTCTTCTCATACCTTTTTGGGATGATTTCCCTTTGGGTAGATTATCGAGATCTACTAAGACGCGAAAACTGATTTTCTTTAATGTTGCTAACATTAGGAGTACAAGTACATTGTTAGACTGTTTGAGACCAAAATAATAATTTGAGATAAGAGAGTTAGTGAATACTCCCCAAAAGGATGTTTAGGCGATTTCACTTTGCTTGATTTTTACTAAACTCAACTTATTTCTGCTGAATTATTTTGATTTTTTTTAACTGGACTTATTTTTGCTAAACGGCGAGGATTTTGAGAAGAGATTCAGCAAATTATAAAAACATGCAAGTTGAAACACGAGAGATAAACCATAAGTAAAATAACTAAATTTCACAATAATAATATCTTAAAACTCTTTCGCTACTTAACTCATGTAAATATTATAAAATTATTTGAATTTTCTTTAGGTCTTACTATTATTATAACAATAATATGATGAAGAAATAAAAACAGAAAGAAAGAAGAAGATTGATGCCATAAAGTTATTACTTACTCCTTCAGACTGGTATGCGTCCATTTTAAACCCACAATTCTCCCCTTTTCTTCTTCTTCCGTTCGCTCTTCTTGCTGAAGACAACTAGATTTTATAAGAAATAATAATATGATAAACATTATATAAGCGAAGAAAGAGGGAAAATAAACAAAATAAAGTACCTGGAAAACTCTCAAAGGCGCACAAGGTCGATGATGTTGAGAGCAACTAAAGCCAAGCTTCAGTTTATATAGGCGCATATAATGGAGTAATTTGGACTTCACCCTATTCTCTCTTGTGTTTTTTTTCCACTAAAAATTTATAGTTTCTTTCGTTCATTTAAGAGGCTGTCAGACATTTTAGTTGTTTTTTTTTTTTTTTTTATTTTTTTATTTTTTTTTTGACATCACGTTTTATTTTTTAAGGGGAGGACTTTTTATTTGATGGTAAGTCTTAAATTCATTAATTGGTATGTCGTTATTTATTATAGACTTTTATTTGTTGTCCCGTGAGTGGTAGAGAGTTATTCTATCTATATAAGAAATTAAAATACTCTGCATTTAACTTTCATTTCCAATTTATAGGTTATGACATAATTTTTTTATAAATGTACAAAATTAACCCCCTATTCCTTATGTTTATTTCTAATCATTGATATAGAAAATGAATCATTCATTTACGAGAGGGAATGGAAAGTATCATGTCTACTAATTTGAGTCGCTGTTTTCTTTTCTTCGTTACTATTGATTACATAGTTAAAGCGAATTGGTTCGTTGATTAGTCACAACTATAATAGATTTTAAATAATATGAACATGTAGATATGTCGGATCTCAACTACAACTATAATGTAGATGATTACTCCTGATATTCTTTTATTATTATTTAAAATTTTGTTAACTCTTGGTATTCCATGTTATCTTTCATTTACTATATTCATGCGTTTTATTTGTCAATCTAAGATATCATTATAAGTTTGCCTCACATATGTCTTACTTCGTGTTCAAAACAAGATATGACAAAACTTCACCGACTCTAATTAGTCACCCCTCCAAACATTTTGGTTGGCTAAAATCATCTTGATTGTGGCTCGATCGCAATTTGACCGATCAATGAAATAATTGGTTGAAACTAAAAGGAATTATGATAAACACATTAATAGAATAAAAAATTAATCGACCTAAACTAGCTTGAACTTAAAAGAATTGAACTACTCACTCTCAAATTGAATGACCCAATTGACATTTACATACTATGTTAAATGGTACTCCAATTTTAATTTGATGTAGATTGATTTTTGGTAATTTTTGATTCAAATACAATTTCTTTTTTTTTTTTATATTTTACAAGTACATGAAGGTCGTGTTTTTTTGAGTTTGATTTAAGCACATTTTAATTCAGTTCAGTTCAACTCCATTAAGTTCAGTATAATTTAACACTTTTAGCCTCACAAATCACAATATCAATTCAATTCAATTCAATTCAACAAATTTAATCCCAAAATAACAAGGAAATAAATAAATTTAGAGCTTCCTCCTCACACAGAAAAGCCGAGTAAGATTACCCGCTCTCTTATAATTCGAACAGAGTTAGTGTGCAATAATCACTACTTATGTGCCTGCTGTTAGTTTAATCATTTTTACATCTTTGCACTAAGTGGTTTTAATTTGTTATTTTTCGAATTGGGCGACATTAACGACAACTCCAGATGCTATCGAAAGATATCGTTGGTAAAGTTGTCACCGCAGGGATAGCGCATGTAAATATGTCCTCGCGTCCTCACGGCTCACGTGGCTCTTCCTGTCGCCCCGTGCAACGCAAGGGCAAGGGATTGCTTCTTTTTTTTTTTTTGAGGGGGCAAGGGATTGCTACTCACAAGGGATCAATTGTTGATTTTTTTATTATTTCCATTATGTTTTTCAATTGGTAATTAATTTACAATGGCTATAATAAATTTCCAGCCATGATAAATGTCTAATCTATACTATTCATTTTTAATCTAAAACTAGTTGTTGGCTCGGGCGATGCCCCTAATAATTTATCACTATGAATTTGAAGTCTTGAATCAAACACTTAAGAAAAGTGAAAAAAAAGAGTTATATGCATTGGATTGTGCATAGGAAGTGATCTTTCAGTTCCTATTAAATTTTCTACATAGTCAATTATAATATGAATTATTCATCAATATAACATCGCCTTCAAGAGAGTACATATATATAAATATATAATTACTTATAAAAAATATAATACAATCTTTTTTAGATGTAGGTTACTATGTTAGAATACAATCGATGCAATAAAATGGTGTAGTAGTGTTAATTATGGCGGTTATAAAAATTGAAGAGCTTTTTTTTAATATAAGATTACTGAAAAGTCTTAATGAGTATTAATATATACATTTGTATTTAATTGTCTTAACAATAGAAAATTATCTTGTCTTTAAATATATTCTTTTTCCCATAATGACCAATATGAGATAATAGAGTAGTTGGTTAGTGCATTTGTATCTCAAATGAGAGGTTATGGGTTCGAGTCTTATAACACACATTTTTATTGTTTAATATTTCTCATTTAATTGTGTAGGGGAGGGGGAGTACATGTGGCAGCATGACATGTTTTTGCCTTGGGTTTTAGATATATATATAGATATATCTCATTCATTTAATTAACTTTTATAATCAAACTAGAAATAAAACTAACAATTATACATTAATAAATTCATAATTAACAATTTACATGGTTTTCGGCAAATTTTTTAAAATGTTTTATAGGTGAAAGAAATCAATGGAAAAGATGAATCATTAGAAATAGAGGGATGAGATTAAGTATAATTGTAGTTATTGTAGCCACTCAAAAAATTATTTGCCTTTTCATTGGGCTGACCGGTCAGTCAGTTGTAAATTTTAAGTAACGTTTTGTTCTCTCCATCTTATTAAAATATTTATTTCATGAATCATATAATGTAATAAGTTTAAAATAAGGTTAACAAGATTTAATAAGTAATGCAGACAACTAATTTTTTGTTTTGGCAATTATAACTAGATTTTACTCTGTGCAGGTTGCACCAAAAATATTTATTTTATAATATTAAGATTTTATGATTTTCGCTAAAATCATGGTGTAAATACTTATTAATAATTAATGAAATATTAAATACATAAAAGTACTGAAATACTAATATTTATCTCTTTATAAAAAAAGTCACATATTATATATTAGTCTATATACTAAATATAAATAACTCAAAAAAGGAAATAAGTTACCACTTCAATTAAAAAAAAATGTGATTCACAATCAACTTATTAAATCGACGTTATTTCATTTATACATTCCATTTAACTTTTCCTCATGAATTGAGATCAAAATTTTGGACACCAAGTCAAAAAACTTTCACATCCGTATTACAAAGTGTCATTTACTTAAGAAAACAAAATAGATAACTTCAAAATTTATACTTCCTTTGTGCTTTTTATAGTGTTACACTTACCATTCTAGGCAGTTTCAAAATAAGTGTTAGACTATTTTATTTGGTATTGAATTCTTTCTATATCTATCTGCATTACATGAGTTTCTCTATATTATCTCTCTCTATTTCTCTCACTCCTTAAAACTTGTGCCCAATTCCAAGGTAACACTTAAAAAAGAATGGAGGAAGTATATATATATAAATAGAATAGAAAAATATAAGTACCATGAAATTTAATTAAATATAGTTACAAGTTTTTACCATTATATTGCAATTAATTTATGAAATTTCAGTATTAAGCTATATATTTTGGGTTTTAATTAATTAAATTTAGTGCTAAGCTACTAGGATGGAAAAACTTACCTCCTCGTTGTGTGGAAGCTATGCCGAAGGTGCATACTTTACTACTATGATCATGAAACCCATGTATATGTTATTCCCTTTTCTGTTTCGAATTGAGAATTTGAGATCATTTGAAGAAAAAAAAATCTTTTGAGTTATGATAATTGCACCCACATTATTACAGGCTTCGGGTACGCCAAAACCACGCTGATAGATCCAAAAAAGTGATAATTTTGAAGTTAAATAAATTCATATAAGTCTGAAAAGGGAAATTTAGAATTGTTTTTTTATTTGTAAAGAACAATTATATACAACTTTACTAAAATGGGTGGTTGTCTATAAAAAACATATATCAACAATTAATGATGTTACTTATTTAGAGAAAAAGTGACTCACTCTATTTTTTAATGTTGTTCTCTTTGCTTTCTCAACCCCTGAATTCACACAATTTGATCATCTATTTTTTTTTTGTAATTATACCTAACAACTGAATATAGACATATCTTACATGGTGATTTTTTGACAACCATGGAATATATATTAACATAAATCATATCAAAATTTAAAATTTTGACCAGGACACAAAAGAAGTTATGGACTTGAAGAAGAAGGAATAAATATTTTTTTACACGTTAATTAATTACCATCAATCTCAATGCTTATTGTTAACGTTTTTGAAACTATGAGAACTCCACGAGAACAATTTAAGCTAATAAAAACTATTTCCTATGTATTTATTTGTTCTTCCTAATTAAATAATCTTGACACTAATCTTAATTAGATAGAATCTTCTAAATTTTTCTCAATATATAAGAAAAAATATAGTCATGTGGGGTCTTGTTTGATTCGTCTCAATAAGTACTTTATTAATATTCAATCGTTATAATTTTTACTAGTATGTAATGAAAAATATTTACGACCCATTTGGTAGTCGTTAATAAATTATGGTATTGGGAATTTTAAGTATAATTACAAGGGAAACACCCTTAAATCTCCATGTGTGACAAGGAGGCAATTTCAATCCCCAAGTTTGTGTTGTTTTTTTCCATGGGGAAACAATCTCACCCCTAACCTTGTGTTCTTTTTCTCGAAGGGGAAGCAATTTTCATTACTACTCATTACCACCTAAAAGGTGGTATTGGACAGGAATGAAACTTAAAGAAGAAAAGTACACTTTAGGATAAATTAGCATTACCATGGGAACGAATGATTTTCTTCACAAAATGTACGTACAAATTCATTCCTATTACCACCATTTATAACCAACTACCAAACAAGCTGTTAAGGTCAAATAAGTGCATTCGCAAATCAACTTTTTTCTACTAGTGTCGCAAAAGCGCACAATTAAGGTAGGTAGAACAAAAAATATATATAGGGAGTATTAGCTTGTGATTTGAAAATTTATGATTCTATATTGACAATAGCTTAAAACTGGCTTATGACCCCTGTGTTTCACGGTTATGACTTATGACTTATCTACAATAACTAGTATTAATGTTATTATATACCTAGAATTGACACTTTATTATAATTACGTACATTTCTTAGGATAAGTTAATTAACTTTAACTAACTATATATTTAGTGTTCAAACTTATCTCAAACTCACTTCATGTGTTGCATATAAAAAAACAAAAATTTCTAGCT
Source organism: Beta corolliflora (assembly GCA_947648045.1). Taxonomy (NCBI): domain Eukaryota; kingdom Viridiplantae; phylum Streptophyta; class Magnoliopsida; order Caryophyllales; family Amaranthaceae; genus Beta; species Beta corolliflora. The sequence continues at coordinate 565,382 of CANSZD010001098.1, forward strand.
AGTCCAACTTGATGACCTAGTGTTCATGTGTAGGTGACCAATATATTTTTTTTAAACGGAAAGAAAAACTAGGGATGATCCCAACTTTTAGGCCACCCTAAAGCATCCTTGCGGATGATCATGGAAAACACAATATCCTAAGAATCAAACCAGTAAGTAAGATTTGTTGTAGAGTGCCCTCAATCATCATCTAGTCTGCAACATCATTCGCTTCCCGCATCACATGGTTGATCTGCACTTTCTCAAAAAATCGAAGATCTTCACCTGCACACAAAAATAATAGAGTTAATAGTCCAAGTAATTTTCCATAACTTTTTAATAGCCTGAATGACCGTCAAGTTATCACCCTCAATAATAATTTTAAGAATTTCCAAAGAAAGAGCACCCTTTATCCTTTCTCTAAGACCCATAGTTTCAGCAAACAAAATAGAAGAAATAGAACAAATAGAACTAAACCCACACAATTTAGTTTCCCCTTTCTCATCTCGAATAATAAACCCGAAGGAAGTTGAACCATCCTGCAATTTAGAACCATCAAAATTAAGTTTACAAAGACTATAAGGAGGAGGCAGACTCCAAGCCACATTCTTACGAGCATTCAATTTAATTATTTTTCAACTTCTCCACCCTTAAACTACTAGGACCACCATTACTTGAAATTAAAGAATTTCCAACCACATGTAAATTATCAAAGAAATTACTAATCATAATACTCAACTTAGTAGGAGAAAAATAATCATGGCGAAAAGTAATACTATTACGAGCATATAAAATAAACCACCAAGTGATAGAGATATGATTAAGCTGATCAATAGATTTAGAACCCTTTAGATAACTCAAAAGTCAAATATTGAAGAAAAGAATCACCATCTTTAACCAATGGGGAGGCTCCCGGCCTCTTTTAATCTTAAAAACCTCGAAAACATTAATGCATAAAGGACAGCAAGAAAACAGATGAACAATGTCCTTTGAATGATAGTTACAAAAAATACATACTAGAGGAATAAAAACATGACTAATTTTCAAACGCTTTTTAGTTGGGAGACCATCATTATTACAAATTTTCCAAAGAAAAAATTTAATTTTAGGAGGGACTTTAAGATTCCAAATCCACCTAAAATTTGCTGGAGGAGGAGGATCTAACCCATACTCCAAAAGAAGACTTACTCCAGATTTAACAGAGTAATAACCATCTGGGGACAGCCCCCACACAATTTTATCATCAATATGGTTACTCGGAAGAAAAAACATTAATAATACCATCAACCACCTGAGAAGAAACATACTGAGAAGGAAACTTCTAATACCACTGATGATTCCCTAAGATAAAGTTAGACACTTTAAATTTTTCTGAACCCATAACTAGAGAGAAAATACCGCAGATAGGATACTCAAAAACACAATTATCATACTAAAAAGAGATTTGAGTTCCATCCCCGACTATCCACCTCAAACCTTTTTTAAACGAAGATCTGAGAGCCATCAACTTTCTCCATTGCCAAGACCCGTTGACTTATGTTTAATACGAAAATAAATCATCATTCTTTAAATACTTCTTGGAAACCACCTTAACCCATAAGTTACCAGGATTAACAAGAATTTTTCACAGCAGCTTAAATTGTAAACGCTATATTATTACTTTTAGCTTTTCTAAGACCCAGGCCACCAAACTTTTTCGGCTTACAAATCTTCTCCCACCCTATTAAGTTTGGAGCCTTAGAAGATTGATCCTTATTCCAAAAAAAATTCCTATAGCATTTATCCAAAGAAGAGAGAATAGTAGGAGGAAGAGAAAAACATTGCATCTGATAATTAGCTTTAGTTGCCAAATTTGCTTGGATAAGAATTGTTCTTCCTACTTGAGAAAGAGAATTCGCCTTGCATTTTAAAAGTTGAGATGAGAAGTTTTCTTGAATATCCCCAAAAGTTTTATTAGTAACTTTACTATCAATAATTGGACAACCTAAATACTTACCTAAAAAAAGAATTCTTCCATCTGAAGGATATTAGCAAAATCAGCATACATAGAAGGAGAAGTATTTCGTGTACACTGATAGACTGACTTATGAAAATTAACAAGTTGACCCGACATACTATAACATTTATCTAAAATTTGCTTAATAACACTACAACTCTGAACTGAAGCTTTATAATAAAAATCATAGTGTCATCTGTAAAAGTAAGGAAGGGTACTTTAATTCTTGAGGGACCAAGCGTAATACCAATAGATTTAGAACCTATGATACTATCTTGATTACAGCACATAAGATAAAAATATATGGTGATCATGGGTGACCAATATATGTTTAATAAAGAATGTTAATAATATTACCTAAAAGGTCAAAAATAAAACCCAAATTGTCTTAATTAAGTAAATTTAATATGTTGTGATATCTATACAATACTTCCTCAGTTCTTTAATAATTGAAACATGTAGGGGTTGCACATTTTTTAAGGAGATGAGAGAGATAGAGAGAGATGCAAAAAAGGAACCCATGTGATGAGGAGACAGATAGAGAGAAAACATAGTCAAATTTGGTAATGTTGCAATTATTATGAAACTTCCAAATAAGGGAAATGTGCAATAATAAAAGAACGGAGGAAGTATATTAAAAGGCGTTCCTATCAAAAGAACGGTGCCACATGACACTCTCCAATGTATGTGTCACATGACACTCTTCTCAAACTTCTAATACACATATTTATGATTTCATTTAAAAATATTAACAATGTGTAGCTACGAGGAATCGAACACATGACATTTGAAATGAAATTGTAATAGTTTAACCACCAATCCACTACAATATTGATGTTTAATGTTTCAAAGTAAAACATAATAAAGTCTTGTAATTATATGCAACGATAAAGACATAGACAAGCTTTTTGATTTCTAACACTTTTATCAAGGTAATAACATTCTCTTACCTCAATTCTATTGAAATTGTTATTTTTATCTCCAATTCCTTAAAAGTTTTTCTAAAATATCTTATCAAGTCATAACGTCTATTTTTCCAATTTTAAAAAATAACGAAAAGCTAATAAAATCAATTATGGTTGCCCCGGTGCATCGCCCGGGTCAAAATACTAGTTTTATATTAGAACCATGATGTGAAAATAGACAAATAGCTATTGAAATAATTAATTAAGAAAGATCTAAATGGAAGATAAGGGATTATACGCGTTTTTAAATTGATAGTTTACATCTATAATAAGTGCTTTCTCTTTTCCAATTTTATATTATACGACTTCCTCTATTCCAAAAATAATGCAATACTAATACTTTTAAGGTCCAATGTTACAATGTTCTAGGGCGAGGCTTAACTTGCGCGGGGTGCTCGACCGCGCAGGGGCCCCTAAAAAAAAGGGACCTGGAAAAAATTGTATATATTCTTATTGTTATGATTTAGAAGTAGAAAGATTGATTTGGACCAGTGGTGATTGAAAGGGCTATAAATGTTAAGAGGTTAAGAGGTCGAATCTTAGTAATAATGTGTTTTTTGGAAACAACTTTCCGAAATTTATCTTTCCCTCACCTTGATTTGTGGCCACTTTCCCCTCACCCTTATCTTTTCATCTCCCCTCATTAATTTCCACCACCTTTTCAATTTTTATACAAATTTTTCCAAAATCCATATTTTAATTAATTGGTCCATTTATACTTCACCTTTTAAGTGTATATCTATGAAGTGTAGTAGATGTATTATGTAATTTGATATTCTCTCTATAATCTCGTGAAGTTATTTTATGTTCACAAAATCAACTTTTTTTTTAAAAAAAGTGGAGATTTAAGGGCTCCATTTCAAGAATATGCACAGGGCCCCCAACATCCTAACCCCGGCCCTGATCATGTTTGATCACAAATTCACCTAATATATAGAAAAACCACCAGTTAAGTAAGGTCTCCTCGGATTTATTTCAATGTGCGCAGTATTAATTTTTTTTTACATAATTATATATATTTATCTAGTGGATATTCCATACATTCTTCCACTGCTAAAAAAAGTGAGATATAATTTGTATTATATCGAGCAACCCATCAGTAATTTGCTATTAAATAGGAAACAAAATTATAAAAGGTTTATAATTTTTGAATTTACACATACATCAAAACAAACCTAAAAATATTCATATTATTATGTTTTATCTTATATATTAATGACAATTATAGTCTAAATTTAAAGATTTTTTTGGGGGAGGGGGGGGTGAGCAAGTCAGAGATTATATTACTTCAGAAGAAGGATTTACAAACTAAGGCAAACCAAGGAGAACCATCTAGCATGGACCCCAAAGCAGAATTTGCAAAAATATGCCAAAATACACCCCACAAAACTTTACAATTTATCCAACCAATATTTATCCTTCTTATAGTAATTTTCCTAGGAAGCACCGAAAAAATTTCTGGCGTTAGTGTGCATGTGCTCAATTATTGTTGGAGACTTGGAGTATAGTCTTCAATACTTAGTTAAAGAGCTTGAGTGTGGATCTTTGTCACACATGGAAGGAATATATTGTTATTGATGTCTTTATATTAAGTCATGTGTTAATTATATTAATTTGGACAATGGCCTAACTATTTGGACCAAGTGGAGTATTGGACTTGGATGTGCTTGTATTTGGATTATTAATATATTTATATATTTGTAATCAAAGACTAGCACTTAATCTTCCACCAAATTATTTTAAATTTTAATTTATTTATTTAATTTTTCTGGGATATTATCAAATTCTCAGTTTTAAAATAACTGTTAATCTGATCTGATCCCTTCAAGTATCTTTTGGCAGAATGTTATTTGCGATAATCAGTTTTTCTCTGTCTTTGCTTCAGAAAACATCTTCATTCTAAAATTACAACCACATGTTCATGGAGGATGGATGACCTTGCTGTAAATCCGTTCTTAGATTAGGGAATCTTGAGAGTAAATTAGCGGTTTAATACCATCAGCATATTAGTAGGGCTAATATTTTTCTAACGACAGAGAATAATCTCGTCCTAATCTAATTTTATATTTTCGTTTAAGCTTGTAATTGTTGTACTTTTAACAATTATATGTATCATTATATGTATAATACTTCTTGTCACAATAATTACATGACTTATGTTCTGTATCACTTCTCCTTACCAATTAAAAAAAAGAGTTATGAATCATGCACCAAAGCAGCAATTTCAGCAACATAAACCATATTTGGGTTATTAATATATTTATATATTACAAATCAAAGACTAGCACTTAATCTTCCACCACATTATTTTAAATTTTATTTATTTCATTTTTTATGAAATATTATCAAATCCCAGTTTCTAAATAACCGTCAATCTGATATGATCCCTTCAAGTATCTTTCGCAGAATGTTATTTGCATTAATCAGCTTTTCTCTGTCTTTCCTTCAGAAAACTTCTTATCTCTAAAACTAAAACCATGTTCATGGAAGATGGATGAACTTGCTGTAAATCCGTTCTTAGATTAGGGAATCCTAGGGGGTAAATTAGCACTTTAATTCCATCAGCATATTAATGGAGATAATATTATCCTAACGATAGAAAATAATCTTGTCCTAATCTAGTTTATGTATTTTCGTTTTAGTTTGTAATTGTTGTACTTTTAACAATTATATGTATCATTGTATGCATAATACTTCCCGTCGCAATAAGTACATGACTTATGTTCCGAATCACTTCCTTACAATTTTAAAGAAAATGTTCCGAATAATGTACACCAAAGCAGCAATTCCAGCAGCATAAACCACATTCTGAAACTTACTACTGCATCTATGTATCCATTTCAAAACTTCAAGTAAAGCTCCTACCATTATATCTCTTATAAATAAGGATTATTTAACTAGAATAATACAAACTTTGACCGTTTCAACCGTAGTAGTACAAACTTTCTATTATTATTTAATATATTTAACTTTTAAAAAAAGTTCCCCCAGTCTGTCGTTACCGGTTGTTAACTTGTTGTAAGAGGTGAACTAGATGACGTAGCACTGACCAGGACACGTGTCGTTAGGGGTGTGCAAATGGTAGGGTCGGATTGGAATTTGGACCGGATCGGACCGGACCGGACCGGACCGAGGATTCCTGTCCGGTCCCCGGTCGGCCGAAAATCCCGATTCCGGGTTTTCAGTCCGGTCCAAACCCGGAAAATTCCGATCCGGACCGGTCCGACCGGAATTTCTATTATTTTAGTAAAAAAAGTTTATATGTTAAAAAAAGTTTTAAAAGGTAGAAAGTTAGAAAGTTAAAAACCTACTATTTATTACTTTAGGATTATTTTTGTAAAAATTATTAATTTTTAATGTATATAATTTATAAATATATTTAAATAAATTTAAAAGATTTTTTTTTTTTTTGAAAAAAAAAATTCCGGTCCAACAAATCCAAAACCGGACCGGAATTTTTCCGGTCTGGTCCCGGTCCAAGAAAATCCCAGATTCTGGTCCACCGGTTCAGTCGATTCCGGTCCGGTCCTGAACCGGTGCACACCCCTACGTGTCATTATATTTTTCTGCATTATTCATGCATTATATGCCAACATTAGTTTATTTTTCAATAAAAATTTCACATGGCCGCGATCTTAATATAATAGTTGGCTGCCACAGTGCAATTGATTTTGTGCGAATTAACAAATGACGAAGCCGTGCATGAAACTGTGATTCTACGAATTCGTGTATGAGATTTTAAATTCCTCCATATTATTTGCCGCCCGTATTTATCGTACACCACCCGTAATTTTTCTTCTTTCCCCCTCCTCTACTTCTTCTTCCTCCATAACCACCATCTCCAGCCACCACTAGCACCATCTCCTCAGCCCCCGGCCCTCACCCCTTTGAACCCCCTTCCCCCCACCCTTAGCCCCTCCCCCGCCCTACTCCTCTCTCCCCTCCCACCCCTCACCGCCCCTCCTCCCACCCCGCTCACACCCACATCCCTTCTCCTCTCTCCCCCCGCCCCTCCTCCTCTCTCCCTCTCTTTCATGGCTTCCACTCTCACTCCTCCTCTCTAATCTCCTCCCATTTTTTATTTTCTCGCTCCTCCTCTGGCTTCCAAAACTCACCCATCTACAATTCCAACCCCACCACACCAACAACAATAAGAGGAAAACCCTACCAATAAAACCCTGATTTTCTGCCGCCGAAATCGTTGCTGAATTCTCCCACCATGACCCAACCATTTTCCGTATCAACAACGACAATTTCGGCTGTTGCCCATCCATCATCCTCGCCGCTCAACGCCACCACCAACACCCTATGCCCCAGCCCCTAGCCCCCAGCACCACCTCCCTTCTCTTTTTTTGGAATTGAAATAAAATTTCGGTTCCACCATGGAGGAACCAACCCTTTTTTTAGTTCCTCCATGGTGGAACTTTTGTTAGAGCTTTACTGCGAATATAAGTATATAATAGTGATTGACCGCATATATAAGCACGTATAAAAGATGATTTTTTTTATAAGTTATTTACCGATCACTATGAACAATGAGTTACACAATAATATTTATGAGATAATATTAAGAAGAAATAATTGAATCTTGGTTGTTAACAAGAAACAATCGAACAAGAGTTTGCAGGTTGATTTTTTCCTTAAGAAATACAAGGGAATTCATTTCTCTAAGCAAGTATTAGTAAAATGATTCTTTACATATATAAATAAATGTGACATACCAGTATATATGATATAGGAGATACTCATAGAAAATGCTCGTAACATTGTAATGTTTCGCACCACATGCACACCAGAAACACGCGAAACATTGCGTCCATTCACAAGTTGCGCGGGCATCATCACATGCCCGTGTGGGGGCACCTAAGTTTTATGTGGGAGCACAAACCTTTTTTCCACTTTTGGATTTCTATAGGTTTTTATATGTGGGTGCACCACTGTACAAAGGTGCGGGAGCATTAGATTACTTCAATATTAATCCTTGTAATTCATATTATACTTTTACTCCACAACCTCAAGTGTAATAAACATTATATGTATATTGCCAATGAACACATTTGACTATAAATGTTCCAACAAGTTTTTTTTTGCCAGTGAATGCTATTCATGAGCAACAATAACAAAATTAACTGTCACTGCTACTTCGTGTTATTGTTTGAGCTAACTTGAAGACTGAAGATAACCTATGTTAGATCCATTTAGGCATCCTTTGCTTCCAACAACGATTATGGTTTTTGGTATATATGCAGCCTTAAAAGCTAATAATAAGCTTTAATAAAATAATACTCCATCCGTTTCAAAATATAAGGCGTTTAAGGTTATTGCACACAGATTATGGAATGATAAATCCTATGGCTAAACACGAGTAAACTAAACTACCCTTAGTTTTCTCTTGGAATAAGAGAACAATAAAAAACCGCGTATAAATTTCTATTGGCATTTACCATAAGCATTTACTTTCTATGAGCATTCTACCAATCATTGGAGCATATAGCTATGAAAAATCAAAATGGTGGAAGAAATTTATTATACTCCTTTACCGTTGAGAAAGGAGATTGCCTTGTAAATTTGAAGAAGATAAAACAAGAGGAAAGAGAATATTGCAGCATTTCTCAAAGCGACCATGGCTTTAGTTATTGTAACGATTTTGATATATGCAGCCCTTAAGCATTAAATACATTTCCCAAATAGTACTCCCTCCGTCCCAAAATATAGTTCATGTTTCTATTATTTTGAGAGTCAAATTAAAAAGGGTTTTTCTACATAGTACCCCTGTGTTTTATGAAATTCTATGTTGTACCCGACGTTTTTGAAATTTCCACGTTGTACCCCTAAGATTTCTTAATGTTACACAAAATACCCTTATACACGATATCAAACAATGTATTTTGGGACTTTCTTACCCTGTAGGCATAGAGTAGGATTTTTTAGCCTTGTTAGTTAACTGAGGTTTAGGATATGATCTGATAAATTGAAAACTAAGTGAAGTTTGGAGTAGGATTTTCTATTAGTAAGGGTATTTTGTGTGACGTTTAGAAAGTTTAGGGGTACAATGTGGAGAGTTCAAAAAGGTTGGGTACAACGTAGAATTTCGTAAAACACAGGGGCACTACGTAGAAAAACCCAATTAAAAAACTTTGACCAAATATTCTCATTAATCTATACAAAAAAACATATTCATGTAGGGTCGTCTTGTTAGATTTGCCTCAATGTATACATTTGTAATATCAACTTTTTATATTTTTACTAATACGAAATAGAAGATATCGTAGGTCAAATGTACGTCATTAAGACTGTGCAAAAAGAAACAGGAACTATGTTTTTAGATGGTGGGGGTATCATTTTGAGGAACGTATAACAAAATCATACTTCAATTGATATAACCCTCCATACCTGGTAGTTTTCGGCCTTGATTAATATCTCCATTATGTTCTTCCAATAGGAGTAGAATTTCCTACTGAACATTGGCGGCCTTTGAGTTGAATAACCTTCCTCGAGTTTCATAGTAGTGTTTATGTTTTCAGGATCTTTTTCTCAATAGGGCTTCTTACGTTTTGTGAGTTCTAGCTCTGATACCAATTGTTATTTCACTAGGAACACTACAAGAAGGGGGTGGTGAATTGTATGTGTAGAAATGAACGTACTTTTTGCGGAATTATAAAATAAAAATAGAAAAACAAGCTAAAGGAACACGAGAGATTTTTACGAGGAAAAACTTCCTGGGCCCAACAGAAAGAAACAACCTCGATCACAGGGGATTTAAACTCAACTCTTTCAGTAATTAGGCCAAACACCTTTGTTACAACCTAATTATACTCAGGGCCACAACTTGAGTTCCTAAACTCAAGTTCCTGAACAGGAGTTCCCTTAACAGCTGTTCCTCTCAATTCACTTGAAGTTACACTTTAACTTGCTTCACTCAAAATCCCCTTACCCCAAAACCAAGATTACAATGAACATTAAACTTAATGGAATATAGTAAGAAGGTAAACGAATAGAATGCTTATAAGAGAATGAAGGTACCGACACTTTAATTACTTAACCTCACTTAATCACTTAGTCAATCAAAAATTGGAACTTAATTGAACTTGTATATTTATAGCAGTCATTGTGTGAAACGTGGAATTAAACATGTATTAATGGTTTAAAACTTTAACCCATATTGTTCCTTAGCTTGAGGAACAAGCTCCATGATCGCCCACAAACACCATGTTTAATTAGAACGTGTGTAACAACCCAGTAATGGCTTCCTAAATTCTTGCAGTTACTTGTGCATTACCTTTTTATTTTCGGTTTTTCTAAAAAGCTATTTTAATCAATAAAACCAAATTTAAATCCTTTTAACAAATAATATCCAAAAATATTTTCTTAAAAAAAAAAGGATTTTATTTTTCAAATATGATAAAATCTTTTACTTAAAAAGATTTTCCTTAAAACAGATTTTAATCAAATAAAATCCTTAACCAAATCTTCCTAAATTCTAGCCTTTAAAAACTCAACTGCTAGATTTGAACCGTTGCATTTTATACCATTTAATTAGTTTCTATGAATGCGACTTAGTTCCTTTATCTTAGATTAATTATACCAACATGTCTGTTCCTTTGTAAGGAACAAACAAACATTCTCTTTACATAGCCAGGTGTTCCTTGAGCATCTTCACTTAGTCTTGAAAATCCAGTTTGAATTCTTCCTTAGACTTAGTATTCTCTTTCCTCAATTTGGTGATAACTTGCAGATTTCCATTCACTCAACAATTTATTAGTTTATAACTTAGTTTGTATATTTGTTCATTTGTCATCATCAAAACTAGGGCTCAACAATTTTCATTATTAGTTCCTTATATGACCTTGCATTGGAATGGTAACGCCCCTTATATTGTGAAGCAAGAAATAGGTTCCCACCTTATATCTTGAAACGATGAGAGTATTGATTTAGTAAAAGATAGTAATATCACGCTTTCGTCGATATTATTGATGCTTAATTATCACTCAAGATTTTAACTTTAACCTTCATAATTATAAGCAGCACTAAGGTGCAGCAAATATCATTTTCCTAGTATGCTCAACTGCTCGAGAGAAATTATATACTTTATATAACAAGTAAAGCAGCTACAACTAAAGATAGTATGAACCATAGAGATAAAAATTATCGGATGAAAAATAATTCTGTTGGAATGCCTTAAACATGTTGTCTATTGGGCCCTGTTCTTTGGCCTGCTATCCCGTTTAGGTCTTTAGAAGGGTATTATTCAAGCAATCCTCTAATCCTATTCTGTCACCAAATTCTGTATTATGTACTTTCTCCCCTTAAAAATAATAAAATTAAATCGGTTTCTCCTCTACATACATGTGAATGTGGCTAAAGCGTTGTTAGTGAATCACTTAAATCTAATGTTATGTTGTTCTTCTTTGTTTCATTACTGTAATATATGCCTTGATTTCTCGAAGAAGGAGAGAGAGATTCGAAAAATGCTGATAAGCGCAAAGCGCGTGCGCCACACGCACTGAAGCAGCGCCTAACGCACACTTGGTGCACTGGATGCACGGCTCGTGCGCCTGACGTATGTTGTTGGCACAAGTTCTTCGTTCATCGCCCGGGCGGGCGCGATGATAGCCCGGGCGGGCGATGCTCGGGCTTTACAAACTGCCTCTTGAGGCAGGAACTTTGGAAAACCCTGCCCCGGGCGGGCACGGGTGTAGCCCGGGCGGGCTCTCTAGCCTAGGGGGGCGGGTCATAGCCTGGGCGGGCTATTTGACCCTGTTTTAGCGTTTGCGCGATTTAATCCGGATTTTTTCGGATTTTCTTGGTTTTGTTTTGGATCATTTTGTAAACTTTAGGAGGTCATATGTAAGACATCCTAAAGTCATTTGAGAACCCTAAGATTCAAATTTGCCACAAAATATAACTCTCTCTCTTTTCTCTTCTCTCTCTTTTTCTCCATTGTAATTCCTCCATTAGAGAGGCTAAAGAAAAACTCCAAGGTTCTTGCTTGTGGATGTAGGTCAAGGTTTACCGAACCACGTTAAATCTTTGTCTCTCTTTATTGCTTCTATTTCTCATTTAAAGTTTTGAACTTTGCATTTATTGTTGAACTTGAAGTTAACTAGCAAACCCTAGGTCCTAGAAATTGCATTTATTGCTAACAATTGGTATCAAGAGCTTGAGGTTTGGGAGTTTTCTAGTTGATCTCTTTGAAGACTATATCAATAATGAAGCTTGACATTGAGAAGTTTGATAGGTCCATAAACTTTGGACTATGGCAAGTGAAGATGAAGGCAATCTTGATTCAAAATGGTGTTCACAAGGCTCTTGAGGGCAAGGTGAAGAAGCCTACTACTACGACCGAAGAGAAATGGGAAGAAATAGATTTGAAGGCCTTATCGGCTATACAACTTTGCCTCTCCAATGAAGTATTGAGGGAAGTTGCTAAGGAGGACTCGGCGGTGGGTCTATGGTTGAAGTTGGAGTCTCTTTACATGGCAAAGAGTGTCACCATCCGACTTCTACTCAAGAGTAGATTGTATGACCTTCGACTTGAAGAAGGTAATTCTCTTAAGTCTCATATAGATGAGTTTTATTCTATTGTTATGGATCTTCAAAATATTGATGTGACTTTGGATGATGAAGATTTGGCTATATGGTTGTTGTGTTCATTACCATCTTCATACAAGCATTTTAGGGAAACTATCTTATATGGTAGAGATGATTTGAGTATTAATGATGTTGATGCTTTGAAACAAAGGGAGTTGATTGATAATCAATTGACATCTAAATCATCAAACTCTAGTGATGGCTTGTTTGTTAGGGGAAGATCAAAGGATGTTGCATCTACTAGTCAAGGTGGTAATGGTGGTAAGAATAGGGGGCGTTCTAAGTCAAAGAAGCCCAATTCTAATAGGCACAAGACTTGCGATTATTGTCATCTAACGGGGCACATTAAGTCCGAATGCTACAAGTTGAAAAACAAGCAATCGGGGGATAGTAAGCCCGGGAAAGGCAAGGAATCCATGAACTCCGCCGATGTAAGCTATGTTGATTCCGATGGCGAAAGTGGAGCTTTGGTTGTTACTCATGATAGGATCAAGAGCAAGAGTGAATGGATAATGGACTCGGGTTGTTCTTTTCATGTGACACCCTACAAAGACATGTTCACCTCATATGAGGAGTACAATGGAGGCACGGTCACCATGGGAAACAATGCAACTTGCAAGGTGATCGGCATAGGGTCCGTGGACATCACTATGTTTGATGGCACGGTTAGAACTTTGTCCAAAGTCTGCCATGTTCCGGAAATGAAGAAGAACGTGATCTCTCTTGGTACTCTTGACAATAATGGGTGTAAGTACATAGCGGAAGGTGGAGTATTGAAGGTTATTAGGGGTGCACTTGCATTGATGAAGGGAATTAAAAGGGGAAGCTTGTATGTGTTACAAGGTTCCATGGTTAGTGGTTCGACTAATGTTTCCACCGGCACTATGAGTGATGATGATACCAAGCTTTGGTATTTGAGACTTGGTCATATGGGAGAGCAATGAATGTCCGAACTTTCCAAGCAAGGATTGCTAGATAATGTGAAGCTAGGCAACCTTGGCTTTTGTAAGCATTGTGTGTTTGGTAAACACAAGCGTGTTAGCTTCAAGCCCGCAATACACAACACCAAAGGATCTCTTGATTACATCCATTCGGATTTATGGGGTCCCTCTAGGAAGACTTCTTTGGGTGGTTGGAGTTACTTGTTCACAATAATTGATGGTTTCTCTAGGAAGGTATGGTCGTTCTTTCTCAAGCACAACAATGGTGTGTTTGATGTGTTTCTTCAATGGAAGACTATGATTGAGAAGAAGACCGACAAGAAGATCAAGGTTTTGAGAACCGACAATGGCCTAGGTTTGTTGAAAAGAAGTTCACTAAGTATTGTCTTGATGAAGGCATTGTTCGTCATAGAACTTGTGTTGGGAGGCCTCAACAAAATGGTGTTGCGGAGATGATGAATAGGACTCTCCAAGAGAGGGCAAGATGAATGCTCTCCCAAGCCAAGTTGGGGAAGATCTTTTGGGCCGTAGCGGTTGCAACGGCATGCTATTTGGTGAACCAATCTCCTTACTCCGCCCTTAACTTTAAATCTCCTCAAGAGGTATGGTTTGGAACTCCTTGTGATTATTCTAATTTAAAAGTGTTTGGTTGTCCGGCCTACATTCATGTAAATGAGTATAAACTTGAACCTAGAGCTAGAAAATGTGTATTTGTTGGCTATGGTTTGGGGGTTAAGGGATATAGAGTTTGGTGTGAAAAATCTAGGAGGGTAATAACTTCTAGAGATGTTGTGTTTGATGAATCATGTATGATCACTCTGGAGAAGGAGCTTGCTATTTGTAATGATGTAGGTTCATCTCATGACACCGAGGAGAAGGTGGAGCTTGAAAGTGCTTCACATGATGATGCTCTCACTCAAGAGAGGCATGTTGAGGGTTCACCTCAAACCCAACACAAGACACTTGCTAGTGAGAGACAAAGAAGAGAAATCAAGCCTCCTCAAAGATATGTTGAGGAGTGTGACTATGTGCAATATGCTCTCACCGTGGCAAATGAGGTAGAGACTTTTGATGATCCATGCTCCTACAAGGAAGCAATGTCTCTACCCGATTCAAGCAAGTGGTTGGTGGCAATGAAACAAGAGATGGAGTCTTTGCACAAGAGCAATACTTGGGAGTTGGTTGTTGCACCTAAGAAGAAGAAGATCGTTGGGTGTAAATGAGTGTACAAGAGAAAAGAGGGTACACCGGATTCGGGAGGTCCCGTCTACAAGGCAAGAGTTGTGGCAAGGGGTTTCACTCAAGTTGAGGGTGTTGATTTTCATGAAGTTTTCTCACCGGTTGTGAAGCACTCATCCATTAGAGTTTTGCTTGTCTTGGTAGCTATGGAAGACTTGAATTGGAGCTACACCAACTTGATGTTAAGACCGCTTTCCTCCATGGGGACTTGGAGGAGAAAATCTACATGAAGCAACCAGAAGGTTTTGAGGTTGAAGGAAAAGAATAACATGTGTGTCGTTTGGTGAAGTCGTTGTATGGGTTGAAGCAATCTCCTAGGCAATGGTATAGGCGATTTGATTCGTTTATGTTGGCTCATGAATTCACAAGAAGCTCCTACTATGATAGTTGTGTCTACTACAAAGAGCTAGTAAGTGGTTCCTTCATTTACCTTTTGCTTTATGTTGATGATATGTTGGTTGCTTGCAAGCATTTGATTGAGGTCAACAATTGAAGAAGTTGTTGAGTAGTGAGTTTGATATGAAGAATCTTGATGAAGCCAAGAAGATACTTGGGATGGAGACTTGGAGAGATCGATCTAAAGGGGTGTTGTACCTTAGCCAAAGGAGGTACATTGAGAAGGTTCTTGTGAGGTTCTCAGTGAACAATGCAAAGCCCATTTCTACTCCTCTCGGTTCTCACTTCAAGCTCTCAAAGGAGCTTTGTCCTCAATCTGAAGAAGAAGAAAGGGCCATGGCTCACATCCCCTATACTAGTGCCGTTGGGAGTGTGATGTATGCCATGGTATGTTCTAGGTCGGACATTGCTCAAGCGGTGAGCATGGTGAGCCGTTATATGTCAAGGCCCGGGAAAGGGCATTGGGAAGCGTTGAAATGGCTTCTAAGGTACTTGAAGGGTACCTCACATGTTTACTTGGAGTTTGGCCAAGAAGCAAATGGTGTGATTGGGTATTGTGATTCGGATTATGGAGGAGACTTGGATGATCGAAAATCAACTTTGGGTTATGTGTTTACCTTGGGAGGTACGACCGTGAGTTGGCAATCTTCGCTACAAGATGTTGTAGCTCTTTCAACTACGGAAGCGGAGTTTATGGCGATTACCGAGGCATTCAAGGAGGCAAAGTGGCTCAAAGGTTTGGTTGGAGAGATTAGTTCGTGTTCTAAGGAGGTGTCCGTATTTTGTGATAGCCAAAATGCCATTCACTTGGCTAAGAACCAAAACACGTTCCATAGAAGAACGAAGCATATTGATATGAAGTACAACTTCATCCGAAATGTCATTGATAAGAAAGAGTGGACATTAATCAAGATTCGTACCGAGGAGAACCCCTCCGACATGTTGACAAAGCCTTTGCCAACCACTAAGTTCACTTTGTGTGTGAACTTGGTGGGTCTCTCCTCTTGTTTGTTGTAGGCCCTATGGGGTAGAGCCTTGGAGTTTGTTTGGTGTTTTTGTTGTTATTGGAGGTGTATTGGAGAAATTCAAGTCAAGGTGGAGAATTGTAATATATGCCTTGATTTCTCGAAGAAGGAGAGAGAGATTCGAAAAATGATGAAGCGCAGAGCGCGTGCGCCACACGCACTGAAGCAGCGCCTAACGCACACTTGGTGTGCGTCAGACGCACGGCCGTGCGCCAGACGCACGTTGCTGGCACAAGTTCTTCGTTTATCGCCCGGGCGGGCGCGATGATAGCCCGGGCGGGCGATGCAGCTCGGGCGGGCGATGCTCGGGCTTTACAAACTACCTCTTGAGGTAGGAACTTTGGAAAACTCTGCCCCGGGCGGGCACCACTAGTACAGAAATGAGGATTTGCGTCTGTCCATTTGCGTCGCACACTCGAAGAACTGACGCAGATTGGCAATTTGCGTCGCATAGCATTAATAGTCCGATGCAAATAATCTCACCAGAGGAGTAGGAGAAGAACATATGTGTCGGACCATCAGGACAAACGACGCAAAAACAACTATCTGCGTCGGACCCGACGCTCATCCGACGCAGATGGTTGTTAGCCAAATGTATGCAAACATCTGCGTCGGACCCTATGGACATGCGACGCAGATAAGTTATCTGCGTCGCATGTCCTTAGGGTCCGACGCAGATGACACCACCTACATCCATGTATCCAAACTACGCAGCCAAGTATCCATCTATCTGCGTCGCACTTCGTTGGGAAGCGACGCAAATCACGTTGTTGCTATCTGCGTTGGACCTTTGGTCATGTTCGATGCAAATGGGCTTGGGCCAGATTTACTTTTCTAGCGGCACATTAATTCAAAGCCCTAAAACATCCTCACTCTCAAACTCCACTCTCACTCTCACTCTCTCTCTCTCTCTCTCTCCCTGCGATTGCGAACGGCATTCCGGCGAATCTCTCAACCTCTCGCCGGCTACCGGCGCTTCTCCGGCGAATCACTCTTAACCTCTCGCCGGCGACAATCTCTCTCTTGGTTTTCGCTTGTCACTCCCATTCTCTCTCTCTCTCTCTGGGTTTTCGCTCGTCACTCATTCTCTCTAGCGGCTGCTCACCGCCGAAGGATTTCCACCGCCGACATTGACCGGCGATATTCACCGGCGGCTCCTCGAACGACCTCCTCTTACCCCCGTCGCTCTGGTTTCTCTCACCCACGACCTCCTCTTACCGCGTCGTGCCGCACCCACCTACTGCTCGTGGCCCCTGCCGGTCGGCGGCCCAGTCGGATTCTGTCACCGGAGCACTCCTCTCGCCGGCGCACTATCTCTCTCCGGCAATGTATGTCTTGTTTTTTTTACTCCAACCTAAATTTGTTTGTATCAATGAGATTAAAATTAGATGCATGTAGGTTGTGTGTACCCCGTTATTAACAAAAAGGCTATATGCATGAAATTGACCATTAAATTGAAATAGATCACTATTTAATTTTTGGGTTGGTTAATGCCCAATTGCAGTTGCCACATTCCGTCCTCTACTTGTCGGCTTGTCGGCTTGGTGCTCCGAGCTCACCTCGATGTGCTTTTCTTCGCTGCTCCTTGAGAGCATAGGTATTAATTATACCTTTTGCTTTATGTGGATTTGTTTTATTTGTCCCCTATAATGTTGAACTATGACCAAATTAAACCTATATGGGGAGGTCGGGAAATCAAAGGAATTGTTTGGTTATGTGATTGGGAAAGTATATGTGAATTGTTTGGTTATGTGATTGGGAAAGTATATGTTGAATTATGACCAAACCTATATGGACATACCTTAATGGGGTGGGGAGGGAAATCTAAGGAATGGATTGGTTTGTGCTGTTTAATTGCAATGTGTGCATCATTGGCCTAGATTCCCGTTCAAGGCTTACTCATTAGGAGTAAGTCTTGAATAGTCCCCGGTTTGGGACTGTCATTGGGTTTCTTATCTCACTTAAGATGTGAATGAATGTTTGGTTTTCGATTCTAAGAAAGATCTAGCTCATTTCCCTAAGCGTTCTCTGGGTATATATGGAGATAGTTTACCTACTATCTTCATCGTGTACTTGGAGAACTGTAGGGAAGTGCTGCCGGATTTTTCTTAGAATTGAAAACCAAATGTTCATTCACTAGTGAGATGAGAAACTCAAGGATGGGTTAGGTTGGAGTGATAAGGACCCAAATGTTCATGACTGCATTTGATAAGACACTTTGAATGATGTGATCGATATATTATGTTCTTGTTTGGTGTATCTAGTGTATGAATATGGATCGAACATGGATGTATGGTAATCGGATTTCGGCGACAATTCTACAAGGGGTTGATGAATTTATCAGGGTTGCGTTAGAACATCAATCGCAGAGTGGGTCAAAGTTAGTCTTGTGTCCTTGTTGTGATTGCAATAACTCTAGGGGATATCGTGATGTGGATCAAATTAAGGATCATTTAATTCGTCGTGGGTTTAAGAGCAACTATACTTGGTGGACATGGCATGGAGAGTTTTATGATCAGGGTATGAGCTCCACTAGCTTGTGTGATGATTTGCATGTTAATCACATTGATGATGAGGTTGATGATGATATCGAAAAAGGAGAGGATAATAATGATAATGATAGGGTAGATGATGAGAATGATAGAGTGGATGATGATAATGATAGGGTAGATGAGATGTTGCACAATTTGGAGGATGAAGGAACCGATCGTCCGAATATGTATGATAATATTTTGAGTGCAGCGGACAAACCTATGTATCCGGGGTGTAAGAATTTCACTAAACTTTCTGGCATCCTTACATTATTCAATATGAAATCGAAGCATAGTTGGACAGATAAAAGTCTAAGTGAGTTGTTCACTTTTTTACACGAATTGCTACCTGATGGGAATGAAATTCCCAACTCTACCTATGAGGCAAAGAAATTATTGTGTCCATTAGGTATGGAATATGAGAAGATACATGCATGTCAAAATGATTGTGTGCTGTATCGAAATGAGTGTAAGGATTTGGGTGAGTGTCCAAGGTGTGGAGAGTCTCGGTATAAGACAAAGGAGGATGATGAAGGGGTGAGAAAGAAAGAGACTCCGGCGAAGGTTCTTTGGTATCTTCCAATCATTCCGAGATTTAGGCGTTTATTTTCGGATGAAAATAATGAAAAATTATTAAGGTGGCATGTGGATGAGAGTAAGAAAGATGGGATGCTTAGACATCCGGCCGATTCTCCGCAATGGAGAAATATCGACCAAAAGTTTTCCAGTTTTGGTAAAGAACCTCGAAATCTTAGGCTTGGACTTTGTACAGATGGGATGAACCCATTTGGCACCCTAGGTACCCAGCATAGCACTTGGCCGGTTCTACTGACCATTTATAATCTGCCCCCCTGGTTATGTATGAAGCGTAAGTTTATTCTGCTATCGCTTCTTATCTCGGGTCCTAAGCAACCCGGAAACGACATAGATGTGTATCTTGACCCACTCATTCAAGATCTGAAATTGTTGTGGGATGAAGGTGTTTCGATGTTCGATGCGCATGCGAAAACTGAATTCACATTACGTGCCATGATATTTTGCACGATTAATGATTTCCCGGCTTATGAGAATTTGTCCGGGTATGCAGTTAAAGGAGCAAAGGCATGCCCTATTTGTGATGAGGATATGATTGATGAGCGGTTACATCATTGTGGGAAGAATGTATACCTGCATTATCGTACATGGCTTCCTTTAGATCATCCATTTCATAAGAAGAAAAAGTTGTTCAACGGAAAAGTGGAGATGAGAGAAGCCCCTGTACCCTTACATGGAAAACAGGTTTCTAGGCGGGTAACGGATATTGAAACAGTGTTTGGCAAGCCCTTTAAAAGTGTCTCAAAGAACTTATACAAGAAAAGGTCTAAGTTCTGGGACCTCCCATATTGGGAATGTTTAGAAGTCAGACATTGTCTTGATCTAATGCACATTGAGAAAAATGTTTGTGATGCCATTGTCGGCACATTGTTAAATATGCCCAGGAAGACAAAGGATGGAGTTAAAGCTAGGAAAGACATGGCTGAAATGGGCAGACCAGAACTAGCACCTCAGGAGCGGGGACAACGCTATTATCTTCCACCACCTTGCTACACTTTGTCTCAGAAGGAGAAAACGAGTTTTTGTGAGTCTCTGCATAGGTTGAAGGTCCCTGCTGGATACTCGTCAAATTTTCGAAACCTTGTCTCACTGAAGGACTTGAAACTCGTTGGTTTGAAATCTCATGATTGTCATATCTTGATGCAGCATTTATTACCTGTTGCAATATGAGGAAATTTGCCTTCCCAAGTAAGATACACGATAACAAAGCTGTGTTTCTTCTTCAGAACTATCTCTAGCAAGGTGATTGATCCGAACACTCTAGATAACTTGCAAGCTGATGTAATAGAGACGATGTGTCGATTTGAAATGTACTTCCCACCATCGTTCTTTGACATCATGCCTCATTTGATAATTCATCTTGTCCGAGAAATTAAACTTTGTGGGCCCGTTTGTATGAGGTATATGTGGCCTTTCGAAAGACATATGGGTACTTTGAAGGGCAAAGTGATGAATCCAGCCAGACCAGAAGCAAGTATTGTCCAAAGAACAGTTGCAGAGGAAGTATTTGAATATGTAAGTCAGTATTTAGCACGTGCACAAGCAATTGGTTTGCCAAAATCTAGACATGAAGGAAGACTTGATGGTTGTGGTACCATTGGTAAAAAAATATTGTGTCTTGATGGAGAGTTGAAAAGAAAAGCAGAATATTTAGTGTTAGAAAATCTGAAACAAGTTCATCCTTACTTAGATGAGCACATGACTGTTCTTAGTGTTCAGAATCCATTGAAGAATAAACGTGAGTTGGTGATTGAGCATAATTGTTCGTTCGTTGATTGGTTTAAAGAACGAGTTATGAACCAATTATCTGACCCAAAAAATGATGTATCGGATACATTGAGATGGTTGGCATATGGGTCAAAGATGCAAGTTCTTTCCTATGAAGGGTATGACATCAATGGTCATTCATTTTACACTAAGCGGCAAGATGACAAATCCACGATGCGAAACAGTGGTGTTACGTTGGGCGCTTTGTCATCAGAGTATACAAGTAGAAGGGATAGAACAATTGTTGAGACAATGAAGTCTTACTACGGGTTCATTGAAGGGATATTAGAACTTGACTACGTTGACTTCAAGATTCCGCTTTTCCGATGCAAGTAGGTTGATATTTGTCGTGGTTTAAAGAAGGATGAACATTGCTTTTTTACATTAGTCAATTTCAGCCGGTTAGGGCATCATGAAGATAGTTTCATATTGGCATCACAAGCAAAACAAGTTTTCTACATGGTTGACCCTGTCGATTCGAAATGGTATGTTGTCATTGAAGGAAAAAGGAGAATACTTGGAATTGATGATGTACACGATGAAGATAAATACGATGCACAATTTAATGAAGTTACTACTTCGTCGGTAGTCATTCCAAGTACATTAAGGGAAGATTTGGACCCAAATTACATTCGTCGAGACTATAATGAGGGATTTTACGTTGTCAAAGAAAAAACTGATTAATATGTAATTTATGTAATATTATTATTGCAACTACTATTGTTTATAATCTTCATGCATTGTTAAAATAATTTTGTAGTACTTCATTTATGAATCTAACATGTCTTTGGTTGGTATTTGTATTTGGTTTCAGGTGTAGTGATGGAAGATGATATAATGCATGATGCATCAGATGATCGGCAGCCACGTTCTGAGGCCGAGATTACTGATGGAGGTAGTAGGAAGAAAAGAGTGAGCAAGCCTCACTACAAGAAAATGCTAAAACAACGACTGCTGCACAACGACGGTTCTATAAACGGTCGTTATTATTAAATTTAACGACGGCTGTAAGCCGTCGGTGGTCACTGGCTGCTTTTTAAGAAACAACGACGGAAGAAGCAGTCGTTGTTAGTCAACGACCGCTTAAAGCCGTCGTTGTTTTAATTTTATGAAATTTTTGATTTTTTTATCTCTAGCGACGGTATTAAGCGGTCGCTGTTGTAAAGGAGTTAAAATAAAGTTGACTTCCTCTTTGTTGTTAAAGGACTGTATTCATTTCATTTTCAAAACACTAAAGGGAAAGGAGGGCGCGCGAATTGAAGAAGCCATAGAAGGCTACCTCCACCTTCCTCCAACGACCGGCGACATCCGATCCCATTTTCGCTCTCCTTGCCGCCGGTAATTCCTGAAGCTTCATTTTTTAATTTTTTTTTTTCAATTTATGTTACTCATCAAACCCTAAAAATTGGGTTTTTGGGATATAGGTGGCCAACACCACCGTACGCCGGTCCTTGCCGCCGGTAATACCTCTCCAAAGATCATTTTCTCTCTCAAATTTAATTTCTCTTTCCTTAAATTTCACGTACGCGTTTTTTCTTCAATCTTTTCGTTGTAATTTATTTTGATTTATTATCAGTTTAAGGACACTTTTGGCGCACTGGAAGCTAGGGTTGCCAATCTTGAATCTGTTCATCATAATTCAATTGTTCAGGTGCTGTTATTTGAATTATTTTTTAGTTTTAGTTTTCATTGTGGGGAATTTCTAGAATTTGCAAGTGGAAGTTGTAATATTGGTATAACTTTAGATTACTGCGAAAATGAACTGAAATCAAGGTTTTTATGATATTTTTAGGTATGTATAAATATATATCTAGATATGATGTAGTTATGGAGAGAGATATCACTGAATTTGTTGTTTGAATTTTCAGTTTTTATATGTGTGAAAATTCGCTGCTCAAATTTGGCGCTTGAGTTTTAGTCGATTAATTTTTTGCTTGAATTAATTTCTTGTGGAACACTGAATGCGATGTTGTTATTTATTTCTGGTTGACATGTGATATGAGTTGGTATGATTAGTTCTCAACTCTGATCTTGTGGTGCTACTTGATTGAGTATTGGGATCATAATATTTTTCTTGCTGGTTTTATGTGTTATGAACTTATGTTTTTTACATGTTGTTAGAATTTGGCTTCAAATATATCTAAGCTAAGTAGGTAACAATCTCCCATTGGCCATTGCCCTTTGAGAGTGCACTCCTCTATAATACTGCCTGCTTGATCAGACGCAAGTTGCAACCTTTATTTCTGCTATTACTCCTGCATGTACCTGAGGATTAAATCATTTTTTTTCTCTTTCCTAATTTGGTGCTACTGTTATGTATTATAGTGTTGGAGATTTTTTGGATGAACTCTCATGATAAGGTTCAGTCATCATTGAACATATCTACCAGCATGTCAGTAGGGTACTAGGGTGTATGTTCTTTCCCCTTATTCTACAAGCATTTTTGTCACAGTACTTTGTGAAGGGTCAACAATGCACACATTAGGTAATCATGTCTAATCCTAAGGGTGGCAGAGGTGGAGATGGCTTAGGTGGAAGCCAATGTCGTGGGAATTTGATTCCAAGGGAGCTTTTTCAGTCACCAAAACCACAAGAAAGGCAGATCCCTATCCCAGAGACACAGGGAGATGATTCACAGGCACGTGACTTTGTTAACCACGTACCGGAGACTCCGAACACTCATATGGAGGAAGGTGAAGGTTCGAACCGTGCACCAAAAAAGGTTTTAAGCCCTATTGGATTGTGGTAAGTTTGTAAGCATATATATGCTTCATGATATGTGTATGAAATGATATTCACAATTCACGTGTTTGTTTGGTTTTCAATTCAGATTTGATGATAACAAGGTTAGTGGGTCCATCACTGACATTTTCCAGGGCCATTTTCGAAAACCTTGGTTCAATTACAGTGAGGTAGACGATGCAACAAAGACGCATTGGTGGAACATTTTCATAGTATGTATGAATCGAATTATGAAGAATGAAATTGATTATATTAAATTATTAATTACTTGGTTTAATGTTTGATTAAAGGGTCTTTACGAATGGCCTCCTAAGTTAGATGGCCTAGTGAGGAAGGCTTATAAGAAAAAAGCTTCATATCGTCTGAGAGACTTGCGATACTGGGTGCTTAAGAAAGCCAAAGAAAGGCCAAAATGGTTGGGGGAGACCATCTACGAAGACATGAAGAAAAGAAGTGAAGAGCCCACATTTTTGGAAAAATCTAAAAGGCGAAGAAGAACCGAAGAGGTGGCTCCCTGTCTAATCCAATTGAGCCGTCACACTTTCAGGGTTCTATTTCGGCTACACAGCATGCTAGAAAGATGGTAAAAATGTTTCATATCAAGTACTTAGTTTAATTTACATGACATTTTTGGTATAAGTAAAAAATAAAGCCTTTGTTCAACAATGTGTACAGGCAAAGAGTAGAGGAGGAGTACTCCCTACCGCTCCCGAGTTGTTCTTGAAGACTCATTTTAAGACTGTTCCTGGAAAAGGAGAAATTCCAGCAAACAAGAAAGCAAAGCAAATCTCGGTACATACTTCTAAACATATATTTAAATTAGTTTTGATTGAAGATACAAAATATAGGCAAGTTAGAACCAAATATAGGCAAGTTAGAACCAAAATGAATGAATATGAGTAGTTTGAAGTTAGTTTAAGTTATAAACACCTCAAACATCATATATATAGTTAGTTCAATGTATTTATAAGTAGTTTTGATTTAAAATACAAAGTATAGGCAAGTTAGAACCAAATATAGGCCTTTTGAGGCCATTTTAGGCCATTTTACTTGAAAATGAATGAATATGAGTAGTTTGAAGTTTGTTTAAGTTATAAACACCTCAAACATCATATATATAGTTATTTTAATGTATTTATAAGTAGTTTTGTTTGAAAATACAAAATATAGGCAAGTTAGAACCAAATATAGGCTTTTTTAGGCCATTTTAGAATGAATAAATATGAGTAGTTTGAAGTTAGTTTAAGTTATAAACACCTCAAACATCATATATATAGTTAGTTTAATGTATTTATAAGTAGTTTTGATTGAAAATACACAATATAGGAAAGTTAGAACCAAATATAGGCCTTTTGAGGCCATTTTAGGCCATTTTACTTAAAAATGAATGAATATGAGTAGTTTGAAGTTAGTTTAAGTTATAAACACCTCAAACATCATATATATAGTTAGTTTAATGTATTTATAAGTAGTTTTGATTGAAAATACACAATATAGGCAAGTTAGAACCAAATATAGGCCTTTTGAGGCCATTTTACTTGAAAATGAATGAATATGAGTAGTTTCAAGTTATTTTAAGTTATAAACACATCAAACATCATATATATAGTTATTTTAATGTATTTATAAGTAGTTTTGATTGAAAATACACAATATAGGCAAGTTAGGACCAAATATAGGCCTTTTGAGGCCATTTTAGGCCATTTTACTTGAAAATGAATGAATATGAGTAGTTTCAAGTTATTTTAGGTTATTAACACATCAAACATCATATATATAGTTAGTTTAATGTATTTTTAAGTAGTTTTGATTGAAAATACACAATATAGGCAAGTTAGAACCAAATATAGGCCTTTTGAGGTCATTTTAGGCCATTTTACATGAAAATGAATGAATATGAGTTGTTTGAAGTTAGTTTAAGTTATAAACACCTCAAACATCATATATATAGTTAGTTTAATGTATTTATAAGTAGTTTTGATTGAAAATACACAATATAGGCAAGTTAGAACCAAATATAGGCCTTTTGAGGCCATTTTAAGCCATTTTACTTGAAAATGAATGAATATGAGTAATTTGAAGTTAGTTTAAGTTATAAACACCTCAAACATCATATATATAGTTAGTATCATGTATTTATTAGTAGTTTTCACTGAAAATACAAAATATAGCCATGTTAGAACTAAATATACGCCATTTTAGGCCATTTTATATTACTTGAATATGAGTACATTTAACCAAATGCAGGAGACATACAATAAGAAGCTGGATCATTGTACCACTCAGGGATCACAGCCGAACCCTGATCTGTTGTATTGGGAGACAGTTGGTGGGAGGAATAGAGGAAAAGTGCAGGGGTTGGGTCAGGGAGATCATTTGTACTACAACTCTTCATTAGGCCGAGGAGATGGCGGCTCTTCACAACCATATGAGCCGTCCATTTTTTCTCGGCTTGAGGCGCAGGTGGAGGCAAAGGTCGCTGCACGGATGGAAGAGGTGGAGGCAAGGGTCGCAGCACGGGTGGAAGAGTCAAGTCGGGCACTCGTAGAGGAAATGATGAGGAACATGTCTAGTTTCGGCCACATGTTCTTAGGTTGCAACCCAGGCCCCCCTCCACAACGCATACCAGAAGATGACCCAGGGTTTGGTGGTGGCAGTAGTGCTACAGAGACACCCTTGACAGTATAGTTTTTTTGGTTTTGGCAACTAGGTAACTAACTTTTGGTTTCTATATAGTTAGTCTGACTATATGCATTTAGTGTCAATATTAATCGGCATCTCACTTTGTTTCTAGATGTGTCGGGTTATTTTTTTTGGAACCTGACTTCTACTTTATTTTCCCAACACCGGGATCTATTTTGCGTACATATATTTATTCTAGGTAGTTTGTCTAACTATAGACATTTAGTGTCTATTATATATTTATCGACATCTAGCTTATTAGTTTCTAGATTTGTCGATATATATTTTTGTAGAACCCGATTTCTACTTTGTTTCCCGACACCGGGATCAATTTTGTGTACATAATTTTAATCTATTTCATGTAATTATATAAGTATCTACGCAAATTGTAATATATATCAAATTTGCATATTTTTGAAATTGAAAACATTGAATGCGATGGAGGAACAGCTTTAGTGTAGTATATTTAGGTGCAGCTGTGCAGGTACAGGTTTAATTATAATTTCGAACTATAATAATTAAATTAACGTAATTTTTAAAAATAACGACGGCTAAACATTGAATCAACGACGGCTAGGCAGTCGCTGTAAGGTAATGTATGCTCACATGGACTTGAATTTCAACGACTGCTAAAGAATAATAGCGACGGTTCTTAACAGACGATGAAATAACGACGGTTCTTAACAGACGGTGAGACAACGACCGTTTTAAACGGTTGTTGTTTCAACGTCTGTTAAAAACAGTCGTTGACATATAGTCAACGTCGGCTTTGTTAGACGGTCGCTGATTTTCTTAAAACCGTCGTTGATATTTTCACCGACGGCCAGAGGGTCGTTGATTTCCATATCAGCGACCATCGGTACAACGACGGCTGTTTACTGACTGTTTGGCCGTCGGTGATGATTCAGCGACTGTGTTTTTAATATCAACGACCGCTTTTAGCCGTCGTTGATGTCGTCTTTTCTTATAGTGCCTAGAGGTCCTACAAAAGGAATTCGTTCCATACCCGGGGTTCAGAGAGTACTTCAGTGGGATCAGTTGATGCGTCCGATTGGGGAGCATGTTGCTGCGTACAAGACACATTGCGGTGAAATCAGTAGAAGCAAAGTGTCTATCTTGTACGATAGTTGGGATGATGTTCCACTAGGCCTTAAAAATAGTTTATGGGAAGATGCTAAAGTAAGTAACACATGTATTTTAAAAGTCAATCTTTTAATTTAATTGGTATCTTGTTTATTAGTTACTAATCGTGTATTATTTTGTATATTGAAGAGAGAGTTTGGAATATAAGAGGATGAGAGGAAGAAACGAGATGTGTTGACTACTTGTGATAAGCGGTGGAGAGATTTCAAGTCAAGATTGGTGAGTCGCTGGATCACAAAAACGAGGAAGGAGCCTAACAATGATAAGCAATCGTACGTGCTCTATCCTTTCATCACATAAGAGATTTGGAAGCAATTTGTGACAAAATGTAGCTCTGATGAGTTTAAGGTATATAATATGTACGTTACAATTACATAATATGTTATAATCAATTTTTTATGTTGTGAATATTGACTAGTTACTTATTTTCATATTAGGCTTAAAGTGAAAGAGCAAGAAAGTCTCAGGCTGCCAATATTCATCCTCATTTTTTGGGTCAAAAGTCATATGCAGATATGATTCCTTTTTGGAAAAAAAAGGGTATATCCCTTCATCATCTACATCATCATCTGTTGACTCATCCACATCTTCAGTTTTTTCCTCCTTGTCGGATCGAACTTTGCCATGGCTTCTAGCGAGATCGAAAAAAGATAAGGAAATCTTTTCTTCCCTAATGAAGAAACACAAAAGATAAAAGAGTCAATTGTAAGCATTTTTCAAATTTTATGATATTTTCTTGTCTAATTACTCGTATTCTTCTAATCATATGAATTTTTTTAATTGGACGCAGGATGATTGGAAAAGGAAAGAAAAGGAAGGAGAATTTGTTCCAGGTCGAATGGATGATGCTCAATCACGTGCTTTACAGAGGAATGACCGTCCTGGGCGTGTGTTAACAGCTGGACGTAGCATTGGGATTACATCTGTTTGGGGAGATCCTGATCGGAGTAGTACTGCTCGAAAGGGTAGGGGCATGGATGATGAGGAGATGCAGGAGTTCGAGGCTAGAGTGAGCCAAAGAGTTAGAGAACAGACGATGCAAGAGATGAACTCGAAGATAGATGCAATAGTTCAAGAAAGGTTGATGGCTTGTGCGGCACAATTAGGTCTTCAAGTACCAAATCAAACAAGGGAAGATGCGCCGGTCCGAAGTCCCCACACTCCAGTTGATCCTCGTAGCTGTCACTCGGGGGGCAATGATCCATTTGTGAACTTGAAGGTACTTATTTATTTTATATCTTCTAAGATTATGATATTATGCTTCTAAAACACTTAATTAATGACATTGTGTTCTCATTTGATGTTAAGAGTCAAGTTCCATGTCGTTTGGCATTAGCGGATGTCTCGGGGCCAATCATTGTAGCTGAGGGTACCGTTCATCCACAACCGGCATCATCATCACATCCTACGGCCGTGAAAGTGAGTGTTGATAATTTTTTTTCGGACTACGCAGATGCTCCAGTTCCACTACCTACTCCATACATCGTGAACCTCAGTCAAGCTGAGGGTTCATTCATAGATTGGCCGAAAGCGTTGGTATTTGTAGTCTCAGATAATCAGGTAACTTATGTTTAATATCTTGATTTATATACTACGTAAGCTTGATTGATATATGAAATAATCTATATACATATATAGTATGAATTAAAAAGAAGTCGAATTGAATTAGGAACATTTGCCCGAGGGAGGTGCGATGAAGAAGAAGAAAAAAAAAGTTGGTAGTGATCTTTGCACCGATGAGTCTGCACATAGGTACATAGATCCTTTTATTGACTTATCACTGGAGGATATGGATGATATTGTCAAGGATATGCACCGATTATTTTGCAACCGACCCTCAGATGAGCCTTTTAATATGCAAGTTATGAAGGGTACCGTCTTCAACTATGATAGTGATCAAATGATCATTCTCTCGCGACAAGATGCTTTCAATTTCTCACGGGAGCATGGCTTAATGTATCCATTTTTCTAATATTTATGATGTGAGAATTCTCAAACTCTAAACTAATTAACATTGATATTTATTTTTATTGTTTCTTCTATGTATAAGTATTTGGAGTGTAGGTATTTGGAAGAGGAGTCTGAACCAGAGGGTACTATTGGTTTCATGTGTCCAAGTATGATTTCAGCGACCCTGATACACAATGAACCAGATGCCGTGATCAACTACATGGCAAGTACAATGAAAGCGAATCAAAATATGCGTTTCATCCTATGTCCGTATATTCAAAAGTATGTTAGTTAAACTAATCTTTTCATTATTTTATCTATATGAACTTGTGGTTATATGAGCATCAAATTTTGTTTCATGCCTTAGGGAACATTGGATTCTTCTTGTCATTTGTCTATCTAAGAAAGCGGTATATATATTTGATTCGCTACAGAGAGAAAGAAAATTAGCTATCAAGATACCGCTAAATACGTAAGTTCATAGTTGTTATACATGTTAATTAATTTACATACATTTTATGATATTTTAAATAATTTACAAATGTTTATAGTAATTAATTGTTATAAAATTTCTATACTTAGTGCATATACAAGTTTCACGCACCTTGAAGGGTCCAATAAAGGAACTAAATTGTCTTGGATAACGATCCCGGTAAAACTCTTATGTTTTGTATTTCATACA
The DNA here is from genome assembly GCA_947648045.1 of Beta corolliflora. Classification (NCBI taxonomy): domain Eukaryota; kingdom Viridiplantae; phylum Streptophyta; class Magnoliopsida; order Caryophyllales; family Amaranthaceae; genus Beta; species Beta corolliflora. The sequence goes on from CANSZD010001098.1 coordinate 595,605, forward strand.
CATTTTATAATTCTATTTAGGATTTTATTCCCGATTCTAATATATATCTTAAATTTGGTGTAGTGTGCTCAACAATCGGGAGGAGCGGAATGCGGCTATTTCGTGATGAAAAACATGCTTGAAATCGTCCGCATGCACTATGATTCAGATAATTTACAGGAGGTATATGTATGTCATAAATTCGTTATTTATACTTATAGAATTTTCAAGTATATTAACTAATTTAATATATTTGTAGGATTTTCCACCAAGTCCTCAGCCATACTCCGCAACTGAAATCGACGAACTTAGAGAACTTTTTGCAAAATACTTTGTAGAGGTCGTCAAAGCTGCAAACTAACTAGTTAGTATATGTATTTATAGGTTGAACAATAATTTGTTGATTGAACCTTGTTGGTTGCCTGATTGCAATTGATTGCAATATTGGTTGCTTTGAGATGTACTGGAACAGGTTTTGGTTATATATGCAAAATTCTCCCAACGATTTCTTGGGTTGTCCAAATAACAAAGGAGACTCTGCCGAATTTTCTGCTCATAATTATTAATATAATGTTCGTTTAGTTTTGAAGTTTAAGGTTTTGTATATGAAAAAAAAACAAACAAAAAAGAAAAAAAAAACCCAAAAATCATCATTTGCGTCGCACCTTGCTCTATGTGCGACGCAAATGATTCACTATCTGCGTCGCACGTTAGCAATGTGCGCCGCAGATGACTGGCTGCTGTGGATGCAGGGGTCTACCATTTGCGTCGCACCTAGCTCAATGTGCGACGCATATTATAGCTCATTTTCGTCGCACATTGAGCAAGGTGCGACGCAAATGTTAGACCCCTGCATCCACAGCAGCCAGTAGCCCAAGAGTTATTTGTGTCGCATTGTAGTCTGGGTCCGATGCAAATAGTGAGAAAACTGCGTCGCATGCTTGTCCGACGTAGATCATGTATCCTAATTTGCGTCGAGAGCTGTGCCGTCGGACCCATGTCCGACGCAAATGGGCGCCTCGCATCCGATGCAAATCGTCAATTCTGTATTAGTGCACGGGTGAACCCCGGGCGGGCTCTCTGGCCCGGGCGGGCGGGTCATAGCCCGAGCGGGCTATTAGACCCTGTTTTCGTGTTTGCGCGATTTAATCTGGATTTTTTCGAATTTTCTTGGTTTGTTTTAGATCATTTTGTAAACTTTAGGAGGTCATATATATGACATCCTAAAGTCATTTGAGAACCCTAAGATTCAAATTAGCCACAAAATATAACTCTCTCTCTCTCCTCTTCTCTATCTTCTTCTCCATTGTAATTCCTCCATTAGAGAGGCTAAAGAAAAACTTCAAGGTTCTTGCATGTGGATGTAGGTCAAGGTTGACCGAACCACGTTAAATCTTTGTCTCTCTTTATTGCTTCTATTTCTCATTTAAAGTTTTGAACTTTGCATTTATTGTTGAACTTGAAGTTAACTAGCAAACCCTAGGTCTTAGAAATTGCATTTATCGCTAACACTTACTTGTCAAGTGTTTCAGTCACAACAAAATCTTTGGTCACATGGAGAGAAAAAAATGAATCTCAGCCATTGAAGGTACTTAAGGTCTTAATCATACATGTTACTATACTCCTAGTGTCCAAAGTTGAACATTGAGAGTTGTGAGCCAATAATAAATCTGAAGATATCTTCGAAGTATACCACCTTGGGTTGTACAGAAGAGAGAGAATGATTCACGGGGTTGACCATCATAATAAAAATCCATGTTTATCCCACAGGATTAGAAGAATAAAACAAAAAAAGAACCATCAGAAAAATCGATTAGAGCATCTTCATTTTCGCTATGCCATATTAGTTTTGTGGCTATTTTGCTTGTCACTTGTCAGTAGAGATTTACGGATCGTGTGGATTGCGGGCTGCGTGCATTGTTTGATGAGCTATTATTATATTTCTCTAGTATCATAATCTTTCACTAGTCACTAATATGTGCGAAATGAAAGGAATGAGTGTTGCTGAGAGTCTAAAATCCCGAGAATGAGTTCAATCCGATTCCCGAGAGTCTTGTCACGGAGATCGTGCAAAATACTGTCAAATTGGGCCGGGGGTTTTTCTGGAAACGCCCCTCCGACGCTCAAGTCAGATGTAATTGAGGTAGAGAGAGAAAGTTAGTGAATGTAGAGAGAGATGCTCTGGTTTTTGTTGGTGAAAATTGAATACCTGTTCAATGATGAGATTGGCTTCTTTTATAGTGTTGGTGATTTCCCAGACAAGAAAACCTAATGGGGAACATCCCAACTTTTAGGAAAGCTGCCTCCTTTTTATGGTAGGAGTCTTTTCAACTTGAAAAGGTTGATGGGCTCCTCATTGGCAATACCCTTTTGACCTTTTTTCGTGGGCTTTTGTAAGATATTATTTGACCAGGCCATGGGTCCAAACAGTATGGTCTCCCATGTCTCATCAGATACGCTTAATTTGTGGTGCTCACAGTAAACTGAATAAGCCTTATCTTGCCCATTGGTAATTCAATCTCATGCTACCTTCATTCGTGGTATCTTTCAATGGATTAATCTACCGCATGCAAAGTTGTTAATGTTGCCTTTGTTTACCATATCTTGAGATGTAGATAAAGTTTTGTGGAAAATGAAAATGTCACGTATAGATTTACAAATGCTTTTATGGAGCTTATGTTTCCCCTTATAATAGTTTTTTTTGGCATTGAAGGGGATTTTTTAGAAGGTTTAAGGCCTCTCCTAAAAATTTTAGGTTGTAAATACTTGGTGCAATAACAATATGAATACTATTAAAATGCCAAACCATCAGATCACGTTCCAGTATGTCTGGAAAATTTTGGAATCTAATTTCACTCTTGACCAAACGAACAAATCTTAAATAAAGTATATATTAAGGGTTAAATCTCACAATATACTGACAGGACGCAAGGAGGCATATCGCCACTTTTGCCTTATTCAATACCAACAAACATTCAAATGATATGAATACTAGTAACAACAACATATTTTAATAGAATTAGCATATAGTTTATTTCGACGAACTAGACACTTTAAGGGAGAGTTACATGATTTATTTCGAGAATTAGCATATAGTTTAACAACTGCTATATAAGTTGCTCAGCCGTAAATTGGAATGTTGTTCTGCATCAGTGCCTAGCCAACAACAGAGCCGACCGTATACCTTTAACAAGGTCCTTCACATTCTTGTTGAAACCTCTTTCCATCTGTATATATATATATATCAATTATTGTTTTTCATTTTTGAGAGAAAATAAAGTTGCAAATAGGATTAATGACGGAATAATAAAGTTTGGTTACCTGTGCAACAATGGTTATGTCTAGAGCCATGCTCCCAAAGGATATGATGCCACAATTAACAACATTTATATCATGCTTCTCAACTTCCTTAAATAACCTGGTCAAAATTCTCTTGTCTTTCTGACAGTACACTTTTAAGAGGAGACTTTTGTCTGACAGTTTAACTTCAATTTCAGGAAGTGAATCATAAAAATCACCACTACCACCACCGCTGTCACCACTGCCAGTGGAACTGCCATTAACCATACAGGCCGCCGAGGATAGGCCATTGTAACCAACACTATCATCCTCTATTAACACTTGTGATTTCTTAACCATAATCACAGACTGCATTGTCCCCTTAGTGGCACTGGCCTCTTCCTTGAGCACCTTCACTTTCTCTTGGAGTTGCTTCATATATTTGATTGCCTCTTCAAGAACAGATGTTTTGTCAATCTGCAATGAAAGTAGTTACATTTTCATTCAAGTAAGTAACACAAATACTAACATTATATTAGACTTTTCTCTAAACGAAAATTGACTGGAAATATGGTGGAGGCATAACAAGGTTGAACGAATATTAACTGTGAAATAGTTTAATAATAAAATCAATGTAACAAGTAATGGAGTATAGATCTAATATTAAAAAAGAATGGTTTATACTATACAAGTTAAAATGGCCAGTAGTTTATTCTAGTTAGTCATTGTAGAAGGATCCACGTTATGGAGAACAATTTATTATAAGGATATAGGAAATATGGATTTGGCTTTTAAGGAAATAAGGAATACTTGCTATAATATTTGTCTATTCCTTGAGAACTTCAGGTGAATGATGTGACGCAGTTTTGGTTACATTACCAGAAAAAAAATACAAGCATAATCCTCTAATTCTTCCATGTGGAAAAAAGAACTTATTCACCTCCTAAACTAGTTGTACAACGTCAAATTTTAGCTCCCCATTTCCTTTGCATTAGAAAGGGAAAAATAACATCTTTTGCCAATACCAATACTAAAATTTGTCGTGAATAATCCATAGTTTAAGATTATTATGAGATGACTAGCCATAGTTTGAATAATTCTTGTGAATTTTTCGATTATCATTCTACATACAAATTATGAAAAAAGGAGATACCTTCTTGAGGCCAGGAACAATGGCAGAAAGAGCAATGAACCTTTGGCTGATTACCTCTCGCCGCTTCCTCTCAGCAATTACATGATCTTGCACTTGACTTGGCGGCCTTTTTCTCTTTGCACCCTTAGTGTTTACCACTTGCTCACTACTCTCTTTCTTACTCTTTTCAATATCATTCTGGCCTTCATTCTGTAAACGTTTTTTGGCTTTAGTTCCCCTTACATTGCTTCTTTTTTTGTTTGAGAAAATAAAAATTTTAAGGTGCTTTTCATAGCAATATCAAGCGCTTCCAAAGCTCTGTAACCAAGGAAAAGTATGAGTGCATACATCATACACCTGAGTGGACCATGTGCATGGTACATCCAATACTATTTTTTGCTGATTTGATCATTCGAAACCTTGAAATGAGCATAGTGAGTGCTCCAAATTAGCAAATGAGCAAAAAAATAGCCCCTAAGTGTATAATAAAGATTGTAGAAAAGTATTAACCACCAAGATGAGCAACAATATTCTACTATTCTGTGTATGAGACTTTCATCTCGGATGGATCCCAAGTGATAAAAGAAAGAAGACCAGTTCCTCTTTTTTTTTTTTATTAACCTACCTCGTGTATGTATAAGATAGAATCCGTTGGATATCTAAAAAAAATTACTCATCCTTAACTTTTCGATGAATCCTACCGTATCGCATGAAGACAAGAAAGTACAATAAATTAGAGGACTCACTGTATTCCCTTGCATTGCTTCAAACTGTTGGTATTGTTGGGCATCAAAGCTTATGATCAAGTTGTCAGCAGCATCACCATTACTATTATTGTGGTTGTTGTCTTCATCACCAAATATGTGTAAGGGTGAAGCAAATGGCTCGATGATACCATAATCAAGATTTGGTTGGGGAGAGGAAGTGTTGTTCTGGAAACATATAGGATTAGGAAAGTCCTCTGCTATTGCAGCAGCAAGTTGTTCATCAAATGTTGATATATCACTTTGGTTGTAGTGGTAAGGAGGTGGGTGGCTCATTAAGATTGGATCTTCATCCATTTCCATCTCTACGCCCTACATCAAAATAGACCAGTATGTTAAAAACAAAAAAAATAAAAAATAAAGAATTTTTGTGTCATAATTTCATTCCTCGTTTTTTCATATGTCTCATCTCATCCTAGCTCGTTAAATTTTTATTTTTGACGTATCTCCAACTAAAAATTGGTTACTTACTTTTTGTGTTGAAGGTGACGAAATGAGACACAAGATTGTGGCTGCATAAGGATTGTACCACTATATGTTTGGCATTTATCTTGTTGGACCACACGAAATATTTTTTGCCACAGAAAGAAAGTACTCTCTACGGGATCTTTTGACTGAATTTGCAACGTTGTTGGCCCATTAGGATATCATGTATTAGATTTGTGTTGTTTGTGCTTAGGCCTAACTATTAGCATTATGAGGATGGACTTATATTAGATTTGTAATTAGCATTAGTTTATCAAGCTCATAAGTAGGGATTATTAACCAAACCGGGTGTACCGTGAGCATGGTACACTCATGACTATTTTTTTTGTTCATTACTCATTGAAATCATCCAAATAAGCAAAATGTACTAAAAAGGAAAGTTCTAAATGGCCAAATGAGCAGAAATTAATCATGATACACTCGGGTGTATGATTAATGAACTCTCATAATTAAGTTCAGCTTGCATATGGGCGTACTATATTGCTAATACTACATCATCACAAATTCCCCATCCTACATGCATGGTATCAGATCAATACACGGGGCTACGACACACTTCACTCAACCTCCATGGCAGGTGGTGGTGATGACCCTAAAGTTCCTAAGATTGATCCTACGTCCAGTAGCGGATAGATTCTTATGAATTATGGGTCACCAAAGACCATCGACTCCTTATTATCAATCCATGTTTTTTTTAAATATACTTACGAATTTACAGATGTTGTTTGTCATATCTAGTTGTTGACTTGTTGACATTTTTATAGAAAATGTAATTTGTATTTACACGTATTGTTATTAGACTATATAAATAAATGAAATACTCTTGTTATCTAACTTTTGATATCTTACAACATAGTTACGATAAAGAAAAATTTTATTTGATTAAGTTAGATTGTGTTTTATTTTTTCTCTGGTATCTATTATTGTATACCTTTAAATTAATGAAATTTATCTTTCTCTCCAAAAAAAATCAATTAAGTAAAAATAGAAAGTAATAATTTGAATTTCATACATTCGTAGATTATTTTAATAACACTTTTTTAGAAAAAATAACCGATAGGTTTATATTTACATTTTTTGGTAAGCAAGTAGCAAGTATTGCATTTCAAACTAACGATGTAGAACCTAGAATCCTTATGATGAGGAGAACAGACGTTCAATGAAGGACCCCTCTACTTATAGGAGGACTAGCAAATTATGCACGCGATGCGTGCTTGATTTTTTTTTTTCAAACATAAATTCTAACCTTTTTGGGCATAAACAAAGGTAAAAATATGAATATATAGACTTTTTTTGGCTAAATTTCGTAGGTTAAGCCTCTATCACTTAACCCTTCTTTTATTCATTTTTTTTACTTATTCTTTCTTTAGGTTTTGAATACTAAACTTGATGAAAAATGAAAGAATGTTAAGTGAATTTTTTTAGGATTTCTTATGTTGTATTAACATAGTCTTTTGTGTTAAATAAATCATTTTACTTTGTTAATTGCTCAAACCCGTCTTGATGTAATACTTCATTGTATTTGTGACTTTATTGATAAGATACTTGATTGATGTAATATTCCTTTTTATTTTTTTCAGCATAAATGTACTAAATCTTATGATCAATGTTTCTTTTTTTGGTGGTTCAATTATAACATGATTGCCTTCAACATTTAAGCTAATTTTTTAATTTTTATTTTTGAGTTTGACTTTATTTTTCCCTTCTTTTGGTAGTAGTTGATTTACTAATGGGCAAATAAGTAAATTTATAAAGGGACACCATAGCTCCCCCCCTTCCCTTATATAATACTAGCTTTTTATGCACGCGATGCGTGCGATGATATTTTTGGGCTTAACTGTTACTCAGTAGGGAAACAAACCATGTAAAGAGGAGATAAATACTGCTAATCAAGATTGATATGGATTGAGGTTCATGCCAAATCATGTAAAGAGGAGCCAAGATAAATATAATTTGTCTTCCTGATTTTATGTAATATTGTTGTTTCACTTATAGCTAACTAAGTATGATTAACGTTAGTTGTTGGTTAATAGTGAAAAAAATTTGTAGCCAAAAGCCACAAATTAAAGCCACCTGTATGCAAGTAACAAACCCACATAATTTTCCCCACCTACCCATATAACTATCCACCCCACATACCCATATGAATGATGTATCGCACTTTTTTTTTTTAATAATCCTCCACATTTTCATCTGCCCACCTACAACCTTATATATTCCCTTTCCTCAAAATATTAGAACGACTCATCTCCTTATCCTCACTATCTTTCATATCTCACTCAAAAATATTGAGATTTCATATACATATTTGATGAGAGACATTTATGTCACTCATAGGGTAGTAATTCGTGCGTAATTAGAGTCGTTTTAGTTTAATTTTCGTAATTATTCTTCTAATTTTATTTCCTTTTTAGTTATTATTGTTTTCTTTATTTATTTTCATTTTATTATTTTATATGTATAGTTTCTCCCCTTGTGTTTGGTTTTCTATGTAAGTAAGCTTTTTGGAGCTACGCGTTCGAGTTTCAAAGTTAGAGGGGTGGCTTGATTTAGTGCTATAATATAGAGCTTATCCTACACCACACTTTCCACCTATCCATACCACAAACCAAGCATAGAGTGGAGCAATTTTGCCAAAATAAGAGCTTTTGGAAGGATTTGTGCACAAGGGTCATATTATAACGGTCATAACTTTCACCAAAAACAATATTTTTTAGTGATTCAAGTTGGAGATGAAAGCTTAGCTCGATAGCTTTCCAACGAGTGGTCACAATCCTGATTTCGATAAAAACTGAAAGAGATATGGCTCTTTGAAGTCAGGCGCGTCTGCTGGCCCGCCCGGGCTCCTCAGACCGCCCGAGCAAGTGTCCTGCCCGCCCGGGCTGCTGAAGAGTCGAGCTTCTGCCTCGACGAAGAATGATAGCATGCCCCGCCCGGTGGATCAGCATGGGCCCGACCACCCTGCACCGCCCAGGCCTTGACCCAACCCGCCCGGGGTGCCTTGGTCAGCCCGCCCGGGCCATGTGGAGCCCGCCCGGGCTGCTGTTATTCACACGTTTTTCTTCGGCCCATTTTGTTTACGACGATGTAATTGATGGGGAGTATAAATACCCCCCTTAGCCCATTTTGAGAAAAAAAAATGTTTTATTTTTTATTCACCTCTTTTAGTTTTAGAAATAGTTAGGGTTTTAGGGAGGATTAGTCTCCATAGCTTAGTTTAGGGGAAAAGTGAGAAAATTCAAAGAGATTGAAGTTTGGAGATTCAATGGTGACAACTTGGATTTAAAGATTCAACAATTTATCAATGAGCATTTCTTACTCTCTCTCCTCTTTTATTGCTTTATTTTAATGTTTAGTAGTTAATCTAGATTAAAGTTTCCATCTTTTACTAGTTTCTTCTTGTTTGCTCTCTAAATTTTGTTTTGTTTTTGCTTTAAAAGACTTGATTTTTGGTTTTTCCTATTTTGGAATTGGTGATTTGTTGTTAGTTTTTCCATGTTTAGGATGTTTGGTAGTATAATGGGTAGTGAGTAGTTCATTAACTAGGATTGGGAGTAGCCCAATCATTGTTTGCATCTTATTTTCATGAGTAGAGTTTATTGGGTTGGTTATGCTTGGGATCTGTGCAATTTCAATCTTTGATGTTGATTGGTGACTTAGTTGATGTATGTGAGCTCCATCACCTTTCGATCCTTTTGTTGCTCATTTAATGGTTTACTTTTATGTGGTTGACCTTCATGATTGATTGATTAGTTGCTACACATCACTTGTTGATTGGTATTAACTTGGGTTTGATTTCAATTCCTAACTTGGCCTTGTTAGGTGATAACACCTCGAAATATAGGTTTTGTTGCCATAATTAGGACTCTAAACTCCCTAACAACGATTTTAGAGGTGTTTAGGTTTGTTTATTCCCTTTGCATATCCCCAGTACGTGTCAATCCCTATATCTCTACTCGGTTGTTGGATGTCAACTATGATTGTGGTGTTTTTCCAATCCTAGTGCTTTTCCTAATTTGATTTCAATAGTTTATACCCTTAGTTTAACCAAAACTTGACGATTTCTTCGGCCTAGCTTATTGTTAAATTAACACAAATTGGTGCTCCTTAGTCCTTGTGGAAGAATGACCCTTGCTTGTCACTTTACTTAGTTTTTAGTGGTCTAGTTAGGTTTTGTTTGACTTTAGGAGACTAGTAACGACCTAGTTTTCCCTATGTCAATATTCACAGCAAACACCACATTAATAAGCCAATTCTGGTGTTAAAATTAACCCCATCAACGCTCCATTAATTTTTAGGGTAATTTTGATCTCTGTTTTTGTGGGTCTTTTTGGGTTTTCATTTCGATCGGGTGGTAATGTTGAAGAATGTTCGTCGGAATGGGGTTGAAATTGGAGTTAATTGTTTACGTTTTATGTTCTTGATTTCGTCCCAAAAATGTAATTGTCAACTAAATTTTTCAAAGATTCTGTTACATTTTGTTTGAACTTTCATTTGTGAAGATGGTTTTTTTAATTTCAACTAATTTGAAATAACTTGCAAGATTAAAAAGAATTATGTACCTTTTTTAGAAGTCCGCAAATCGCCAATGGACAAATGTGTGATCTCCCCGTCGAAATCGTATGTTTTTCTTAGTTTGTAATTTGTATTGACGTTGTAGTATATTGGTAATTTTTCTGAGTCTGTAAATGTAAATGGTTCTTGAGAACGGAGTATGTAATTGTTAATGGGTTATAGTTTGTAATTAAATTTTCTTGTTTTTTGTAAAGTTTCCTCATTTGAGTGATTTGTATAACGTGAATTATACAATTCTATTGATTTCAGTTGACTTGTGATTGATTGTTAAAATTGTATTTCCGGCAGTTTTTTTGAAGCTTAAGCCTTGGTTGATATTGGTTTTGTAATTTAGAAAGAGAAGGGGGTAAAACAATCTCTTCAAATGGGGACACCATAGCTTTCCCATTTTCTTATATAGTATAGATAAGTTAATAATTGTGACAAAGTAAATAATATTCAATGAAATCTATGTTGGTTATTCCTCCTTATTTGGAAAAGATCAAATTAGTAAAATAGTAAGAGAAAAAGAATGAGAGGAATGGAAGGGGAGAAAAAGAAGGAGAGTAAAAAGAAAATAAGAGGTAAATTATTTGACGTTAATTTGCATCATTAGTTTATTAGTTATAGGATGATTATAAATATGTAATCTAATTGATTGTTAATTAAATTCAGAGATAGAATTTATAATCACATTTCAGAAATATAGAAACACTTTACATTTTGAGAGTACACCATCGAATGTTAGTTTATAATTTATAAACACTTTGTGAGTTATTCTATTATATTATAGAGATATAATTGTTAGCCTATTTTGTTTATACACAAAGGGAAAACGAACATTATTTCCGCTGCAAGATTATTTGTGATCTTTCCCAACAGTCTGGTATCAGAGCCGGATACGTATATTGTATAAAACAAAATGGAAGATTCGATGGTAAGTCTATCGGGAATGATTAAATTGACGTCGTCCAACTATTCCATGTGGAAGTCTCGAATGGAGGATATCCTTTATTGTAAGGATTTGTATAAACCCATTGAGGAAGAAAATAAACCGGAAAATAAAAGCGAAGATGCATGGAAATTGGAAAATCGAAAGGCAGTCGGGTTGATACGACAACATATTGATCAAAGCATTTTTCAACATGTTGCTAATGATACCGATGCCTACAAGCTTTGGAAAAAGCTTGAGTCAATGTATGAGAGGAAGACCGCTTTAAATAAAGCTACATTGGTGAGAAGGTTGGTTCGTCTTCTATACAAAGAAGGTAAAAATATGGCGTAACACATGAATGAATTTCTGGGGCATTGTTAATCGCCTAACAAATGTTAGCATGACAATTGAAGATGAAGTCCAAGCCTTATTACTCCTTAGCTCATTACCCGATAGCTGGGAAACTCTTGTTATCTCGTTGAGCAATTCGGCTCCGAATGGTAAACTCACCCTTGACATGGTGAAAGATAGCTTGTTCAATGAAGAAGCTAGAAGGAAAGAATTTGCCTCCACAAATAATCAAATCAAGCACACACGTTGTTGAAAGCTCGGGGAGACCAATGTTTAAAGGCTCCCAAAGTCAAGATAAATGGAGAGGCGAGATCGAAATCCAAGAAGAGGTTCACTTGCTTTTATTGTCATAAGGCAGGACATAAGCAAAGTGAATGTCGAATATGGAAGCGGGACATGAGATCAAAGAATGACAAGAGTAGTGATAATGAAGACAAGAAAAATGTCACGGCTACAGCAGTTGGTGACGAAGTTTATTTTGTAGGTGATGACTCATGTTATAACCTTACAAATGAAGATTGTAGTTGGGTGATTGATACAGGTGCTTCATATCATCTAACTGCAAACAAAGATTACTTCACATCTTACACTAGCGGCGATCTTGGTTTTGTAAGGATGGGAAATAATGGATCCTCCAAAATTATTGGTATTGGAGATGTTTGCTTGGAAACCAATGCAGGGTGCAAGCTAACACTACACGATGTTAGACATGTTCCGGATATTCTTTGAATTTGATCTCAGCTGGTAAACTTGACGATGAAGGGTATGCAAATCATTTTTCTAATGGAAAGTGGAAGTTGTCGAGAGGCTCGATAATTGTTGCTCATGGAAAGAAGCAACAAACCCTTTATGTCACAAATGGGAAGCTCGGCTCACAGTTGAATGTAGCTGAAGAATGTTCTACCGAGCTATGGCATAAGCGGCTCGGACATATGAGTGAGAAGGGAATGCAAATCCTCACTCGGAAGAAACTCCTTCCTTTGAAGGATGTTCATTTGAAATCTTGTGTTGATTGTTTGGCTGGAAAACAACACAGAGATTCATTTCAAAGAAATCCACCATCTAGAAGACCAAGTGTTCTAGATTTGGTTCACACAGACGTATGCTCTATGACGGAGAAATCTCTTGGTGGTGCATCTTATTTTGTCACATTTATTGATGACCATTCCAGGAAAGTGTGGGTCTATCTTTTGAAGAGTAAAGACCAAGTTCTTGACGCGTTCAAGGAGTTTCATGCAAAAGTAGAGAGAGAAATAAGCATGAAATTAAAATGTGTACGATCTGATAATGGTGGTGAGTATAGAGGACCGTATGAAGAATATTGCAAGAAGTATGGGATAAAGCTTGAGAAAACTGTCCCAAAAACGCCTCAACAAAATGGTCTTGCCGAAAGAATGAATCGTACGATTACTGAAAGAGTTCGTTCGATGTTGTCTCATGCAAAGTTACCAAAATCATTTTTGGGGGAGGCGATTAAAATCAGAGTTCATTTGATTAATCTTTCTCCTTCGGTTCCACTTGATGGTGATGTTCCACAAACGATATGGTCGGGGAGAAAAATAAACTATGAAAGTTTGAAGGTCTTTGGTTGTAGAGCCTTTGTTCACATCCCGAGGGATGAGAGATCAAAACTTGATAGCAAGACAAAACAATGTATTTTTCTTGGCTATCCTGAAGATGAGTTTGGTTATAGGTTATGGAGTCCTGCTGAAAGAAAGATTGTCAGAAGCAGAGATGTTGTTTTCTTTGAAGATCAAACCATTGAAGATATACAAAACACAGGAAAATCTACAACATCATCAGAAGAATCACCTATAATCATGAATCCAGTTCCTTCTCCAGATATAATTGATGATCACGGGGGAGAAGTACACTAAGAAGATCAACCTCACAATATTGATGATGATGAGGATGATAATAATGACAATGTGGAACAGTTGACACAACAAGAGAGTCAACCACCACCACCACCGAGTTGAGAAGGTCTAAAGCAGAGATAAACGACTTCCAAAGAAGACTTGCTAGTGGTGAGTATCGTTTGCTTACCGAAGGGGGAGAGCCGAGTCTTATGAAGAAGCTCTAAGAGATAACCACCAAAAAGAGTGGATGGAAGCCATGCAAGATGAGATAAAATCCTTGCATGAGAATCATACATTTGATTTGGTACAATTACCAAAGGGTCGACGAGCACTCAAGAATAAGTGGGTGTTCAGATTGAAAACTGAAGAAAATAATCCGCAACCAAGATACAAAGCAAGGATGGTTGTGAAGGGGTTCAGTCAGAAGAAAGGTATTGACTTTGAAGAAATACCTGTGGTGAAAATGTCGTCAATACGAGTTGTCCTAGGCATGGCAGCATGCATGGATTTAGAAATTGAACAACTAGATGTGAAAACAGCCTTCCTACATGGTGATTTGGAAGAAGAAATATATATGGAACAACCTGAGGGATTTCAGGTTAAGGGAAAAGAGCACATGGTATGTCGTTTAAATAAGAGCTTGTATGGTTTAAAACAAGCTCCGCGACAGTGGTATCGAAAATTTGAATCTTTTATGAAGGATCATAAGTATCACAAGACGACATCGGATCGTGTGTTCGTTAAAAGATTTGCAGAGGGAGATTTTATTATTTTACTCCTTTATGTTGATGATATGTTAATCATTGGTCGTGATAACAATAAAATCGCCAATTTGAAAAAGGCGATGAATAAGTTCTTTGCCATGAAAGACTTAGGACCATCAAAACAGATACTAGGCATGAAAATATCTCGTGACAGGAAAAATAAGAAGTTATGGCTGTCACAGGAAAGATATATTGAGAAGCTACTCGAGAGGTTTAACATGCATAAGGCTAAACCAGTAAGTTCTCCACTTCCAGGTCATTTTAAGTTGAGTTCTCAACAATGTCCTACAAGTGAGACTGAAATAGAAGAAATGAATAAAGTCCCTTATGCATCTGCAGTTGGTAGTTTGATGTATGCTATGGTCTGTACGAGACCAGATATTGCTTATTCAGTCGGTGTTGTTAGCAGGTTCCTCTCAAATCCAGGGAAAGAACACTGGGAAGCTGTAAAATGGATTCTAAGGTATCTAAGAGGCACATCCAATTTGTGCTTATGTTTTGGTTCAGGAGATCCTGTGTTAAATGGTTACACGAGATGCGAGATATGGCTAATGATGTTGATTCGCGAAAGTCTCAGATCGGGCTATATGATGACTTTTGCGGGGGGAGCTATATCATGGCAATCTAGATTACAAAAATGTGTTGCTTTATCAACAACGGAAGCTTAGTATATTCTTTGTGACGAAGCTTGTAAAGAGCTCTTGTGGATGAAGAATTTCCTACAACAAGTTAGGGATTAAACAAGATAAGTATACACTTTACTGTGATAGCCAAAGTGCTATTTATCTGGCGAAAAATCCTACCTTCCATGCCCGTTCCAAACATATAGACGTAAGGTATCATTGGATACGAGAAGTCTTTGAAGCCAAGTTGTTGCATTTGGAAAAGATCCATACTAACCACAATGGATCAGATATGATGACAAAGATATTGACCATGCAAAAGCTTGAAGTTTGTCGAGTTGAAGCGGGTTTATCAAGAATCTCCAAATAAGTCGAAGGGGGAGATTTGTTGGTTATTCCTCCTTATTTGGAAAAGATCAAATTAGTAAAATAGTAAGAGAAAAAGAATGAGAGGAATGGAAGGGGAGAAAAAGAAGGAGAGTAAAAAGAAAATAAGAGGCAAATTATTTGACGTTAATTTACATCATTAGTTTATTAGTTATAGGATGATTATAAATATGTAATCTAATTGATTGTTAATTAAATTCAGAGATAGAATTTATAATCACATTTCAGAAATATAGAAACACTTTACATTTTGAGAGTACACCATCGAATGTTAGTTTATAATTTATAAACACTTTGTGAGTTATTCTATTATATTATAGAGATATAATTGTTAGCCTATTTTGTTTATACACGAAGGGAAAACGAATATTATTTCCGCTGCAAGATTATTTGTGATCTTTCCCAACAATCTATAGCTTTTTTCTTTTGAACAAAACTATATCTAAAATCACTAATATCTCTAAAAGCGTAGTACAAACATATATTTACAGATTTGGCAACAAATCTTTTGTGTAGATAAAAAGGATCAAATAATAAGAATGTTGTGAGAAAAAAAATTTATGACGGAATGCGACATGTCCCATTGATTATTATTTTAGTATAATTCAATGAAAATTTCCTTTTTTCCCATGGAAAAAAGATATTAAACATAAGAGAGATAAGAGGATAGTCCATGAGCCCTAAAATATTGCATTCATCATATTATAGTATACCAGGATGTGCCTTGTACATATTATTTTTTAAAAATTTGGTAAGATAAATCACATTAACGCCCTCTCACAGGGCACCTAAATACAACCTACCCCAAAGCCTCCCAAACCCCCTGATAAGAATTAAACCCACAACCTGCGGATGGAAGATGAAAGGGCTTACCACCCTTCCACTCCCTCATTCTCCTTTGTACATATTATATGCAATGATTTCTTTAGCTCATTTATTCATTACATTGGAAGTCTCGCTCAAAATAAGCACATTAGTAAGACAATTATCTCCATATGCACAATACACTCGAAGGCTTAAAAAGATTATACCATCCCCTCAAAAAAAAAAAAAATTATACCAAAAAATATGTTCCTAGGATACTTAACTCTCCTTTTTTATAATTAGTAAGATACTTGACTCTCTTTATAGTGAATATATTTTTTTTTTTTTGTGGGGAAGTTAGATATTTATATAATAATTAGACAATTGATAAAAACTCATTAAAAAGCACTTCACCTAATTGAAGTATTACGCCTATTTTATTGGCCAAACTTATAAAAAGCTTTAAAGCTCCATCCTAAGACAAAATTATAGTAGTATTTCTTAAAGCTAAACATGCTACTTGTCTTGATATTAGGGTTACCTACCCTTTCCTGCTATAAGCCTATGAGTACGACAGTCGACACTCGACACTCGACAGGCAATTAGCAATAATGCAATATGGAGTTTTCCCCCAAAAAAGAAAAAAGCAATATGTAAACAAATTTCGATTACAATAATGATGTAACAATCAAGCAAACCTACCAACAAAAAACAAAGCCACGAAAGAGATCGTTCATTCGCCCCATATTTTCCCCTGCCCCCTAGGAATAGAATATCGTTTATCTCACCGGTTATCGCTTTTTATAATCTAGGCCATTGTATCGCCTCCCTTACCGACAGTTATCAATTATGATATATAGGGATAATAATAATATATTTAATTTAGTTATATTATTAATACATCCTGATATATTATCCGTGTTTCTTTTTGTTTATATAACGTAGATTTCAAAATTATCAATGCGGAATCATGATTATTAAACTTTTTAATTATCAATAAGTACAATTTTTTTAACGAACAAATGATATTTGAAAATATATATTGAGATGAATTAAACAATATCTTATACGACAATTGAAAATTTTCATCAACTGATCGCAGTTCAAACAATGAAAGTTCTGTAGCTTGTGAATCAAGCTAATCAGAATGCATTGTAGAGAAAGAAAGAAAAATGGAGAGGAGAAGAGAATTATGTTTATTAGAAAATGAATCTCATCATTACAATGTTTACAGTACAATTGTATTCATAGAAGAATTAGAAAAGTGTTCTCTAACTAACTCTATACAAGAAAATGGGTTATGTAACTAATTATGACTAACTAAATCAGTTAGAGTAGCTGCTGAGTTGGTAGAAACCTCAGCTGCATGATCACTATATATGTTTAATATCCCCCGCAAGCTTGGCTGGGGAAAGAACATGCCAAGCTTGGACAATAAGTGATGAATCTATGCTGAAGGTATAATCTTTGTAAAAGCATCAACCAACTGCTAAAAAGTGGGCATGTATATGAGCTCCAAGAGACCTTCCATGACTTTGTCTCGAGTAAAATGATTATCTATGTCAATATGTTTGGGATCTCATGGAACACAGGGCTCCTAACTATGTGCAAAGCTGATTGGTTATCACAATAATGCAATGTAACTGGGGTGAGATTAACCTCTTGAAGTTCCGTTAAAAGTGTAACTAACCAAGTTACTTCTGCTGCTGCACTAGTCATAGCCCTGTACTCAGCCTCTGAGGACTATCTAAATACAGTGGCTTGTTTCTTGCTCTTTCAACTGATGGGAGAATCACCTAAGAGCATAATATAGCCAGAGAGGGATCTAATCTGGAGTTAGGGCAGGAAGCTCAATCTGAGTCTAAGAATGCTTGCAGCTTTAGAGTAGATGAACCTTTTAATAGAATTCCTTGCCCAACAGTGTGTGAAACATAAGATAAGACATGACTAAGAGTATCAAATGGGTTGTTATGGGACTTTGTATAATTAAACTTACTAAGAAACTGAACTGAATAGGACAAATTTGGCCTGATGTGAGTTAGAAAATTATGTTTCCCAACTAAACACTTATAATGTGTAGGTTCAGGTAATGGATCACCAAGAGAAGCAGATAATTTAAGATTTAATAGTAGAAGAGTAACTGCAGACTTAAAGTGGGTGATTCCGGGAGAAATGAGAAGCTCCTCAGTGAACTTTTTGCCGAGTCATAGCTATTCCATCAATTTCCGGTCCCAAGAAGAAACTAAGTTATCCAATATCTTTTATACTAAACACTTGATCCAAATGAAGCTAGAGAGCAGTGATAATAGACAAATCATCACCAGTGAGGACCATGTCATCAACATAAACAACAATAATGGTGATGAGAGAGTTATGATGCTTCGTGAAAATATATAATTTTTTGATTGTGTGAAGCCTTAAAGGAGAAGCTCAATCACAAGCTTAGCAAACCACTGTCTACTTGCTTTTTTGAGGCCATAAAGTAATTTCTTGAGCTTATAAACCTTGTTACCTAGATTAGGATAACCCTCAAAAAGCTTCATATACACTTGCTCATGGAGATCTCCATGGAGGAAAGCATTATTAACATCAAGTTGGAATAATTTACAACCTTTGTAAGCAGCTAAGGCTAGGATACATCTCATTGTAGGCATCTTGATCATAGGAGAAAAAGTCTCTAGATAATCAATGCCATATTTTTTTGTTGTAACCTTTAGCAACCAACCTAGTCTTATATCTTTCAATCCGTCCATCAGCACCTGAGCTTAGTTTTGAACACCCACTTGGAGCCAATTGGTTTCTTATCAGTAGGCAAATCAACAACATCCCAAGTATTGTTGTGAGCAAGAGTTTGAAGTTTTTTGTGCATAGCTTAGCTTCAATCCAGAGAGGATTAGAAGCAGCTTCAGTGTATGAGGTAGGTTAAGAGATTGCATAATCGTGAGCTATTAAGGCTTTAGAAGAAGAAGAAAGAAGGGAGAAACATACAAGATTACACAAATGAGAAGAAAAAGAGTGTTGCACACATAGTCGTTAATCCAATTGGGAGTTTTATAGGTTCCGGTGGTGGATCTTGGAGGTGGAACAGGTGTAGCCGTGTAGGACTAGGTGTCCGTGAGGGAGGTGAAGAAGGAGGTGTAGAATGAGGTGAAATGGTAGGTTTGAAAGAGTCAGAGGAAAAATCCATAGGAAAGGAATCATAAAAAAATGTGATCATGCTTAATGGATGGAAGAAAGAATCGAAAAGCAGGAGAATCATTGGAAGATGCAGAAGAAATATGAAAAGGGAAGTGTTGTTCATGAAAAAACAACATCCCAAGAAATGATAGTTTTGTGAGTGGAATGGTTGTATAGTTTGTAAGCCTATTGGTTGGGAGGACACCCTATGAGAACACAAGACTTATCTCTTGCATCAAGTTTACTTCTACCTATCTTGGAAGTAGACACATAACATAGGCAGCCAAACACGCTATGGTGAGAGAATTCAAGAGCAACTTTATGCAATTTCTCATAAGGAGATACATTGTTTACAACTGAAAGTGGCATTCTATTGATAAGATGTGCTGTTGTGGGAACACATCCACCCCACAGGGAAATAGGAAGCTTGGACTGAAAATAAAGAGCTCTAGCACACTCTAAAAGATGTGTGTACTTTCTCTCAACAAGTCCATTTTGTTAAGGAGTATCAAGATAACTCTTCTGGTTAATAATGCCTTTAGTGTTGAAGAAAATCAGCATGGCACCATCACATAACTGCTTTGCGTTTGTCACTTCTAACTATGTTGATAGTGCAGACAAACTGATTCTCAACATATGCCACAAAATGAGTTAAAATGGGAACAAAATCAGACTTATACTTGAGAAAATGAACCCATGCGTGTCTAGTAAAATCATCCATTATGGTGAATTTTTTTTTACAGCCATTCGTAATAGGATGTTTGTAAGCTCCCCATATATCAACATAGATCAACTGAAAAGGTCTTGTGCTTGTAGAGAT
The DNA here is from genome assembly GCA_947648045.1 of Beta corolliflora. NCBI lineage: Eukaryota > Viridiplantae > Streptophyta > Magnoliopsida > Caryophyllales > Amaranthaceae > Beta > Beta corolliflora. Next base: position 615,518 of record CANSZD010001098.1, read on the forward strand.
GCTCACAGGAAAATCAAAGTCTACACTGTCTAGCCTTAGGACATATTTGGCAAACATAATCAACAACATGTTTCTCAACCATATCAGGAAACAAGTGCTTTAATTAGTTGAGTAAGAGGTAAATGACCCATTCTTAATTCCCATAGTTTGGCATTACTGCTAATACTAACATGTGCATAGCAAGAGTATTAGAAATAAAACCAGATGACAAGCAAGAGAAGAACCATTGCTCTCAGCAGCAAAGTAGAGTCCATTCTTCAGCTTACCAAGATAATGGGAGCTTTTAGGGAAAGGTCATGTGGGATGCAAGAATCATAAGTGAACACCATTGTGCATTGTAGTGCAACATATAACTTGTGAGCAGATATCAAGGTAAAATGAAAACCAGGCACATAGAGAACATGTTATTGTAAGGTAATGACATCATTCAAGATCACTATACAAGTGTGAGTGATAGGGACCCTTCTACCATCAGGAATAGTAATGGTATTTTTAGAACCGGTAACCAAAGTATTTTCAGAGAATAAAGTGAGATCAAAACATATATGGTCAGAAGCTCAACTATCAATAATCCACCTTGAAGACTTAGAAGTGTGTAAGCAATGCTTACCAGGAAAGAGTGCAGTAGGTGAAGATACTTCAGTAGAAGGTGCATCATCGTGAGAGAGCTGAACATCATATTGCATAGCATCAGCAAACTTCTTTGGTTGAGGATGCTTTCAGACTGTAGGATAGCCAATAAATTTGAAGCATCTCTCAAGACTGTGACCAGGTACTTTACAATAAGTGCAATAGTAATGTGATCCCTTTTTATGCCTGTAGTACGAGCAGAAGATGTAGCTGGCTGAAAGAACTTCCACCTTTGTTATAGTTAGGAGAACACTTCTTATTTGTTGCAAGTGCCATAAAATGTGTAGTGTTGTTGTTCGTAGCACTCAACTCTATGTTTTTGCTCTTGAAATAGAAGCATGTTTGCCTGTGTCATAGGTGGAAGAGATTCCATCATGACAATATTAGTTCTCACTTGTTGATAGGATTCCTTCAGCTTCATGAGAAAATGAACCAGTCATTGATCTTGCCGAATTTTTACGAACTGTTATGTGAGTTTACAAGTGCATCTACCACATTGGCAGCAAGGCAACGGTACACCATCATCTAACTGATCATAAAGTACTATCATCTTAGTGAAGAAAGCAAAAATATCATCATTATCTTGATTCATATTAGCAAGTTCTTGATGTAATGAATACAGTTGAGCAATAGAAAAGTGACCAAACCCGTCGTCTTCTAAATCCTTCCAAATAGCTCTAGCTGTAGGTAAGTGTAGAACACTTTTCAAAATTGTAGGTCCTAAAGACCTCAGTATCCGACCACACACCATATTATTGGCACGTTCCCATGCCTTAGCTTAATCTTCATCACTAGGCTTGGTTAAATTACGATCAATGAATTGAATTTTGTTCTTAGATGAGAGGCTGATCATCATCGACCTTTTCCAATTAATATAACATTCTCTATCAAATGTAGGTGTAACAAATTGTTAAAAAGTATTACTAGAAGTATGTAAGAAGTAAACTGAGTAAAGATTTTGTAAGTTCTAGTATTGTCATTTCCAGGATATAAGAATTCAATGAATTGATGATTGAAGATCAAAGAATCTTACTGAAGAAAAAATGCTCTGGTTGAAGAATTATCACAATAAATATTTAAAACAAAAATAATATAATTATTTGAATGATCAGCATAAGATGAATTTCCAGATGAAATTCACATTTAGCAAGATAGATCTCAAATGAACAACAAGTTCTCAGATGAACAACAAGATTTCATAGAACAATTCAATGAGAAAATATGAATTCTAGATAGTAAACTTCAAGAAATTCATATTCAATCAGATAGATTCAGAACATTTAGAGAAATCATAGATTCGGAAAGAGATTCAGAGAAATAATAGTTTCAAAGAAAGATTCAGAGAGATTGAGATTTCAAACTAGAATTTCTTCATAGAAAACCTCGAATTCAGATTAGACTTTCTTCAGAGAAAAAATCATCAGATTCAGCTGAATTAATTGCTGACTTTTGAGCAGAAGCTCTGCTACCAGAAAATTTTCATGAACTGATCATAGTTCAAACAATGAAAGTTGAGCAGCTTGTGAATCAAGCTAATCAAAAAGCCATGTAGAGAGATAAAGAAAAATGGAGAGATGAAGAGAATTATGTTTTATTAGAAAATAAATCTCATCATTACAATGATCACAGTACAACTGTATTTATAGAAGAATTAGAAAAGGGTCTTCTAACTCTATACAAGAAAATGGGTTTCATAACCAACTATAACTAACTAAATCAGTTGAAGTAGTTGTTGAGCTGGCAGAAACCTCAGCTGTAGGATCACTATGTTAAACAATATTTTTCTTATCTATAACTTACCAACAACAGTCAAAGCCAAGTATGTATATACATAGTGTAAAATGTGCAAAATGTGTAAATTAAAAGGAAACAAAGGTAATAATTTACATTAGCAACAACGTTAATCAAATAATAAACATGTTATGTACAAGACATAAATTTAAACTGTATTAACCTTTGCGGCAAGTAAGGGTGGATAAGAAGAAACCGAAGATATAAGAAGAAGAAAATAGCTGAAAAGTAAAAAAAAAAAAAAAAACAAAATTAGAGGTGACAAATAGGTCATACAGGTTGGGTACGTATCAGGTAATTTTGGGTCGTTTTATATTCAGATCAACTTTGTGCTCATGTTGGTTCGGGTCCGTCTCGGGTCCACATCATTTCGGGTCAAGTGCGGGTTTGATGACTCTAGTCGATTTCAATCAGTTCGAGATGATTTGGGTCGGGTTAATTCGGGTAAGGTCGCCCTTGAAAGTATTGCATTACTTCGTCTAAAAGGGCGGGTTATTTTCTTAAAAAATGCACGCTTTCTTTCAGTAGCAAATAAATAACAACAGATGAATCAACTTTTTAGTTCACAAAAAATGTCCGGTTCCCACTAACAAATCAGTTTGAATATTAATCTTAATAGTCATTTTTCCATATTTATAGTCTACCATTTGCTTATCACATTAATTCTCGTCATTTAAGGATAACACTTGGACACTAAATCACCTGTTTTGTTGAGTAAACCTACTGGACCGGTGTCTGATTCACAGGCAAAGAAGACGAAATCCATGGAAGAGGTGCTGGGTATTCCAGCAATGGAGGTTGATGCGGATTCAGATTTAAGTTCTTCAAAGAGTAATGATGAAGATGAAGGTGGAATTCTCTCCCCTAAAGCTTCAATTGCAGCATTGAAAGCTCAATCGGAGGATCATCACACTTTCTCGTCATGGTTGAAGGTGATGAAATCAAGTATCTCCTATTCCTATTCTTCAAACTGATAATGTAATGCGTTGGATGATAATGTTGTAAAAATCGAATTGGAAGATATTCAAGATGAGGTAGATTTTTGGAATTCGGCCATTGTATGCTCTATACTAGGTGCTAATCCTCCATTATCTGTAATTGAGGGGTTTTTTCGTAGAATCTGGAAAGATTTTGGGGTACATAAAGTTGCCAGTATTGATCATGGAGATTTTATTGTTAGATTTTTCACTTTGGAAAATCGTGACAAGGTGTTATTGGATCATAGGCCAACTTTTGACAAAAAACCAGTGATTTGTAAACCTTGGCATAAGGATATTGTGAACTTTGAAGAGGAAATTCAGGTTGTTCCCATTTGGATTTAATTGAAGATTCTGGACTTAAAGTTTTAGGGTAGCAAATGCCTTAGCAAGATTGTAGGATCTATGGGGCAATTTATTCAAGCCGATAGAGCTACTGTGAATAGAAATAAACTCCAATTTGCTCAGGTGCAAATTGAACTTTCCTTGACTTAAAATCTCCCTGATGAGCTGCATTTTCATGATGAGAATGGAGTTTTAAGATGCATTTTGATTGGATATGAATGGAAACCTATAATTTGTGATCATTGCAAATTTGTGGGTCATTTAACAAAAGATTGTAAGAAGAAGATGGGTAAGAAGACATGAGTGGTTAAATGGGCTAATGAGAGCAGAACAGTTAATCCACCAGTTGTTGAAAAGGAATCATTTGTTCCTACTGCTAGACCTGTACAGGTTAGACAGGAACAACCTACCCCAGTTGAAATTGGGAATTTGGGGGAGAGGGAAGGTGATGCAACCTTGAGGGTTGAGTAAGAGCAGGACATGAATGTAGGAGGGGGAAAACCTCATGACATTCATGGATTGGATCTTATTCTGGAATGTCAGGGGGATAAATAGGGCTGAGAAACAAAGAGATGTGAATTTATTTTTACATCAAAACAAATGTAGCCTTATATGCCTCCTGGAAACTAAAGTCAAGGCTAAGAATTTGGGAGCCTTGTACTTAAAATTGTTTAGTGGTTGGGCGTTACTTCAAACAACATGTTGTATCCTGGAGGGAGAATTGTTTTGGCATGGAATCCTCTTGCTTTCCATGTTAGTCCTTACTTTTGTTCCAGTCAACTGATATACTGTAAAATTGTTCCTAAACATGGAGAGGAATTTGAGGGGTCTTTAATTTATGCACATAACACACAATTGGAGAGATGTGCTTTATGGAATTAGATCTTGGAGTGTTGGCAGGGAGTATTCAGAAACATTAGCTTCTCATGGGTGATTTCAACAGTGTTTTAAACATAGATGAAAGAATTGGGAGTGGTGTCAGGTTAAAGGAGATGCAGTACTTAGGATTGTGTGGATTTATGTGGGTTACATGATGCAAAGTCTTGTGGTAACTTTTCACTTGGAATAATAAGCAGCAAAGTAGTAGCTAGTAGGGTTTTTTCCGGGTTAGATAGGGTAATGGTCAATGAAGCATGGGGAATGAAGTATCCTACAACTGAGGTTTGTTTTAAGAATGAGGGTTATTTTGACCACTGTCCTGGAATCATCTCCATTCATACAAATATTGCTGTTGAGAAGAAACCTTTCAGATACTTTAAAATGTGGCAATCTGCTCCTCAATATAGAGAGATAGTTTCTTAAGCTTGGCAAATTCAAGTTCAGGGTACCTAGATGTATCAGGTAGTGCAGAAGCAGAAGAGTTTAAAGATGGAATTTAAGAAGCTGAATAGGAGTGGTTTCAATGAGATTGAAGTTCAGGATTTGCAAGCTAGTATGAAGCTCCAAAATTGGCAAACTGATCTTCATCTTCACCCTACTGATGCTCATGTTGCTAAGCAGGAAAGTTTGGCTCAGTACTCAATTAAACTCAGTTACAGAAGCTTAGTTCCTGTTAACAGAGAAGTTTACTGGGCAAAAGCTATTTGGTGCAGACTAGGACAGCCAAAGCACAGATTCATACTTTGGTTGGCTGTTTGGGAGAGATTGAACACAAAGGAAAGATTGCTGCAAATGGGTATTTCCCAGGATGATATGTGTCTGCTTTGTGGTATAGAAAAAGAAAGTCATCAACACTTATTTTTCAACTGTTATTTCAGCAAGAGATGTATTGAGAGGGTGTCTAACTAGCTGGGCATGGATAAGAAGCCAAAGACCACTGCAGAGATGATGAGGGGTTTACACATGAAGAAAAGAAGTAAATTAAGAACGGGAGTTCATTATACAACCTTGATGTGTATTGATTATATACCATATATGGCAAGAAAGAAATAATTCATTGTGGAATTGCCAAGTGAGATGTATAGATCGAGTCACAAATAGTATAATACAACATGTATACAATAGAGTACATAGCATCATTCCTAGGAATATAAGTCATAGTGTTCATAGCTGGTTTGTAAATCTCAAAGAGAGATAAACGTCTTTGGCTGTTTTAGCCTGTTTGTTTATGTGTTCTTGATTTGGTTTCAAAGCTTGAACTCCAGCTGTTCTGTTTTTTGATGCAATAATATCTTACCTTGCCTATCAAAAAAAAAAAAAGGTTGGCTCGGGAGGATTATTTGAGAATTCACAAAGCTTATCTTAACTTTCTTTCTCATAAAGCCAAGCTTGCATGGGTAAAGGATGGTGATGATAACACCGCCATGTTCCATAGATCCATTAGACAGAGGCAAATGCATAATACCATTTTCACAATCAAAGATATGAATGGTATATGGATTTCCAACCCTTCTCAAGTGCTTGAGGTATTCTTGGATTAATATAAATGGCTTCTTGGCACTCAAGCAAGTATTAGAACGCCAGTTAAGCAATGTGTGGTGAACAAAGGTCCAGTGCTGAATGATAATCAAAGAGTCTTCCTGAATCTGGCTTTTACAACAGAAGAGATAAAGGCAGCAATGTGGGAGATTGATGGCAGTAAGTCTCCAGGCCCAGATGGGTATAGCAGTGCTTTCTATAAGGATGCTTCGGGTGATATTGGAGATCATGTGAGCACTGCAATTCATGATTTCCTCAACACTGGTAACTTACTAAGAGAGATTAATGTAGAGGTGATCAACATGGGCCAGGCCCGTGAGCCCGACCCGACCCGGTCCGAAATGGGCGAGTTTTGAGCACGATTTTTCAGCCCGCGGTCGGGCCCGACCCGATTTTTTGGGCAAAAATTCCGGGCCATGGGCAACTTAAATATGCAAAACTAGTCTAAATTTTTGCCCGACCCAAAAAGCCCGCTTGGCCCGGCCCGAATTTGCGGGTTATGGCGCAGAAATTTCGGCCCACGGCTAGGCCCGACGAGTCCCAAGACTTTTACTCGAAATGGGCCACTTTTTTAGGGCCAAGCCCGGCCCGGCCAAACCCATGATCACCTCTAGATTAATGCTACTAGCATTACTCTCATTCCTAATGGTAAATGCCCTGAAAGTGTGAAGGATTATAGGCCCATATCATGTTGCAATGTGGTATAGAAGTGCATCTCAAAAATACTATGTGGCAGATTAAGGGAGGTTCATCCTGATGTGATAGCACAAAACCAAGGGGCTTTTGTTCATAGTAGGTTCATTGCTCACAACATCATGGTTTGTCAAGACCTTGTAAAAGGGTATGAGAGGAAGAATAGTATGACAGGTTGTCTTATTAAGTTGAACCTTCAAAAAGTTTACGACACTGTTGAATGGGATTTTGTGGAGGAGATGCTTATTGGCTTAAAATTTCCACCTTACTTCATTAAGCTAGTCATGATATGTGTGAGAACTTAAAATTTCCCTATCCATTAATGGCTCCTTATATGGATTTTTTTGAAGGGAAAAGAGGTTTGAGATAAGGTGATCCCTTGTCTCCCCTCTTGTTTGTGCTTTGTGTTGAATATCTCTCAAGAGTCTTGTAGATGATTGGTGAGAAAGAGGGGTTTAAAATTCACCCTAAATGCAGAGCAGTCAAGTTGAATCACCTATGTTTTGCTGACGATATCATCTTATGCTGCAAAGGTGATTTTAAATCTGTTTTCTTGATGATGCAAGGGTTTGACCTTTTCTCTAACACTACTGGCTTGAAAGCTAGCCCTGCAAAAACTTATGTCTATTGCACTGGGATGCCAGCCTACTGATGAGATTCAAAGAATTCTAGACATGACTGGTTTTGCTAAAGGGACCTTTCCCTTCAGATATCTTAGTATCCCCATCTGCTCAAAAAAGATTAATGCTGCTGATTGTGACCAGATTATTGAGAAAATGTGTGCCAAGATTAAAATTTGGAGCTCCAGGAGCATGCCCTTTCCTGGAAGATTAACTCTAGTCAACACTGTTCTGATGACTCTACAATCTTATTGGTCTCAAATTATGATTCTCCCAAAGGGTGTCTATTCACAAATCAACAAGATTTGTCGAAATTTCCTTTGGAAAGGCTCAGTTGAAGCAACTAGTCATGGGAAAGTGGCTTGGGATCATGTGTGCAAGCTAAAGAAAGTGGGTGTCTTAGGCTTATTTAACCTCTCAAATTGGAATAGAGCTGCTGTGGGGAAGCATGTTTGGATGATTGCTGTGAATAAAGACAAACTTTGGGTCAAGTAGATACATTATGTGTATCTTAGAGGGGCTAGCTGGGGGGATTATAATCCAAAAAAGAGTGATAGCTTGTACTGGAGAGCAATCTGCCACATGAAAGAGAAGATAAAGTTGTGGATCACAGAACCTCGGTTATTGCAAATGGGAAAATATTCAATAAAGGAAGTTTACAGTAGCATGGAGACAAGTATGAGGAATGTATACTGGACTCAAGCTATCTGGTGTAGAATGGGGCAACCTAAACATAGGTTTATTTCTTGGTTAGCCATTTTGAGAAGACTTAATACCAAGAAAGGCTGATGAAAATGGGAATCACTGGGGATGATAGATGTATGATCTTTGCTCTAGAGTGTGAGGATCATCAGCATGTTTTCTTTCATTGTCAGTACAGTGCAAAATGTTTGGAGCAAATTACTACTTGGCTTGGTATGACCAAGCATAATTTCAATCTCCATGATTTGATAAAATGGATATGCAAGAAGAAATTGAATATATTCAGGAGAGGTATACATTTTACTATCATTATTCTTTGTACAGTTTACAATATATGGAAGGAAAGGAACAATGCCCTTTGGAATGCTCGGGTGAAGAGTATTAAGAAGATTGTAAGTGGTATAAAGCAGGATGTAAATAATAGAACTTATAGTGTTTTACCTCGTAAAATCAGTGATACTGATCATAAATGGTATAAGGATTTATTCTGTAATTTATGGTACATAAGGCTCTGCATAGCCTAGTTAATTTTGCTCTTGTATAAGGAGGCTTGTCTCCTTCTAGAGTTTGTTGCAAATGTCTTTTTGGTGCAATTAATATACTTACACTTCCCTATAAAAAAAACTTGGACACAAAAATATTAAGACATCAACACTTCGACAATAATAGTATACTAACTTATACTACCTCCGGTCTTTATTAGTTTACCTGTATTTCTTTTTGGGATGTCCCTTATTAGTTTACCCATTTCTTTTGTTTCTATTTTTGGAATGGGACCACTAACTTTCCATCACACATACATTCAAATTTAACATAAAATAATAGTTTCTCTCTCTTTCTATGTCCAACAACATTGTTTCTCCTAAAACTTTGTGCAAAAGAAACGGGTAAACTAATAAAGACCGGAGGGAGTATTATTGAAGTAATACATTAAGACACCAACACTTAGACACAAGCAAACACAATTGGACTTTTTTTTAAGCTTCATGGGGGTTGATGAGGGGTAGCAAAGGGAGTTGGGTTCGGGTCAGATCGGGTTCAAGTCCTAATTTTTGGGTCACTTTCGGGTCGGGTAGGTTTTGGCTCGTGTTATCTTTGAGTACGGGTATTCGGGTCTAGCTGGATATGAGTCGAGTTATTTCGAGTTTCGGTTCTATTACGGATGGTTACATTCAGGTGAAAAACGAGTCTCGGATTGGGTAAATGGCTCTCAGATTTGTTTTACCGGCTCTAAACAAAACCCTTCTAAAAGTCCTGCACTGCATTGAATTAGTTTGAAGCATTAAGTTTAGTGGTTTGTATGGCTCCATTAAGAATCTTCGGGCGTTGTTTGATTGAGACAGTTCTACCCCCTATGAAGAGCACCTTTCAAGAAAGATGGAGTAGCTAAATCAAAATGTTAGAGAGAGAAAAACCCCCCCAACCCCCCACAGCCCTCAAGGCACAAAGTCCCCAGCCCCAGGGCCTGCTCACCGCCCCACAGAGCCAACCGTCGCCGAATGCCAAGGAAGGACTACCCCCCCGGATCTTTTAGGGAGGCTGTCATTTGTTCTCAAAACCCGTTGGGTTTGTGAATGTCAGAAGTTTTTGAGGTCACCCATGGACCTTCACTGTTCTCAGTGGCACCACTGGAAAATATGTATGAGAAGGACACATTCATACCGATATCCGAGGAGGATAATGGAGTCTTGGCAAAGCCATGGGAGAATTATATTGTGTTCAAACTTATGGGGAAATCCATATCTATGGAATACCTAAGGAAGGAATTAATGAGGATATGGTCATGGGGAGCAAAAATGCAACTCATAGCCATAGGCAAGGGATACTACATTGTTGTATGCCCGTCAAAAGAAAGAAGAGCGGAAATCATTGCGGAAGGGCCATGATTTGTGGGGGGAGCACACCTCTGGCTCCAGCCATGGGAGGCTGGTTTTAAACCTTCACAAAAGCAAATAACCCATAAATCTATATGGGTGCATTTACCGGAGCTCCTGGTGGAATTTCTGCCAAAAAACCATTCTTCAGAAAGTTGGAAACAAGATAGGCAAACTTTTAAAACATGATACTCATGTTTTTAAAGGAGATAAAAGGAGGTTCGCATCCTTGTGTCTATGGGCGGAAGCCACGACCACGCTTCCCCAAGGGGTGTGGCTTGGAATGGTATACCAAGAGTTAGTTTTCACTAATGGGCCCAGTTTCTGTAATGTTTGGGATAAGTTTGGTCATAATTCATTTGGATGCACTAAAAATACTGCAAAGCTAGGGGTCCACCTTCGGAAAATTTAAAGAGTAACCAGGACATCGGAGAAAAAGAAGAAGAGAGAGGAATGGAAGGTGGTGCAAAATAAAAAGAGCCAGCGTCGGCAGAACGACGAGGTAGTACCGGAAACTGCGAAAATTGGAGGGAAGGAAAAGTTGACCAACCTGGTGGGACCCTCGTTTGAAATTAAAAATCACAACCCCAGCATTTTGGGGAAAGAGAAATCCCTCATAAGTCAAGTCGAAGCTTTGGTGTCAGGGGTGAACCCCTTTGACATACTCCAAAATGATGTGACCCCCTGCAAAACACCCTGTAAAACTCCCTGCAATTCCTCTTAAGAAGTCACCTCAACGGTGGTCTCCAATGGAGCACCAAAACGTGGCAGCCCCGTCAGAATTAATCCATGTGTGGAGGCGTCTTGCCCCCCTGCAATTCATATCACTCTCCTTAAACCAAAACCAAAGCCCAACCCTCCCTCACACAAAAACCCACCCCAAACCCCCCAAAACTCTTCGCTCACCTCTAGAACTGAAGATGGAAAATTACCCTCCTCCGATTGAGCTTTTAATGCTGCAATTGAAGCTTTAGGGGAGAGAATTCCACCTTCATCTTCATCATTACTCTTTGAAGAACATAAATCCGAATCCGCATCAACCTCCATTGCTGGAATACCCAGCATCTCTTCCATGGATTTCGTCTTCTTTGTCTGTGAATCAGACACCGGTCCAGTAGGTTTACTCAACAAAACAGGTGATTTAGTGTCCAAGTGTTATCCTTAAATGACGAGAATTAATGTAATAAGCAATTGGTAGACTACAAATATGGAAAAATGACTATTAAGATTAATATTCAAACTGATTTGTTAGTGGGAACCCGACATTTTTTGTGAACTAAAAAGTTGATTAATCTGTTGTTATTTATTTGCTACTGAAAGAAAGCGTGCATTTTTTTAGAAAATAACCCGCCCTTTTAGACGAAGTAATGCAATACTTTCAAGGGCGACCTTACCCGAATTAACCCAACCCAAATCAACTCGAACTGATTGAAATCGACTAGAGTCATCAAACCCGCACTTGACCCGAAATGATGTCGACCCGAGACGGACCCGAACCAACATGAGCACAAAGTTGATCTGAATATTTCCCGACCCAAAATTACCGGATACGTACCCAACCTGTATGACCTGTTTGTCACCTCTAATTTTGTTTTTTTTTTTTTACTTTTCAGCTATTTTCTTCTTCTTATATCTCCGGTTTCTTCTTATCCACCCTTACTTGCCGCAAAGGTTAATACAGTTTAACTTTATGTCTTGTACATAACATGTTTATTATTTGATTAACGTTGTTGCTAATGTAATAATTATTACCTTTGTTTCCTTTTAATTTACACATTTTGCACATTTTACACTATGTATATACATACTTGGCTTTGACTGTTGTTGATAAGTTATAGATAAGGAAAATATTGTTTAACATAGTGATCCTACAGCTGAGGTTTCTGCCAGCTCAACAACTACTTTAACTGATTTAGTTAGTTACAGTTGGTTATGAAACCCATTTTCTTGTATAGAGTTAGAAGACCCTTTTCTAATTCTTCTATAAATACAGTTGTACTGTGATCATTGTAATGATGAGATTTATTTTCTAATAAAACATAATTCTCTTCTTCTCTTCATTTTTCTTTATCTCTCTACATGGCTTTTTGATTAGCTTGGTTCACAAGCTGCTCAACTTTCATTGTTTGAACTATGATCAGTTCATGAAAGTTTTCTGGTAGCAGAGCTTCTGCTCAAAAGTCAGCAATTAATTCAGCTGAATCTGATGATTTTTTCTCTGAAGAAATTCTAATCTGAATTCGAGGTTTTCTATGAAGAAATTCTAGTTTGAAATCTCAAATTCTCTGAATCTTTCTTTGAAACTATTATTTCTCTGAATCTCTTTCTGAATCTATGATTTCTCTAAATATTTCTCTAAATGTTCTGAATCTATCTGATTGAATATGAATTTCTTGAAGTTTACTATCTAGAATTCATATTTTCTCATTGAATTGTTCTATGAAATCTTGTTGTTCATCTGAGAACTAGTTGTTCATTTGAGATCTATCTTGCTAAATGTGAATTTCATCTGGAAATTCATCTTATGCTGATCATTCAAATAATCATTTTATTTTTGTTTGAAATATTTATTGTGATAATTCTTCAACCAGAGCATTTTTTCTTCAGTAAGATTCTTTGATATTCAATCATCAATTCATTGAATTCTTATATCCTGGAAATGACAATACTAGAACTTACAAAATCTTTACTCAGTTTACTTCTTACATACTTCTGGTAATACTTTTTAACAATTTGTTACACCTACATTTGATAGAGAATGTTATATTGATTGGAAAAGGTTGATGATGATCAGCCTCTCATCTAAGAACAAAATCCAATTCATTGATCGTAGTTTAACCAAGCCTAGTGATGAAGATTAAGCTAAGGCATGGGAACGTGCCAATAATATGCTGTGTGGTCGGATACTGAGGTCTTTAGGACCTACAATTTTGAAAAGTGTTCTACACTTAACTATAGCTAGAGCTATTTGGAAGGATTTAGAGGACGACAGGTTTGGTCACTCTTCTATTGCTCAACTGTATTCATTACATCAAGAACTTGCTAATATGAATCAAGATAATGATGATATTTCTGCTTTCTTCACTAAGATGAAAGTACTTTATGATCAGTTAGATGATGGTGTATCGTTGCCTTGTTGCCAATGTGGTAGATGCACTTGTAAACTCACATAACAGTTCATAAAAATTCGGCAAGATCAAAGACTGGTTCATTTTCTCATGAAGCTGAAGGAATCCTATCAACATGTGAGAACTAATATTGTCATGATGGAAGCTCTTCCACCTATGACACAGGCAAACATGCTTCTATTTCAAGAGCAAAAACATAGAGTTGAGTGCTACGAACAACAACACTACATATTTTATGGCACTTGCAACAAATAAGAAGTGTTCTCCTAACTATAACAAAGGTGGAAGTTCTTTCAGCCAGCTACATCTTCTGCTCGTACTACAGGCATAAAAAGGGATCACATTACTATTGCACTCATTGTAAAGTTCCTGGTCACAGTCTTGAGAGATGCTTCAAATTTATTGGCTATCCTGCAGTCTGAAAGCATCCTCAACCAAAGAAGTTTGTTGATGGTATGCAATATGATGTTCAGCTCTCTCACGATGATGCACCTTCTCCTTTCTTGTATATGGAGCAGTATCAACAACTCTTGACTCTTCTTGGTGACAAACAACAACAGTCTACTGAAGTATCTTCACCTACTGCACTCTTTCCTGGTAAGCATTGCTTACACACTTCTAAGTCTTCAAGGTGGATTATTAACAGTGGAGCTTCTGACCATATATGTCTTGATCTCACTTTATTCTCTGACCCTACATGAGTGAGCATTGGCCTATAACGGGGCTCGTGCATTGTTTTCGGGAAAGACTTGTCAACCTTAGTTCATCTCTCATAACTTGGAACAAGGAGGTGTTTGGGAATTTGTATAATAGAAAAAGAAAAGCCCTAGCTAGGTTGAAAGGAGTGCACGAATATATTTCTAGTCATAGCTTTTCGCTTTTCCATTCAAATCTTGAAGAAGAGCTCCAATCTGAATTAAATAGCATCCTGGATCAGGAAAGGACCCTATGGTTTGCCAAAAGTAGTAAAGAGAGATTGACTCAAGGGGAGAGAAACACTAACTATTTTCACAAAAGTGTTATCATTTCTAGGGCTTCGAATAGGATTAGGTATCTTAGAGATTCAGTTGGAAATGACATCACTGATCCTCAAGCTATTAAAGACCACATAACCAATTATTTTCAAGCTCTCTTCACTTCGGATCGTCTAAGTTGTCAAAATCTTCCTTTGGTTAGTATGACCTCTGTTGACCTAGGGGGAATTCCTACCTCAGAGGAGATTCACGCAAGTCTATTTAGCATGCATCCTAACAAAGCTCCAGGGCCTGATGGTTTTCATCCGGGCTTTTTCCAACACCTTTGGGACATTGTAGGGGAGGATACGTGTAGTAAGATACAAGATTGGTTCCAAAAGGGGAAAGTTCCGGAAAACATGTGTAAAGCCTTGATATGTCTAATTCCTAAACAACACCCCCCAAGAGACCGTTAGGCATTTGAGACCCATTAGTCTTTGTAATACTGTATATAAGATTGTTACTAAGATCATTGTTAACCGTCTTAAGCCGTTCCTGCCTAATCTTATTTCTCAAAATCAAAATAGCTTTACAAAAGGTAGAGGTCCGGATGTTAACCTAGTTGTGGCTTCTGAGGTATTACATTCCATGTGGAAGAAGAAAGGTAAACTAGGTTGGTTTACCCTTAAGATTGACCTGGAGAAAGCTTATGATAGACTTGAGTGGAGTTTTGTCAGGCAATGCCTTGAATTTCAGGGAGTGGATCACCCTACTATCAATGTCATTATGGATTACATCTCGAAATCTTCTTCAGCTATCATTGTAAATGGGAAGAAAGGGACTGCATTCAATCACACTAGGGGCCTCAAACAAGGGGACCCGATGTCCCCGTATCTTTTTAATATATGCCTTGAAACCCTTTTTCATATGATAAATCAGGCTTGTGAGGATAAGGAGTGGACTCCATTTTGGGTAGGATGAAAGAGAGTACCAGTGTCTCATCTTATGTTTGCTGACGACCTTTTACTTTTTGGGAGAGTGGAGGAAAAAATCGCTTTTGCTGTATGGGATTATCTGAAAAAGTTTTGTGAGGTGTCAGGGCAAAAAGTGAATGAGGATAAGAGCCGCCTTACTTTTTCTCCGAATACTCCTAAGGTGGAGGGTAATTTAATGCATGAAACTTTAGGGATCTCTAATTTGTTGACCTTGGGCTTTATTTAGGCCTCCCCTTAACACATACCCGCGCAACGAGAAGACAAGTTCAGTTTATTGTGGAAAAGGTTAGGAGTAAGTTGGCTAAATGGAAAAATTCTTTTCTCTCCAAGGCCGAGAGATTATGCCTTATTAGATCCACCCTATCCACCATCCCAGCGTATTATATGCAAGCAACCTTCCTACCCAAAGCTACTTCAAAAGACATTGATCAAATTTGCAACAATTTCCTATGGGGGAATCTAATGGGGTTAGGAAGCTTCACTTAGTGGATCGTCTCACCACTTTTCTACCAAAAAGGGAGGGGGTTTGGGCATTAGGAACCAAGAGAAGATGAACCTTGCCCTTATGGCAAAGTTGGGATGGAAATTGAGCCAGTCTGAGAGTAGCTTAGCAAGCCAATGCATTTTCTCTAAGTATGTCCATGCAAATCATGTCATTAAGTTCAAATATGGGTCCCCGGTTTGGAAAAGTATTGGGAAAGGGTGGAATTTGTTGGTTGAAAGTAGTCAATGGATTGTGAGAGACGGGAAAGATATAGATTTATGGCGGGATAACTGGTTAGGTATTGGCCCCCTTAGGAAGTTTATTAATGGGCCTTTGTCCCTAAAGGAGGAATCCATGAAAGTAGGGGATAAATGGGTGGATGATGCATGGGATTTGCAAGCCCTATCCTTCCCTCTTCCTGAGTGTGTGCTGCACTTTATTCATTCTGTCTCTTTTACTCTGAACAAACCTGATCAAGCATGCTCGTCTTTTTCTACCCCAAAGGGCTTTTCCTCTTCATTAGCATATGAAGCCCAATTCCCTCCTTCGAGTCCAACTGACTCTTTGAACTGGATTTGGAAGGCTCCCTCGATTCCTAAAATTCGTTTCTTCATTTGGTTGCTTTGGAGAGATCGGATTCCTCACAATTTCCTTCTTTTCCAATGTTTAGCTCCCCCCCGTTGTACTTTTTGTGGTCTAGGCCCGAAGGATAGCAACCATATTCTCTGTGAATGCCAGCCTTGTGCCTAAGTATGTGCTCTCCTCCCTCCCACTGCATCCTTTACTCAAATGGACTTTTCTAGCTGGCTCAAGGTCAATTTGACTTCAAACTTAAACTTCATGGGTCTGTAATCGGCCACCCTCTTTTCATGGGCCTTCTTTGAAATATGGAAAGCTCGCAACTTATACATCTTCGAGGGACAGCAAAGCTCCTCTCTTTCGACTCTTGCCAAGGCTAAAGCCCAAGCTTGGTATTTCACAAAAGCCATGGGGGATATCTCTATTCCATCTATCCGTCCTGCCCCTCCGTTTCATCCTCAACCTTGTACAATGATTCACACGGATGCTTGTTTCCTTGGGCCCTTGGTGTTTGTTGGTCTTGGTGGGGTTATTAGAAATTGTAAGGGAGAGTGGATTATGGCCGAAAAAGCGTGCACAAAACCCGCACATTTTCAAGTCGGGTCCATACATAACATTCTTTTACCGGTCATTAGTTTTAATTTAAAAAACCTTAAAGAAAGTATAAATAAAATAAAAGACGACTTAATTGGTTAAGTGAGATAGGCTTAACCAATGAAATTTAGCTAGCCAAAAAAACAAGTATGTCTAATATTCAAATTTTACTTTTGTTTATGCCCAAAAAACAAGAATTTATGTTTTAAAAAAATAATGTACGCATAGCATGCATAAACTGCTAGTATATATAGATCTATTATATAAGTGAAGGGGGGAGAAATATGGTGTCCCCTTACAAAAAGTTTGATATACCCTTAATGAATTTAAATTGTCATATATATTAAATAATCTTTTCTTATTTCTACTTGTCATATATATTGAACAAGTTAACAATGGAAATGAATTTGAAATTTCAATTAAATATTAAATTAAGGAGAATGATTATGTTCTTTTGGACTGAATAGAACTGAACTGAACTTAATTTGTCTGAATTGAACTGAACTGAACTTAATTTGTCTGAACTGAACTGAAATAAATGAAAATTATGAGAGGAAATTAACTGAACTGAAGTGAATTGAATTTGTCTGAACTGAACTGAACTGAATTTTCATTAATTCAATCCAAAAGAACAGAGCCGAACCTCTTCTTGCATATGTGTGAAAAACTCAAATAAAAAATTAAACGGTTATTTCACCAAATACCCCCGACAAATAAAAAAATTCACCATATACCCTCAATGTTCCAAAAATTCACTATATACCCTTGAGTTTTCGAAAACGTTCACCAAATACCCTTTTTCTAACTTCCGTTAACTTTATTTACGACTTTGCCATCATTAAGCCTAACCCTAAAATGTAAACCCTAACCCTAACCCACCCAAACTCTAACCCCCAAACCCTAACCCCCTGTCGGCCCCCCCCCCCCCCCCCCCCACCCCCCCCACCCGCAGCCCTCTCCCCACCCCCCCCCCCACCCCCCCCCAGAACCCCCCCCCGCAGCCTCCCTCCCCTCCCTCCACCGGCGCTTTGCCCCCTCCCCCTCCCCCTCCCCGCCGATTTCCCGGCCCCCACCCTTCCCTTCAAATTCCCCAGTCCCCACCCCCTCTCCTCCCCCTGTTTTCATCCGCCCAAAACCAAACCCCCTCCCCTTTGTTTTCGAATTTATGGGCTACGAGGGGGGGGAGTTTTCGAATTTCTGGGTTTCGTCGACGGTGAACAAAGAGGGTATCGATTTCGTCGACGGTGAACCAAGAGGGGGTGGGTTTCGTCGACTGGTGAACGAAGAGGGGGTGGGTTTCGTGTGGGATGCGTCGTCGATCTTCGTTCTTGCCCTTATCTTCGACCAACGCCGCCTGTGGAAATCGACACGCCCGTGGGAGGTGGTCGGCAGGGGTTCCGGGCTCGCGACGTGGTGGGAGAGGGTGGCAGGGGGGGGGGGAGGGAGGGGGCTTCATGGGGGTAGGGGAGGAGGAGGGGTAGAGGGGAATGGGGGGGGGGTGGGGGGTTGGGCCTGGGGTGGAGGGGTGGTGGGCCGGGTGGGTTAGGGTTTGGGGTAAGGGTAAGGGTTTAGGTTTAGGATTAGGGTAAGGGTAAGGGTAAGGGTTAGGGTTAGATTAGAATTAGGGTTTAGGGTAAATAATGGTAAACCCGTAAATAATGGCAACGGAGAGTTAACGGACGTTAGGAAAAGGTTAAATGGTGCACAGTTTTGAAAAGTCAGAAGTATATGGTGAATTTTTGGAACATTGAGGGTATATGGTAAATTGTTTGATTTGTCAGGATTTGGTGAAAAAACCAAAAATTAAATTTACAATATAACTTAATTGACACAATCAGAAGAAAAAAATAAAAACTTGAATTTTATATTAACAATTATACTGATAATATTCTAAAACCTAAATGTAATACCCCTCGTGATTGCTTTAAAGGGATTTAGCAGGCTACTCATTCCAACAAGATGCATCTTTCTTTTAGGGAGCTCATATCCTTAGTTACACCACAGTTATGCGTGCTTGGCTGGGAGTAGTCTAGGGATGGGTGACCTCCTGGGAAGTTTCTCAGGGTGCGCATGAGTGAGGACAAAATGCGCCGGAAGAACTTGTGTTGGTTATTGAGGACAGTTGTTGGCCCTGGATGCGCATTGGTGACAATATACTCGACTCCGTATGGGTCGGGGTGTTACAAATGGTATCAGAGCAACCCTGCGACCGCGTGTTGGGGCGACCCTAAGGCCGTCAGGCCCAATATTAGGAGTCCTCAAGCGCTTAGTGGGCGAGGATTCTGGGGCTGCATTGTCATAAGGAGCGACCCAGAGATCGTCTGACCGAATAACTGGAGTCTGTGGCGATCAGTCTTCAGGCTGGGGCAACCCACAGGCCGTATGCCGAATATGTGGAGTCCTCAGGCGCAACGAGGGCGTTGCTGTTCTCAAGTGGGGGTGTATGTAATACCCCTCATGATTGCTTTAAAGTGATTTTGCAGGCTACTCATTCCAACAAGATGCATCTTTCTTTTAGGGAGCTCATATCCTTAGTTACTCCACAGTTAACCGTGCTTGGCTGGGAGTAGTCTAGGGATGGGTGACCTCCTGGAAAGTTTCTCAGGGTGCGCATGAGTGAGGACAAAATGCACCGGAAGAACTTGTGTTGGTTATTGAGGACAGTTGTTGGCCCTGGATGCGCATTGGTGACAATATACTCGACTCCGTATGGGTCGGGGTGTTACACTAAATGTTGATTATTATTTGGTAATCTCTATTATATTAATCAAACTCTTCCACTTTATTAATGTTCAACAATTGAACCTGATACACAAATTGTTCCACTTTATTTGAGCACAAGCTTTCCTCTACTTTATATTTCCTTCTCTCAATACTATATTTGAATAATGATGAACAAATAACTGTGAAAACCAACGAAACATTGATTTAAGAGAAACATAAAAAAAATTACAAATGTTTGTTTGAATCAATTTTTTTGTAACACTGATGAATTACAATTGAGAAAAAATGCTAATATGACACGCACGCATACCGTGTAAAAAATGCTAGTCTATTATATAAGGGAAGGGGGGAGGAAGATGGTGTCCCTCTTTGAAAATACTAAATTACCCTTAATGATTTAATGGAATAAAAAAGTTACAAAAGAAACCAATTTAAGAACCCTTTCTCATTTCAACTTGTCATTCTAAATAAGTTAAAAATGGTATATGCATCAAATATTTCAATCAAAAAATTAAATGGACAAAGTATGTTAACCTTTTTTTAATCAGAGAAGATGGTATACACTCACTACCTGTGATACTCTTTAATTCAGTCAACTCAGTATGTCTATTTTTTTTGTTCAAAATTCATTCACAAAAAATTAATATTTTCACTCACAACCTTTGTTAATTTTTTTTTATTACATTAGTGAATTAATATATCTAAATTCATCTAACTATTAATCTTTCACATTTTAGTGTAATCATAACCATAGCACGGATGGAGTACATAATCGAATAACAAATTCTGAAATTAAAGCAAGCATCACGTGCATATAATTCTAGTATAGATAGACTGTAGGGACTATATATCAAATGTTTAGGAGAAAACAAAATATCTTGCTCTTATTACAATTACGTTTAGCTTTTAAATTTTTTGATAGTCTATCTCTATTATATAAGTGAAGGGGTGAGGAAGATGGCGTTCCCCTTACAAAAAGTCTAATATACCCTTAATAAATTTTAATTGCCATATATATATTTAATAATCTTTTCTTCTTCCTACTTGCCATATATAGAGAACAAGTTAATAATGGAAATGAATTTGAAATTTCAATTTATTAAATTAAAGAGAGAATGATTTCCTCTTCTTACATATGTGTGAAAAACTTTGATAAATTAAATTGACAATATAACTTGATTGACACAATAAGAAGAGAAAATAAAAACTTAAATTTCATATTAATAATTATACTGATAATATTTTAAAACCTAAATATTTATTATAATTACTCGGTAATCTCTATTATATAAATCAAACTCTTTCCCTTTATTAATATTCATCGATTGAACCTGATACACAATTTCTTCCACTTTATTTGAGCACAAGTTTTCTTCTACTTTATAATTTATCTCTTAGTACTATATTTGAATAATGATGAACAAATAACTAAAAAAACTAACGAAACATTGATTTAAGAAAAACATATTTAAAAATTTTAAAATAATTATAAATGTTTGTTTGAATTAATAAAATTTGTAACATTGTTGAAAAACTAATTGAGAAAAAAAAACGTTAATATGATACGCACGCATAGCGTGCACAAAATGCTGGTATATACAAAAATTCCGACTAAAGGTAAAATCTATTCAACTTTTTTTTAATAAGCTTATCTTAATTTTTTTATGAAATAATTTTCGTAATTTTAATAAATTGTTTCTTTCTTAGCTTCTCTCTACATTTTTAGAACCTTTCCTTACTCTCTTTTAACTTTTTTTGAACTTTCTAAATGTTAATGAATTAAACTTAATTTTTCCAAAAATTAGTTACTCAACAAACCCTATATATATATAAATTAATGTTTACATCTTGTCACTGAATGTAATGACACTAATGACATGAAATGTATAGTAATTAGCGAGCAGAGAAAAGCAACATAGCCATAGCTAGTTATAGTTACCAGTTCAGCTAGCCATGCTTCCATTGTTTTCTTCTTCACCTGCTTCTTGATAGTTGATACTATTGATAGGCTTGCCTGGCAATATATATCTTAACTAATTAGCTTTCTCAATATATGTCTTCTGTATCTACAGTATTGGTGTCTAACCATTTTAGAAATTAATATGTAATTAAGAGTATATCAGAATAAATCTTAAAAATATGTCATTGCAGTAATCGTTTAAAGAGTTAGTATACGAACACAACATACACATATAACTTATACAATATTATCAAGATAGTGTATTATTCGATAAAAATAGGTGGTAGTTAAGTGAAACACCACCACAAATTTCAGGGCCTTGCTCTAGGTTCGAATCCTCATACCAACATTATGTTGTGGGGTTTCTCTCAAATTGTTATGCAGTGGATCTTTATGCCTATTGTCATGAGACGTGAAAAACCTTGTATCCAGCCCCTGCCCTGGTGTGCTATGTAAGCTAGTAGCCAAGCAGAGATTGGCCCTTTGAACAATTATCTTACGTGATACTAAACAAAATTCTATTCTTCATGTGTCGTTCTCCCTCTTTATGTCATCTTTATTCCTTTTTTAAAATATAGGAAAAGACAAATATGGTGGTTATAAATTTTAGCGTAAGACCTTCAGTATGGATAAATCGACCACAAGCCCAAATGTAATCTTATAACTCTCATCTCATAACTATAATAATGACAACGTAAAAAGAAATAACCAGAATACGAAGCATTGATTTATAAGGTAACAATTGTTTCCCTTTAACGTCCTGGTAATCACCCAAGGACAAAAGAAGCTAGTTTTACGTTATAATTGAAATACTATGTTAGCAATTAAGTGCGATTGTCGACTAATATAGCCTGTCACATCAATATAAGACAGTTCTTTTGCTAAGAAAAAAAATTAGGGTAAGCTTTGGGAAATCAATACTATAGCAAAATTTCTTAAAACTAGCTCCTGCGTACCTTAGTATATATGGCTTTCTCCAAGCTAGTGTTCCACCAAATTCAAGTTTCTATATAAACAAGATGAAGTTTATAAACTTTAGGCGAAAGATCGAAGGGAGACTGCTTTTTTATTTAAAACCCTCTTTCCATTCTTCTTGTCATACACCTATGGAGGAGACCACCTCGAATTGTTACCTAGGCCTCCACGCTGAAAAACAAAAATTAATAAATTAAAGGAAGAAAAAAAGCAATGATATATACACATAGTGATCTCTTAGCTGTCCCATACAGTTAAGTTACATTTAAGGATGTTCATGTCCTTTTATAGTTGACTTTGAAAAAAATGTCCATTTATAACTGATATTACTCCACTCTTACCCCCCCCTTCCCCCCCTTCATTCTTACTCTTCAAACAGTGCATTTTTTTGAATTAGTTTAGGCTGTTTTCATGATTTTTAATAGTGAGGAGCCCCTATTTCTACTTTTATTCATTAGTTTTTAATATTTTTGTCATGAAATAATAATCCTTCCTTATCTCTCTCTTTTCAGAGTTTTCTATCTAATTGTAGGATGATTTTTTCTCCTCTAGTAGGACTTTAGAGTTGAAGTTCTTTTTATCCCCTTGTGAGAGATTAGGATTTGTTATTCATGGATTCTTCAAAAGATATAGTTCTTTCTTTTAGGAAAAAATATATAGTTCATTGATTATTTGTTCTATAAATTATTGTAATCAGTTGAAGAAAAAAAATTGGTTTTCAAAACTATGTCAAAATGATAGACACTCCACTCTCATAGAAGGTTACATGACTTAGGGAACAAAGAAGAATCTAGTATGATTAAGTTGTACTCTGATAAGCATTGAATGTTGTACAAAAGTATTTTGCATCTCATTAATTAACTTTGTTGACATTACTACATATTGTCAACAACTGAAACGTCTAAAAGATTAACTTGCTAATGTGGAACAAGTTATGTCATAACAAAAACTCGTATTACGTCTTGTTGCGGATCTTGTGAATTTTGACGTCAACACAGTTGCCGCCATGATTCAACAAACGAAACAACTATTATCGTATGACATTGTCCGCTTTCGCCTTCTCCTTGAAGAATCACGTAAAGCCAACGATACAACCACCGCGCCTCAAAGTCATCCGTAGCAATAGTGATCCTGTGAGAGGGTGGCAACGATCGAGATGGTGGTAGGGGTTGTGGCACCTGACGTGGAGGAATAAACACTTTCATAGAAGGTTGCATGATTTAAGGAGAAGGAAGCACAAAATTATGAAAGATAAACTGAAAAGAAGGAGAGAGAAACTAACAAATGAGAGAGAAACGTGGGTAAAAATACTAAAAAATGGATTACATGGGTGGAAAAAAAAGAGAAAGTAGATGGGACATGTTGCCAAGAATGGAAAAGCCAACAGTGTGTAGATTAAAAACAAACAGACCAAAAAGAATAGTGTATAGATTAAAAAGAAACGTAGGGAATATTGTATATTTTGTTTTTATTTACTATCTATTGTAGATATATATGGCTTTCAAATATTATGAACTTTAATTTCCCTCTCAAAAAAGAAGACAAAATTACATTCGATTTTGGGATCATCATGATTAATCTAGTCGAAATTAATAAACATTCGATTTTTATTTTTTTGAAATTAAAATTAATTCATTGATTTAAAGTCAATAAACTTTATAGAAGTCAAAACTAACAAATACATATCAGAAAGAAATAAATACGATTCTAATATGACAAAACCATGATCGTTGAGGAGATCTAACACTTCTGAAAACCCTTGTTTTTCACATCGTTGTCTGATGCAGCCTTCTACAAGGGGGTCTGCCAATCTTTTGTAGTTTTGAAGTAAAACTGGATTTAATTCAAGTGATTGTAAACGAACTACTGACATTTGTTGCAACACCGCACAAATTTTGATCAACAAATCAACGTCTTTAATTACATAAAAAAGCAGAAATATAGTCCCCAAACTCTCACATGGAGAGAGATAAAATCCAATATATGAGTAGAAAAACTCTCTATTAGAAAGAGACTGGAGTTTATTAGAAACAATAACATAAGCACTAGTAACAAATGGAAAAAAGAGGCTTACCACCGCTCAAAAGGGTGACGTTATCTCCTAGGTTGAAAATTAGGATTTTGTTGAAGACGAGAGAGAAGTGAGAAAAAAGAGAAGAGGAGGGGGATTTTTTGCTAATTCCTAGTTTAATAATCTTTCTATTTTTTTTTTGGTGAAAAGAGAAATACAGTAATTTAAGAGATCCACATATAAAGTTATTACAAATTTACAATCCGCTACAAAGTTACTTATATATACAATAATCGAGAGGGGGGGGTTGTGTTAAACACTTTCTATTGTAGCGCGTTAGTTTTTTTTTCAAGTTAAAGTTGGCAACGCTAGTTGAAATTTTGTAATCATCAACTCTCATATACAAAGTTTTTTCGTTTTCACTTGTCAGTTGTCACAATGCAAGTTATTTGATAATTATCAATTTATCAACTCTCAATCTCTCATACACAAAGTTTTTACATTTTCACTTGTCACAAGTACTCGGCGTTATTTTAAAGAGGCATTAGTTGTGACCATGTTTCTAACATATTGGTGATACAAATTTTCACCATTTCTTTTTACGAATACAATAATATCTTAGTTTTTGTTCTAACTCATGTTTCTAGAGTTGCATACAAATGGGGATTAACATTTTGCTTTTTTCATTTTTAAGGATCTCATATGTTTCTTTTCACCTTTAAGGACCTATGTTCACCATTCTATTGATTTAACGCCATTAAACCAAGTTAACTTCTCAAACCAACAAAGATAGAAAAACTTGCTTTTAAATCTTTTTGCAATTAAGAAAAGAATAAAATAATTTTAAAATTATTTATCAGTTTGGAAACATGGGCTACAAATCGAGTAAAGCATACAATAGAGAGATCTACCTTTTACCTTTTTCACCTTTTAGGAACATCCATGTTTTTCGCTATTTAGATCCTTATCTCAGGTCACTTAAACGTATGAAGTCAATTGATGAACCCTTAGTAAAATATACTTCCTCCGTTCTTCTCCTATTGCAACAATTGAGTTTTCACGCTTGTCAATGCACAACTTTTACTATTAGTATCTTTAATTACTTTTTAGTAAAAATTATAAAAATTTGATATTTTGAAAGTATATATCGACATAAATCTAACAAGATATATCCCACATGACTATATTTTTCCTTGCGTAAAAATCACAATAGATAGTGAAAGGGTGGTGGGTGAATAGTATAAAAATTTCATTGTTGTGATAGAAAAAGAACGGAGGAAGTATATTTTTGAATAGAACAATGAAAAAGTAGGTATTACTATTGTTTTATCTTTTATTTCTACTTAATGGACGCAAATGATCCTCCTCATGGATACCACACGTTGGGCCCAGTCAATGGAGAGGGATCGGAGAATGTTATAGGCTTGTAGTATTATTGCACGTTCGTGTGAGTAGGGATGGTCATGGACCCAACTCCAAAGACCCGATCCATATTCAGTTGGACCCGACCAATTTTCAAGGGTTTGGGTCTAGAATTTTGAGACCCAAGGTCTGGTTCGGATTTCGGGCTAGGGTGTTAAAAATCGGGTTTGGGTCCGGGTTTGATAGATACAGACCCACATCTGACTTAGACCCGCCCCACAAACCTATTTTCTTATACATATTGCATACACACGCACGTGCGCGCACACGCACGCACGCGCACACGCACACGCACGCATACACACACACATCATATATAAGGAGCAATGAAACTTTTCATCCTAATATTTGAATTTCTAGATTTTTACACAACAATTAAGTCATGTGACTTAAGTCATCGAGTTCTAAACTTCTCATTTTATCCTTTGCCAACCAGGACTCAAGCCAATTTTTAGTGGATGCTTTAGTTTGGAATATTTTGTACAAGAATTAGACTATTATTTTGGTATTTTATCATTTTAATAACTTTAAAAAAAAAATTGGCCCTGGGTTGTTTTGGCCTGTGTAGGGTTGTTTAAGTTGTAATCTGTTTGGTGGCTTAATAAAACTTACTTCTTACTTAGCAAAAAAAAAAAAAAAATGGGAGTAAAAAAAACGCGAGTCAAGAAAATAATGGAAACACTTAATAAGTTTGAGACTCATTTTGGACCCGTTTTGGACCCTGGACCCATGACCCACCTGGGACATTAGATCTGTGTAAGGGTCCAGATTTTTGAGACCTTGTGGGTCTGGGGTAGGTCTGGATCCAAATAAAAAAATTTCATATCTGGGTCTGGCTGGACCAGCCCCAAATCCGGCCATGCCCATCCCTACGTGCATGTGAGGAAGGATGTACTCTAGGGGAGAGTTATTGGACTGAACATGTGTGCCAAATGAGTGAGTTTGGCTTGGATGATGGGCTAGGTGTAGCGGCTGATGGGCTAGAAAAGGGGAAATGATTATTTTGTGGAAAGACCAAGGCAACTATAGCCACGATGGTTATTTGGATAGCGGAAAAAGATAAATGGAAAAGACTCGTTTTGATGTAATACTTGATTGTATTTGTGACTTTATTGATAAGATACTTGATTGATGTAATATTCCTTTTTATTTTTTTCAGCATAAATGTACTAAATCTTATTATCAATGTTTCTTTTTTTGGTGGTTCAATTATAACATGATTGCCTTCAACATCTAAGTAACTTTTTTAATTTTATTTTTGAGTTTGTCTTTATTTTTCCTTTTATTTGGTAGTAATTGATTTACTAATGGGCAAATAAGCCAATTCTAGTGTCAAAATTAACCCCATCAACGCTCCATTAATTTTCAGGGTAATTTTGATCTCTGTTTTTGTGGGTCTTTTTGGGTTTTCATTTCGATCGGGTGGTAATGTTGAAGAACGTTCGTCGGAATGGGGTTGAAATTGGAGTTAATTCTTTACATTTTATGTTCCTGATTTTGTCCCAAAAATGTAATTGTCAACTAAATTTCTCAAAGATTCTGTTACATTTTGTTTGAACTTTCATTTGTGAAGATGGTTTTTTTAATTTCAACTAATTTGAAATAACTTACAAGATTAAAAAGAATTATGTACCTTTTTTAGAAGTGCGCAAATCGCCAATGGACAAATATGTGATCTCCCCGTCGAAATCGTATGTTTTTCTTAGTTTGTAATTTGTATTGACGTTGTAGTATATTGGTAATTTTTCTGAGTATGTAAATGTAAATGATTTTTGAGAACGGAGTATGTAATTGTTAATGGGTTATAGTTTGTAATTGAATTTTCTTGTTTTTGTAAACTTTCCTCATTTGAGTGATTTGTATAGCGTGAATTATACAATTCTATTGATTTCAGTTGACTTGTGATTGATTGTAAAAATTGTATTTCCGGCAGTTTTTTTTGAAGCCTAAGCCTTGGATGATATTGGTTTTGTAATTTAGAAAGGGAAGGGGGTAAAACTGTCTCTTCAAATGGGGACTGATACGCCCAAGTTATCCGTTGTATTTACGTTATTTTGGGTGCACTTTGCTAAGGGTTTGATTGTAATTGTTAACATTCGTGTTTTATTTAGCCCTTAGCGGAAGTTCGGAGCTTTGCGAGATAATTTGTGTTAACGTCATGTATTCCGAGCTTTCAAGGTGAAATGCATTTGAATGATGTTGTGATTGAAGTTGTCTTTGGAGTGCTCGGGAAATGTAGCATCGTAGCATAATTGCAATCATCGCACGCCCAGGCCAAGCAAAGCATCAAACTCCACCGCAAGCCCAAGCCATGCATCACCAAGCCAGCACACAAGCATTACCGCAAGCCTGCCCAGCAGCCTCGCCCATCCAGCAGCACACGCAAGCATCGCACAGCCAAGCCTAACCAGCGAAGGAAGCAAATAAGACACAGCTCGCGACTCGCGAGGGATGTCGCGACTCGCGACCCCTGCTTGTCGCACCTCGCGATGTTCTTCGCGACTCGCGACGCTTGCCCAGCCATGTTTTGTGCGGGAAGGCAGGGAGCTCTTCGCGGCTCGTGATCAGTGTCGCGACTCGCGACGTTTTAGTCGGTTCAGCGGCCACTTTTGTGCGTGGTTTAAAAGCCTCCCAAAAACCTATTTTTAGCGAGAGACGAAGGAAAACGAAGATAAGAGCAAAAATGTTGGGGTTGGAGCAACAAGTTTGAAGAGAGAGAGAGGATACTCCTCTCTTCATCTTTCCTTCTTCATGCTCCTCTTTCCATCTTTCCTTCTTCATTCCTCTTTGTTCTTCATTTCCTAGTTTTAGTTTTCATTTCTTAGTTTAGTTTTTAGGGATTTCAACTATGGATTTGGTTTTTGCTATCGGATTGTAGCTTGAACTGTTCTTGAAGAAATTAACATGAAGCTTCAACCGTTATTGTGAGATCTTTCCTCTCTATCTATTTTCCTTGATTATGGTTCAATTTCTATGCTTGTGATTTATGATTATTGCATAATTATGCTAGGAACGTTACTAGTTTGATTGTGTAATTAATGTAATGCTAGATTTAAGAATAGAATCGGATTGTTTTATTCTTTTATCAATTTGTAGCAAACTAGGGAGTAACTTAGATGCAGATCGTCTTGGTTATTTCTTAGGGAAATTGAATCAACTGTTGAATGTTTATCGCGTGTATGATATTAGCAGGTCTATTGGTTCTCTGTGTTTATTGCTGCTATTGGATTGAACTTAGACGCAGATCGGACTAGGTTATCCTTTAGTTAGGGTTTTATAGTCACGCTGATCGTGCTATTCAACTAAGAATAAGGAGAATACGAGATTAGTTCTCGACAATAGATAATTATGGAAATAATTAGAGTGGATGTTCAATGATCGATAATGAATTGAAGTGGATGTTAATCGGATTCAAGATCTTTCCATATTGATTTCTCATTTTATTTATTTGCTAGTTAATTTTAGTTTGTTTATAATCTACTTGAAACCCCCCTTGTTATTAGGTTTCTCGGCCCTTAGCTTAATCTAGGTATTGAATCCCGCTAAGTATTAAACTCGTCCCTGTTTCCCTGTGGATACGACCCCTACTTCCATTATACTTGCTTAGTGTAAAAGAGAGTAGGAGAAATTTTATCTTTGGCCGGGTGCGGTGCACACGACACATCCGCTCCCGCCAGGGACACCATAGCTCTCCCCTTTTCTTATATAATAGAGATAAGTTAATAATTGTGACAAAGTAAATAATATTCAAACACCCCGGTCCCAAAACTTCTTAAAATCGCCCCGGTCCCACCAAACATTTCCAACTTTGCCCTTCCCTTTGTTTTCTTTTCCCAAACCACCACCTCCAGCCCCACAACCACCCCCTCCACCACCCACCAGCAGGCCCTCACCCCACTCTCCCTCCACCCCCACCAGCAGGCCCCCACCCCAACCCCTGCAATCACCACGAGCAAGCCACAGAAGCCAAAAAAATAATCCCCTCCCCTCCACCGCGGAACGTTCCGCTGTGGAGGGGGGGAATTATTTTTTTTGGTTTTGTTGGTGGTTGTGCGTGGTTTGGTTGGTGGTGTGCGTGGCCTCGGTGGTGGTTTGCATGGTTTCAGTGGTGGTTGTGTGTGTGGTGGTGGTTGTTGGGTAGTGATGAGGTTTAGTGATGGTGAGAATGAAAGAGAAAGTTAAGGGTAAAATTGTATTTTTAATTGTGCTTTTGGGTGATTTTAAGAAATTTTGGGGCGATGTTTAACAATCTCCTTACCCATTCAACAAAAATTGTAGAGCTTCGCTACATGAAGATTTGAAGCAAAATGAAGCCACATAACTGCTGGAACAATTGCCAGAAATTTCTCAATATTTCTGCACACTCAACAACCTACTTCCTCCATCTCTTAATAGATTTTCCATTTCTAATTTGGGCATTATTCATAAGTAAAGAGATATTTCCAATATATAAGGAAAAATATAGTCTTGTTGGGTCTTGTTTAATTTGTCTCATTGTGTAAATTAGAAAAATCGAACTTTTATAATTGTTACTAATATGTAATTAAAGATAATAACGATACAAAAAGTGCATTGGCAAATGTGCACCGGGGGAAATGAGAAATTTATTAGGGGACGGAGGGAGTACTTATTATAGTTGGGTTGTTTCCTCCGTTCTATTATTATTGCAACATTAGCCCTTGGTACATTTTTTAAGAAAGCCATGTGAAGAGGAGAGAGATAGAGATAGAGATAGATAAAAGGTGGGACCCATGTGATAGGAGAGACATAAAGAGAAAATATGTCAAATAAAGAAATGTTGTAATTAATATGAAACTTCCAAATCATTGAAATGTTGCAATTAAAAAAGAATGGAAAAGTATAGTAGCTTAAGGGAATATATTACTTTCATGGTATCAAGCTAGGGTAGATTCTCCTCTTCCGCTGCACCTTAGTCATATGTTTTTTTCTTCCTCCCTCGTCTTTTGTCGACCATGTCTGTTCAAAATACTATATTCCTCCCACATTTTCTCTTCCTCCGATCATTGTTTTATTTCTTTATCTTTTCTTCCTTGTTCTAATTTTAAAACTCCTCCTTTTAAGTTTGAGAGAATGTGGTGTTTAAGAAAGAATTTTGATGTGTTAGTTAAGAAAACTTGGTGCTCAAAGTTTAAAGGTTCTTATATGTATAGATTAGTTCATAAATGTAAACTTCTTAAGATAAAAGCTAAAGAATGGAATAGAACGCGGTTTGGTAATATTTTTCGACAACTTGTGTTAGTTGATAAAAATCTCGAGACTCTTCAAGCTCAGATGCTTATTGATCAAGATAATTGCAATTTACAAAAAGTGCAAGGTAGATGGTTAGTTAAACGTCGAACCTGTTTGAATTTCAAGAAAAATTTTGGTTTCAAAGAGCTAAGACTACGTCTTTTGCCAAAGGTGATGCTAATTCTAAGTATTTCCACGCTTGTGCCTCCATAAAGAAAAATTGAATTAATCTTGATTCGTTTACCATCCATAATAATGAGATTGTTACTAATTCGGAAAGAATTTCGTTTCATATAACGAAGGAGTTTCAAGCTAGATTTTGTAGCAATAGTAGTTGTACCTTTGATAGCCAACATGATTTTTCGCTTATTTCGCCTATTATTTCAGGGGATGATAATCATCTGTTAACTCAATATGTGTCAGGTGAGGAAATTAAAATAGCTCTTTTTGATCTAGCCCCTGACAAATCCCCGAGTCCAGATGGGTTTCCTCCATTTTTCTTTCAAAAATACTGGACGCTTGGGGTCTACGGGAAGGTGTGAAGGCGGCTAGGTTTCTCAATATTTCCTCTCTTATAATTGAAGGGGATAATCTTGTGGTTATCAATTCTATTAGGAGATGTTGGAAGGTCCCATGGGAAATTTCTGGTTTGATTGGTGATTCGGTTGAAGAGCTGAAGAATGTTTCAGAGGTCTCGTTCAACCACTGTTTTAGGGAAGCGAATCAAGCGGTGGATTTCATGGCTCATAGGGGTCACGATGCTTCGTCTTTATTATATTGGTTTTCTTCTTCTAATCTGGTTTTTTATTCCATCATCCGAAAGGATGCTATAGGCTGGTCCTATATTAGGAACCAGACCTAGTTTTTCTTTCCTGCAACAAAAACAAAAAGAAACCACCATGTTTTTCTTTCTTATATTAAGAAATGTTTAATAGTCAATAAATCTGCCAAATGTTAACTTTTAAAGTTCATGATGGTACCTTTTTTAAGACATCGTTTTTTTTAAGAATTAAAACATTGGTTTCTAATACATGGAAAATTTTCAATGTATTAAAGTATTAAAGTTTATCACACCTATTAAGTAGGTATCACTACTACAGAATTCACGATTTGCGTCTAATTATTTGTGTCGCACGAGAGAGCAACTGACGCAAATGATATATGTGCGTCGGATCCTACAAAAAATCCGACGCAAATAGCCTAGCATAATTATACAGGCCTGTTTTGCGTCGCATGTATACCGGCAAACGACGCAAATGGGGTCACTATGTGCGTCGCATTAAGATTTCATGTGACGCAAATAAGTCATCTGCATCGGACCATTGCCCCATCCGACGCAGATGACGTTTCGTATATTTTTTGCCTAGCTAGCTGCCCAGCCAAAGCCCAAAAGTATTGATTAGTCATCTGCGCCGGACTGTAGCCCCATCCGACGCAGATGACGTTTGTTTATATTTTGCCTGCCCAGCCATTAAGAGTACTTAGTCAACTGCGTCGGACCATAGGCCCATCCGACGTAGATGACTCTTATTTATAGTTTTAATTTTCGTATCCCGCCCATCAGTTGCCAATATTCACAAACACTCGCACTTCTCTCTCTCTCATGCGAATTCCCACAAAACACGCCGGCCGGTCGCTTGAAGGACATCTCCCCCGTCGCACCGCCGCTGCTCCGGGATCTCCTCTCGCCGGCGCTCCTCCTCCTCTTTCTCTCACTCACTCTCTCTCTCTTGCACTCCTCTTTCTCTCACTCACTCACTCTCACTCACCCGTCGCCGCGCTCCCCCGCTGCTCGCCGTCGCTTGCCGTCACGCCGCCGCTTGCCGTCGCGCCGCCGCTGCTTTCCGTCTCCCCGTCTCCCCGTCTCCGGCAATGTAAGTCTTTTTTTTATTTTTTTCAATTTTCTATCTCAATTTATGTCTTTTTTTTTTATACCAATTTCTGTCTTTTTTTTTTGGAATTTTTTCCTTATTTTTGCTAGATCTTAATCAAGGAGTTTGTGATTGTATTAGTAGAGTGATTGTAGTTTGTAGTTTAAGATTGAATTCTAATATTGAATTTAGGATGTTTGTAGTTTTATTTGTAGTTTGTAGTTTAAGATTATATTTAGGATGTTTGTAGTTTGTAGTGCTCATGAATTTATATAGTTTGTAGTGCTCTAAAATACTTCCTTTCTACTATATAATTATATTCACAAGTCATTCTTGTTTTTTACCATTGATCTTAATAATTCTAGTTTAATCTTAATGTTGTTTCTTAATTTCTAATTTGTTAATGTCTTAATATTAGATAGTTAATGTTTATGAGTTATGACTTAATCACTATTTAATTTGTGGGTTGGTTAATGCCCTAATGCAGTTGCCACATTCCATCTTCTACTTGTCGACTGGTGCTCCAAGCTCACCTCGTTGTGCTTGTCTTCGCTGCTCCTTGAGAGTAGAGGTATATATATTTTAGCTTTTGCTTTATGTTTATTTGTTTTCTTTGTCCCTATAATGTTGAATTATGTGATTGAGAAAGTATATGTGAATTGTTTGGTTATGTGATTGGGAAAGCATATGTTGAATTATGACCAAACTTATATGGACATACCTTAATGCGGTGGGGAGGGAAATCTAAGGAATGGATTGGTTTTTGCTGTTTAATTGCAATGTGTGCATCATTGGCCTAGATACCCGTTCGAGGCTTACTCATTAGGAGTAAGTCTTGAATAGTCCTCGGTTTGGGACCGTCTTTGGGTTTCTTATCTCACTTAGGATGTGAATGAATGTTTGGTTTTCGATTCTAAGAAAGATCTAGCTCATTTCCCTAAGCGTTCTCTGGGTACATATGTTGATAGTTTACCTACTATCTTCATCGTGTACTTGGAGAACTGTAGGGAAGTGCTGTCGGATTTTTCTTAGAATTGAAAACCAAATGTTCATTCACTAGTGAGATGAGAAACTCAAGGATGGGTTAGGTTGGAGTGATAAGGACCCAAATGTTCATGACTGCATTTGATAAGACACTTTGAATGATGTGATCGATTGTGTTCTTGTTTGGTGTCTTTATAGTGAATAAATATGGATCGAAACTAGATGTATGGTAATCGGATTTCGGCGACATTTCTACAAGGGGTTGATGAATTTATGAGAGTTGCGTTAGAACATCAATTGCAGAATGGGTCAAAGTTAGTCTTGTGTCCTTGTTGTGATTGCAATAACTCTAGGGGGTATCGTGATGTGGATCAAATTAAGGATCATTTGATTCGTCGTGGGTTTAAGAGCAACTACACGAGGTGGACATGGCATGAAGAGTTTTATGATCCAGGTATGAGCTCCACTAGCTGGTGTGATGATTTGCATGTTGATCACATTGATGATGAGGTTGAGGTTGAGGTTGATATCGAAAAAGGAGAGAATGATAATGAGAATGATAGGGTAGTTGATGAGAATGATAGGGTAGATGAGATGTTGCATAATTTGGAGGATGAAGGAACCGATCGTCCCCATATGTATGATAGTATTCTAAGTGCAGCGGACAAACCTATGTATCCGGGGTGTAAGAATTTCAGTAAACTTTCTGGCATCCTCACATTGTTCAATATGAAATCGAAGTATAGTTGGACAGATAAAAGTTTAAGTGAGTTGTTCACTTTTTTACAAGAATTGCTACCTGAAGGGAATGAAATTCCCAACTCTACCTATGAGGCAAAGAAATTGTTGTGTCCATTAGGTATGGAGTATGAGAAGATACATGCATGTCCAAATGATTGTGTGTTGTATCGAAATGAGTACAAGGATTTGGGTGAGTGTCCAAGGTGTGGAGAGTCTCAGTACAAGATAAAAGAGGATGATGAGGGAGTGAGAAAGAAAGAAACTCCGGCGAAGGTTCTTTGGTATCTTCCAATCATTCCGAGATTTAGGCGTTTATTTTCGGATGAAAATAATGCTAAATTATTAAGGTGGCATGCGGACAAGAGGAAGAAAGATGGGATGCTTAAACATCCGGCCGATTCTCCGCAATGGAGAAATATCGACCGAAAGTTCGCAGGTTTTGGTAAAGAACCTCGAAATCTTAGGCTTGGACTTTGTACAGATAGGATGAACCCTTTTAGCACACTAGATACCCAACATAGCACTTGGCCGGTTCTACTGACCATTTATAATCTGCCCCCCTGGTTATGTATGAAGTGTAAATTTATTCTGCTATCGCTTCTTATTTCGGGTCCTAAGCAACTCGGAAACGACATAGATGTGTATCTTGACCCACTCCTTTAAGATCTGAAATTGTTGTGGGATGAAGGTGTTTCGATGTTCGATGCGTATACGAAAACTAACTTCACATTACGTGCCATGATATTTGCACGATTAATGATTTCCCGGCTTACGGGAATTTGTCAGGGTATACGGTTAAAGGAGCAAAGGCATGCCCTATTTGTGATGAGTATATGATTGATGAGCGGTTACATCATTGTGGGAAGAATGTATACCTCCATTATCGTACATGGCTTCCTTTAGATCATCCATTTCGTAAGAAGAAAAAGTTGTTCAACGGAAAAGTGGAGATGAGAGAAGCCCCTGTACCCTTGCGTGGTAAACAGGTTTCTAATCGGGTAAAAGATATTGAAACAGTGTTTGGCAAGCCCTTCAAAAGTGTCTCAAAGAACTTATACAAGAAAAGATCTAAGTTCTGGGACCTCCCATATTGGAAATTCTTAGAAGTCAGACATTGTCTTGATCTACTGCACATTGAGAAAAATGTTTGTAATGCCATTGTCGGAACATTGTTGAATATGCCCGGGAAGACAAAGGATGGAGTTAAAGCTCGGAAAGACATGGCTGAAATGGGAAGACCAGAACTAGCACCTCAGGAGCGGGGATAACGCTATTATCTGCCACCAGCTTGCTACACTTTGTCTAAGAAGGAGAAAATGAGTTTTTGTGAGTCTCTGCATAGGTTAAAGGTCCCTGCTGGATACTCGTCAAATTTTCGAAACCTTGTCTCACTGAAGGACTTGAAACTCGTTGGTTTGAAATCTCATGATTGTCATATCTTGATGCAGCATTTATTACCTGTTGCAATACGAGGAATTTTGCCTTCCCAAGTGAGATACACGATTACAAAGTTGTGTTTCTTTTTCAGAACTATATCTAGTAAGGTGATTGATCCTAACACTCTAGATAAGTTGCAAGCAGATGAAATAGAGACGATGTGTCGATTTGAAATGTACTTCCCACCATCGTTCTTTGACATCATGCCTCATTTGATAATTCATCTTGTCCGAGAAATTAAACTTTGTGGGCCTGTTTGTATGAGGTATATGTGGCCTTTCGAAAGGCATATGGGTACTCTCAAGGGAAAAGTGATGAATCCAACCCGGACTGAAGCAAGTATTGTCCAAAGAACAGTTGCGGAGGAAGTATCTGAATATGTAAGTCAGTATTTAGCACGTGCACAAGCAATTGGATTGCCAAAATCTAGACATGAAGGAAGGCTTGCTGGTTGTGGTACCATTGGGAGAAAAAGATTGTGTCTTGATGGAGAGTTGAAAAGAAAAGCAGAATTTTTGGTGTTAGAAAATCTAAAACAAGTTCATCCTTACTTAGATGAGCACAAGAAGATGCTTAGTGTTCAGTATCCATTGAAGAATGAACGTGAGTTGATGATTGAGCAGAATCGGTCGTTCGTTGATTGGTTTAAAGAACGAGTTATGAACCAACTATCTGACCCAAAAAATGATGTATCAGATACGTTGAGATGGTTGGCATATGGGTCAAAGATGCAAGTTCTTTCCTATGAAGGGTATGACATCAATGGTTATTCATTTTACACTAAACGACAAGATGACAAATCCACAATGCAAAACAGTGGTATTACGTTGGGGGCTTTGTCATCAGAGTATAAAAGTAGAAGCGATAGAACCATTATTGAGAGAATAAAGTCTTACTACGGGTTCATTGAAGATATATTAGAACTTGACTATGTTGACTTCAAGATTCCGCTCTTTCAATGCAAGTGGTTTGATATTCGTCGTGGTGTAAAGAAGGATGAACATGACTTTTTTACATTAGTCAATTTCAGCCGGTTAGGGCATCATGAAGATTCTTTGATATTGGCATCACAAGTAAAACAAGTATTCTACATGGTTGATGTACATGATGAAGAGGAATTGATGATGTACATGATGAAGAGGAATACGAGCAATTCAATGAAGTCATTGCTTCGTCAGTAGTCATTCCAAGTACATTAGGGGAAGATCTGGACACCAATTACATTCGTCGAGACCATAATGAGGGATTTTACGTTGTCAAAGAAAAAAATGATTAATAGGTAACTAATGTAATATTATTGCAACTACTATTGTTTATATTCTTCAATTATATATTTTATGCTTCGTTAAAATAATTTTGTATTACTTCATTGATGAATCTAACATGTCTTTATGCTTTATGGTTTCAGGTGTAGTGATGGAAGATCACATAATGCATGATGCATCCGATGATGATCGGCAGCCACGTTCTGAGACCGAGATAACTGATGGAGGTAGTAGGAAGAAAAGAGTGAGCAAGCCTAGAGTACCTACAAAAGGGATACGTTCCAAACCCGGGGTCCAAAGAGTACTTCAGTGGGATGATTGGATGCGTCCGATTGGGGATCATGTTGGTGCGTACAAGACACATTGCGGCGAAATCAGTAGAAGCAAAGTGTCTATCTTGTACGATAGTTGGGATGATGTTCCACAAGGCCTAAAAAATAGTTTATGGGAAGATGCTAAAGTAAGTAAACCTATGTATTTTTAAAATCCATTCTTTTAATTTTATTTGAATCGTGTTTATTATACTAATCGTATATTATTGGTTCATTTTATATATTGAAGAAAGAGTTTGGAATACAAGAGGATGAGAGGAAGAAACGAGATGTGTTGGCTACTTGTGATAAGCGGTGGAGAGATTTCAAGTCAAGATTAGTGAGTCGATGGATCACAAAAACGAGGCTGGGGCCTAACAATGATATGCAACCGTACGTGCTCTATCCTTTCATCACGAAAGAGATTTGGGACGAATTTGTGAAAAAGTGTAGCTCTAAGGAGTTTAAGGTATATAATATGTACGTTACAATTATAGAATATGTTATAATCAAATTTTTTTTTTGTGAATATTAACTAGTTACTTGTTTTCATATTAGGCTAAAAGTGAAAGAGCAAGAAAGTCTCAGGCTGCCAACATTCATCCACATTTTTTGGGTCAAAAGTCATATGCGGAGATGATTCCCGTTTGGAAAGACAAAGGGTATATCCCTAAATCCTCTACAGCATCATCTGTTGACTCATCCACATCATCAATTATTTCCTCCTTGCCGGATCGAACTTTGCCATGGCTTCTTGCTAGATCGAAAAAAGAAAAGGAAGGAAATCTTTTCTTCCCTAATAAAGAAACACAAAAGATAAAAGAGTCCATTGTAAGAATTCTTCAAATTTTATGATATTTTCTTGTCTAATTACTCGTATTCTAGAATTCTACTAATCATATGATTTTTTTGAATTTGATGCAGGATGATTGGAAAAGGAAAGAAAAGGAAGGAGAGTTTGTTCCAGGTCGGATGGATGATGTTCTATCCCATGCTCTACAGAGGAAAGACCGTCCTGGGCGTGTGTTAACAGCTGGGCGTAGCATTGGGATTACATCGATTTAGGGAGATCCTGATCGGAGTAGTACTGCTCGAAAGTGTAGGGGCATGGATGATGAGGAGATTCAGGAGTTGGAGGCTAGAGTGAGTCAAAGAGTTAGAGAACAAACGATGCAAGAGATGAACTCGAAGATTGATGCTATAGTTCAAGAAAAGGTTGATGGCGCAATTAGGTCTTCAAGCACTAAATCAAACAAGTCCTCACACTCCAGTTGATCCTAGTAGCTGTCACTCGGGGGGGCAATGATCCATTTGTGAACTTGCAGGTATATAGTTATTTTATATCTTCTACGATTATGATATTATGTTTCTAAAACACTTAACTAATGACATTGTGTTCTCATTGGATGTTAAGAGTCCGGTTCCATGTCGTTTGGCAATAGCGGATAACTCGGGACCGATCATTGTAGCTGAGGGTACCATACATCCGCAAACGGAGTCATCATCACATCCTACGGCCGTGAAAGTGAGTGTTGATGATTTTTTTTTTCAGACTACGCAGAAGCTCTAGTTCCACTACCTACTCCATACATCATGAAACTCAGTCAAGCCGAGGGTTCATTCATAGAATGGCCGAAAGAGTTGGTATTTTTAGTCTCAGATAATCAGGTAACTTATGTTTAATATTTTGATTTATATACTAAGAAATGTAAATATATATACTAAGAAATTTTGATTTATATATGCTAAGTAATCTTAATTTTGTATACTAAGTAATCTTGATTTATATATGAAATAATCTATTTACATATATAATATGAATTAAAAAGAAGTCAAATTGAATTAGGAACATATACCTAAAGAAGGTGCGATGAAGAAGAAGAAGAAGAAGAAAAAAATAGTTGGTAGTGATCCTTGCACCGATGAGTCTGCACATAGGCACGTTGATCCTTTTATTGACTTGACACTGGATGATATGGATGATAATATCAAGGAGATGCACCGAATATTTTGCGACAAACCCTCAGATGAGCCTTTTCAATTGCAAGTTCAGAAGGGTACCGTCTTCGACATTGATAGAGATCATATGATCATTCTCTCACGACAAGATGTTTTTCAACTTCTCACGGGAGCATGGATTAATGTATCCATTTTGCAAGTATTTATGATGTGAGATTTCTCAAACTCTAAACTAATTAACATTGCTATTTATTTTTATTGTTTCTCCTAACTATAAGTGTTTGGATCTTAGGTACTTGGCAAAGCAGTCTGAGGAGCATGGAGATAATAATATTGGTTTCATGTGTCTAAGTATGATTTCAGCGACCATGATACGCAATCACTTAGATGCCGTGATCAACTACATGGCAAGTTCAATGAAAGCGAATCAATATATGCGTTACATCCTATGTCCGTATATTGAAAAGTATGTTAGTTAAACTAATCTTTACTTTGTCTTATATTTATGAACTTGTGGTTATATATATATAAAACATCACATTTTGCTTCATGCCTTAGGGATCATTGGATTCTTCTTGTCATTTGTCTATCTAAGAGAACGGTATATATATTTGATTCGATGAAGAAAGATAGATCCTTAACTATCAAGATACCGTTGAATACGTAAGTTCATAGTTGTTATACATGTTAATAAGTTTACATGCATTTTATGATATTTTAAATAATTTATAAATGTTTATAGTAATTAATTGTTACAAAATCTCTATATTTAGTGCATATACAAAATACACGCAGCTTGAAGGATCAAATAAAGGAACTAAATTGTCTTGGACATATATGCGGGTAAAACTCTTATGGTTTTGTATTTGATACTTTATAATTCTATTTAGGATTTTTTTCCGATTCTAATATATATCTTAAATTTGGTGTAGTGTGCTCAACAATCGGGAGGAGTGGAATGCGGCTATTTCGTGATGAGATACATGTTTCTAATCATCCGCTTATACTATGAATCAGAGAATTTGTATGAGGTATATGTATGTTGTAAATTCATTATTTATACTTATAGAATTTTAAAGTATATTAACTAGTTTAGTATATTTCTAGGCTTTTTCGTCAAGTCTTGAGTCATACTCCATATATGAGATCAACGACCTCAAAGAACTTTTTGCGGAATACTTTGTACGGGTCGTTAACGAAGCAGACTAAGTTTGATGGTTAGTGTATGTATTTGTAGGTTAGAATAATATTTTGTTACTTGAACCTTGTTGGTTGATTGATTGCAACATTGGTTGCTTGAACCTTGTTGGTTGATTGATTGCAACATTGGTTGCTTGATTGAGATGTACTGAAACAGGTTTTGGTTATATATATGCAAAAATTTCCCAACGATTTCTTGGGTTGTCCAAATTACAAAGGAGACTCTGCCGAATTCTCTGCTCATAATTATTAACATAATGTTTGCTTAGTTTTGAAAATAAAAAAATAGCTGAAAAAAAAAACAAAAAAAATATAGCATCTGCGTCGCATATGGCACTGCATGCGACACAGATGAGGCTGCCTGGCCTCCTGTGGGTGCATGGGGGGATGGGCATGTGCGTCGCATGCTTGTTGTGTCCGACGCAAATATTTGATTAATTGTGTCGTGTCTTATCCGACGCAGATGGCTGTCTTCCATCTGCGACGAGACCTGTGCCGTCGGACCAAGGTCCGACGCAAATGGAGGTCCCAGGTCCGACGCAAATTGTTAACTCAATATGTGTCAGGTGAGGAAATTAAAATAGCTCTTTTTGATCTAGCCCCTGACAAATCCCCGGGTCCAGATGGGTTTCCTCCATTTTTCTTTCAAAAATACTGGACGTTGGTGGGTAATTCAGTTATTAAAGTTGTTCAAGATTTTTTTCATTCTGGTTTTTTGCTAGCTGAAATTAATCATACGTTTATTACTCTAATCCCTAAAATTGATAATCCATCTGCAGCTAATTATTGTAGACCTATTAGTCTCTGTTCAACTATTTATAAAATAATCGCTAAAGTTTTAGCTAATCATCTTAAACTGGTATTAGGAAAAATTATTCACCCTCTTCAATGCGCTTTTGTTCCTGAAAGGTTAATTCAGGACAATATTTTGATAGCTCATGAGGTGTTTCACTCGTTTAAGAATAAATCAGGTAAATAGGGATGGTTAGCTATCAAATTAGATATGGAAAAGGCCTATGATGGATTGGAATGAAATTTTATCTTCACGATGTTGGAAAAGTTAGGGTTTAACGAGAAATGGATTCATTGGATTAGATTGTGTATTTCGTATGTGTCTTTCTCTGTTCTTGTTAATGGAATACCCGGGGATCGGTTTTTCCCCACTCGTGGTATTAGGCAAGGGGATCCTTTATCTCCATATATTTTTATTTTATGCGCATAACTTCTTGCTAGGGAAATTTATGCTCACTCTATGGGCGGAGAAAAATTATTGGGTGTGAAATGGTCGTTCTGGGATTAAGATCCCTTTTCTGACATTTGATGATGATACTATGTTATTTGCTAAGGCTTCGGATCATAGTTGTCATATTATTAAGAATGTTTTGGATAAGTATTGTGCTATGTCGGGCCATTTAGTTTATTTCATAAGTCAGCTTTTCAAAGTACAAAGAATGTTCTACTCAAAGTTATGAAGGGTTTCAATCTATTCTTCAAATGCAAAATTCGTTTTCTTTAGGCAATTATTTGGGATGTCCAATTATAGACGGTCGTATGACAAAAAATTCATTTGGTAAGACTATTCAATCTGCCCAATCTCAGTTAACTAAGTGGAAAGCTAATTCGATGTCTGAGGCGGGTCGTTCAGTGCTTATTCAGGCTAATTTATCTACTAAGGCTAATTTTCAAATGTAAAGTTTTCTGCTGCCAACTTCTATTCACTCGGAGTTGGATAAAACATATAGAAACTTCTTTTAGAATAAGTCTTCAGATTCGGGTTCTGCAAATCTTATAGGGTGGGATAAATTTTGTGTGCCAAAAAAGTTTGGGGGCTTGGGTTTTAGAAAAGCTAATGTCAATAATGTTGCTTTGCAAATGAAGTTGATTTGGAAGATTATTGATAACCCGTCTAATTTATGGGTTCAAACGATTTCCAAAAAATATCTAAAAGGTTCTTCTATTCTAGATTACTCTCCTTCTGCAAATTGTTCTTGGGAGTGGAAAAAACTTATTTATGTGAGAGAGACTTTTAAGAAAGGTTTACGATGGATTGTCAATTTAGGTAGTCAAGTTTCTTTTTGGGAAGACAATTGGGTGTTTCAGTATCCAATCTCGTCTATTTGCGTCCCTTGTAGGGGTTATGAGAATATAATGGTTAATTATGTTATTAATGAGTACCGTTAATGGAATAGGGAGATTTTAGCTTCTATTGTGCCTGAGGAAATTTGCTAAGCTATTTATTGTTTATTTTTTCCGTAGAATGCTGGTTTAGATAGATTAATTTGGGGTTTGACTTCAGATGGTTGCTACTCTGTCAAGTCAGGGGCATTGTTAGTTCAGGGGTTGGCTATTAATCCTCCTCCCTCTAAGTCGTTTAATTGGATTTGGGGTTTAAAGATTCCTCCTAAGGTCAGGAATTTTAAGTGGAAAATTTGTCAAGATGGGTTTCCAACTAAAGTTCGATTAGAAAAA
Source organism: Beta corolliflora (assembly GCA_947648045.1). Lineage (NCBI taxonomy): Eukaryota > Viridiplantae > Streptophyta > Magnoliopsida > Caryophyllales > Amaranthaceae > Beta > Beta corolliflora. The sequence goes on from CANSZD010001098.1 coordinate 658,880, forward strand.
TGTCATGTTTTCCTTCCCCAGGATTGTATATTTTGTAACCATCATTCAGAAGATGTTAATCAACTTCTGTTTGTTTGTCCGTTTTCTAAGGATGTGTTCGCTTGTATTAGTGAACTATATGGTTGGGTGTGTCCCCCTAACTTGCCTATTTCAGATGATGTTGTGGATAATCTAAATCTGATCAAGGATAATTCTTCTTCTCTAGATTTATCCCATTTTTGTGTTACTTGGTGGTATATTTGGTTCTCTAGAAACAAGGTTATCTTCCAAGAGGAAGTGGCCTATCTAGCGGCTGTTGCACACAGTGTGGTTAATTTTTTTCTTGGTTGGGCTAAAGCTCAAGCTCAGGATAACTTGTTGGATAGTTTTTTGAAGGTTTCTCCTTCTATTCATAAAAAGAATGTGGAAGTTGCTTGGGTTCCCCCTCCCGAGCATAGTTTTAAGATTAATTTTGATGGTTCAAAACTTTAGAATGGTAAAGCTTCCTTTGGGTTCACTATCCGGGATCATTTGGGAGGTCTTTGTCTTGCTGGTGCAATGGCTCTATCGTCGGATTGCTCTATTCTTCAAGCAGAAGCTTGGGGTCTGCGAGAAGGTGTGAAGGCGGCTAGGTTTCTCAATATTTCCTCTCTTATAATTGAAGGGGATAATCTTGTGGTTATCAATTCTATTAGGAGATGTTGGAAGGTCCCATGGGAAATTTCTGGTTTGATTGGTGATTCGGTTGAAGAGCTGAAGAATGTTTTAGAGGTCTCGTTCAACCACTGTTTTAGGGAAGCGAATCAAGCGGTGGATTTCATGGCTCATAGGGGTCACGATGCTTCGTCTTTATTATACTTCCTCCGTTCTAAAATAAATGAAACACTTACTATTTTAGGCCTTTCAAAATAAGTGAAACGTTACCTTATTTGGTATTCACTTCTCTCTATCTCTCTCCTCATCACATGGGTCCCTTCTTTTTTTTCTCTCTATCTCTCTCCCATTCTAAATCCCCGTGCCAAGGCCCTACGTTTCATTTAAAACAGAACGGAGGAAGTATTGGTTTTCTTCTTCTAATCTGGTTTTTTATTCCATCATCCGAAAGGATGCTATAGGCTGGTCCTATATTAGGAACCAGACCTAGTTTTTCTTTCATGTAACAAAAACAAAAAGAAACCACCATGTTTTTCTTCTTTATATTAAGAAATGTTTAATAGTCAATAAATCTGCCAAATGTTAACTTTTAAAGTTCATGATGGTACCTTTTTTAAGACATCGTTTTTTTTTAAGAATTAAAACATCGTTTTCTAATACATGGAAAATTTTCAATCTTATAAAGTATTAAAGTTTATCACACCTATTAAGTAGGTATACTTTTGTAAATTCTCATACCAATATTTTTTTTTCCTAAAAGGGAAAGTTTTTTTTTTTGCTAAGCAAGTAAGTAGATATATTGATCAAACAAACAATTATAACCTAACCAATCCAAAATGAGGAAAACCAACTAGGTTGGACCCCCTCACATTTAGATCAGACAACAAGCAAAAGCTTCTGATTACAATTTAGCCTAAAGCATGCTACTTAAAGGCTACAAAACCAATTGAAATCTATTCGAGAAATTTTTTGAGGCATTATAGCATGAATCCTTGCTTTAACAACACTCCTCAATTGTTTACAAGTTACAGTAATACTAGGAACACATTGTTTCCAATAAACTTGGTTTCTACTATGCCAAACCAGATAAATCAAGGCTGCAACTCCTGCTAACAAAACTTATTTGCGGAATTTAGATCTCCAGCTATTCTGAACATACCTGACCAGCTGTTGCAGATCTTCAGTAGCTGCATTATTGCATCCAAGCCAAGCATTGAGATGCATTAGACAAGCAGAGCTAAAATTGTAACACCCCGACAATCCTCTATTTTTCAAAATACCTTATTAATGCCAAACTTAGAGAATTATCAATGTATTATCGCCCGTGTGATAACGTATCGGCTTATTCAGAATTTTGCAGCGGAAAACAATAAATAACTTTGAAAACAATAACTTAGTCAACCATAAGTCAACTCCAAAACCAAACTAAAGTCAAACCAACATAAAGTCAAACTCAAACCATAACTAAAAGTCAACTAATAATAATAATAATAATAATAATAATAATAATAATAATAAAGTCAACACAAGCTCTCCACGAAAATCCTGAACCCATGATGCATCATCTTCAAACTTGAAATGGATAATGCACTATTGATCCCGAGAGACTGCTCACCAAATGGGTCATCATCACAGGATCAATAAGGCATAGCCGTGATCATCATACACACACAAAGCACGTAATCAGCAAAGCTGAGTACTACATAATAAATAAATATAAAACCTAACATGATACTAATAAGCATTAAGGCAAAGATAAATAATAATATAATAACATAGCAGACTACTTTACTGAACTTGACTCTATAACTCAAATTAATTATAACTTAGATTGAATAGGCAATGGAAAGAGTTGTCCAAACCAAACCAGTATTCAATTTAGAAGACGAATTACGGGCACGACTCTGTACTCCCCTGACCAACGATATCGAGGAACCTTTTAAATAAAAAAGGACACGTTGATCAATCCGGCCCCAAGAAAAAGCCATGGGCTACCACCATGTACTCCAACTCATACTAGTCCAATACTTCAAACGTGCACAAGTCCAAAGCTTATTTCTATTCACTTTCCACTTTAAGTGATTAATACTTTATTTATTTGTTATGACTCACAAAGGTAAGACAAATAATATAATCATCAAGGATGCATAAACTTCCATTTTTATCTTAGGATTAGATAAGGTGATCATCAGCTTAACAATCCAAGAATAATTCCAATTATAAATTCCATAATCATTATTTATTTGTTGATCCAAGTCAACAACCAACCAACCTTTTATAGGTTAAATAACCAACTTACCAAATAAAGCCCTCGGTCCTCATAAAGTAATTAAATAATCCAAAGGGAACAACATGATCTAATTCATGATCCAACAACAACATAATTATTAATCCCTCATGTGAATTAATAAAATAAAGTTTCCAATCCCATATGCTTGCATCAAACATCCATACAAACATAATATAATCATCATAATCAACATGCTTCACACAACGGCATAAAACATGCAATTTCACTTGGATATAAATCACATATGAACTATAAACAGTTCCCTATACATGATACTACATAAATACCATCCTTAGGACATGATACTAATCCAACCACACATAGGTATGTACGTACCTTGTGTAGACAAAATGCGAGGCCACTTTAACAAGCTTAAAAGTCGCCTAAAGAGAATTCTCCGCCTACGAAATATCAACATAACCACAAATCAACACTCTTATAAATTTCCAGCAACTTTAAAAAACTTTAAACCCTCTTTAAAAGCGTTTAAAATTCCTTTTTAACCATTAAAACTTCACTACTAGTGTCTCCTAGTATAGTACCACTATACTAGTCAATAAAATCCTCAAAAATCCATCATAACTATGCTAATAAAAATTCCAGCAACTTATAATGTTGTCAAAACCCTTTATAACATGTTTAATTAAAATCATAATCATAAGAGTACCCAATTTCATAAACTATAATATCATACTATGGTTTTCCAACTCATAAAACCCTAAAAATCCATACTTTGATACTTAAAACCCTAGTTTAAACATAACTAATGCTTGTGTCATAACGTGTGCACACTTTTACCAACTTTAAAACCACTTGTGTTACCTATGAGCACATTTTCCATGCGGAGAACCAATTTATTTTGCACCAACATGTGCAAATCGCCAAAATAAGCATAAAAATGCATTAAAATACCATAAAATAAGGCAAAATGCGCGAAATTCTATCGCATTCTACCCCTCTTAAAGAAAACGAGTTACACCCTTGTACCTTACCTCAATAAATAAATTTGGATACTTTTTCTTCATTTCATCTTCGGCTTCCCACGTTGCCTCTTCGGACTCATGGTTAGACCAAAGCAATTTTACAATATTCACATCCTTATTGTGTGTACTACGCACCTTTTTATCCAAGATTTTCACAGGCCTTTCCTCATACGTGAGGCTACTATCAATTTGGATTCTTTCAGGCTCCAAAACATGATTCTCATCAGGGATATATCTCTTGAGTTGGGAAATATGAAATACATCATGCATTTTCTCAAATTCCATTGGTAATGCCAACTTATAAGCTACTTTTCCAATTCTTTGCAAAATCTCATATGGGCCAACATACTTATCACTTAGTTTGCCCTTTTACCAAATCGCATTACTCTTTTAGTCGGTGACACTTTCAAAAACACTTTATCACCAACGGCGAATTCATCTTCCCTTCGCTTTAAATCATCATAACTCTTCTGCCTATCTTGAGCAGCTTGAATTCTAGCTTGAATCAACTTGACGTTCTTAACAGTCTCCTCAATAAATTCCGTCCCCAATACAATATTCTCACTAAAATCATTCCAGCAAATGGGACTTCTACACTTTCTTCCATACAATGCCTCAGCGACTTCACGCTTCATATTCGACCACCAATAAATCTCCTTAAGATCCTTATACAACTTGTCACCCCCAGGGTGCACATATTATAAAGTATTATGCCCCTCATCCATAAGCTTTCTCTTAAGCTCTTCACATTTTTGTGGTTCACACCACATTCCCTTAAACCTCAAGCTTCCATCATCATGAATCTTTAAGTCAACTTCCTTACCTTGCTTCATCTTCTCCATAATCTTATCTAGGTGCTCGTCTCCAACTTGACCCTCTTTGATCTCATCGAAAACTGACAACCCCAATGATAAAGCACTCAATCTTGCCTCGATCTCCCCAGGATTTAGAATTTCTAGGTTAAGCCTTTGCATATCTCGGTATAATTCCTCAGTAACTACCAACTCATTCACACTATGACTCGGCTTTCTACTCAAAGCATCAGCGACTACATTCGCCTTCCCTTCATGATACTGGATATCTAGGTCATCATCTTTGATCAATTCTAACCATCTTCTCTGCCTCCATATTGAGATCCTTCTGGGTGAAAATATACTTCAAACTCTTATGGTCGTAAAGATCTTACAAGTCACCCCATATAGGTAATGTCTCCAAATCTTCAAGGCAAAAACAATAGCAGCTAACTCTAGATCATGGGTAGGATAATTAGACTCATACGGTTTCAACTGACGCGATGCATACGCGATCACCTTCCCATTCTACTGCAGGACACACCCAAAGCCATTCTTTGAAGCATCACTATACACCTCAAATCCTTCATTCCTATCAGGCAGGGTTAATACAGGTGCAGAGGTCAAACGCTCCTTCAAAATCTGAAAAGCTTCCTCGCACTTCTTGAGAAAGGAAAATTCGATCGTTACAAATCTCCTAATCGTCAAACAAAACCTAACTAAATCACTAAACTAGGTAAAGTGATAAGTAAGGGTCGAAATCCGCAGGGAATAGCAAGAAGAACACTTATGTTGCTAATTGTTGCAAGCTAAGTCGAAGATTTAGTAAGATATTTGGTTTACTAAACTAAGAACTAAATTAACTAATTAAGTAAGACCTTAGGAAGACGCTAAATGATTAGACAATAAATCAATCGATAAAAACATTGGGAGCAGGGGATAAACACCATCCAATCATAATTCAGGCAATAAGAAGGGCGAAGTATATGGGAAAGAATCAAGCAACTAATTGAGGTTATTGACTCTTAACTAATTCTAAGCCCTCTCTCAAGGGTCTCAAACATACATCCAATGATAAGCACAATGTCAATTTACAAAACCCTCACATTAATCTCACTCTCACGAGCAATTAAGCAAGAAAATAGCATAAACATCAACCTTAATCTCCTCTCTCAAATTGACTAAGGCATCAATCAACAAACATCTAAGTAATCAACTAGAATGCAAGTAGATAATAGTCATGCTATTGATCAATTAATAAGCCCAATCAAACCCCTAACTTCTAATTTAAACACCCAAATCAATAACGGTTTTGTTTTCACCCCAACCCCCAACTAATTAACTTCTCACTAATCATCATAATCATCATAGTAATACTAATAAAAGGAAAAAATAAATCAAACATGAACAACTAAAGCAAACAACACAAGATATAACTCAAGATTAAGTTACGAAACTAAAATCTAAACATGGATTAAACTAAGTAAACAAAATCTAAATAAACAAAAAGATAAAAGTATAACAAGTAGAGAGAAAAAGAGATATTACTTAAACCATGAAGAAGAAATGAAGATCTTGCATAAAAACCACAATTTTTGCCATAATCCAAGCTACAATACCATGAAAATTTACTTTCTCTCTCTAGGGTTTTACTTTCTCTCACTAGATTAAGCTAAAAACTCTCTAAAAATGATTTACTGGAATAAAAGTTAAGTTGTCATTAAGCGGATAGAGTATTTATATCCTTACAAAAACGGGGCTAAAAACAGCGTTTGAAGAAGAAAATGTCGAGAAATTAACAAGGAGCGCCCGCTCCTAACAAAGTTAGGCGATGGAGCGAGTGCTCATGGAGAGCTCCTGGATCGCTCCATCTCTAATGCCAACATGAGGCTGCCCAGCAAATGAGGAGCGCCCGCTCTTCTGTAGAACGGAGCGCCCGCTCCCTCTTAAATGCGCGCCAGGAGCGCTTGCTCACTGGGAACTCCAAGGTAGCTCCAAGCTACTGTTTCCTCTTGCATCCTTCAGCACGCACCGGAGCGCCCGCTCCTATTTCCTTGAGAGCGCCCGCTCTTCTCTTCCCCATGCTATGAGCTCCAGCTCCTCGGTAGCTCCCTCCTCGCTCCAAGTTCCTGCCTCACCCTGCCATGTATTAGAGCTTGGAGGAGCGCCTGCTCCTATTTTACAAGGAGCGCCCGCTCCTTCCTTGTTTGCTCTTTTCTTCTTAAAAGTTCACACTAACAATTGTGTTAGTAATCAGAGGGGAGGGGGGAAAAGGTATGGAATCCTACATACCTAACATGCATCACTAGATGATGAAAATGAGCAAATTAGAGGGAGAAACGCATTTAAATTCAAGATTATCGTGCAAAACTTATCAAAATATGCACATGAGTGAGACTAAATTATCACTCATCAAAATTCCCCAAGCTTGCCAATTGCTTGTCCTCAAGCAATCAACTAGAGAAGGGAAACATGCAAAAGAAAGTAAGAGATACACTATAGAAAGTTATCGAAAACTAAAGCACTTTTCACGGTTTTGCCCAAGTCGAGTAATGAAGAAGTGGTTCACAATCAAAGAATAAAGAGCAATTTTTCAAGACAAATTCTTTCCAAATGTGTTCTTAGGTTAGGGTGGAGAAAAAGACTAAACAAGATTACAATTAGGACACTTTCTTAGGCTTTTTACTAGCTCATTAGAGACACTTCTAGCTATTCTAATGACAATGGCTCTTCAAAAGGTATAGAAGTACAAATGCTAGTCCACTTTCCTTAAACACACAATTAGGTCTTAACTCCACTCTACTTGAAATCGCGGTGAAAGTAACACTAAGTGTGGGAGGCATCCACAAATTGACCTCTTTTATTGAACTTTTCTATTCTTTTTGTGCTTTTCATTTTTCACTTTTTTTTTCTTTTCACGCCTTTTTTTACAGTTTTTGGCTTTTTCTTTTTGTTCCCTTATTATGGGAATTCATTCCACAAAGATGAGATTAACTTGCATAGAAGATTACGATCACTTGTGGCTTTTGTGCCACTTATTACACATAACGAAAAATAAAGCCTAGGTTTCTTGTAGAGTTTTGTTTTGGGACACATGGAGTACATCTAAGGATACACGGGACCGCAAAGTATAATAGCAAAAATACCCAAGCATGTGCAACTTAGTCAAAATTCAAGACTAGATGAGCAATTGAGCATTCATAGCTTCATTTAGCATACTCTAATGCAATCAAAATTAGGCAATTCCTAGATGACCTAACCCATGCCCACATTCTTCCAGAACAAACCTCTATTCATGTACTCTAGATTCAAAGAGAGGAAGCCACATAACTCATTCTCAAACGTCATTCATGGGCAAGCAAACCACTTTTTAGTGCTTTTACTAAAACAAAATCTAACAATCTTTTTTTTTTTGTATGCAAATGCTCTACATGCAACTAGTCTATGAAAACAATTAAACTATTTACAAGATAGAAGTGGGGGAAACTCACCATGAAGGATCGTTGTTGATTCATCATTAGAAGGATCAAAGAGACAAGAAATTGTTAGTTTGAGAAAAGCAAGTACTTATCATCATTAACAATCCATTGTCTCTTGATGGGACAACTTTAATACAAACCAAGAAGCATAAATCACCCACATCACCACCACCAATCCTCCTACTTCCTCAACAAGACTACCCCAACCTATTCACCACCACCCCTCATGCATACAAAGCCCTTAATTCAAGTAGAAATCAATACATCCCCCAAGCTTAGCAAATGCACTAGTCCCTAGTGCATAAAACATGAACAAACAATGAGGGAAAGGGGGGAAGGGCGAGGACTAGACTCATCCAAGTACACATATGTGAGAGATGGGGGAAGGGGTTTAAGATCAAGTTTTCTCACCTCCTTGGTGGGTTCATCCACCAAGTCTTCACCTTGAATATTCAAACTCTTATGTTCCACTACATCCAAAGCTTGAACCATATGGAGCACATCTTCTTCATCATGGTCTTTGACATTCAACAAAGCAAACTCAAGGGGATCATGAGTATTATGCAAATGCATGCTCCTACTTTCATGAATGACATGCTCAAGTATATCAATTCGCATACAATCATCCATATAAGAAGGACATTTCATAATTTGAGTGAAGCTAAAAGCTACATGTTCATCACCCACCTCAAAAGTTAGCTTACCATTTTTCACATCGATGATGGCCCCCGCCGTAGCAAGAAACGGTCTACCCAAGATTATTGGCACATTAGGGTCTTCATCCATTTCTAAGACAACAAAGTCAATGGGAATGTAAAACTTCCCAACCCTAAGAGGTACATCTTCAAGCTTCCCAAGGGGCATTTTTACCGATCTATTGGCCAATTGAAGGGAGATGTGAGTAGGCTTTAGGTCTCGTAGGTTCAATCTCTTGCAAACCGAGTAGGGCATAAGACTCACACTAGCACCTAAATCACACAAAGCTTTGTCAATAACCATATCTCCTATGGCACAAGGGGTAGAAAAGCTTCCGGGGTCCTTAAGCTTGGTGGGTAACTTGTTTTGGATAATTGCACTACAATTTTCCGTGAGGTTAATGGTTTCCACACAATCTAAGGCCCTATTCTTGCTCAAAACATCTTTCAAAAACTTGGCATAGGTAGGCATTTGCTTAATGGCTTCGGTGAAAGGGATGTTAATGTAGATCTTCTTTAAAACATCAAGGAACTTGGCAAATTGAACATCAAGCTTTGCATCGGCAAACCTAGAGGGGAAGGGAAGCTTAGGTGTGTAAGGTGGAGGTGCACTCTTGGCTTCCTCAACCTTCCTAAGTTTCTCATCTAGGCTTTTGCCCTTATCACTAGCCTTGGGGCTTTCATCATCCTCAATATCAATAGCTTTCTCATTGTCATTTTCAACTTCTTTTGCTTTCTCAACTCTTGTATCCACTACCTCCCCAAGTTATTTTCCACTCCTAGTAACTATGGTATGACATTGGTCTTTAGGTGGCACTCCTTGGCTAGGCAAAGATCCGGGATTTCTAAGAGAAGAAGTAGCTAATTGGGCAACTTGGGTCTCTAACATCTTGTTATGAGTGCTAAGGGAATCCACCTTTTGTGACAATTGAGCTACTTGAGATTCAGTGCAAGGGCTGCGGTTTATTGCAAAACGCAGCCCTTAATAGGGAAGGGCTGCGGTTAGCCAAAAAACCGTAGTCCTTCGTATATGAAGGGCTGCGGTTAGCCCAAAAACCGCAGCCCTTCACTAAAGGGCTGCGGTTTTTGGGCTACCCGCAGCCCTTGAGCAGCCCAAGAAAAAACAAATTCCCTCGCTTCACCACTCATCGCATTAACCCATTCCCCATCTCTCTCATCCTTCGCTGAACCCCCCATGTCTCTCTCTCCCCCCCATTAACACATCCCCCTCTTTCGTCTATGACAACTCACTGCATCATCTCTCTTCTCTCATCCTTCTTCGCCGGTGATATTGTAACATCTTTTCCGTTCGCAACGGTTGGTGGTTGGTTGGGGAGGGCTCGCGAGGGTTTCGGGTTCGCAAGGGTTTAGGGTTCGCCGTGGTTGCTGCTCACCATGGTTGCTGCTCGCTCAAATATCAAAACTTTACCAGTGCATTGCTCCATTTTTCTGATAATTTCCGATTTAGGGTTCCAATAAACCAATTCAATTCGATTATGGATTCCGACGAACCTCGAACTCGTATTGATCAGGTTTTTCTTTAACCCTCGTCAACTGACAAACCTAATTAACATCGTCAATTGAAATTCTTATGTTTCTATTTGAATTTCATTTCGTTAGTTAGTCGTTCAATTGAAGTATTAATGTTTGGGAATTTGAAAAAGGAATTTTTTTTTCTTTCTTTTCAAGCCATAGTGTATTATTTGGATCAATGACATTAATGGGAGTTGAACCTGATTGAATCACACTGAATTCTGTAATGGATGCTTAATGTAGAATGGGTTTATGTGATGAAGCTCTCAAAGTTTTTGGGCATATTGCACATCCAAGTGTTGTTTCTTGGACAACTCTAATTTCTGGCTATTCAAGGTTTGGCAATCATGAAGCATCCTTGAGGATATTCAGAGATATGATAAAGTCTCTTGTAAATATATATCTGATTTAGATTCTCTCTCTAGTGCAATGGTTTCTTGCCGGCATTTACGAGCTCTAAGAAATGGCCAAGAAATTCATGCCTATGGAATGAAATTGATTGTTTATGATGTCATTGCTTCTTGTTCATAGTGTTGTTATGTCTCTTTTTGAATTGTTTTGTTTATGTTTGTCAAGGGATCAAGATTGATTCAACCATGTGTCATCAGCACCAGAGGAATGATAAGGCTGAGTTCGTGAGGTGCATTAAGTGTAAAACCAAACGGTTTTGCGTTCCCTGCTTACGAGCTTAGTCTGTGTTACTATCCTTCTTGTACCATCCTTGAGTTGATTTAGTTGCACATAGGTATAATGGGTGCTCTTTATTTTCTTAGTTGCTGCTCCATAGCTTGTGTTTTTGTCAATCTGATGAATTTTGATGTCATAATGATTCCTTTAACCAATTGTTTCTAGTTAGTGGCAAACATAAAAGTCTTTTTAAGATGAAAACCATATGTAGGTTGCAAACATAAAAGTTCTGCAATGAAGTATCCTATAATTGCGTTGTTGTGCCCCATACCCCATAGCATAGCCTTTTTTAATACATTGGCTTTGAGTTAATATCATCACATGTTCTGTTGATCCCTTGGTGAAAATTGTCATGATGGAATAAGCTTCACAAGAGCTATCTTCTGCAAATCGATGATGTTGTAATAGTCCTTATACCTATTGACTGATCAGGTATCCACATATGTTGATTTCTGGGTTGTTTTCGTTGTTCTGTTGTAGATGATGTTGTAACGGCAACTGTTGTGATCTGTTTGCAACGGTATGACATTTGTATAAAGTTTTGTCCTTTTTAGCTTTGTGAATAAATTTTGTGTTTAGTGGAAGTTAATGATTTTTAGATTGATTTATATTTGCCCATCTCCTAATTTGGGTTAACATAAGTGCTCAATGATTTATATTTGTCCATCTCCTAAACGAACACTAGTGCTCAATGCCTTTCTAACAAGGTTTATATGATCACTTAACAACAATTCTGCATATATGGGGGTAAGATTGTGTCAATCTGATCCCTCCAACGACTCCACCGAACACCCATGATCGGTGGTACCTTCTTGTCCAATTTCTTGCAATAACTTGTGCTCTACCATCTTGTTGCTAAGTGTTGGAATTATTATTTTTTTACAGGTTGTCTGGGCACTAAGATGCCTCCAGAATACTAGGGATTTGTCTTCAGATAATTGGCCTTCTGTTACCAACCCCCGTGGTACGCTTCAGGTTTGTTAATAATTTTCTTGCATATGATTAGTTTTGCTATGTGTGTCAGAAACTGTGCGTGTGCAAGAATTTTTGCTTTTTTGTGCTCTTGTGTGAAAAAATCAAACACCTACATCAATTTGCTTGCTGGTCTGTAGACAGATAGGTGTTGGCAGCCTTAGTGCTATTAATAGAAAGTCCCTCCTGATGTTACTTTACAAGAATATTTTTTATCAATAATAGTAAAATGTTTTAATTGGAATTAGAACAATAGTAATAAAACCAATAACGCGAGTGATATATGATCAATCTGAATTTTCGCGATTTATTGATTGGATGCTTGATTAGAATGTAATGCGTAAGTGGCTAGTTGTATTCTTGAATCGATTGTAAGCACTGTACAACTTCTTCATCACCCCAATGCTTGTAGATTGCTATTGGTATGACCAATCTGAATTTTCGGGATATATTGATATCGGTCTGGGTGATTGCTATTGGTGTTTTTAATATTTTGCGTTCTTATTGGCTGCTGTAGATTTTCTGTCATCTAAAGACCACAATGAGCTTAAGTGTCACAAAAAAAGGAACTAATGACTGGTGAATTGTGTGTAGTATATAGTGTATGGAATAGAAATTCTTGTATCTTGTAGGGAGGGACCTCCCCTTTTTTTTTGTTCTTTGTTTATTGTGGTAACGTGGTTTCCTGCATTCATATGAATTTGCTTAGATAAGTGAAGGAATTTCTTTTCTGTTATAGTAGTATTTAGTATTTCCTTGTGATAAATGCAGATGGGTCTGAGCATCGACAAAGCACATAAATGCAGATGGACCTCCCCCCCGTCTCCCCGCCCCTGCCCCCCCCGCTGCACTCCCCCTCCCTCTTCCCTCCCCCCGACCGGCCCCCCCTCCCCGCTGCACTCCCCCCGACCGGCCCCCCTCCCTGTTGCACTCCCCCCGCGCGCCCCCTCCCCGTTGCACTCCCCCGACCCGGCCCCCTCCCTGTTGCACTCCCTCCCGACCGGCCCCCCTCCCTGCTGCACTCCCCCCGACCCGCCCCCCTCCCTGCAGCCTCCCCCCGACCCGGCCCCCTCCCCGCTGCACTCCCCACGGCCGGCCCCCTTCCCCTGTTGCACTCCCCCCCTGGCCCCCTCCCCGTCGCACTCCCCCTAACCCGCCCCCCCTCCCGTCGCACTCCCCCTGCCCCCCCCTCCGCACCTTTGCTTATGGAGGCCGTTAACCGCTTATAGAGTTAAGCTCGAGGGTTAGGGCTTGACATGTATAATCGTGTGTTGGCCTAATATTGTACTATTATGTGTTCCTCTGAGATGATTGGACATTTCTTTATTTGAGCTAGTTGTTTTGGTCTATCTAACATTTCTTATATCTGAGCACTAGAGTTTCACTGTATTTTTTTTGGCGTACTAAATATAGAATTAGTTTGATTTCTAATCATAGAAGAGCAACATTCTTTCAGTTTCTTTGAAATTTGACATCTCAGTTACATACTGATCTGGATATCTCATGCTGAAGTGATACTGATATGGAATACATAGAGCATACCCATGGCAGCTGGTAGCTCCAACTTGCCGGTTGATTCGGAGATTTTGGTTTTATTTGTCATCTCTAGAGAAGTTCTTTGTGTAATTCGGTTATTATTTTCTCTATATTTGTGTACGAAACATAATTTGTAATGAAAAATAATACTTATATATATATATATATATATATATATATATATATATATATATATATATATATATATATATATATATATATATATATATATATATAACTGTTTGGGAACATTTAGGACAAAAAAAATGCAAAAAAAAAATTATTTTTTTTTGGGTCACAAGGGCTGCGGTTCGGGCAAAAATCGCAGCCCTTGGTGGGTTAAAGGGCTGCGGTTAAGGGCCAAAACCGCGATCCTTAACCCACCAAGGGCTGCGGTTTAGGCCCTTAACCGCGGCCCTTAACCCACCAAGGGCTGCGGTTTTTGCCCTGACCGCAGCCCTTAACGCGCTAAAGGTTGCGGTTTCCTAAATGCCAAGGGCTGCTAGTCCAATGGCTGCGGTCGAAAAACGCAGCCCTTAGGCCCTTTTTGACCGCAGCCCTTGGGCTTTTTTCCTCTAGTGAACAACAACATAATTATTAATCCCTCATATGAATTAATAAAATAAAGTTCCCAATCCCATATGCTTGCATCAAACATCCATACAAACATAATATAATCATCATAATCAACATGCTTCACACAACGGCATAAAACATGCAATTTCACTTGGATATAAATCACATATGAACTATAAACAATTCCCTATACATGATACTACATAAATCCCATCCTTAGGACATGATACTAATCCAACCACACATAGGTATGTACGTACCTTGTGTAGACAAAATGCGAGGCCACTTTAACAAGCTTAAAAGTCGCCTAAAGAGAATTCTCCGCCTACGAAATATCAACATAACCACAAATCAACACTTTTATAAATTTCCAGCAACTTTAAAAAACTTTAAACCCTCTTTAAAAGCGTTTAAAATTCCTTTTTAACCATTAAAACTTTACTACTAGTGTCTCCTAGTATAGTACCACTATACTAGTCATTAAAATCCTCAAAAATCCATCATAACTATGCTAATAAAAATTCCAGCAACTTATAATGTTGTCAAAACCCTTTATAACATGTTTAATTAAAATCATAATCATAAGAGTACCCAATTTCATAAACTATAATATCATACTATGGTTTTCCAACTTATAAAACCCTAAAAATCCATACTTTGATACTTAAAACCCTAGTTTAAACATAACTAATAAATCTAAAAAATTTAATTACTTCACTATATAATTTACATAATCTGAAATTATATTTAAATCATCAAACTATAACTTTAAACATGAAAACATTAAATCAATCCTTTAAAAATATAAACTTTAACATTAAATAAAAATAGAGGAGGAAGAAATAACCAAAGAGAGGAAGGAGGGAGGAGACACGGCACAAAGGGGAGGAAGGGCGGCGGCGCCGGTCGCTACTGCTGTAGGTGGTGGCGGCCGGTGGCTGCTTCCGTCGACGAAGGATGAGGAGCCGAGAGAAAAATGGGAGAGAGAGAGAGAAAAGAAAGAGAGGCCGAAAGAAAAGAGGAGAAGGAAGAGAGAGAAAATAAGTGGGGAAAATTTGGGGGTTTTGGGGTTTATATAGTTAACCTTTTTTGGGCTTAGGAACTTGTGTTTGGGCTTTAATAATATTTAATGATTGAGTACTTAGGCATAGTTGGGTTCCTCTAACCCAATTTAAAATCCTTTTTACTAAATCCAAAGATGTTTAAGCTATTTTAAATAATTTTCAAGTACGACTAAATAAAATATGTGATCACTTAAAATCATTAAATAATTCCTTTGACTTTCAAATAGTCAACCTTTTAAGAAATAATTCATTTGAACATTAATATATATATAATATACATTAAAATGTATTTATAAATTCATAAAATTACGGGGGATTATAGTCTACCCCTCTTAAAAGAAGTTTCGTCCCGAAACTTGGCACGAAAACCCTCACAGTTTCAAAAATTTGACTCAAACTTGTATTTGAAAATGCTTGTGTCATAACGTGTGCACACTTTTACCAACATTAAAACCACTTGTGTTACCTATGAACACATTTTCCATGCGGAGAACCAATTTATTTTGCACCAACATGTGCAAATCGCCAAAATAAGCATAAAAATGCATTAAAATACCATAAAATAAGGCAAAAAGCGCGAAATTCTATCGCATTCTACCCCTCTTAAAGAAAACGAGTTACACCCTCGTACCTCACCTCAATAAATAAATCTGGATACTTTTTTTTCATTTCATCTTCGGCTTCCCACGTTGCCTCTTCGGACTCATGGTTAGACCAAAGCAATTTTACAATATTCACATCCTTATTGTGTGTACTACGCACCTTTTTATCCAAGATTTTCACAGGCCTTTCCTCATACGTGAGGCTACTATCAATTTGGATTCTTTCAGGCTCCAAAACATGATTCTCATCAGGGATATATCTCTTGAGTTGGGAAATATGAAATACATCATGCATTTTCTCAAATTCCATTGGTAATGCCAACTTATAAGCTACTTTTCCAATTCTTTGCAAAATCTCATATGGGCCAACATACTTATCACTTAGTTTGCCCTTTTACCAAATCGCATTACTCTTTTAGTCGGTGACACTTTCAAAAACACTTTATCACCAACGGCGAATTCATCTTCCCTTCGCTTTAAATCATCATAACTCTTCTGCCTATCTTGAGCAGCTTGAATTCTAGCTTGAATCAACTTGGCGTTCTTAACAGTCTCCTCAATAAATTCCATCCCCAATACTATATTCTCACTAAAATCATTCCAGCAAATGGGACTTCTACACTTTCTTCCATACAATGCCTCAGCGACTTCACGCTTCATATTCGACCACCAATAAATCTCCTTAAGATCCTTATACAACTTGCCACCCCCAGGGTGCACATAATATAGAATATTATGCCCCTCATCCATAAGCTTTCTCTTAAGCTCTTCACATTTTTGTGGTACACACCACATTCCCTTAAACCTCAAGCTTCCATCATCATGAATCTTAAAGTCAACTTCCTTACCTTGCTTCATCTTCTCCATAATCTTATCTAGGTGCTCGTCTCCAACTTGACCCTCTTTGATCTCATCGAAAACTGACAACCCCAATGATAAAGCACTCAATCTTGCCTCGATCTCCCCAGGATTTAGAATTTCTAGGTTAAGCCTTTGCATATCTCGGTATAATTCCTCAGTAACTACCAACTCATTCACACTATGACTCGACTTTCTACTCAAAGCATCAGCGCCTACATTCGCCTTCCCTTCATGATACTGGATATCTAGGTCATCATCTTTGATCAATTCTAACCATCTTCTCTGCCTCCATATTGAGATCCTTCTGGGTGAAAATATACTTCAAACTCTTATGGTCGTAAAGATCTTACAAGTCACCCCATATAGGTAATGTCTCCAAATCTTCAAGGAAAAAACAATAGCAGCTAACTCTAGATCATGGGTAGGATAATTAGACTCATACGGTTTCAACTGACGCGATGCATACGCGATCACCTTCCCGTTCTACTGCAGGACACACCCAAAGCCATTCTTTGAAGCATCACTATACACCTCAAATCCTTCATTCCTATCAGGCAGGGTTAATACAGGTGCAGAGGTCAAACGCTCCTTCAAAATCTGAAAAGCTTCCTCGCACTTCTTGAGAAAGGAAAATTCGATCGTTACAAATCTCCTAATCGTCAAACAAAACCTAACTAAATCACTAAACTAGGAAAAGTGATAAGTAAGGGTCGAAATCCGCAGGGAATAGCAAGAAGAACACTAATGTTGCTAATTGTTGCAAGCTAAGTCGAAGATTTAGTAAGATATTTGGTTTACTAAACTAAGAACTAAATTAACTAATTAATTAAGACCTTAGGAAGACGCTAAATGATTAGACAATAAATCAATCGATAAAAACATTGGGAGAAGGGGATAAACACCATCCAATCATAATTCATGCAATAAGAAGGGCGAAGTATATGGGAAAGAATCAAGCAACTAATTGAGGTTATTGACTCTTAACTAATTCTAAGCCCTCTCTCAAGGGTCTCAAACATACATCCAATGATAAGCACAATGTCAATTTACAAAACCCTCACATTAATCTCACATTCACGAGCAATTAAGCAAGAAAATAGCATAAACATCAACCTTAATCTCCTCTCTC
Source organism: Beta corolliflora (assembly GCA_947648045.1). NCBI lineage: Eukaryota > Viridiplantae > Streptophyta > Magnoliopsida > Caryophyllales > Amaranthaceae > Beta > Beta corolliflora. The sequence goes on from CANSZD010001098.1 coordinate 676,711, forward strand.
AAATTGACTAAGGCATCAATCAACAAACATCTAAGTAATCAACTAGAATGCAAGTAGATAATAGTCATGCTATTGATCAATTAATAAGCCCAATCAAACCCCTAACTTCTTATTCAAACACCCAAATCAATAACGGTTTTGTTTTCACCCCAACCCCCAACTAATTAACTACTCACTAATCATCATAATCATCATAGTAATACTAATTAAGGAAAAAATAAATCAAACATGAACAACTAAAGCAATCAACACAAGATCTAACACAAGATTAAGTTAAGAAACTAAAATCTAAACATGGATTAAACTAAGTAAACAAAATCTAAATAAACAAAAAGATAAAAGTATAACAAGTAGAGAGAAAAAGAGATATTACTTAAACCATGAAGAAGAAATGAAGATCTTGCATAAAAACCACAATTTTTGCCATAATCCAAGCTACAAAACCATGAAAATTTACTTTCTCTCTCTAGGGTTTTACTTTCTCTCACTAGATTAAGCTAAAAACTCTCTAAAAATGATTTACTGGAATAAAAGTTAAGTTGTCATTAAGCGGATAGAGTATTTATATCCTTACAAAAACGGGGCTAAAAACAGCGTTTAAAGAAGAAAATGTCGAGAAATTAACAAGGAGCGCCCGCTCCTAACAAAGTTAGGTGATGGAGCGAGTGCTCATGGAGAGCTCCTGGGTCGCTCCATCTCTAATGCCAACATGAGGCTGCCCAGCAAATGAGGAGCGCCCGCTCTTCTTTAGAACGGAGCGCCCGCTCCCTCTTAAATGCGCGCCAGGAGCGCTTGCTCAATGGGAGCTCCTGGGTAGCTCCAAGCTACTGTTTCCTCTTGCATCCTTCAGCACGCATCGGAGCGCCCGCTCCTATTTCCTTGAGAGCGCCCGCTCTTCTCTTCCCCATGCTATGAGCTCCAGCTCCTCGGTAGCTCCCTCCTCACTCCAAGTTCCTGCCTCACCCTGCCATGAATTAGAGCTTGGAGGAGCGCCCGCTCTTATTTTACAAGGAGCGCCCGCTCCTATTTTACAAGGAGCGCCCGCTCCTTCCTTGTTTGCTCTTTTCTTCTTAAAAGTTCACGCTAAACAATTGTGTTAGTAATCAGAGGGGAGGGGGGGAAAGGTATGGAATCCTACATACCTAACATGCATCGCTAGATGATGAAAATGAGCAAATTAGAGGGAGAAACGCATTTAAATTCAAGATTATCGTGCAAAACTTATCAAAATATGCACATGAGTGAGACTAAATTATCACTCATCAAAATTCCCCCAAGCTTGCCAATTGCTTGTCCTCAAGCAATCAACTAGAGAAGGGAAACATGCAAAAGAAAGTAAGAGATACACTATAGAAAGTTATCGAAAACTAAAGCACTTTTCACGGTTTTGCCCAAGTCGAGTAATGAAGAAGTCGTTCACAATCAAAGAATAAAGAGCAATTTTTCAAGACAAATTCTTTCCAAATGTGTTCATAGGTTAGGGTGGAGAAAAAGACTAAACAAGATTGCAATTAGGACACTTTCTTAGGCTTTTTACTAGCTCATTAGAGACACTTCTAGCTATTCTAATGACAATGGCTCTTCAAAAGGTATAGAAGTACAAATGCTAGTCCACTTTCCTTAAACACACAATTAGGTCTTAACTCCACTCTACTTGAAATCGCGGTGAAAGTAACACTAAGTGTGGGAGGCATCCATAAATTGACCTCTTTTATTGAACTTTTCTATTCTTTTTGTGCTTTTCATTTTTCACTTTTTTTTTTCTTTTCACGCCTTTTTTTACAGTTTTTGGCTTTTTCTTTTTGTTCCCTTATTATGGGAATTCATTCCACAAAGATGAGATTAACTTGCATAGAAGATTACGAGCACTTGTGGCTTTTGTGCCACTTATTACACATAACGAAAAATAAAGCCTAGATTTCTTGTAGAGTTTTGTTTTGGGACACATGGAGTACATCTAAGGATACACGTGACCGCAAAGTATAATAGCAAAAATACCCAAGCATGAGCAACTTAGTCAAAATTAAAGACTAGATGAGCAATTGAGCATTCATTAGCTTCATTTAGCATACTCTAATGCAATCAAAATTAGGCAATTCCTAGATGACCTAACCCATGCCCACATTCTTCCAGAACGAACCTCTATTCATGTACTCTAGATTCAAAGAGAGGAAGCCACATAACTCATTCTCAAACGTCATTCATGGGCAAGCAAACCACTTTTTAGTGCTTTTACTAAAACAAAATCTAACACTCTTTTTTTTTGTATGCAAATGCTCTACATGCAACTAGTCTATGAAAACAATTAAACTATTTACAAGATAGAAGTGAGGGAAACTCACCATGAAGGATCGTTGTTGAATCATCATTAGAAGGATCAAAGAGACAAGAAATTGTTAGTTTGAAAAAAGCAAGTACTTATCATTATTAACAATCCATTGTCTCTTGATGGGACAACTTTAATACAAACCAAGAAGCATAAATCACCCACATCACCACCACCAATCTTCCTATTTCCTCAACAAGACTACCCCAACCTATTCACCACCACCCCTCATGCATACAAAGCCCTTAATTCAAGTAGAAATCAATACACCCCCCAAGCTTAGCAAATGCACTAGTCCCTAATGCATAAAACATGAACTAACAATGAGGGAAAGGGGGGAAGGGCGAGGACTAGACTCATCCAAGTACACATATTTGAGAGATGGGGGAAGGGGTTTAAGATCAAGTTTTCTCACCTCCTTGGTGGGTTCATCCACCAAGTCTTCACCTTGAATATTCAAACTCTTATGTTCCACTACATCCAAAGCTTGAACCATATGGAGCACATCTTCTTCATCATGGTCTATGACATTCAACAAAGCAAACTCAAGGGGATCATGAGTATTATGCAAATGCATGTTCCTACTTTCATGAATGACATGCTCAAGTATATCAATTCGTATACAATCATCCATATAAGAAGGACATTTCATAATTTGAGTAAAGCTAAAAGCTACATGTTCATCACCTACCTCAAAAGTTAGCTTACCATTTTTCACATCGATGATGGCCCCCGCCGTAGCAAGAAACGGTCTACCCAAGATTATTGGCACATTAGGGTCTTCATCCATTTCTAAGACAACAAAGTCAATGGGAATGTAAAACTTCCCAACCCTAAGAGGTACATCTTCAAGCTTCCCAAGGGGCATTTTTACCGATCTATCGGCCAATTGAAGGGAGATGTGAGTAGGCTTTAGGTCTCCTAGGTTCAATCTCTTGCAAACCGAGTAGGGCATAAGACTCACACTAGCACCTAAATCACATAAAGCTTTCTCAATAACCATATCTCCTATGGCACAAGGGATATAAAAGCTTTCGGGGTCCTTAAGCTTGGTGGGTAACTTGTTTTGGATAATTACACTACAATTTTCCGTGAGGTTAATGGTTTCCACACAATCTAAGGCCGTCTTCTTGCTCAAAACATCTTTCAAAAACTTGACATAGGTAGGCATTTGCTTAATGGCTTCGGTGAAAAAGATGTTAATGTAGATCTTCTTTAAAACATCAAGGAACTTGGCAAATTGATCATCAAGCTTTGCACCGGCAAACCTAGAGGGGAAGGGAAGCTTAGGTGTGTAAGGTGGAGGTGCACTCTTGGCTTCCTCAACCTTCCTAAGGTTCTCATCTAGGCTCTTGCCCTTATCACTAGCCTTGGGGCTTTCATCATCCTTAATATCAATAGCTTTCTCATTGTCATTTTCAACTTCTTTTTGTTTCTCAACTCTTGTATCCACTACCTCCCCAAGTTGTTTTCCACTCCTAGTAACTATGGTATGACATTGGTCTTTAGGTGGCACTCCTTGGCTAGGCAAAGATTCGGGATGTCTAGGAGAAGAAGTAGCTAATTGGGCAACTTGGGTCTCTAACATCTTGTTATAAGTGCTATGGAAATCCACCTTTTGTGACAATTGAGCTACTTGAGATTCAAACATAACCTTTTGTTGTCTCATTGCCTCACCTTGTTGGGCCATGAAGGTTTCCATCATCATTTCCATGTTAGACTTTTGAGGAGTGGGTTGTTTGGATTGAAAATCGGGGGGTCTTTGGTTATGCATGTGGGAAGGGGCTTGGCCTTGGTTTTGGTAGTAATTGTTGCTAGGTCCTGGCCCTTGGTTTACCCGATAACTAAGATTAGGGTGATCCTTCCAACCCGGGTTAAAAGTATTAGAGTATGGGTCCCTTCTAGGATTGGAGTAGTTTTGAAAAGCATTCATTTGTTCCATTTGAGGGGGAGGAGGAGATGAAGGTTCAATCAAATAACATTGATTAACATAATGCTCATACGAACCACACAAATCACAAAACATAATATCCATAGGCATAGAATTAACATGGGAGACATTATGAGCATGCATGGATGCATTAGGAGATTGGGGAGGGGGAAGAGATGTAGAAGAAGAAGAAGAAAGCATATTTGACCTTTGTAATTGAGTTACCAAGGCATCAAGTTTTGTGGAGAGCATGTTGATGGGCTCCACATCGTATCATCCACCTCTCCTTTCATTGCGATCATGCCCCCAACCCGAATCATTTTGCACCACATCATCAACAATATCGGATATACCCGCTAGAGGCTTCTTCATGATTGAACCACCGACACCCGCATCAAGACTTGTCTTAGAGGCTTTTGTGAGACCATGGTAAAAGCAATGAAGTGTAAGACCTTCATTCAAACCATAATAAGGGCATATCCTCAATAGCTCTTTAAACCTCTCCCAAGCTTCTTGCAATGTTTCATCACTCTCTTGCTTGAATGTCATGATTTGAGAGCGCATATCGGCGATCTTATCCGGAGGAAAGTACTTGCTAATGAAAGCTTGAGTGACTTGAGGCCATGTAACCAATGAGTCATTCTCAAGCTTCTTCAACCATTGCTTTGCTTTGCCGGTTAAGGAAAATTTAAAGAGGCTTAGGCGGATGTAGTCTTGAGAGACTCCATTATGCTTCACCGTAGAACAATAATCCATAAATGTTTGCAAGTGAGCTTGTGGATCCTCGTCCTTTGCTCCACTAAATTGATTCCTTTCTATCAAGCCAATCAAAGCGAGGCGAAGCTCAAAGTCATTTGCTTCGGTAGTGGGTTGAGTTATGGCACTAATTGACATAAAATGACCCGGAACACCATAACTTCTCAAGTCTCTAGGAGTATCCGCCATTGAGCGATCACTATTAGTAGGACTTGATGATCTAGAAGAGTGAGGAGAACTTCCTTGGGAAGTTCTTGGAGAGTTAGCTTCCTCTACTTCTCGTGCAAAGTCCTCAATATTGACCGAAGTGGAAGATGATGCTTGTTGAGTTCGTTGTGCGGCTCTAAGCCCTCGCCTTATGGCCTTGACAGTCCTTTCCAACTCCGGATTGTATGGAATCAAAGGAAAGGCACGCCTACTTGGCATACAAAGCTAAGCAAAGAGTTAGCAATAACAAGACAACAAGTAACAAGATGAAATGAAAAAGAATAAGACTTAGACTCACACAACTTCACAACGTTTTAATGCTAGACGCTATTCCCCGGCAACGGTGCCATTTTGGCAAAGGAAAATTCGGTCGTTACAAATCTTCTAATCGTCAAACAAAACCTAACAAAATCACTAAACTAGGTAAAGTGATAAGTAAGGGTCGAAATCCGCAGGGAATAGCAAGAAGAACACTAATGTTGCTAATTGTTGCAAGCTAAGTCGAAGATTTAGTAATATATTTGGTTTACTAAACTAAGAACTAAACTAACTACTTAATTAAGACCTTAGG